>JAWUZG010000060.1:3025000-4225000 GCA_036785705.1 Acanthornis magna | reverse complement strand
ATCTATATCTTACAGTTATTATTCTGAAATAAGCCATCAATCAGCATGGAAATGATGTATAAGAAAAGCAAGAATCTATTATTTTTATTTTTTCATTTCCTTTTTTTAAAATTTCCTATCAAAAGAGGTAGCAAAAAGATGTGTTGCAGGACACATTTAATATATTATGATGGTGTAGCTTTACTCTCCTTCTCAGGGTGGGATTGAAGCTTGTGGACTTAAAAATTTCATATATCTAGGCTCAGTATAAAGGTCAGGCAATATGATAGGGACCTGCAGCAGACTTGCCTCAGAAGTACTACTTTTAACAGTTTGATTGCCAGTGAGTTTTTCAGTTTCCTTTATTAGCTGGTCTCTGGAAGCATAGCTCAACATTTCACAGCTTTTGATCTTTGCTCTCTCACTGCTTTGGACGTCTGGTAATTTTAAAGAACACATTATTGTCGCAAGAATCTTGAATAATCTGCTGTCTTTAAACAGCAATGAAATCTGGGCTAATCAGGGGGATATAAATGGCTTTCAGGAAGAACTTCAGTGAGCATCATGTTGTGTTCAAAGCAGGGGTCTGATTCCAGCTTCATCAGAGCTTGGCAGGAGGGGGGAGAATCTCAGCAGTGCCCTGCAGCTTTGAGTTATCAGCTCTGGCAAGTCCAGTACTAATGTCAGATCACAGCTGCCTCCCCTCCTTGCTGAGCTTGCCTGGCATGGTGGTGGGTGCTGCTGTGTAAGGGAAAACATCACCTGCAAGGAGAGCAGGTGGATGTTGAGGTCCTGCATTCTGCTGGGTATGGAGGCTCCAGCATCCAAAGCCTTTGTGAGTGCAGAAGGTGCCTCTGGATTTCCAGTGAGCACAAAGCAACCTGGGATGCAGTACTGAAAACCTGGCCTGGTGGAGAGCTAAGACACTGCTGGCTGCAGACATATCCTGCATTTTTGGAGAAGAAGCACCCACTGAGATAGCAACTCCATAGTGCGGTGGGAATAACAGTATAAGTGACCTGATATGTTTCCCCTGAGTTTGTCTAGCTCCTTGCTTCAGGCATTTGCCTCAGGGATAATGCAATCTGTTTTTATACAGCAGTAGTAGTCACCTAAATAAAAACCTTTTCAGGAATCACAGCAAATGTTCAAAAATTATAGCAAAAACTACCAGACTGTTTTGCAGAGAGGTGCTTCCACATGTCCAAGTGTTAGACTTAGCTGCTTGCGAACAGTTTGCAAATAAATAAACAGGCACTAATTTCTGAGTCTGAGCTGTAGTCAGGCTGTGTGCTTGAAGTTGACACTTTCTTGTGTCTGGAATTTTGAGGTGTCTTCATTAAAGGTATATTTGGCTGTTGCATGCATGAAATGAGCTTTACTGACTGTGTCTATGCAATCTGCCCTGAGCAAAGAGGAATCCAGGGAGAAAAATGTCTATCTTAGTTTCTAGAAGCTAAAGAACAATAAACTGGCATAATCTTCTCACTGCCTTCAATGAAAAGGAAAGTTGAGAGCATAAAGCAGAGCCTACCTGCATCTCCTGTGACACCATCTAAAGTGTGTGAAGACTGCATCAATTTACTCTCTTTTACTGGGGTGAGACTAGGCAGGGACTTGGCAGAGAATCTGCTGCTTTCCTTTTGTTTGATGTTGAAATGAATGTTACAAGCTGGCATCTATTCTATTTGGGACTTAATATTGTAATAAGCAAACAAATGATCTCTAAAATGATGTACAAAGAACTTACTCTGGTTAAATGTCTTTATTCGGTATTATGTGTCAAATTTAATTGTGTTGCTCTTCTCTTTGTCTAAATTGACTAAAATTACTTTTACCAATATTATATAATAAATTTCAAAATAATCATATTTTGCTACAGCATTTAGTGCCAACTATTTTCTACACAGTGCAGCCTCTGTTTTTGTAAAAGCAATGTTCCTAGCCACCTGGCAGCTCATTCTCAATTCATGTGCATTTAGTTACAGCTGGCACAAAAAGTAGAGTTTTCCAAGGACACTCTGCAGACTTGTCCAGTGGAAATTATAACAGCTAAATTTTTTTTTTTTTATCAAATTTTGTTTTCTCAGGCCTGTTTTGTCAGATCATGGCATTGGGTAGAAGCACTGGAGTCACTGAGCTGCCAGGGTGACATGTCTAGCTAGAATTACATTGAAGGTACCCAAACAACTTTTAAATAGCAGAGACTTTCCCTTCTGTTGATTCCGTTGCATATTCCATTGCATAATGGTCAGCATTAAGGACATTCAATTATTCTCATAGAGATATGCTGCCCACTCTCCAGTTTTTGTTTTTAAACTTCTAAATTTTTTGTTGCTGTTTTGGAATTTGCTGGTTTTGTTGTATTATTTTGTTTTTTACCATTGCAGAAGTTTAAATGACATTTAAGGTTTTTCTGATGGGTATATCCAGAGACTTCAACCCATGAGAGCGTGCCAGAAAATTAGGAAAAGTGTCAAACCAGTACAGAATATCAATCTCTAAAATAGCATATATAATGTAGTTAAAAATAACGATGATTGCTTTAAAAAATAAAAAATACCTTATAGCTTCAGAATATGTCCTTGTCATATTCAGAAACGTTTTTCTTCAGGCATGTAATTGCAGTAATTCTGTCAGGCTGCCAGAAGAGTGAAACTGTTGCCCAGGAAGGTAAAATGATTTGTACAGACCAGTCTGGGAGAACAGTGGCATCAGGAGAAACAGACTAGAGGCCTGCTGAGCTCCAGGTAAGTGTCTGAGCAATTCAGTGACAGGGATTTTCCACAATCCTTCCAATCCTCACAGGAGCACTCAGGAGGTAAGACCCTGTGCAGTGCAAACAACACATTAGTGGAGTCCTCATTGATTACCTAAACATATGGACCAATATCTACCATGTTCTGCCACAAGTATATTTTTAAAATATTCTGAATTAAAACAATTGATATTTTAAAGTTTGGATTATTTGGACTGTTTTATATGTTAAAATATATAATTTGAGATGGAAATTGTGTGCGTGTGCAGTTGGATAATATGAATATACAGTCTGTCAGTCAGAAAGTTCCCACATTGTACAAATTGGTTCACCTGCTGGGTCTAAGGCATTGTTTTCTTCATGCTCGTATTTTGAGATTCTTAAGTGAACAGCTTGATTCTTAAGTGAACTGAAATTGATCTCACAGTAATGATTTGCAGTCAAGGGAGGAGTGTAAATTTGTGTTCACTTGCAAGAGAGTATAAGTCGTGGAAGAGGCTGCATTCACAATGAGAGATACAAGAAAGTTGTTAGTGTTATATAAATCAGACAATAGAATCAAACCAAATTAATGGAACGGAATGGAATGGAAAACAGTCCCACTTCTGTAGGTTTCTCTGCTCATGCTACAGTATTATAGTAATCATGACAGAAGTAGAAATGGCATGTTTATACAAGTGAAAATTAGAGTGAAAGTCTGCAATAGAATGTATTTTTAAAAAGGGACCTATTTGAAATTGTAAAATCATCCTGAAGTTTGAAGATGAAGAAGGAAAAGTAAGATTTCCTGCAAATGTCTTGCAAGGCATTTCCAGCATGCAGGGAGTACTCTAAAAATCACTTTATGCCATAGCGGTTTGCTTTGTGCTTCAGTATAATGAGGCTCAAATTAATAAACCCCCCAAATTAGCAAAAAATAACCATTCCAAGCAAATGGAAATTAGAATATCTTTTCAGTTGTGTGTTCGATTTTTTAAAAAATTTGAAATGATGAATTCATACATTGCATTGCTAAAACTTCTCTCAATGACTGCATATGAGCACTCAATATATGTGACATTTTTACACCCAGTACTTCTTAGATATTATTTTTAAATTTGTCTCCATCTCAGTTTCTCTACTTGATTGCACAGACATAAACCAGAAGTAATGCAGCTGAAATTAACAAAGCTCCAATTCTGTAAAACCAGCCAGGAAGACAGAAGATTTAAGTTTTGGAGGCTCTTTCACTTCCATTTCATAATCGAGTAAAACACTGCAAAACTATTGGATTAACTGGAAATCTAAGTCATTTACATAAATATGAATAGAGAGCAGACAATTTGTTTTTATTTTCAATAGTCATAATAACTGCGGCCTTATGTCTTATTCTATCAAACATATGCTCTCCATAACTCCTGTCCATACAGAACTGACATACATAAATTGCAGATTACAATTCCTGTAGAACTGAACCTCTATTGCATAGGTAACTACTATAGTCCCAAGGCTATGGTTTGCAGATTCTTAAATTTAAGGACTGACATAGACACTCTGCATGCTTAAGTTCTGATGCAGTTATTTTAAAACTAGTCAGCATGATCAGTAGATCCTAAGGAATTATTCGGTTTACCAGTCATCAGATATCTATTTCACAATGAGAAAAACTGTTTTTCTAGTCTGTGTTAGATCTGCACTGAGAAATTTAGGTGTGTGCCTGCCAATACAAGAGGATGGCTTACTAACATCAAAATGAAATGTTTCAGAGCCTTGAGGCAGCACTGCCTCCTCCTGTTGTAGCCAGCACCAGTCCCTATGAAAAGGTTATTTGAAAAAGTAGATAGAGCTTGGCGCTCATGTACGTTCTTTTCCTCTTCTTACACAGATCACTAATTTTTTATCAGTTTACCCTCACCTGGCCCAGATGCTTTAAAAGGAATGAAGTGGAGAATTCAGGGAAGGCACAATAAGGGAGAAAGAGGCTTTCACAAAACTGCTCAGAAATCAAGCAAATCCAGCTAACATTGTCCCATACATTCTTTATCACACAAATGAGAGAAACTGTTGCCATACCAGGAGTGGTGAAAAATTATTCTCTTTCATGTGATAGCAAATATTGATGAAAGGGAATTGAAGGCACCCTGGATATATCACTATAAATCACTTTGGAATAAACAGTCTTAACAGTTAGCCATACTTTGTACATAATACTAGTAATGTATAGTGATATTAATAATATAAAAAATCCCTCCATGGGATTCCAAGAAATATATGGAATTACAATATTTTTATAGCTTATAAATTAAATTTTAAACCATAAGAAATGTAAAAATTATAGAGAATGACTCAAAAAACCTGAATGTGTTTATCCACACTGCCTATCCCACAAAAATTCAGATTGAAGTGATTAATTATTAGTCCATTTATTTTTAATATGATTAGTTATCCTTGGTCAGGCTTCCTCATTCATTATTTCATGTGCTGGTACTGAATATTTTTCTTCCAACAGCATGTACAAAAATTGTTGTATATGAAGTGACAGTGATATTTTCTTTTTTAATTTTTTTCCGCAGTTGTAAGGAAAAAAAAGCTTTGATTTGTGATTTACTGATGTAGTTATTTGTTCACTATTTCAGGCTTCATATGTTCATTCCACTTCCCATAACATTTTCAGTGAATGATATCGATGAGTTTTCAGTGCTCTTCTTCCAAATTATTTGCTATTTATCTATTTCAGAAGGAAGTTTCTCAAATCTGTGATCTAAAGTCACACTACCAATAAAAAAACAATTACTTTTACCTTTTCAGTATTTATAAAAGTTCTGCATTGTTAAATCTAAGTGTTCAGGTTTATTCTTGTCTGAATGGCTCTTACCTAACTTAATCCATTCGATTCATCTGCTTTTCTTCAAGATATAATCTAGCAAGCAGGACAACACTCTGCTCTCCACTCAGACTGCAGAGCTCACCTAGGAAATTGTACAACAGCCAGTGCAATTGCTTTCTCCAACACCATTTCAAAGGATGAGAGAACATGCTGGAAACCTTAGATCATGTCTTATCCTGCTATCAGCAGCATGCAGACCGCAGGCACAGCACAGCCATGGCTATTTGAGAAAGCCTAATCTTGGTCTATGATTTTAGAGGTCTACTTATTTTATTCCTCACTTTTCCCTGATTCTGGTGATGGATGCCACACTGCACTCAAGAATGATGTATATGTTTCAGATCTCTGAAGAATCAATGGTTATGGCTTCTACCTAAAGCTGATTCTACATGCCAGGGCTTTCTACATAAATGCTAGGTATCCACTTGCTGACACTAAGATGCAATTTATCAGGAAAGTGGAAAATAAAGCCTTTTGTACTCTGTGAACATCTTTAAAGTCAACGGATACTTTACATTGCTCTGAAAATGTTTATATTTCACATTTAGAGAATATCCTTCCCAAGGATCATCTCAGCAGGCACTTTAAAAAGAATTGCACATATCACTGCATAGCCTCCATTGAGTCCCAATTGTTTGGATTTAGCCCTGACTGTGTCAACCATTCAGTTCTAATTGATCCAGGACTATATCATGGTTTGTGTTTTCTGATCTGAAGGTATATGAAAATTCTCATCTATCTTTCTCTATGTCAGAATTTAAAATACAAATTTCAGAAGAGGTGGAAATGTGTCCAAACATTGTACAAACGCTTCCTTATTTTTCAACACTGCCACTATCCCAGTGCCTCTTTTGTTTGCCTTCAGATTAGCTTCACTTTATGAATAAAATTGTTTGTATATAAAAGAAACTGATTTGCTGTACCAATATAATGTAGTCATAATTGTATTAGGCTACAAACTCACAGACAAAAGCATGGATGTATTGCTCGTACTTGAGATTAAAATTCTCTTTCCTTTCTTATGATAAACCCAATAACATGGATATTTTGTGAATGCATTTGCCTGCAGCGATTTCCTATTTTAAATTCATAAATAGTGTATTGTATGAGAAAAAAACAAACTAAAACAAAACACAACTTGTCCCTGTGCCATATAGTATATATATAGTACACAGGGTCCTGTGGAGGTCACCTGAAGTGCATGACCCATTTTGAATTCCTTCAGTTTGCATTATTTTGTCAGGCTTAAGCTGATGATTCTGACAATATTTCTCAGCACCCTCTGCTGAACGTTTAAAACTGGCTTCCTACTGCTTTTCATATGATGCTAGCTTTCAAGTTGATGAAATGAAGTCATAATTAAACAAAAAAATCCCATACATAATTATAAAATATCCCTCAGCCTATCATTTGAGCTGCCTGCAGGCATTTTAGATGCTTGTTTTTATTTGTGTTATGTGGCTTTCCTATAATACTAATAACTTTATTTTTCCTGTACATCTTTCTCTAATTCCTCTCAGATGATGTCAGTTTGAGACTAGTTTAGTTCCCTCAGATGTCTTTCCAAGACTCAGTGACCTCACTCTGCAGGACTGGACACTTGGAATGTGCAAGTGTGCAGTAAACTTCCTGCCTCTTCGTATCAGCTCTCCCGAGGTGCTTTCTGCAAGTCCAGATCTGTGAGGGAAGAAACTGCAGTGATGCCAGAAAGTTGCTCTGAAGTCCCTGATGATTCTCAGAAGTTATTTTGCTTGTGGGGTCATTCAACTATGGCTGAAATTAGTTCAGTTATTAATTTTGGTTTGAAAGTATAAAAATAGAAAATATTTTGAAATTGGGGGCTGTACTCAAACCGTAGTTAGAATACATTGAAGAATGGTTCTAACTGTGGGGTCTGGGGGCTGTTCCATTTTTATGTAAATGCTGAGACTGCAGACTTGTGTCAAGACCTCCCTGATGAAAACTTCAAAGGCATTCCTTCCAGGCAGGGAGTTTATTCTAGAAGAGTGGAAGTTCCTCCCTGAGGTTCAAAGGGTCATTACGAAAAAACTCATTATCTGTAGGGACTGGTGACTTGGGTAAAAATCTAAAAAATAGTACTGATATTGCCCAGGCTCACAAGGTTACAGGATGTGGGCATTAGTCAAGAAATTGAATGAGGAATAGAAAATTTTTGGGAGAGAAAGAGGGAGTGCGATGACATGTGCGAATGTGCTTACAGTATAAATAAAGAGATTTTTCAAGTATGGCAAAAATTTTTTATTCAAAGCATCGAAAATTGATCTCAAAGTCAAACCAAGGTTGGTGTAAAAACTGCTTTCAAAGAGCTATCAAGGAATGAGGGAAGATTCCTTGTTGTTGGAAAAAAAGTCAAAAAGTGGTGGAAAGTCAGCCAAGTATATATTTGCTAAACTTTCTTTCTCTTGTAGTTTGTACAGGGACAGATAGGATATCAGGAAGTAAGATGCCTGATGTGTCAAGACTGAAAGAATGGAGCTGAGGTTAAAAGCTTTCTGTGTATAAAGATTCCTCAGTACGAGCAATATTCCTTCCTTTTCAGAAAATAGCAATTTGCTCCTCAGTAACACTGCCTGCTTCAATATCTACAGTTGTCAGTTGCTTGCTCCTTGTATTCAATGTGCTCCTCTCAGAAGCACATGTGTCAAAAGAATAACTAAAGTTCTAGCGTGATTAACTGTGTGTGTTGGGTACCACAACATACAGTTCCAGAACACAAAACAATGAGAGCATAACTTTCTTGTGTGAAAAAGAAAACTTTCTCAATGGTTGATGCCAACTGACAGCAAGGCACAAAATGGCTCTCACTGACCCAGCAATGTAACCTTTTTTCTTGGGCATATAATATCATTAACACATTTCAGAAAATGAATGAGTATATAAAAATAAAACAGAAAAAAATCCTCAAAAACATATCCCACCCATCTATTTCTCACGGACAAGGATAAGAAAGCAAACATTTGGCAGGCATCAATCACAGTGCCTGTCACTTAGGCGAAGTGAAATCTGTGAGAACCTCTGGAGGTCAGGACCTATATATACTGAATGTCCAGGCCATATCTGTTGTCACAGAGCTACCTATCAGTGCTAAATCTAGGGCAAAGGTTACACTGACAGGCACTCAGAATATTTAACCAGTTTGTACGTACCCTAGAGAAGAATAATTTATGTCTATATTAGTAAGTTAGAGCATTTCCAGGTACTCAAGTCAGTACTACAAAATTTCTAGAATCACTGCTGACACACCTTTGGCCTTGACTCTTCTCAGGCAATCTTCCCAGAATTTTGTTTGCAAATTTGAGAGTTAACATAGGGAAGGAAACACTCCCAAAAATCAGACAAGATATTCTGGAGAGTGAGCAGAGACAGTTTGGTCCCTTTTAGTCTTGGGAAGACAGAGCAGGTGCTGACACTGTGCCAGTTAACCAATAGAATGATGTGTATTGTCTAAGTATGCTCTGTCCCTGACCCACTACAGAATCAAAAGGAAAAATGTTGGTCATTGTATTTCTTGCCACCTCCCATGTAGAAATGTGTATATTTCACACACTTGCTTTCTTTACAATCACAAAAGGGTTGAAATGGTATTTTTTAAAAAATATTTAAATTTTCCCTGAACATATGTTCAAAGAACCTATACTATATTCAATAATTAACAACAAATGAAGAAAGTTTATTAGCAAATTTATGTCTGTGTATGTGCGTAGTTCAAAATAAGTAAAGATACAACTAAAACTGTCTCTTCTAGACCTTTACTGTCAATGAAAAATGAAAGCTAAAAGGTCATATTTCAAAACAATTAATATTAGGATTGTTTTTCTGACTGTTGTACCAGTAACAAGTAACTGAAGTACCAGCAACTAAATGGCAATATATCATCTGGTTCACAGATTTATGTTAGACTCTCATCCTGATAGCATCACAATTTGTTTAACAAGAAGTTAGATTGAAAATGTGAGTTCTGATTGAAATTATTTTAAATATAAGTATTAACATCCCTGTGAGACTAAAGGGGCTTCTCATCACTTATATTTTGAGTTGAGATTGAATCACTTTTCTTCCACTCAAGTTTTTTTTTGCATTCACCCCATATGAATGTAATTACACTCATGGGGATCCTCCAACTTCTATATTTTTGTCCCTCAAATGCAGCTGTAAGTTGGATGCAATTTTAGTAATATTTGTGCTATGTAATGGCTTGTAATAGGCTCCAGAATGATTTTATACTCTAAAATTTACTTCCCCAAAGAATCCAACAGCAAAGTGTAATTGTCAGCTACATGGAAAGTAACTGCCATGGAGTCTGAAGCTTTTAAAGTTAATGCTATAATACTAAAATATTGGAGTATCTCATTTTATGACAACAAAAGCCTTTATCTATAGTATTTCAATACCTGCAATTATTTTGAGTTAAATGATAATGGCTGCTGGTTGTGATTGTTTCTTGATTGAATGTTATAGAATGTTATCCAATTTTTATGACTTTTTAAACTTTATATTTCTCTTTCACCTACTAAAGAGTACAAAGAAGTATAATTTAAAATCAACAAGTTAAAATAACTCTGCTATAACTCCAAGTGAAATACTTTGGATTCTTAAAACTCAAATGTTTCCCAAGAGACTTGAAAAGTCACTTGGAAAATGTAAGTGCAAGGGTTCTGAGTAAAAGATACATACACACATATATATGTGTGTACATATATATATATATATATACACGCACACATAACCCCCATGTTTTTTATTTTGAAGTTTGAAAGAGAAAATATTAAGGGTTGCATTGTATTGTCATAATCAAACTAACATTTTTCATGTTCTCCTTAGTTTGTATTTTATACACCAAAACTTAATTCTGAAAAAAAAGTTCTTCAAACTTATTGTCAGTTGGATCTAGATGTAGATATAAATTTAAATGTTATATGTGGCATCTCTAGATCAATCTTGCTATGCTATCACAGACGACCATGCTTGGATTTTAGACTTGCAGTTTTGACACATATATAGTGACATGGCATTGGAAGTCAGACCCCCACCCACATGCTCTCTCACTCCCCCTCTTCAACAGGATGTTGGGGGTAGAAAAAAAGGTGAAAAAGCTCATGGTTAGAGGTAAAGACAGAGAAACCACTTACCAGTTATTACCACAGGCAAAACAGACTCAATGTGGGGACAATAAAATTTATTGCCGAGTAAAAATGATTTGTACAACAAGAAACAAAGATAAACTAAAACAACACCTCCATCCACCTTTGTCTTTTCCTGTGTAAGGCTCAACTTCGCTCCATTGCCAACTCCTCTACCTCCCCTAGCCCACAAGGGGCAGGGGGATGGGGAATGAGGGTTGTGGTAAGACCGTAATAGCTCTGCTCTACAGCTCCTTTCCCCTCACACTTTTTCCCTGCCTCTGTGTGTGTTCTTCCTCAGGCTTCAGGGAAACACCTCCTTCATCATGGTCTCCCCATAGCTGCTGGGGAATCTCTGCTCCAGCACATGAACATCTTCTCTAATTCCTTCTTCTACCATCTTAGTGTTCCCAAATTTGTTTCTTCCATTCTTTCACCCCTGCTCCTCTCTGTTCTCTGGTGATTTTGCCATTTCTTAAATACTTTCCCCAGTGCCACTCCCACCTTGTGTTTGGGGCTCAGCTGGACCCTGCACTGGGTGTTTGGATCCGGCTGGAACTGGCTGTGTCCGGCTGGAACCGGCTGTGTCCAGCTGGATCCGGCTGTGTCCGGCTGGAACCGGCTGTGTCTGGCTGGAACTGGCTGTGTCCGGCTGGGGCAGCCCTGGCCTCCCTCACAGAGCCCCTGCTGCCAGGGCCTGGGGACCTGCAATAAATCCCCTGTCCTTTTAAATAAAGACGTTCAAATATTCATGAGGTTTTGTTTCTTAAAAGTATGTAGGTACAACTGAATTTTATTTTGCATTGTTCTGAAAGAGTTAAATATCTGTATTCGGATTTTTTTTTCACTTGTTAGCTTTCTCCTTCTTCTTTCTTAGAAGTTCATAAAGTCTCAGAAAAAAAGATGCATTTTTTCCCTAATTCAGCCTGGAAGTTCTGAATGATCAGAGGACCCAGAAATGAATGGATTATACCACAAAATGCTGCAGAGTCAAAACCAGAAGTGTGGTGGAGTCTATGATTCTATGACATTTTAAAATAACTGTGTTAATATCAGTGGATCAGCCATGATCTTTGTAAAACTTTCCACCCTGAGAGCTCCTGGATGAGTTTAAAATCCATAGGCACAACCAATACTAAAATAGTTGAAAATATTATTGTAAAGTGTATGATAATGAAGACAGATTTATTGGGCATCCTCTGGTTAAGTCTCAAAGAACTAAAGAAGTAATTCCATGCAGATACATGGCTGAAAATTGCAATCACATGACATATTTCTATCTTTGATCAGTAATTAAAGAGTTTTGTTTCTTTTCATCCAGCACTAGTTTCCTTCTCAATTTCCTGCAGTCATTCAGGTTAATCAATGATTTAATCATGTTATCCTTCCATCAGTTTAGTCTCAAATCCTTTTGTGGGATTTTTGCAGTTTAATAGAGCTAATTTTCAAGTTAAAAAGATCTGAAGAGATCAAGATTAAGATCTATCAAGACCCCACATAACCATTTATTATTGATTTGCAGTCTTGAATGTAAAATCTCTGACTTTAATTTGAGATCTTTCTATATGTTTTCATGGACGCCTTCCCATTCTAAGTCTATCTGAGGATCTTGTTTAGCGAGATCATTTTTCTCTTGTTTTATTTCTCATTTCCCATGACAATCTTCAGCATAGTAACAGCAGGGTCAAATATCTAATGACATTCAGAAACTGCAAATCAAGTCTTTGGTTTTACCATTTGCTCTGAATGCTCAAAATTCCATCTTCATCTGCTCCATTAAAAGGCTTTGATAATCTCCTGTCCGAATAAAACAAGATGTAGGACTTTCAATTCACACTTATTTTTGCCACCTTTCCTATAAAAACTTCTCTTCAACAATATATGACACAAAGATTGAGAAGTTAGTACACTAATGCAATTATTTTAAATAGAATGAAATAATTCTGAAATCATTTATTTGAGGCTCAGCATTTTGACAGTAAGAGGTATCATTGGGTAAATGACTACACAATTGTTACTCACCTTAGGATCAGATCTTGCATTTTCTACTGTTGCAGAAAGCCACATTGGGTTTGACAACCATTTTGATACTTTTCTATATCTTTTTAATCTTTCTTATGTCTTACTAGTGGGAGAGGATTAATAGTTACAGCTATTAAGCAAGATGTATTTGTGCCAGAGATTTAAGCAGTGATAATTATGTTTTCTTTTTTCTTTCTCTGTTTGCTTGCTGACAATCCTTAATTTTACTTTTTTTTCACTGCAGATGGTTATTAATATGCTGGTTTCATAGAACTATTTTCAATATGATTATAATCACATTTTTGAATGGAAATAACAGGATTAGAGCTCATCACTCTCTATGTATTTCAAAGCTTGTTTTACTCCTTCCACATTACTTGGCATTTATCACCATCCAGTCTTGGCTGTCAAATTATTGCCCAGTCACTCAATACTATAAGAAATTCCTACGAATATGACTTTTAGTTTTATCACCCTGAATAACATATAAATAAACTTTGTCAGGTCACTATTTGTTCCTTTCTATGGCAATATAATCAAAACCAGATCCAAGCATAGATTCCACTGGGATTTAACTGGAACTTCTATTGAAAAAACCCTCCATTGATTCCTGCCTTTTGCTTTATCCTTCAACCAGGAATTAATCCAATTATACTTTTGAAAAAACTGTTAACAAAATAATCTTTCAAGATTTCTGAGTTTGCTGTTGCTCTTTGAATTATTTTTTTCTTCCAAGAGCTCTTAACACCTGCAACAAGTGATTCTCCATTACAGTATCCAAACTATTTCTCCCTCATCATATCATAGTTACCTAACATTGACTAATTCTACTCATTATAATTTCAACCAATTTACTTGGTATGGAAGTTTTACTTTGTTGATTTCTTTTTCCATAGACATTACTTTACAATTTGGCATCACATTTATAACCTTCCAATCCCCACACACTGATGTTGTTTAAGTGTTAATGTGCTCTGAAGAACTTAGTGTTTTGATGACTTCTTCAAGTTTTTGGGTGACTCTTTATTGGTTCTATTCTTCTTTTTTTGTAAAAAAAAAAAAATCCATTGTTTCTGTTGCTGTTCTTCTGGCTAATTTCCTTTAGAAAATTGTTCCAGTCTGGGAATCCTTCCTTATATCAAGGAATTAATTTAGATTTTCTAGTGTGAGCCTGTATTTTCATTTAATTTAGTTTCAAATTACCATATATCTTGGTGTGCAATATATTACAATTACTTACAGATCACAGACTGCTTATGTCTTAAACTGAACCTTCAAAAGATAAAATAAATTGCCTAGATGTATGCAAACATTCAACAGAGTTGGTAAGAAGAAATAAATACTTATGACAGGAAATTTTCTTCAAACCTAGGATCTGAAATGAAACTCCAGAACATGTGATTAAAGAAAATAGATACCAACCAAGCCTAGCTTACATATGAATTTTAGTTTTGGGGAAAAAAAAAAAAAAATCTAAGCTTTTCAGGATGGTTCTTAAAGGATGTCAATTTCCTCTTTAAGGACTTTAAGCAATTACACTGACTTTAGAAACATCTCTTAACAAAATATTTCCCACAGGTATTTTACAGAACTGTAGGTTTTTCAGGCTGGAGTGTCTACATTTGAGCTTTGCTCTGACTCCCTTAGGCCAAAAGCTCATGAATCATTATTTTACCTGCCTGCTGAGAAAGGCAAGAGGGACTGACTCAGTTTATGTGGGCTGATTTATTCTCTTCTTCTTCGTTTTCCATAAATAGGCCCAAAAGCATTGTTTACTCTTATTTCTTCTCAAGCTCTCCCCTGTAATCCTGCAGATTTGGTCTTGGTAGAGGAGGAAATTGAAAGGGACAAGAGGTTGACTCATTGGGGTTTTGTTTTACAGAAAAATAGAGGGGGGTTGTGGATGAAAGACTGAGAAGGAGAGGAGAAAAGCAATGGAAAATACCAGGAAATTTGAACCATGTGAACAGTAGCAGTGATAGGTGGTGTCTACAGGTGGTTTCTATGCAAAACTTGAGTGCTCCAGACAGCACAGGAGTGCTAGGGGGAAAAAAAAAAGGAGGTGGGAGAGAAGAAGGAAAGAGGGATCACTTAAAAGTAATTAAGAAAAATCTCTTTCTGGTTTCAATGAATGTTTTTCAATACATGCAGACAAAAATAAAGCCTAGCCCTTTGCAGCATCCATTGTAGTCTCTTCTCCATTTCACTTTGTTTCATTAACTCTTAAAACTTTCTGTTCCTCAATTCAAATGCATGGAGAGAGTGACTGCTAAAGACATTGGGAAAGTTTAACTGGCAGTTAGAAGAGAAATATGAACAGCTTGAAACAACACCTATTGGTTGTCACTGTCTTTCTGTTACTTTCTCCTGTGCATAGCTTGATTTCCTGTCTTTATCTTCCTTAATATACATAAAAATCCCTCTCTTTGACTGAAATATTTTTACACAAATATTCCATGTTTCATACAAATTATTATTCAAAGCCATAGTTTATTTCTTCCTGTGCAGTTAATGGACAACAATTTCATCATTAACAGGTGCATTGCTGTGCAATATTAATCCTCTTTCAATTCAGAGCAAGAAGGTAAAATTCACTGACTTTTACAGGTGCTAGTTTTGGAGGTGTTGCCGTGGAGTGACACTGAAGTCTTTAAGACTGGTCCACAAATGCTTTACCCTGCATCTTGGTGTCAGATTACTTTAGGTTTTCATACAAATTACACAGCTGAATAAGCTGAGAGTACATCAACAGTCCGATTCTTGTATATCAATTAAAACCTGTTAGTTGGATTCACATATGTTTGAAAAAAAATTAACTTTAAACATGTATTAATGTAATAGATTTGTGCAGAACTAGTTGCATATATAATATTAGAAAGCCTCAGACTGTTTTTCTTTCTTTCTAGGTTTTGCTTTGTTGATGCTGAAGAACACTTTGAAAACAAGTGATGAATGCAAATTTGTGCATCTTTTTCTCCATTTAATTAAGCACAACCATTTCCTTTGGGAGCCAATTGTCAACACTGATAAATAAATAATACACCAGATTTTTCATGCTGTCCAGTATAACTCATTTCTGTGTATTTTTATAATTATATATGTCTAAATGTAATTTTTCAAGTGCTAATTTCAGTTGGTAGGTTTTAAAAGTCCTGTGAAGACAGCTCCCAACTAATGTTTTTGTGGGAAAAACATCCTATGTTCTTTTCTGTTTTCAAAGAAAATATAATCTGTGCATGCAGTGCTTCTCTTCTTTGCTTCTGAAAGATTTTATTTCACATGCATAGATTTTATTTTCCATAGTAATTATTTTTAAAAAATAAAAATGCCTTGAAGGTTTTGTGTGCACTGTAGACCATAGTGGAATTTTGTCACACCTATTAGTTAAACTTGGGACCTCACAAATTCAGAAAGAAAATTCTTCTACTAATAAAGAAAATATTTTCTGCTTTGAAGAGAAATATGTACCATATACTATTAATCTTTTCTGGTTTTAGTACATCTTGAATATTTCTCATAAATGATGCCATTAAAACCATTTGAGAATATTAATGATGAAATCTCTTTGAAACAGTAACACTCATCATGTTCTCATCAGCCTCTTATCAAATGTCATTGACACTAAAGTCTAAATTATTTCCCATGCTCTATTTTCTCGAATATTCATTTTTGCAAAGTGCAAAGTCATATCTACTTTTCTGTTTTTAATGCTAAGAACAAATCACAGATTGAAGTTAGTATCGATAATCGTATTTTACACTTTAGCAACTGTAACTGAAATGGTTAGAAGGATTTGGTTTTGGTTTAACATGGGGGTAAAGGAGAACAAGTACTTGGAATTTTCTATTTAAACTATCCTAGGCATGACATGTGATAGGTACTGATGCAGAAAACGGGCTTGCTATTTCCACAGATGCAGATACAATGTACCTAAGAAAAAATATACACAAGTCTTCTGGAACTTCTGAGCCTCAGAATGTTGTAATTTCAGGCTGTGCTTAAGGTGACTTCCCAATGGGAAGAAGATCTATTGCCGTGTAAAGATATTATATAGATGAGCTGCCCACCTTTGCTCCTTTACAATGTTGCTGATTTTAAAATCCCTCACTTTGGTGCCAATCAGTTCTAGCTCCACTGAGTTTAGTAGAAATAGTCTCCACCTCAAGGCTAACAGCGAGCTGAGAGACAGAAACATGACTTGCTCTGTTAGTTGCATTTCCTACAGGATGAAGGTATCTGAGCTATGGGTAAGTACGTAGGAAGATTCTTTAGTCTCATTGTTGAGGAAGGGTTACAGCACTGGGAGAGCTGAGGACCATGCCAAGCAGGCTGCTCTCAAAAAGAGTGTTCCAAGGATGCAGGGGAGAGCAAAATGGGAGTATTTGGAGGATGGCTGGTGTTGATCAGTTCATCCTGCCTGGTGTTGGGCATTTACATGAGATATCAAAGAAGTCCCTTGATAGTCAGTGTATCAAAGTGCTTATTTCAGTACTTACGTGGTGGGTGGGATTAGGAGTCCTACCTGCCGTATTTCCTAATGGTCTCTTTTTCACAGAAGACACCTTTATGTAAATTACCATTCTGTGTGAGAGAAGTGCATGAGGGTCAAATTGCAGATTATAGAATAGAAACATACAATCATTTGTGGTAGACCGCCCCTAAGCTGTCTCCGCCTCCCAGGCCGGGGATCTCTCCGAGAGAGGAGTTTTGCCAGGGGAGGTCCTTGGGGTAAGAGCTTCTGGGTCCGCCCCGGGGTGGAACAAGGCGTGCCCAGGGCTCAGGTTCTGCCCATCTCTCCAGCACTTTCTCCGCCGTTATGTACAGGATTGGATTATTTGAATTTGTACCCCTCCCTCCTATGTTGTTATTGGTTGCTGTATGTTATCCCTGCCTCCTGTGTCCTCCCTGATTGGTTTTCCTTTCTCCCTCTTAAGCGGCTGTCACGGGGCGGGGGTGGGATTCTGGGCATACTGTCCTGGAGGCAAGCAGGGTGGAGGCGAGCTCCCCCTCCTCCCCTGCCCCTCCTGGGATAGGATGTCCCTGTCCTTCCCTTCTCTCTCTCCTGAACACCTCTACCCCTTACACCGAATAAAGAGATCAAGGGAGGACAGTTCCCCCTCCTGCAAGCCCTTCGTCTTGTCGTTGTCTTCTTTTTTATTTGACTACAACAATCATTAACATTGGAAAAGACCTCCAAGATCGTCAAGTCGAACTTTTGACTGAACACCTCCATGTCAATTAAACCATAACACTAAGTGCCACATCCAGTCATTTCCTGAACACTTCCAGGGGTGATGACTCCACAGGTTAATGATTTATTTTTATTTGGGGTGGGTCTTTTTTCCTCTTCAGAACTCTGTTTCCAGTAAACTGTTCTGAGGCCCGTCTGCCTCCTTAAGTCTCTTTTCTGCCTGAGACAGCTGTAAATCAGACGGGACCTTGCCAGGGTATTGTGTGTCACAACTCCCACAATGAGGCAATTCCTGTTATCCAGCAAGGCTGTCTGAGAAGAGGCCTAGTCATGGCTTACAGCTTCTCAGCCTTCCCAGAGGCAGGGTCAGACAATTGGCCTTGCAGGGCACAGAGATAACTTTTCTGTCAACACGGCTGTGTTCATGACTAGGAGCAAGATGCGGAGATGAATCACCAGCATGCCCTGGCAACCAGGGGAGCAAACTGCACCCTGGGATGCATCAGAGACAGCATCACCAGCCTGTCAAAAGAGGTGATTGTCCCTCTGTGTTCAGCATTGGTGCTGCCTCACCTGGAGTGCTGTGTACAGGTCTGGACTCCACGTAACATCCGGGTGCACTTGGTGGGTTTAGAGGCAGGTAGTTGTATGTACTCTGGGCAGTGCATGGGAAAAAGAAGAATATTCTCAAGAGGCTCAATAACAGCTTTTACTTGCAAACTTTAGAACACTCAAGTGGAATAAGGCACTTGGAAAACTTTAATTTAGAAACCTTTAAAATATCCAGAAAAAGATAAGGCACTTTGCAAACCTTAACTTGACAAGCTAGATAGTCACCACCACTCTGGACTTCAGCAGCTTTTAAATCCAGGGTAGTGGAGCACACCACACAGTACACATGCCACCATCTGTTTATCTGTTCCAGTCTGCTGGAACCCTCCGCCAGCCGAGCTTATGCTAATTGCAGCACTAAATTCTTGCACCTGTGTTTCACACAGAGACAGAATGCTCTTAGCGGTCCCATGTAGTCCCTGACCCCATTACTGCGCTGACCAGGAGCTGACTTTTCAAAGGTGCCTACGCTAGGTAGTGCAGTGTGAGAGGGCTCAAGGGGATGGGGGGAGAAATGCACGGTCTCACCTACAGACCCTGTTCTGCTGCCACTTCCCACCTGGTTATTTTGAGCCTGTCAGCTGTTCCTCTGGTCTCCTACCCCACCATTTAAGAAGAATGTGAAGGTCCTTGAATGCGTCCAGAAGACAGCCACAAAGCAGGTGAAAAGGCAGGAAGGCCTGTCCTGTGAGGAGTGGCAGAGGACAGTGTGGATTGTCTACTTTAGAGAAAAGACTGAGGGGCAATTTCTTTGCTCTCTACAGCTTCCTGAGGGCAAGCAGAGAGGGAGGCACTGAGCTGTTCTCCCTAGTATCCAGTGACAGACCAAGTGGGATTGGTTCAAAGCTGTCCCAGTGGATGTTCAAACTTGCCATTATGAAGCATTTCTTCACTGCAATGGTGGACAAACACTGGAACAGTCCTCCTAGGGAGGTGATTGGTGCCCCAAACCTGGCAGTGTTTAAGAGGCATTTGTACAATGCCTTTTACAATATGGTTTAACTGATGATGGTCAGCCCTAAAGTAGTCAAGCAGCTGGACTAGATCATCATTGTGGGTACCTTCCAATTGAAATATTTGTATTCTATTCTATTCTATTCTATTCGGAGCAGCTAAATTCCAGGCAAAAGCCACATGCAGGCTTTAGTGAGTACAGACTCAACTGAAGACTCCTGGAAAAAGCAACACTTTATTGCCATCCTGTACACATGCTAGGGCACTTCTGCCTCCTTGCATATCAATTCGTCCATCTTGTTTTCAGATGCTGGAGAATCAACAACACCAAAAAATCCCTCATTACAGTGCTAGATTTCTAAGTATCAAAAATTTAAGTAGAGGAGGCACTCTGGAGGATATGAAATCCAACCTCGTGCTCAAAGTGGGGCTACCTTCACAGTTAGGCTGGATTGCCCAAGTAGTTTTCCAACTAAGTATTGCAAATCTCCAAGAACTTCTCTTGGCATGCTGTGCTTAACCACTCTTATATAAATATTTTTTTTCTTATATTTAATTGGAATTTCCACTGTTGTGACTTGTAACTCTTACCCCTTGTTTTTACTTCTGAGTTCCAAGCCCTCTACAGATGTCACTTGAGCACCTTGGGATGAAATAGGCTCTTCTATTTGGCTGAAGTTGTGAGTTAAATGACTTGTTCAAGACCAATCATCAACTAAAAGTCAGAACCCAAAGTCAAGTTATGCAATTATTGAGTAGACAAATTGCCATTTCTCATTCTGTTACAAAAGAAGGGAATGAAAACAATAAAAAAACCCACAACACGAGTGGCTTTTGTTTTTCTTGAGACATCTGTGATTACTTATGGTAAGAGTTGTTCAAAGTATAGTTGTCAAACCAAAAAAATGTTTGAAATTTCAGTTTTTCTTTTTTTTCCTCTGGAATAGTTTCCAAACTATTTTCATAAGCTGAGAATGTATTTGGTACTTGTAAGTATTTGCTAAGTCTTCTAGACTTTTCACATTTAGCAAATTGGCCAGACTGCAATTTGTTTCTGAACTGTTCACCTCAGCTTTTTATACTTCTGTGAATGTCTGATTGTTTTTTCTTTCTGAAGGCTGTCAAACACTGCAGGCAGTAAGATGACTGGCAATCAGACTACAGTGAATAGGAAGGCAATGACATTCATTGCAAATTCCTTGAAGTGTCAAAATTTACAAACATATTCATGAATACTCAGCTGTTATCTGAACATCTGCTAACTGTATAGAGATTTATTCCATAAATGCGCTAAACAGAAACCAGTCTGGTTTTCATGGTCAGTATCATTACTGTCACCAGCAGAGTATTCACCTGAGGTGCTGGCTGATCTCAGACCTCGCCTAAAGACAGCTGAGCCCAAGTCCCAACTAGGGTGAGAAAAAGGCTTGAAACTTTCTCTAGGAAGATGAGGCAAATATTGCAAATAACTTGCTGAAAAATATCTAGGAAGCATTTACAAAATCTGCAAACTTAATTCTACGGAGCCCAGTGCAGAGCTTTGCAAGTAGTTTCATATGCAGCTTGTGTTCTCCCTAATTTTTAATAGCTTTCTCCCCAAATGTAGACCAGTTCCATTTACAAAAACAGACACAATGTACAAGTTTCCTATGGATTCTACCTAGCTTGCTGAATTTGTCAGACAATATGTCAGACTCGATAGTACAAGCCAGCTGTTTCCAGTCATTTATGTTTCAGAAATAGTATTGGGTTTTGTGTTGTTGTTGTTGTTGGGTTGTGGTCTGTTTGTTTTTACCGGGGAATGGGTAGGAAGCATTATAGCTGCACTTGCTAGGATAGAAGGACAGAGATCTGTGGTGAAACACTAACACTGCCTGGCTTTAAATGCAAACAAAGGTGCTTTTCAGTCTGTTGGCTTGGAATCCAATGTCATATCTCAGAAGTCACTCAGGGTGGGGCAGACGTACTGCTGTAACTGCTCTTGCTGAACACCGTACACCTGAAAGGTGTCCACAGAAAATAAGAGAAGAATAAAAAATAAAAAAAAATTTAAGAAAGAGTCCCACCACCACAAAGTAATGTTTCAAATTGCTGCAGTATCCCAAGCTCAGCTATATTTTGGAATCTTTCTTTTCAGAATATAGCGGTAGCTTGAGAACGTTAAAAAAAAATTCAAGACTGCTTATGTTTCTGTTAATATCTTTCTGATAAGTTTTGCAGTGTAATGGTTCTGTCCTGCACAGCCATGTATGTACCTTACGCAGGGTGAAAGCCAAGATACATTTGTTTAAGAGACAACCTCCTATTCCTTTGGATGGAATAGCCAGGACACCTTCAGGTCCTGCTACTCTCACATTTTTACAAGGGCCAAGAAGTTTACTTTTTTACTATACCTGCATTAGTTTAAATTCTGTGATGAATTTCAGCTGTGGGTAACAATCTAATTCAGATTTTTTTTTTTAACTTCATCAACAGACATGAACTCATACAATAAACTGAAGTGCAACTGGCTTACTTCTTTTCATATTGGAGAGTTAAGTCGAAAACCAAACCAGAAGTCCAAGTGAATTCGGGCTTTGCCCACATAAAAATCCTAAATTATGGTTTATAGAATATAAACAAGAATTTAATTTCATATTAATATAAATAATGCTAACTAGTAATATACTTTTGTGGTGGGAATACTATTT
Source organism: Acanthornis magna (assembly GCA_036785705.1). Taxonomy (NCBI): domain Eukaryota; kingdom Metazoa; phylum Chordata; class Aves; order Passeriformes; family Acanthizidae; genus Acanthornis; species Acanthornis magna. Next base: position 4,202,787 of record JAWUZG010000060.1, on the reverse strand, counting down.
TTCTGGCTGCTCACATTTCTTTGACACTCTGAAAAGTCATCAGTCTCACAGAAGGGATACTTGCTGCCTAGGTCACAAACATTTCCAGGCAGTGGCAGAACCCCTATTCCTCAGTGGTACAAAAGCAAGCCCAAGCTAAAGGATGTTCTAAATCAGCAATATCAGTTATAGGTCACTTAGCAGCTTCTGTTGTCAAGATAAAAGGGCTTTGAGTCACACAGGCATGCATGCACAAGCACAAGTGTCATGTCACCATAACCTCTTTATATGCTATGCCTGGAATGAAGAACAAATGAGTCCATATTGCAATCTTCCTTTTTTTTTTTGAGTAACTCACAAAGGGACCAGAGATACTGTTAAGTGAGAAACTATTACAACTGTTAGGTAGATTTGACTTTACACTTTGCATTTCTTTAATATTAATTTAGTCCTATCATTATAATTCTTCTCTTTTGATGGCTTTCAGACGTCTCAAATATTTGTAAATATATTTCTCTGCTCAGCAGCCTGTAGGCCAACCTAAACATACTTAAGAATTGCAATCATTCCTGCATGGAGACATGAGAAATGAGACACATCAAGCTGCCCTAGGTAAGGCTGCTAACAGAGTACTGATGTATGGTGACCCACATAGGGAAGGTCATCCTGCACAACACCTGCACATTTCTGCTTATCATCTGAAACTGAAATGCCTGTGGTTTTCCCCCTCTTCTATACCCTGTCTATACAGCTCTACATTGCTCTGTTATTAAAGGCAAATACATTACACTTCTTGGTATTTTGAGCAGAATTTGTTTTGTTTTTAATAAAATATTTCCACCCCCAAACAAAAATGTTACTCAGGGTATTCTGTATTGTGTGTTCTCTCACTGATGTGGAGCTGCCTTCAGCACAGATGAAGCTTTGTAGGGGATACCAAGTAAAAACTATTTTCCTGCAGACTGTACTCACTGTCTGGTAAAAAAAGGAAAAATTGAATACATTACTAGCCAGGGAAATGCAAAGCATCTCAGCTGCTTGTCTCTAGCCACCTGGCTAACACAGCAGTGAGAAAGCTTAAAAAGAATAAGAAAAACAAACAAAATCAAGCAGGAAACATTGTTTGGAAGTGAGGGAGCTGGATGGCATGGGTAAAAGCCTGAGCATCTGGCTGTTAGTCAGAGGTTAGGCATGTTGGCACCTGCAGCACATCACCTCGTGGAAAAGAAAACCTATCACTCTACAGCTTGAGGAAATGTAGCAGGCACCATCAGGCTTTGCATCATGGTGTCTGGAGCCCTGGTTTTGATCAGCCTCCTTGTCACTTGTGAGGAAGCATGCTGTTATCAATTTGTAATCCTGTTCTGTTATTTGTAGCTCTTGCTCGGGTCTGTTTTGTAGTCAAGTAACAAGTTCTGGGGTCATCACCTTGTTTCTGTATATTTGTATGTTTTCTGTACAGAATCTGACAGTTTTTCTAGTGCTGCAAAACTATGTGAAATGATTAACCTAGGAACAGTAGAAAACTTGTTTGTAAGGAAGGGTAAAACTAAGGAAGGAGATAGAATCTCACTTTTGAATAATTTCACTGGTTGTGATAGGTATAATGCTCCCACTCCTTAGCCTTGGGCCCTATTACAAGCACTGGTGGTGTTTCGTAGTATGCCACACCTGAATAAGGCCTAGGGAACTACAAGATATATATCTAATAGAAATCAGAAATATTTTCTTCTTTCCTGCTTACAAAAAATGGCTGTTCTAAACAAAATCTTTATTAATGAATTCTCTATGGCAAAATCTCCATCCACAGATAATTGATTCCCACATCTGGATTTCAGTTGCAGCTGAGCAGTAAAAGTAACATAAGCCTCCTCATGTTATTTTGAAAGCTTTGTTTCATGGCACCATCCATTTCTTTATAGTTTGCTTACTGGAGAAATGGTAATTTTTATTCAATTATTTTAATATCTTACATACACATTTAATTATCTATCCAGGATATTTTTCCTCTTGTTCAAGTTCTCTGCTCCAAACAATTAAAATAGCTAGTGATTTTGACAGTGTCCACAACTTACCCTGACCATTTTTCTCTCAGCTTGGTGCAAATCAACTAAAAATTTTTTTCAATTGAGTTATACAGGCTTAAAATGGGTGCAATGTCTAGAATCGTGTTACTATTGCACTGATACCTCCTTAGGAGAAAATTATGATTTTCTTTTTGGGATCTATTGCATGTTCATTTAGATACACTTTCCACAGTTTAAATTTCTGTTTCAATCAGCTGAAAGTAGTGATGAATATAAGTGCATTGTCTAACATTGAGCTGGGCTTATTTTTGGAAAAAGTTCCACCAAAAATATTTGCCCACCTTTACTTGGAATACTTTATGTCATGTTGCCTTTATGTATACATCTATGTCAGATATAATATTATGAAATACATATTCTACATGCAAAAAATCAATAAAGGGGATGATGGGTATCAGAGAAGCATGCAAGGGAAAAAAAAGTAAAAACTGGAGAAGTGAAATAAGGTGAGCAAATAGTAAAAAAAAAAAAAAATTCTGAGGGTTTGGACACGCAAGCAAACTTTTGTGTATTAGCAGGTTTATGGTAACTGTCCATATGTGTGACCTAAGCCCCAGCAAATGCAAATACTGTCTCAGTAAAAGAAGACTAAGCCAACTTGAATTAACTTGATGCCTGAGATCATACACATGGATGGTCAGCAAAGCTTAGCTGATGTGCAGGATTTTTTTCCTCCTTTTACCTATTTGCTTATTGGAGTTTTGCCTCAACTGCAAAGGTAACTGACACTGAGGTGATTTAAGAGTTTGCCTTCTGCTGTTGTAGGGACAGTTTACCTGGTGCTGATCAGCTCAAAAAATTTGAAGTTTGTGAGCTGATATGATCTAGGTGAGATCAGCATTGGTTTACTTCAGGTTGTTCCTACTTAGGAGCTTAGTGTCTGTGTGGGTGCTGTGTGTGGAGATGGCTAAGCTTATCTAATGACTTTTTCCTGGTAAAAGGGTTGTTTTTCTTGCTCCCAGCTATGTTCTCCTGCCACTTCACGCTGCTCTGGCCTGACCCTTTGACAAGCCAATTCAGGTCACTGGGCTGGCAGAAAACAAACTGAGCAGAAAGAATGGAATATTTTTTCTGTTGGGTTAATGAACAAAATTGAATCAGCAAAGAATCTGCTGAGTAGATCTGGTGCAGCTGCAGAAAAGAGCAGGATCATGCAATCAAGGAGAAAGGCAGAGGAGAGAAGGCAACTCTTTTTATTGGAGAAATCATCTCGTTCTGTCTTGTTGAACTGTGTGATGAATTGTCAAGAAGCGTGACAAAACAAAAGGGAAAAACCACTTTTTTGCTGGTAGTTGGGGATATTAAAAGTGGAAAACTCAAAATCTGAGGCTTAGGAGGTGCTTGTCTCCCAAAACTTGATTAGGAGCAATGCACAGGCTATGTTTGGTTTGACAGAAATGCAGTGAAGCACCAGTTCAAGTCCTCACCACCGAACTGTGCTGCCTAGTGACCAAGGAGGTAATTTTCTCCTACTAACAAACATAAACCATATGGCTTAAGAGTTGATAACTTTTCTAAAAGTAATAGAAACTCTGTAGATGTATTTTAAGAAGGTATTTTTTTTTACTCTGTTTAACTACTGCAAGTTTGTTTCTTGAAGAGACAACTACAAGGCTGAACAAATTACTTTTCCTGTCTTAATCTTCATTCAGTTCTTGAGTTTATCCCAGTTTCCTGAGAAGAAAGATTGGATTAATTCTGAGCTTTTTTTCCATTAGCTATTCCTGCTAGGAACATAGTGCAGTACTTCCTGTGCTGGACACACCAAGTAGTTGTGCCTCCTGCTGTTCTTTACTCTCAGACACATTAGCAAACCCCTGCAACTCTAGTTTTGCTATTTTGGAAATGTACAGACAGCACTGAAACTAAGCACTTTTTCATCTCAAATTATGTACATAAATAGTTTCTTCTCCTGCCTTTCCAGTAATAGAATTCTTGTAAAGAGATGTTTCTCAGATCTTGCAAGACACCTTGGCACAAATCCCTGACACTTTTTTCTTCTCTCTTCTAGATGCTAACTTTTGCACCTTCATCTTCGATTGCAGTTACCCTTTACCTCAGTCACATTTAGGCATTTGGTTGACCATAATGCCTATGCACTATTGTGACTACAAAGTTTACAACATGATTCTTTTAAAAAAATGCCTCTCACACAATAGCTCAGCATATCTAAATCAAATTTGCTTCAGGCCTGCTGACTGATACCTTCTATTTGTCTCTTCTTCACTCAACCAGATGTCAACAGAGCATTCACCCTTGTTTAACCTTCCCTTCCCTCTGCTCTTCCTGACAGGGTTTATTTTAGCTATCACACTTGCCCCCTGAAAACACTTTGACAATAGAAATCTTGTATTACATTGGGATTCTCCTTCTACAAATGACATATTGGAATAACTGTTGTTTCCAACTTTGTTTGTTTTAATAACTGGATTGTTATTCTCTGATTTACACTATGAGGAGAAAACAGTGCAGACATAAGAGATGAGAGAATTACACATTTGTTACGAGGAGCACCTTCTTGTGATAAGCCAATTTTCAATAGTTACTGGGTTTCAATTTCTGTTCTTCCATGCAGGATTAAATCAGCCTGAAAATGGTATTTCAGTGCCCAGAACAGAAAAAGCCGGAGTTTCAAGTTACAACAAATGCAAAATAAAAATCACCTAGCTTTTTGAATCTGACAGGCACTTCCCAAACTGGACAAACTTTGATTGAAATAATCTACAGCCTTGTAAACATACTCAGTGATATTCTTGGATGGCAGAACTTTGTCTGTATTTTACATACACCTCTCTCTTCCAATTTTTTGTTAGGAGATGTCTTTCTTTTGACTAGCCTAAATGCAAATTACTTCTGTTACAGTAAGAGAAAATGTGTGGTACTTTTGGTCCTATTAACTGATATTCACATGTATTTACATGATGTTCTAAAAGATCAGACCTATATAAAATTTAAACATTTGCCTTTTGAGCTAATGAGCTTTCTGACTTAAAAAACTCTTCATTTGGATCTCATAATTGAACTGGCTACATATATCCAAGATTCAGAAGTGACAGGATTAAAGAGAAATATGTTTTGGCATGGTGCAAAACATTAATAAAAGCAAAAAAAAAACCTCCCAAAAACTAACACTGCATCCAGAAGGACTCCCTGTTATGGTATCCTATGATTGTACCTTAAAAATTAGTATCTCAGACTCCTTAAATAGAAATTTACCTGGATTAGGAAATATCCAATTACTATTTCCCTGCTTAAATTTCTAAGGACAAGTGGTTAATTCCCAATAATTTATGATTTTCAAGCGTTGCTTAACTCAGGACTTCACAGCTTCCATCAAAATTTTCTGAGCTAGCTCCTAAGGTGCTATAAATTGGCATCATTTAACTGGTGGGAAAAAATATATATATGGCCCATACTGATTGATTACCTTCTCTTTTAACATATAGGTGATAATTGCCACATATGTTTGATTAAGGGAATAAATTTGCTCCTAATTGATCTCACATTTCACCTGAACATCCTTATCTAATGCAATAACCAATATAACCCAATCCAGGACTAGATCCAACAGTGCTCATAGACTAATGACTGAAATCTCATCAGCTCTAATGAACTTGGAAATAGGCCCATGAAAATTAATAGCTGATTTCTTACATCATTACCGTTTTACTAAATAGGTATTTTTTACCCATTGTGCATTTACCTCATGTAATTTTGTATCACATAGATCAGATTATTATAATTCTGCAGCACATTATGATTCTATTAGAAAAAATGTCTACATTTTTCATCACTGGTTTCACTCTGCTTGATATAGTCAGAGGGTTGAGGCCAATGCAAATGTCTCACAAATCCCTCAATCTATTTTACTTCAGTATTTGTTATGTATTTCTGAATCTCCTTCATTATTTCTCTTGACAGTGGTGGTGCATGCATCTCTTTTGTCTGCTCCACCTCTTTATAATACTACTACTACAGTGAATCTGAACTGGAAGGCTAACTCCTACTCCTGGCAAATGTTGACCCCAGGGCTAAGCATTTGAATTTGCAGCACTGAGTGTTAGAATGAGTGTGAGACCAACCTTCACACTTCAGAAACTTGCCAGTTGGCAGGTTATACTGCCTGTCTGTTTCTCATTCTGTTGTGCCCTCTGCAGTCTGCCACCCTACATCCCACAGCCTTTTTTGTCAACAATTTGTCAACCTAATAGTTTGTACCTGAGAAATTGCCTAATGACCTATCAACAAGTATTGAAATCCACAGAACAGTTGTTTCAGTGAGATAAAAGTTTCCAGTATGTTTGGCCAATGAATCATAATTGGAAATACTTGTTGTAGGTTAGCAGACACTCATGAAAATGGAGTATGTGGGCATGGATTTGTTCCATGTAGTTTTGTGCTTTTGCTATGTGTTATTTTATAAAGCACATTAAAATAAATTGACTATAAGTGACTTAGTATCAAACAAAAAAAAAATTAGACTGTTTTAGCTTCTTCCAGCTCTATATCTTAATAATTTTAAGCAATAACCTCAGAAAGCTAAATCTGGGACATTGAACCTCCATTTCTAGATACCTGCTTTTCTGCAGTATCCTTCTGGAATCATGAACAGAAAAGATACTGTAGAGGCCTCTAAGTGTTGCCGTGAAGTGACAGCTGGATAGTTTTTGCTGGGTTTTTTTGCAGAGAGAGATCAAGACCACATATGTAATAAGCTCTGTTGGAGCTTGGAGAGTGTATCATTTCACTTTGAATCAGAAGGTGAATTCGAAGATACTTTTTAACTATTCAGCTGATTCACTCTTAAGGTTCTTTTGACTGTACCTTCAACAGCTCTGATGGAGTCTTTCATGGTGGGAGTGGCTGAATGCTGGAGAAGACTGTCAAGAGAGATTGCAGAGTTCCTATCCTTGGGGATATTCAAAGCCTGACTGGACATGGTCCTAGGTAGCTTCCTCTGGCAGCTTCTGCTCTGAGCGGTGGGGATGGGACTGGATGATCTCCACAGTTGCTGTCCAACCCAAGTAGTACTGTGATTCGGTGAATCTAATCTACTTTGTCATTTCTCTGTTTTCCACCAAGAAATGCTGAATTGAGGCTTTTATTAAATTGGGTTGATATGCAAAAAGCAGATCTGGGGCAGAATTTTTAATGATTTTCCCCAGGATGAAAAATAATGGAATCACTGGAAATCCAGCACAGCATCTGAAAGCAGTTCTGCTCAGCATTTCTGCCTGCCTGGCTGAGGAGAGTCCTTGGTGATTCACCAGAGTGTTCAGAGCTGTCTGTAATAGTTTTTCATCCTTACTCAGCACCAGGGTTCATTTGCCACCCCATTAAGATTTTTATTTTTTTTCAGATTCATTTTCTTATTTTTGTTGGATCTTTGATTTTTATTTTTCTCCAGAGGATACACTGTAAGTGACCAGAAGAACAGCTCTGCCTGTTCTGGTCTGAGGGAGCAGCTTGTACTGTTTCTCTGTCAGATGTGATTCCTGAAAGTTTTAACAGGCAGCTGAAATTTCTGTGCTTTTTTAACTTTTGTGACAATAACTGAAGAATTGCAACTGAAGTAAGGGCTCTTATAGAAAGTTTCTGAGGAGTCCTTCCAACTGCACCAAATGCCAAAACTGCATCCGCAAATACCAAAACCAGAGAAAGAGGTAAGGGTCACTGTGGTCTTCAATAAGAATGTTTGTTCAGGGTTTCTAGTTTTAGGCAGAACTTCCTGAAGCCTTGAAGACGAGTGCACAACCATAAGAATATTTCAGTACAAAATAGCTTGCACCAAGTCTGCTTCTTCCTCCCTGATCAGCTACCCCTTTAGAAAAAGCTTGAAAAAAAATCTCAGTTATTGTGTTCAAAGCAGGTGACACGCCAGTTCCAGCCAGCTCCAGAAAATACTAACAATTCTTTTGTAAAAAGAGTCTGTAATCTGAACCTTTCTCATTCTGAAATTCTCTTAACAAAAGAAATTGAAAGACAAAGAAAGGTAATTTCTTGTCCTTGATTACGATACTTCGCAGCTGTGGCCCTTGTAACAGTGAAGTGTGCTGCGTGTGATGGGTGTACAGCTTTACTCAGGGAAGTTGGCTGAAAATACTTAAGCATTTTGCATGGGCAGATGGAATATGTGGCCATTTTTAAAACAGGAACAAATGTATGAATTTAATTACAAAGTGATTTGACAAGTACTTGTTCACTCGTTGCATAATTTTCTAAAGAAACTTGGAACAATTAATTGTTTCAGAGATGATGTTGAGTAGATTTAATAAATGTCTTTTTGTTATCATATCAGAAGTCTTATTAAAGACTTCATGTAAAGTGTTTAAAGTGTTTAAATTGTATGCTGATCACTTTAGCTGTCCCCAGATATGCACATATATTTAAAAACAAAAAGGAAAAAAAAGCAAGCTTAAAGACATTTATTGTACATTTTACTCACTACAGTTATTTTGCCTATTAGGGCTCAGATTAACAGAAAAACTGTCCAGACAATCGTGAGACTCCTTGCCTTGATCGAAAGTGCTGCATCTGTGAGACATATGTCAGAGTTACAATTCAAAATATTTGTAGTTAAAATCAGACTTTTTGAAGCTATTCATGTAAGTACCTAAGCAAAATGGCTGCACTATTAAATTCTTCATCCATTAGCACCTTTTAACACCTATTAGGAATGTCTGAAACTGCACAATCCCACAGTGAACACTAAGTAATCAGAGGACCTGTTCAACCATTTCCGCTCAGTAAAGTTCGTAGTCCTGGATATGTTTTTGTGTATGATTTTAAAAACAAAACCTCAAAATATATTCTGTGGTGCACTCACAATTTGAAAGCGAGAAGGAGCTCTTTATACCTTGCAAATAACAAGGTATTTATTTGTCACTAAGATTGTGTGAGACCTTAGCATTTATTCCACATACGTATTAATTTTAGTTTCTTTACCTTCTTATTCTTTCTAAAATAGCCTTTACAAAGCTGGTGGCAGAATACATTTTAAAAAAAAAACCTGTTTTAACTATAGCTGCTCCATTATACTGACATTTGTTTTAATCAATTTTTTCTAACAGTGGATAATCAGGGAAAAAAAGGAATCTCCATAAATTTGTTCTTTTTTTATCAACATTTTGTTATTGTCCTTAACAATGAAGAAGCAATTTCAGTCTCATTGCATACTTCATGTGTACTCAGTAGTCTTACAAGTGAAATCAGACTTCCCCTTAATCATGTATCAAAGACAAAAATTTATTTTCCCATAGTCATATTTGGGCCATGTATTAAAATATTCCTGAACTGACTTTTCTTCAGACTTGTATATTGGCAGATAGTCTCAATCTTGATCTAGGTAACAGCAAGAGCCATTTAAACCTTCACAAGGAAAGCCAAAATGATGCAGACTTCAATAACTTGAAAAGGAAAGGAAAAGGAGAAAGAGGAGAGAAAAAAGAAAAAGCATAGACTTATCTAGGGGTATAAAATAAGGTAATGAACATTTACATTCAAACCTGGAAATAATTTCATGTTAAATAAAGCACAGCTTGTAATGTAGCAAATTCTTCAGCACAAAATTAATGCCACTCCTAATTTCCATTGTTTTTGTCACTTTTAGTAGAGCACTGAAAGGTTTGGGACCCTGAGAGCACCAAGTGGCCTTCATTACCCTAACCAGCCCCAAACAGGATACATGCACACACACAAATGATGTGAAGTGCCCTTAGAAGATGGACAGACTACTGCAGGGATGCCAATGTGTTGTGCTGAGGACACAGATTTGGGGCCAGGGCTCTCTTGCTCCCACTGGCTCACAGTGTAGGCAGGATAAACGTGTTCTGGATTGCATCTTACAGTGTAAAATGCTCTTTTTAAACAAGTTTGCAAGTGGAACTAATCTGATTTTTTTAACAAAAGAAATTTAGCAAAGAAACTATCTTCTATATGTCCCACAAACAAAGGCTGACTTTTCAATGATAATGGCCTTCTTTATTTTAAAAAAAGTGGTTTTTAATAAAAAATGTTTTTAAATGAGGTAAAAACCAGCCATCGATTTTCCAATTTTGTGGCTGAATATGTAGAGAAACCTAATGATTTGAAGACACACCTCTTTGACTCTTTATTTAAGAAAAATCTTATTTCATTGATAAGTTTTGACAGAAGTTTTTCATTTAATTGCATAGATTCTGTGAGGGTTTTTAAACAAATAATAATAATAAAAATAAGAATAAATTAAAAAGACTGTTTTTTCCTTAAGAAAACTTTTTTTAAAAGCCAAGTAAGAATACCAAAAGAGCTTTGTATCTGACAACCTGGATATAGAATTCCTCCATGTGGGTGGTCATATGCATCTCTATCAAAGGGCTATTATTTTGGAAAAGATAGGGTTTTGACCTTCACAGGTATTTAGTTTGACATATTGTAGAATGCAGGACATGTATTTTCCCCATATTAATTTCTGCATGAACAAAGACATCCCTCCTTGAAAAGAAACAATGGTATTTAATTAAAAATAAGATCCAAAACATCCATCCCAGTAATGGAGAACTAATGGAAATCAACACTGAATATTTTTAGTTCTTATTTAAACTCAGTGCAAAGCAGCATAATTTCTTTTTCGAATGGGTATGAGTTTAATGTGGCTCACAATTTTTACTTGCCTCCTTTGAACTCTCACTACTTTGCTATTTTGATAAATCACTCCAGTGTCATATTGTGGCAATAGCAACAAATTGGTAATGGTTCCATTTTTCTATTTTGTGTCTTGTTTATATGGTTGATGATCATGCTAGCTCTCTTGACTGCAGCATTTTGTACAAGCATCTCACCTTCTGTACATAATCCACAAAGATCTCTAAAAGTCTTGCCATCCCATCTCAGGAGAGGGTCCCTATCCTGTGTGCTTGACCTGAAACTGTGAGTGACCTCTCTTTTTTGTTTGTAGATGGATAACTTTACACTTCGTAGTAAATATGTCAAATGATAGCTAATCCATCACACCTTTAGGTAAACTGTTCTAATGATTGATTACTACTGATGTTAAATTGTTTGGTTTATTTGCAATCTGATTTGATCTGCCCTCAAGATTCCAGTCTCCATGGATTATGTCAGATGATAAATCAAAAATGCTGTTAAATCATATCTTTTCTCTCATTAACAACTTGCAGAGCATTTGAAAGACATCTTTGGATATCTTATTCATTAAAAAGAGTGTTTAGTGAGGCATTTTTTGTCATAATTTTTTTTATCCCCACATTTCTGCAGACTTTCCTGTTTGTCAATCGACTTTTCAAGTACCTGATACTAGAGCTAAACACCGCATTCCAGTAATGTTCTACCTATGTACAAAGGTGTCACATCTCTCAAATCCTGTATATAATTTCTCACTCACACTGAGGGATCGCAGTTGATTTTCTGTCTGAACCATTCCATTGCAGGTTCACATTAAGTTTATTACCTGACATAACTCTTAGAATCATTGCTTTTCAAAAGACAATCTACCAAATGGGGGAAACCTGTAATCCTTATTCCTACATGTGGCAAATCACGGTATTAAACCTTCTGAAGAATTTGAATGAGGGCTGGTCTTTGAAACTGTTATAAGACACTAATAGGGTTGGGCCTTTCTACATGCAATTACTTTTTGAAAATACTTCAGTGAGTTTCAACTCACTTAACACCTGTTGATTGAATTTTTTTTCCCTTGACTTTAAAATATTAAGATACTATGAGCTACTAATTTTAAAATTTTAGTGTTTATTAATCAGTTTCTAGATTTCATCAAAGAGTTTGTATTTCCTGGCTAAAACCCGATTATCATAAAAAAATTCACCATTTAAATCTATTCTGTGTTCAGCTTCTAACCTGATGGTTTTAGCTTGAAAATTAAGTTACTCGTCTTACAAGTACATTGTGTACCTGTAAACCCATTTAATAAAAATCACCCTTTTGGCATCTCATTGTCTGGAATTTCATGTGTTTTCAGCTTTCTGAAAGTCACTTTAACAGCATAGAGACCCCTTTTTCCTAGTTCTTCCTGAACTCTTGAAACTTATGACTAAGATATGCTGATATTGAATGGGAACCATTCTTGCCTTTGTTACAAAATCCATTTTTTACTTATAGACTCAGGTCTCTGCTGGCTTGGACATATGCCTGCTACCAGTAAGACATGGTAACATAGGAGCTTTTTCTGACCTTCTAATTCAGTATTAGTCTAGTCCCTGTGTCAATTAAGATAGGCTAGAGAGTTATTTATTTCATCCTAATGGCATGATTCCTCTCCTACCTTCCATGCTTTTGGACTGCTTCCACTGTATATTCTTATTGCATGTTAGAGCAGAAATGAAGACTAGAAGTTGAAGTTGCCCCTGAGCAAGCACAAAATCCCTATTCAGTTTCTTTGTTTTCTGTTTAAGACCAGAGATTGGTTCTTTCAAATGTCCTGACTGCAGTGGGCAAATTCTCTGCTTGGATTGCATTTAAAGATTTATAATTTGACATGCCTTGTTGGATATCGACTTGAATGATATTGGACCTTGAAACTTGTGTAAACAAAATATGCTCACATCATATTCTTTCAACAAGTATATGGGTAGCTCTGAGCAGGCAAACAGAAGTTTAAAACATGCAGTCAAGTACAAAGAAGCAGCACATTTTATTCACAGAAAGAATGATAGAAGCATAATAGTGTTAAATTTGAAGATTTGATATGATAATAAAATGAAACTTCTGGTAGTGTTCATTCTCTCAGAATTAATCAACAGTGTGAAATTTAAGTTGGCTGTCTGCAACCTGTCTGTTCTGCTGATCATTTTAATTGCTTATTGCCTAATGTGAGGAATCAAAGGGACATACGGAGACAAATTTCTATAGTCAGGTGAGCAGTTTCCTTTCTTGTGATTTAGATGACGCAGCGGAGAGAGTGATGATAAGTGACAATGAAGAGACATTTTAACTTTTTTTCAATGTTAAAATGTCCCCAAGTAGGCTGTATTCATACTTACTCATGGCTGTTCAATGTCTATTGCGTGAAGAAAATTGTGGTATGTCTTAAGTGATGAGAAACTTAAGTTTAGTGTTGTCTGGCATCACTGTTGTATTTCAGTGTGGTTGAAATACAGTAGTGAATCTGGCCCTGAGAGTACGTATTGCTACACACAATTTAGGTGGACTGAAATTGTCTTCCAAGACAGATTTTTATGCATCCTGAACTTTACTGATATCATATGCATTTATCTACTCCAAAAATTTCACCAACAATCTAAGTTCACCAAAACGTACTTCTCTCTGGTGCTTACAGTATTCATACCTGTTGTTTATGCAAGTATGACTACTTTAGTTGTAACCCACTCCCAATAATTTTTTAATTATTAATGAAAAAAATTAGAGCTTGAGTGTGGAGTTTGGAAAGGGGTCAAAACAAAGAAGACATGAATTTCTCATAGTGGTGGTACAAAGAACTGATTGTGCCCCTCTCTAGATGGGGGTGAAATCTCATCAAACTGAGAAGGTTAACTCCTTGTACTCATGAAGATCTTGTTACTGCACTACTTCAGCTCTTATCATGCAGACCACCGGGAAGGGAGCTCCAGCTCACTGTCCATGGGGCCCTTTGACCTTCCTGCTGACTACAGGTGAGTCTGTGCTTTCTACATGGGTGCATGGGCCTTTTATTAAATACAGGCACACTAGGAAGTAAATGGAGACTACAATACCCTTTCAGTTTTAGGAAGCATTGAGATGGGAAACATGAGAAACAATGATCTAGATTAATTTCACACTTTGTTAAGCTTGTTTAAGAAAAGAAATCTGTGTTTAAAAAGCACGATGATTTCTGTTTGAAAATTATTTTATGGTAATTCTCACAATCAGTCATTATCACTGTAAATAGCAAAGATAATTTTGAGACAGAAAGTGTCAGGGATGGCAGATTAGACTTTCCGTTGCCTAGAAGTCATTGCCATCTTGTTTCTTGTTTTGTTTTATGCACTACCGATGTAAAATTAGGTTTGATATATGACAACACAGTAGAAAGTTAATTCTAGAATAAATGAAAAAGAAGATATATATCTGCAGTGTAGACAGTGAAGCAATGCCATTGCTATTGAGTTGAGAATCAGGCAGCAAACATCTACAGAAAGGTGTAATTTTTTAGCCTGATCTTCTGCATATTTATTGGACAAGAAAGATTATTCATGCACATTTAGTTTTAATCCTGTAGCCATGTTAATCGAAATGAGGTTTATTGCTCTGTAGTAAGTGTAGTGAGGGTAAAAATATTAGATTCATTGTGAAATTAGTAAGCATTGCTAAAACCACTGATAACAGACTCAATAAAGAAAAGGGAGATAGAAACTTAACCAAGGAAAGATTTTAAGGACTATATACCTTTGTATATATTTCTGTTATTCTTTCCTCAACCTAGTCAATAATTTCTACATTAAATAACCTTTTGATGACAAATTTAACTAACTCTTTCAAGTATTTGCAAAATATTTTCTGAGCTTTGCTTGGTTCTCCAAAAATTGTGCAAGAAAACAGCAAGAATACTTTGCTTTACCAAACACAGGATCTTCTCAATTTCATCAACTTTACAAAACTATATTAGATGCTATCTCTTTGCACGCCACACATAACTTTCAGTGAAATTTGGTCTCCTTGCACTTATAATTTTCAGTAAACATATTTTCAGACCATAGTTGATTTGACAAGTGCTATGGTATTGATTGATGTGCCCTTCCAAACACTCTCAGATGTTCTTACATGAAACTTAGGTACTCATTTCAAGAGACCTTTGCCAGATAGCTAATATGTTAGTAGGCACTGGATCTAAGGCAGACTGCATTGATAACACTTACTATTTTTTTAGGACCTAGAAAGTGCAGACTAACCCCCTGTCTGTGTGTTTCTTGGTAAACAATAAAATCTCTGCTCCCAACTCTCCATCTCCTCCTAGGTTAGGGTTTAAACGGGTCAACAAGGTAGAAGGAGTAAAGATGAGTTTGGAAAATACAATTTTATCTCTACACTTGTCCCTGTGTTTGATTAAATAATGAAAAGTTAAATCAGTTTTACTTTAAAATCACAAATCAAATGTGGAAATTAAGGAAGAAATATTTATTCATATATTGGTAATGCACTAGTACTGACTAAAATAATGGTCACTCACACAAAAGAACTGCTTTTAAAAGAAGTGTTACCCACAGAGTTTAAAGCTGCAAACTGGATAGAATGCTCGCAGTGTAAAATACCAAACATTTCAGTGTGAATAATGTACATGTCCATTTAGTTGTAGTGGCCTTGTACTAGGGCATTTGCACATGTGAATATTTATATGACTAACTGGAATCTAAAATTACCTGTTTGTGTCTGCTTTTGCTTAACAGTATAGCAGTGAATGTGATTTTTCTACTTATTTACAAAACAGGCAAGTAGTTTTCAATTACATTCTGTACTTTTCTACCAGAGTCTTACAGATGGCCACTAAGAACTTTTACTTCACTTTAAAAAGCACTTTTGAATTGTTTGGAAGCTTACTCAGGAAAAAAAAAAAAAAGATTTTATCAGTGCAGCTGGATGTTTATGAGGACCTTATGCTACATTCAGATTGAAAGGTATTATGTTATCTTGACTCTGGAAAAGAAAAATTTTGTACATATAACCCAGCATGAAGGCCTCCAGTACTGTCTGACAGCAAACCCCTCTGGCACACAGCTCTCCATCATCTGACATCCTGGGAGCAGCCTGATGAGGATGGAAACTCAAGCACCCTTTAATTTCACAAACATTTGTTTTTATCTTTAACTGTGTGCTACAGATACTTTTCTGTCTTTCACTCTTGAAAGTCCTCTAATTAGTCATTGAATGGACAACTAAAAATCAGAATATAGTCCATGAGAGTTATTTATATGCCTTGAAATCCTCCCATAATATTTTACATTGTTCTCTTCCTCCACAAATCAATTTATTTTGGTGGCAATTTTACCCAATTAATAGCTAAAAATCTTCTGAATAAGGATCTTGATATCTTGTCTTAATAGCTTCTCTGCAAAAAATGGTTTAGTTTAATGACTTCTCAGTTCTGTCAGTACGTGTATATTTCTTATTAAGATGCTTCTTTCCTTCTCTAGTGTTGTACATGCAGTATTAACTGAAAGGTGAATGGGCATTGTGCTCTCACCAGAGATTAAGTGGGTGGTCAAATACTTATTCATTAAAAGTTTCTATTAGAAAGTAGAAGGGCTACACTGGAGGGAAGGGTAAACCCTGAAAGATGCAAGCAAAATCAAATAATGTTATTTCTTTACTTGTCACTGTTTTTTTCAGAACTAGCATCATGAGAGTTGGCAAGGCTTACAGTTACCTAAATGCAATTCCTGCATGAATTAGAGAGTTGCTGCAAAGGAAGCAGCACCATCAAGAAGAAACTGCAAAGAATGGTAATTATAGATGTCCTTGACTAACGTCTGGTGGTGAGATAAATATATTTTCCTTGTCTCCTTCTGTGCATATTACTTTCTTCTGAAAGGGAACAGCTTTGCATGGCAGCCAAGGGTTAAAGTGTGTTTTGCTTTTTGCAGCTGTAGGATCATTTCCATGATGCACATCTTCACTTGGAAATCCCGTACCAGGTATTTGATGTTGGTTGGGGATGTGGATAGGAGAAAACCCAGCAAAATTGCTGGGACCTTGCCAGTGAAGAGGGTGCTTATAACATCTAATTGTTGCTTACTTTTCTTACATGCAGTCTCTGCAGATCCTTTGCAGATCAATATTTAAATTTTACACTAATAGATTTATAAGCATTCATGCTGTATGCTGCTCCAGCCGTCTTACAGACGATCTGTGTTGCAGTTATAGTGAAGTCTCTACTAACATTTAAGACCAGATTTTAAACCAAAGTAGGAATTTGAAAAGTTTTGTCTTGATTTAGGTAGTTCACATCCCTTCAGGTACATAAAGGCGATCACCATGATGGGTTTAAAATACTGATGCCTATTATGATCCTTAGATTCCCAAGGGTACCTGAAAATCTGATACTTAATTCCTCAAGAATAATATATGCAGCTGCTGCTCGGATTGTTACTTTGTATGTTCATAACCTTTATCAACAATACCATAGTTCATTGTTTGCCTTCTTTAAGAATAAAGGCTCCTTGTGCATAATTTATTGTATAAATATAGAATTGTGCTGCGTTTATTTTAGCCAATAGTTGTATGCAGCTGGACCTGTAATATAAGAAATATATTTAATTCTTTTCTTTAGTTTGTTTTTTGTTGGGGTTTTTTTTTGTTTTCTTTAGGTGGTAAAAATATAAAAAGTAAGTTTTGTCAATCCCTTCCTCTTTTAAAGCAATTAGACATGAAAATGCATGAGGAGGAGTTGAGACTATAGTTAAACATTGTCTGATGGGAGGGGGATTGCACCATAGTTGCCTAAATGTGTATGTGTGGGCAACTGGGAAATACAAAAAGGTCAGCACAGTTTGAGATATGGTGAAATAATTGATATGGGAATATATCAAAGCAGTGGATGAAGAGAAAAGCAGAGGGGAAAGGAAAAAGAGCTACTAGAGCAGAAGCCTTCAAAATGCTGGAAAAAACTCTGGAAAACTGTGCATCCATGTTTTATATTTACTCTGTTGTGTGTCTCTTTAATGGATGATATTTAATGGACAGATGGGGCTGTTGACCAAGGCCAAAATACTTATGACTTTTTTTCTAGTAAATAAAGTGTTTCCCCCTGAGGCTTTTTTTTTTTTTTAATTCCAGTTTTAATGAGGCTTCCCTTCAGTGGTGCCAAGAAGTGCCTGATTTGCATGTGCAAATTCAAGATTAATATGAGTGAACTTTGGTAGATTTATTAATCTTTTGTTGCCTATAAAGAATGTATTGTTTTTTTTCCTTCAAGAATTTTGTGTTAGATACTTAGATGACTTAAGCACACAGGCTTTTTGTGTCAAGTGTGATTATGTGTTTTTGCAGGATTTTAAATCAAGTATTAAAATTAATTTTATTTTAAGAGAGTTTATAAGTTTCCCTGTTTTCCCTTCTTTTTTCTCTTTTTCCTTCTGGGCTTAAAAAAAAAAAAAAGCAATGCAATTGTTTGTGTTCAATGAACACACAGTATTTTGAGACTCTGTCTCTCAAAATAGCTATTCAAATTGGAATCCTGTAGAATTTTATAATTGCTCTGGACCTCTGAGTCATCTGCAGAAATATTTTTAATGATCAATCGACCATAAAACTCATAACTTTTATTTGAGGTCCCTCAAGAACAAATTGATTCTGTGTTTCCATATGATTAAGGAAAATATCTTTCTAGTTAGGGATTTGCATTAAAAGGTAAAGAAATAGGGAAACAAAGAGCAATTCCTATTTGGAAGGGCGAAACATCCTACACTAATAGTGCAGTAACATTATTAAAATTGAGTATTTGATTAATTTTCAGTGTACCATTCATATATATGATCACAGCTTCCACCTGAGAAAGTGAGGGGTAAAGCAATTTCGTCCCTTGCCTGCAATCCCATCTTAGCACATGATTAAAGGCTTATACAAAGAGGCAAAAATTCATTAACTTGGCAACCATACAGTTTTACCCAATGCTACTGATGCTGAAGCTGGAATATATGCATGCGTAACTGAGAAACAAATTTCACATTTTAGTATTAGTGGCAGGTGAGTTGCATTGGTAATTCCATCCACTGCAGCCTGTCTAAAATAACTATATGCAGCTATTCATGCATGTAATTCAGCTACCTGATTCATTAACATTTAAACAGTCTGTTAGGCAATGACCATAAATTAGATGCCTTGCAGATCCTTGGCAAAAGTGTGTTTAACAGCCATTGATACACTAAAGCCTTGTCAAGAAAAAATTACCTACATGCTATTCAGGAACAAACATGCATGTTTTATGTTACTTCAGAGTGTGCCCTTTTAAGGATGGCATCTAATATCACTGGGGCCACAGAGAAATAGTGTGATTATATGGAAGGAGGGGAAACACACTGCACTTAGTTACAGGTAAATGCTAGTGGGACTGGCTGTGTTTGAAAAGAGCCAAAGATATAGGGTCTAATTCAGAATACTTTTAAAGCAATGGAAATGTCCCTATGGATGAAAGATAAAGGACTCCACAAACCCCAATGAAGAGAGTCCCACTCCCTTGAAACATGTTTTTATCACCATTATGTTCCCAAGACACAGGGTAGTGGATTGAGGAAGGAGCTGGGAACAGCTCATTCTGTTTCATCCCCCAAGGGTTTATAGCCCCATTTCTTATCAGCCAATATAAGCTGTTTAGAGTGCTGTATTGTGGCAGTGGTGGGTGGATGTTACTCCAAAGTCACTCATCTGTGGATCATTCTCCCTTCTCTCACGGCTCCTTCATGATTGTGCCTCTACCACTGTGTCATACTCCACACTTGGAACTCATCTTGGACAGGACCATCCTCATCACCTTCATCTCTCCTGCTAAATACACTCAGTTCCTCTAATGAGCCCTAGCACCAGGCTGAAGGGTATACAACTGGGCTTGTTTATGCCACAAAATCCTGCATAGCTACTGCACACTCTGGGTTTTGTCCTGTGGCGTGAAAGCATGTGAAGGAGTTTAAGGACACAAAAATCTGGTGAGATACTGATTAAGACAGGGCAGAGGGCGTCAGTCCTGGTACAAATATTGTGTGCTGTAAAAGGCCTTCAGACCAGCTACACTCAAAACCATGCTGAACTGCTTTTTGAATAAGAATCAGCTTAATTAGATTTCTTTCCAATGTGGATGATAAGGGAAAAGGATCAGGTCCTTGTGCCACAAGGTAATTCAAATTTTGATACATGAAAAGAGTAATGTGAAGATTTTCATTTCCCTATGTCCAGTGCCCTTTAATCATTTGATACAGAAACTACAGAGGAAATCCTATTTTAAAGGTAAAAATGGAGAAGAAGAATTTCAGGGAAACCAGAACTTCTGTCATTCCTGTGTAATATGTATGACTATTTTTGGTGGCTTGCAACTGACAGCAGAAGCCTTGCTCTTGTATCATCAGGTGGTACTATAGTTCCAGCTCTGGAAACTCTCTCCATGTGTTTCAGCAACCTAATTATGGTAACTGAAATAATGATTGCTTTGTTACCAATCACTTATTTGAATAGATTTTGGCCTGTTAGTGTATTGTTATCACACAAGAGAAATTTGCCTATTTTTTTACCCCTAAAATTACCTTGTGAACTACTGGTAGGTCTGGCATTTGTGTTGTTGGGTCTTTAATACTGGGAGAGGTTCCCACATAGTTTTTCTATGGTTGTGTTGGACAAGCTGAAGCTCTCTTTTCTGAATGACTGAATTAATTTTGCCTCTGGAAAGTTGGTTTTAGTCCTGGTCATGCAATGCACTCCCATCTTGTGATGGCCAGCCAGCAGATCAGTTATGGTCTAAATAAGACAAGATCTAGGGGCATTTCAACTCAACATTTTTTAACTACTCCAAGAGCAAGCCTGAGAAAGTGTGTTAGGAACCCACCTGAGTGGCAGCTTAATGGTCTGTTCCAACCTCATTAACAGCTCAGTATATTGCTGATCATGAGGACAGATTGTTTCACAGGCCACATGCAAGACCCTTTTTTTTCCCCTCAGGAAAGGCAGAACCGATAGAAACATGAGTTTTTCACAACACTCAGCTGATCAAACCAATTGATTTTACTGATACCCAGAGCAATATCTCCTGGCAAACTCTGACAAAGTGAGGCTCTATGGACTGGGGTTTGATTTAAATACGTATTGTAACACCTACATTTGGAGCTTACCTCTGCCTTTAAAACAGAAATGGCAACTAGACTCTGGAGAACCCCTTATTGTGTTTTTTATGAACTTTTAGATGCCACAGATGTTTTAGACTTGCTAAAAGTCTTAAGAATTCTTCCACAGTGCTTTAATTCTTTACTACTACCATGAATTTTTATAGTTCTACTTTACTGAACTTTTCGGACATGTTTCAAAATATTAAAAATTACATCACTTTAAAATTACTCTGATGTTATTGGACATCTCTATTATCTTGTACACTAGAACTTTGTTTCAGAAACAGCTATACTATTTGGGGGGAAAACAAGGAAACAGAGATGTGTTTGCAATAACTTACTGTGACTTCTTTTCCTCTTTGCTTCCCTGTGTATCGTAATTAGAGTATCGATTAGCTCTGTATGACTAGTCCATTTCTAAATGACCATAACTTGTTTCGACTGGTTCAATCAGCAACCAGGAAGTGTTTCCTGATTTCTTTAGTATTTTGTACTCTTTAGAGAGTAACCTACACAAAAATAATTTGGTGCTTCTGTAGACATAATGAATGCATGGGTGATATCTTCTCAATTTAAACTTCACCTCCTTTCAGACAACTGATATAGTTCAGTGAATTCTGGATTAATCATTGTGGGAGGTCCATCCCTGGTTGCAGCTGCCTCTAGCTCCAGCTCCACCTCCTCTGAAGGAGGCTCCTCCTTGGGGGAGGACTTGGGGATGGAACCAGGGGATAAGATCCACCCCTGTTCTAGAAGAGAGGCGTGCCCAGGGTCTTGGACCAAACCCCTCTTCCCGAAAGTTCTGTTATGTTCAAAGTATTATTAGTTATGAGTTATTGTACCCCTCCCTCGTATGTTTTGATTGGACCCCTGACCCTTTTTTCCCTCCCCTTGTGTCTTTCCCTATTGGTTGTCACTTCCTCTTAAAACTGGCTGCACGGGGATGTTTCCCCGGTGTTCTTCTCCACGTCTCTCCCTCCTGAATCCCCTCGCTCTTACCCCCAATAAAGGAGAGTTCGGGGGAGACCCCACTCCCACAACCCTTTGCCTCTTCTCGTCTCCTTTGTCATCGGCACCTCGTTGATCACTCGTCAGGGGCAGCCCCACCTTGGCAGGAGTCAGCCCCACCGTAGGCTTTGGTGGCCCGGAGGCTCGCGCCCTGGATGAGGACAACCAGGACAGCCAGGCGGCATTATTGTTTTAAATACAACAAATCATCAATTTTGGTTTTGCCGGGTGATGAATACAACCCTTAAAAAGGATAAACACTAAAAAATAACTTTGGGAAGATATTGTTGCCAGATTTTGTTAGATTTATTTTATATCAAATTTCAATACTTTATTTGTCATTACAGACACGATCTCTGGTATTTTCAAAAATAGTATTTTAATA
The DNA here is from genome assembly GCA_036785705.1 of Acanthornis magna. Lineage (NCBI taxonomy): Eukaryota > Metazoa > Chordata > Aves > Passeriformes > Acanthizidae > Acanthornis > Acanthornis magna. The sequence continues at coordinate 4,180,531 of JAWUZG010000060.1, read as the reverse complement.
GCCACTGAACTGCCACTGAATAGAGATACCCATCTGCAAACATCTTTTATTCTCTAGCTATTTTGTACAGTATTTTAAATTCTCTGAAGGATATTTGTATTTTGCTAGAATGCATCTAACTACTGATAGTTTTATAACTGTTCCCATAAACAGTGTTTTCCTAGTAATGCTTTCAAATCTCTGAAATTAAACACATTTATTGCAAGAATAATTCTGCCTAGGCACAAGCTAGCAAATTTCCAGCGCAATAAGTGGAATTTCGCAAAAATTTATCAAACAAGATGCTTCATAATTTGCATTCCATAATGTTAATACAGCTTCCGTTGTCATGAAATATTATCCAGTTTCTAAAATTATCACTCTTTCATTATGCAAAGCAAACATATTTTTCAGTTTATCCTTAGATGTGGGAAGAGAAAGCTATAGACTATTTATTACTGAATGCTCTTGTTAACTCTTAACATATTACATTTGTTGTATATATCATCATTATGTATAGAAATGCATCATAATGATCCCAATCTCCCATAAATAAAGATATTATTTAAGCTATTGAAAAAAAATAATATGAGAATAAAGTGTGGATATTCGTTGGATATGGTGTTTATTCTGTGCGAATGCTTGGCTTTTTGCCTCATCCAGCATGATTTCCTAGTTCCTTGGAGATTTCCATTTTAGTTTATTATGTCAGTCCAGAAGGCCTGCCTCTGTCTTTCCTAGATTTTTTTTATTTTCTCATGTTTACCTCTTGAGAAATTGCTGTGAGTTCAGTTTAGAGATGGAGGTTGTACTTTAAACTGGGGAATGGCAGCACCATCCTCAAAGCACTGCTGCATGTGGGGTTCTCTGAGCTCACCGTGCTTGCAGGAGCTGTGAGTCCAACAGTGCTGATCAGCACGTCTTGAGCCCTGCATCAGCTGCTCGGAAGGAGCAGTCCTTCTACAGAGCTCTCTTCTGTCCTTCATGCTCAAGGGAGTGCCCTATGACTAAGATCAGGATTCTGCTCTGGAGGGAGAACAGCAAGAAACAGGAGATCAGTGCAAGTAGGTCTGTGCATGTAAGAGTGTGTGTTTGAATGCATAGGGAGAATAAAGGAGAGCAATGAGGGGACAATGTTTATCCATGGAGCTTGATACTCCTCATTGATTGTTGATTGTTCCAGTAATTTATATTTGAATAGACTGGAATTTAATGTTTCTCTAGAAACTATCACAACCTAACTCCTTCCTCTTTATGGCATTGGGACTACATTGAAGTTCCTGACTAATTCAGTCCTGATTTACATTTCAGTCCACATTAATCTATGACAGACTAGCTCTCTCTGTAGCTCATGGGGTTTTCAAGTAGCCTCCTGACCAGTCTGAGAAAAACTGTATGGATTTTCCATTGTTGTGTTCTTTACTTAAACACCTGACTATACTTCTAGTTTCACAGTTTAAAATATTTTGTTAATCAAAAGTTACTTCCAAAGTTGTTTTAGATTTAAAGCAAAACTCATTTTTCACTGCAAAAGAGCAAATGAATAAAAAGTAGATTCATGCTATATCTGTAAGTGCAACACCTAAATTAGCAAATCAGGATGCAGTCAGCTCACATACTAACATTAGGAAAGTTGTTGGCTTTTTCCCTTGTCCCCTCCCCCTTTTTTTAGCTTCAGATTTTTTTCAAATTTACAGTAAATGGTTTTGCACAATGGCTGAGTTGTAATTTATTCCATTTGAATTACTTAGCATTCATTTATACAACACTGGAACATTTTATTTCAGGATTTATTTCAGGATATTATCATGGATTTTTTTTTTTTCCCACGAAGAAGCATATAATTCTCAAGATGAAGTTTTTTGTTACACAGTTTTTTTTTCCATATTTAGCTTGTTAAATCAGGCATTAGTGGTCGTCAGTTACTGTAATACAAACTGCAGAGGCCCTACATTATCAGATAACTTTGAATTCTGTCAAAGCTCCTGGTGTGCAGAGGAATCCCACACAAACTGTAAAAGTAAGGTCGTTGTGCTGGCTGTATTTGGAATTCACTACAGGAGAACCCAAATAGCATAGAACAGATGCTCTAAGTGAGAATGACATCATGTGTCTGCAAAGGTAAGGTTTCTTTTTGCCTTTAGACATTTCTTGAGACATGGGAATTTACTGAAATGCATATTGTTTCAAATAGCTAGGAAGGGAGGTCAGCTGTTACGGTAGAAACAAGACAAATACTGAAACAGATCAAAAAGGGGGCAGGTATATCTTTAGGAAAAAAAAGAAAAGAAAAGCAAGTCATATTTTTATAACAAAAAGATGGAAACCGGTAAGAGAACCTGACTGCTGTATCTGTGTAGCTCAAGGGAACCGAGGGAGAGATGGGACTGAACTTGTCCCACACTGGTGAGCAAATCAAATCCTGGTGCATTTTCATCAGCTGTCAAAAACAGACAGATATTTCTTTGGGGCCAGGCAGGAAATTAGGCTATTAAGTTACAGCTTTTTCACAGAGCTCTTGTCATTCTCTTCTCCTATTCTACAGATGTTCTATCAAAGCAAGTCATTGTAACCATTTATCTTTCCAAACTTATAATACTTTTTCCAGAGCTAATTTTTTTCCTCCGTACTTGAGGTCTTTGTACTCTGTGTCTTGCTTCCCTGATCTTGTATGGATCTAAGATTAATTTGCACTAGCAAAGAGTTCAACAACAAAATCAATTTCAATTGGGTCAGGTGAGGTCACCCCCAGCTCAGCAGTGTGAGGAAAAAAATAGATTATTATCATTCTGGGAACACTACTACTTCAGTATGGAGGGAAAAAATTGTCTATTAAAGACCTTTACAATAATTTTCATAACATTGGAAAAGATTAATTTTTTGTTTACTTTCTGCAACTTTAGTATAGTCATCTATATGCAAATAATTTGAGTTACAGAATGCTTTTGTGTTCCTTAAGGAGAATGGAATAGAATTTGTTAGCTGACTGGTAGCATTTCACGAAAAATGTGGCACTGTCAAACTGATACAGAAATACCTTTGATAGATCTTTTTATATCCTTGGCACATAGACAGTGTAAATTAAACAGCAACATTCCCTCTGTTAGGTATTCCACGGACCATATCACAAATAGGCAGTTTTAATGGAAATGCAATTTACAGCCTAAAGAAAATATTTTAGACACCAAAACATGTTTAAATTATTAAAATTTAATTTGCAAGAAAAGAAATCCCAACCTTTTTACAAAATCTGTTAGTGTCTATTTTATCTCATAACTTTGAAAAGAGATAAAAAAAAGGAAGCAGCACTAGCTTAAAAATAATTAAAATAAATAAAATATATCTATATAATATACATTATACATAATATTTAATATAATATATTTTATATAATATATAATATATAATATCTCATATCTCATATCTCATATCTCATATATCATATATCATATATCATGTATCGTATATCGTATATTGTATATTGTATGGATTAAAGACTAGAGATTAGAGATTAGAGATTATACATTATACATTATATGTTATATATTGTTAATTATGTCTATATATATAAAATAATAAATTAATAAAGCATTAGAATTTTATGTGCCCTGGATCATAATTATTTCTTCCATTAGGTAGAGAATACCAGTTAAGAAAATGCACATGTGTGTGCCAGTTCATTCATACAGCATCACATTTTCAGGTGAATTAGGACTGTGTTTCCTTTACCTTCAGGACAGCTGTGCAAACTGGTGCTAAGTAATTACCTGGTCCACATATTCTAAGAGGAAGAAAAAGCTGCTTAACTGAAATTGCTGGGCCATGTCTTTGTTTCTGCTTTGTGCATCTTAAATTTTTATGTAATCTGAGTTGAAGAGTAATAAATGTGATTTTAGTATTTTTAAGTTAAAATCTGTATTCTGATATCTGTGAAATAACTTACTTTGGATTTAAAGGTTCTGTATGTTTATGTCAAATAGAAAAAAAGGGAGTGAAGTATGTTAGGAAGATTACTTTATGGAAATGCAATTGTCTTAAAAATAAAATCAAAATATTGGAATAACTTCAACTGTGCTGTAGCAGTTCTGACTTTAGGTGTTGACCTTAATCAGTTTCATTATATGCAAAAAGATTCAGATTTTCTGGGTCAAAATCTCCCCAAGTGTATTTTCCCAGAATTCTGTGGAGTAACACCAGCAATGGATCTGGCCAACTGATCACAAATTTCTTCCATTTCCTCTTTGTGTGATCAAAACATGTAAAATGAAATAATCCTACTAATAATTCCTTAGAAAAAAAGATACTAGACATATGTTTCTTTATTCTGAGAGTTTGAGTTAAATCCTCTGTCTAGATACACATAATTTTGTTCTTTGTGCAAGTATAAACTTAGTTGATTAACCATCTGAACATCATTGGGGGGAAAAAAGAAAAGATACTAAAGTGAAAAGTCTATAGCCAAAATTTATTTTATTGCAAAAAATAAAATCCTTTCTTCTCTTAGTCATGTCCAGAGTTTTTAACAACTCTTAAATTAGCTCTGGACTGACTGTGTATTGGTAATAGACAAGGTTTATTATAACCAAATTTGCCTTCATTGTCATGGATTCAGTGTTTAAACAGATACTCCTCTTTCAAAATATCACTGATTGCTACTCAAACTATTTCACTTCAGAGAGCATTGAAAAAGTATCCCTAAATGTTGTGGAATTTGATAGCAACACATTTTAGGCTTTACACTTCCATAAGACTGCAATTTTCAAAGGGCTGAGTGAAGACTCCCTGATAATTTTCCCATCAATCTGTAGACTAATAGTAGTTCAGGATTAATATATCAATATTACAGATGAAAAAATGGACACGGAGTGTAAAAGCTGGATCTGTACATGTAATTCCCAAATTGCCCTTTAAGGCCAAAACTGTTATTCCAATGGTTCATAATGCAAGATATTCCTAAGTTTCAACTGTAAAATTATATAGGTCTTTAAAGTAAAAACTTTTACCTACCTGTGTTAGTGTGAACACTTCGTAAGCATATAAAATTGAGATAATTGTATATCACTACTTCAGAGAACACTTCTTGAGTTTATAGCTAGCTGTTAACTAAGGGCTTCCTAAGAAAGCTTTAGATAGCCTTAATAATGTGCTCTTTTAAAGGTATTTTTTTAAAAATGTATTTTTATATAATTTAAAGTTTATATTATCTTTATAATTTATAAATTAAAATAATTTAAAAATTATATAATTTATACAAAATTGAATTTTGATTTTAGTCTGCATTGGATTTGCTCACTAGTATTTGTATTAAATTTAGATTAAGTGATAGCTTGAATTGTGCCATTTTTCCTTTTGGGCTTAATACAAAGTCCATTTGATGTTAGTTTGTTTTGGATTAGATGCAGGTGAGATTATTGCATCTCCCATTATAGTTAACAAAAAGGATCTTCAGATTTTATTAGCTGTTAGAACAAAGTTAAACTACGTCTACAAAGAAGTAGTTCACATAACAAGCTTCTGAGGTAGGACACCAATGGCAGAAAAATTACAGGCTTTTATAAGAAAATAAAGACTTTTTAGAGGACTACTTGGAGCTGAAAGCCAGTGTCTAGTGTAGGTTCTGAAAATTAGCAGACTGGAGTTTGATGAGCATGAAGACGGGAATGTAAAATAAAATTTCTGAATAGGTCAGGAGGTTGTTATGATAATCACAACTATTTGAGTGACGGATACACTTGCATACCTGCTTTTTCACATCAGACACCTGTGCTAGAGACAAACTCAGTGAGATCTCTGGATCTTGCTTGGCTTTACATTGCCAGAGTGCAACTGGGTTAAATGAAGCTCTTCCTTGTTTACAGTAGCGATCACAGATCAGATTGGCCTTGTATTTTCCAACAAGTCATGAAATTGTAGACTTGATTATTTGTGAGCAAAGTACTACTTGGATGGATAAGCATGCTTACTAACAGCTGGGCTAAAATAGCTAAACACAGATAAATTTCATTCTGCTCACTTAATTCTTGCTGTTTCAATTAGATGTGTTGTTTTTCTCACTCTGTCTCAACCCATTCTATTATTTTTCCTATTTGTATCACACTGCATCACTGAGCAGGCTACACAGCTATCAATTTCTCTACTTGAAATGAGAACATTGCAAAAGATGATGGAGATGACTTTTTAATATTAAGCTGATTAGGTATATAAAGCTCTTTTGCACTAAATGGCCTAGAGAGTTCCTAATAACATCTGTAAATTTTTCAAGATATCAGGTCTACTAAAAATGCTGAATAAACAAGCCTCTATTAATGGTACACAATATTCATGAATTAAAGTTTCCACGTAGTGAAGAAATTTATGTTTCTATTGGAATACACTGGAAAAGTGACACCTATTTCTTTGGAACTAAATTGCTTAACCTAATCCACCAATTATCATTTGCAGAAGAAAGAATACATTTATATTTTTATTAAAAGATTTCTGCTCCCCAGTAGACATTTGTATTACCAGAGTATTACTTTATCTTCTGAGTACATGTTTATAAATTGGAGACAAAATCTCACAGAAGGCTAATGTGAAGACAAGTTCAGGGGAATGATATGATGAAACAGAACACATCCTGAGGGAAATATACTTCAGGGACAATTTTACTAAAATTTGACCCCAGGCACAGCAATAATGTAGACAGATTAATCTGCATATAAGTCATCAAATCCATCTACAATAGTGTGTATTTTAGAAGAATTAAAAGTCTGTGGATGTTTCTGATTATGGGAATGATATCTATTCAGTTAAATTTTAATTCATAGCTTGTTTTTTCAAGATTAGTGTTCTAAGGTTATTTAACATGTACCATTTATAGTATTTCTTACTCTACCTTCTCCTCTTTAGGTTTCATTTTAGTTTTCAACTGAATTGACAAAATATTGCACTTTTTATTGATGCCATATTTTTCACCCACTCAAACTACTTTTACTTTCAGTCTAACATCACTGACTTCTAAGATCACAGAATAAAACAATTCATTTCATAGATCTCTTGTTGCTATTGCTCTAGCCCTTGGTCTCACTTCACTTAACTTCAGTAGCCTTTAGTAATCTTATAAAGACACCAAAGTTAGAATTTCCATTAATTATTCTAGAATCCACAGAAAGAGATTGATGCATTCTAGGAAATGCTAAATTCATTGATCTGAGGGGTTGGAGTGAAATTTACGTATTGGTACAAAGAGAATGAAAATAGAGAAAAAGGGGACATACTATAGGTGTGAATGATACAAAGTAAGAACTTGGGGAAAATGTGAATACAGATCTTATATGCACAAAAAATTATAAGTTTTAATTTCAAAGAGATAGGTAAAATATATATTTTTCCATTTAAATATGTTAATATTTTAAGTTAAGGTGCTTTCACAACTTTGCTTTCCAGAGAAACTATGTAAGAAGCTGCCATAATTTAATATTTGGGTTACCACCGCTTCGGAATGTCAGAATTAGAAGTATCATTTCATATATAGTTGGTAATGAACAGTTTTTCACACCCATGACAATGAAATCATTACAAAATTGCTAAGATGAATGCAAAAATAATTCTTGCTGGAAATTAGAGTGATGAATAGCAATGAACTTTTAATGTACTTTCTCATCTTATATCTTATTGTGACTATGTATGAAGAAAATTAGTGATGAGATCAGTAATGTTAAAATGAATACAGTCTCACAAAAATGGTATGAAATACAGGCACAAAATATGGGCACTAACTTTAGATGTAGAAATCATTTGGATGTAATCAAATTATATATAGAGGTTTTTTTCTGTCCATGTGCTTGAAATAGCCAGTTTTGAAGGCAATTTTGGAGCTGTGGACACAGAGCTGTTTCTCTCCCTTCAAATATTGTGTTTTCTGAACTTGAACTCAGCTCACTTCTGTTGATGTGAATGTCAATTCTTATCAATAATATTTAGCAGCATTTCCTTTGCCAAGCTCTGACTCCAATCTCCCAGTTGTGAATTCACCTCCTATTCATCTGTTTCATGTCACACCCATGGACTTTGAATGACCTTCTTAGGATTCTTATCCTTACAAAGCTCTTGGCAGCCATCTCCTATGCTAATTTTCATCAACTTCAATTTCTTTTTTTTTTATTATCAGCTTCCATAAGTGTTCTTCTCAGCTGATCCATGAAAGCTCAGTGCAGCCAATGACACTTGATATATTATAGAGTATTAGAGACAACCCTAGAGATCAAATCATTGAGATAGGCTAAGTAAAGTATTTAAAAAATAGCCATTGTTTAGCTGGAACCTTGCTGATAAGATCCAGTCAAAGAGATTAAAAACTTTCAATTTAGAATACTGTTTATAGTTCAACTAATTTGAATTTGTGATTTTTTTTTGTTTAAGCTAATGACGCTGAGAGTATTACTGTGCATTGCTGCCTTACTTTTACATTAAAGATATTAGATCTTTTCATCTTTGCATGTTGCTAATGGAAAATAGTATTCTTGTAGGTATAGAATTAATGCAAAAGGACAAATTAAAATGTATTTGGTCTTATGCTGGATTGTTTTCTAGAATAATTTTCTTTTCTTTATGGAACAAATAGAGATAGAGCATATTAACTTGTAACATCTTTTCCCCCTTCTAAGACTACTCAAATGAGCAGTTTAAAACATAATTATTATCATTTAGGTTTTATAATCTTTGTTTCTCATTCACTGTTTTCTCTGGTTTGGCAAATAAAAAAAGACAAGCTGCTTCATTTCTGTATGCTTTGGATACTTGTGATTTCTGCTTGCCTTTTCTAAATCTCTGAGAAAAAGTAATTTTTTTATAACCTAATCTGGGGTCAGAATTGACCTGTCATTGACTCTTGAACTTTAAATGGTGAATTATATTCAGAAAAAAACCAACAAAAAACCCAAATCTGTTCCAGCTTGCTCCAGGTGGTACCCTAAACAAGCTTAACGTCTGGCTTAAAACAATTCTGATATTTAGATTGTTTTGTCGACTTCCCCAGCTAGTTTGTCCACTCCTGCTGAAAATGTCTTTTCACTCTTGCTATTGCTGGACACCATGTGGGTGTACTCAGTTTTCCCTTTTCCTCATTTAATGAAAAGATTCAGGATCAGGACCAGTTTCCACCAAAGATGCAGCTAACTGTGAAGCAATGTAAGAACTTACACAAACTACCAATCCCTTCCTAACTCTATTTCACGTGAAGAAGTTAATAGGATGTAAATCCAGTGCTCTTGAATGTTTGAAAAATGCCTAGTGCAAATCTTTGTAGAATATCAAAGGACTGTTGTGTGATTGAGCTCTGAAAACAAGAGTAAAGCCTGATTACTGGAAAGGGAGGACAGAATCTTATTTCCACCAGAAATTAATCCAGTGAAGCTCTCAGCCGCTTCAGGAACAGGGGACTTTGCAAAGTCATGTGACTTCTTCTTCCACCTTAGTTTTGCTTAATGAGGGGCACTGGAATGAAAGGAAAGTTCAGCAAACTCTGCTGTGCCATCCTAGGCAAAGTGAGTGTTTCTGCAGCCTTAATTATCCATTAAACCTTGACTCTGAGATATTTACATTATTTGATGTTCAGCTATCTGTCCCTGTACATTACAGAGGGGTAGCAATAAACAGGAGTCAATACTGTCAGACTGAAATATTACACAAAACATATTGAGCAGCCAACTTCAGTCTTCTGGGCATATCTAATTCCCTCTGAACACAGAGACTTATGCTTAGCCTTAATATGGTTACATTTATACCTTATTTCATTAAATAGCTCATTCTGTTTTTCTTACTAAAGGTCCTGAACTGAGACAGGCCTTTCCTGCAGTCACATGAATAACTACAGACAATAAAGAAGAACATGGACTGTTAATCTACCAAGGAGGAGAAGAAAGACTGTTAATGTGACAGCCTTAAGTGGATCCTGGAGTGCCCAGCTAAATGTGCCTCCTAAATTTCCACTTTTGTTTGCTATCCAAGGACTTTTACCTTATGTGCTTTAGACTAAGGCCTTGGTTCTGGTGCTGTGGGGATATTTCCTTGTCAAGATATGTGTTCAGAATTTATTAACAGTAAACCCGTATTGTTTCTTCCTCTTAAACATTCAACCTCTTATGTAGCCAAGTTCAGCTGTGTGTATGAATTCAACATTTTCATAAACAGGAAACATTTCTGTTAAAATGTTAATCTGCAAGGAAAAGACTAGAGCTTGTTCACTGTTATAGAGTTCAACTGAAGGCCAATAATCCAATATATGTGTGTTGGGGAAGTGAGAGGGGAGGATAAGGAGGCAGAAACCTATCTTTCCCTGAAAAGAAATAAAAATAGCAGCAAATGTTATCATTTTCAGATTGTTACTAGCAACAGGGAGACGTGATCCAAATAACAAGTGAATGACTGCATACACTGGTGCAAGATAAAGACCACAGATAGGAATTTGATTAAGTATTATTATCAGTCACCGCACAGAGAATGGCAGGCAGCCAGCAGAGCATTCACTTTTCTGTCCCTCTGCCTCTGGCAGGCTGCTTATGCAGGTTGTCATAAAGGTAACCTGGAGACAGGACTGCATGGCAGATAGCAGTCATCATTTTCTCAGTGTAGGGTCTCCTTAAATATTACTCTCATTGTTGCAGACACAAAATTTGTGTCTGGCAGCTTGAACCGCTCTGCTTTTTTGTTGGTTTACATTCTTACATTTTTGATTATTACTATTCTTCCACCTAAATGTTGAGGTTTACAACCTGTGTAAACTTATTCATATCTACCGTGTGACCTTTCTGCCACAAAAAGGAAAAATGTTCATGTTGGAATGAGAAAACACAAATAGTTATTTTCCACTATCCTTTGCTTTTTTACTATTTTTTTAAAATCTAAATTTGTGTTGGGAACAGAACTTTGAATTATTAATAGAATTTTAAATTATGCTTCACTCTTTCTCTGATGCAGATGAAGTGGGAAGGGGTAAAAAGTTTTGATGAATACATGAATCTGTGTTTCCTCCACTTTCCAATGTATGTATCCTTATATACTCTAAAGGAGAAACAAATAGAGATTGGAAGGACAGAAGCAAACTGCATTCATCCTGGAAAAAGTTGATAGAGCAGTCTAGGGTTTGTTTTGGGATTGTTAATGCTACTTAGCTCTTGTTTAGATCCTGCCAAAATAATGTTTTTAGGATATTTACAATGCCTGTAATCAAAGATAGCATAAATTCCTATGAACAAACTGGAACCGTGAGAGCAAGCATTGCGCACTTGCTCAGAATATGGCCAGCTCCAGGAATTTTTGTCCACTCTCCATCTTGTTACAGTATGACAAAATTAGGCAGCGATGCAAATGAATGTTTTAAACTGACATGATATCATCACCAAACCAACAATGATGATCTCCTTCAACAGAGATGCTTCCACTTACCTAATGGAAATGAAATGCAATGTAGGCAGCTGTAAGAGGGATCTATTAAATTCTATTACATTACGTATCTGACGTGTCTGACGTATGTTTTTCCCCAAACTTCTTGTTGTACAGACACATATGTGTTGTGTTACCATCAATTCTTGCTTGAGCAATTCAAATTGAAAGGGTTTTCTTAATTTAGCCATGTGCTCTTGAAAACAAAAAACAGGAGAGCCAGTTTCAATTCATTTCTAAAACTAATTCTGGGTCATTGAATTGTCATTGAATTCTATTTTTTCATAGAAGGTGGAAATGTGAAAAACAAGAAGACAAATTATTTGATTATTTTAGTTGGATGCATGTTATTGGAGAGAGGCTTAGTTTTGGCTGTGTTTGGTTATTGCTTGTTCATTTCACAGAATCATAGAATGGGTCAGGTTGGAAGGGACCACATCTGGTCAAACCTCCCTGCACGGGCAAGGTTGTTCTAGACCACATTGTGCAGGATCATGTCCAAACAGTTCTCCACAATCTCTTTATCCAATCTATTCCAGTGCTCGGTCACCTGCAGAGTAAAGAAGTTCTTCCTCATGTTTGGGGGAACTTCCTTTGCATCAGTTTCTGCCCCTTGCCACCAAGCGGAGCCTGGCTTCATCCTCTTGACACCCCTCACCCCCCCCTTAAAATACTTATAGACATTGATGACGTCCCCTCTCAGTTGTCCCTTCTGGAGGCTGAAAGGCCCAGCTCCCTCAGCCTTTCCTCAAAAGGGAGGTGGTCCAGTCCCTTAATTCTGTTTGTTGTCTTCTGCTGGACCTGCTCCAGGTGCTCCATGTCTCTCTTGTCCTTAGGAGGCCAGAACTGGACACAACGCTCCAGATGTGGCCTCACCAGGGCTGCATTGAAAGGCAGGATCACCTCCTGAGACCTGCTGGCAATGCTCTTCCCAAGGCACCCCAGGATACCTTTGGCCTTCCTGGCCACAACGACACACTGCTGGCTCACGAGCAGCTTGCTGTCCAGCAGGACCCCCAGGTCCTTCTCTATGGAGCTGCTTCCCAGCAGATCAGCTGCAGCCCATGCTTGTGCACGGGGTTATTCCTCCCCAGGTGCAGAACCCTTCATTTGCCCTTGTTGAATTTCAGAAGTTTCTTCTCTGCCCATCTCTCCAACCTGTCAAGGTCCCAGCCACTCCTCACAGTTGCAGGCCAGTTAATACCTTACATAGAAATGCCCTGTTTCAGGCACTAGGGGAAGCTTCTGAGGAAGATACTGCACATTTTCAGAAAAAAATCCCATGTTATCTGCATACTATGTGCTATCTGGTAAATTCATAGATATCAACTTGGATTTCATCACTGAAAAAGCACAATGGAGGGCAATTCAGAAATCAGTGAGTCATCAAATGAATGTAGCTCAACAGTTTTTGATTCCCTTTTGTTTCAGCCTAATAGCACAAGTTTTGTTTAAGGGTATTTATCACTTCTGTCACAACATTTGTGATAGTTGTGGCATTCTTGGAGAAAATTTCATGTAGCTGTTGATAGTGGTTCTTTTCCCTGAAACCTAACCACCAGCTCTGGCACACCAATTCTGGAAATAACACTCTTTGTAGTGCCTCAGAATGTTGCCCAGGTACTTTTCAAATGCTTTTTAAAAAGGGTCTGCAGCAGTTGTTTTAATTACTAGGATTCACAACTCCAAAAATTCCAGGGTGTGTAAATTTTACTTTATCTTGCTGTATGTGCATGTCATTCTGTACTGGGTAACTAATCAGAGTTAAGTTACTTCAGAAGATGGGAGGCAAGTATCTTGGGACCTTGATGCGTAATGTCCATACATCATTACAGGGGTTTTTTTCTTTAAAATGTTATAAACCTTGACCCCATGGCAAGGTACTTGTTTCTTGTAACAGAAAAATAAAAAAAAAGAAAAAAAAATTAGCTGCGGTGTCTTTACTAAGTATCAAGCTTGATAAATGTATTGCACATTTCTAGAATCTTGCTCTTAGAACTGTAATTTATCAGCATTCCCTGCATTGTTCCACAGATTTGTATTATACTGCTTTGAGTAACTTAATCATCCTAATATTTTACCCCCAATGGCTAAATTCCAGGATTGAAAGGAAAAATCTGAAAAACTATCTCCCCCCCTTTCTTTTCATGTATATTTCTGTGTATAAATAGATAGTATTTTTTAATATGGAGAAAGTTATTAAGTCATGATTATTTGGATCAAGGAAAGGAATAAAATTGATGGAACTCTGAAGATCAACAGGAAGAAAAGACAGAAGCTTACTGAAACAGCAAGATTATTTGTGGTGGGTTCTGACAGCAGACCACAAAGGATCTTTATAACACTTTCACTGCAAATTGACCTAATTCTCTGTCATAATCTACTTATGCTGACGAGGTTTCCACCTATCTTCAGGCATAAAATATAGTCATTCCTTTCTAGCTGATAATCAGCATGTTTATTATTCGTTCCGGTTTGCTTAAAGACAGTATTTTCAGAAACAGTCCTGCACTACTAAAATCATCAGTGATTCTGGAATAGCAAGAGAATAACCTCAGTCTTTGCTATGGGAGCTGTTTAACAAATCTAAAAATGTTAATCATGTTCAGGGCATTGTCACTTCCAGGGAACAGCGATTACTTTCAGTGACGTGCCCAGAAGCAATCTATTTAGTTTTCTTTTCATATAAAATTGGAAAATAATGAAGGTTTTATTAAATGAAACTTAATTCACCACAATAGGGATTTCAGATGTACCTGTTCCCACTACCAAGGGATGAAGCATAATTTAATAACAGTCTCTTTAGATTAGCTCTGTGTATTTGAATGTCACATTATTAACTGACTCCATGTCATAGTGTGTAGATTCCAGAGACCGCTGTTTCAGGCTTTTTAGCTTTTTTTAAAGAATCCTATATTGATGGTTTGTAAACCACATTATTACAGTAACAAACCCGTAGGATAAGAACAGCTAAAATGGTGATCTAAGCTTTTTGGCTGTCGTCCAAAGCACTAAGACTTAGTAGATTGCTAATGCTGTCTAGCAATGGTGTGTTTTTCCTGCCACAATGACAGCTGCTGAGAGATTTTCAGTTATTATCTTACTATTTTTTTAAACATTAAAGTGTAATGATTTACTAGTCTATAATGTGGTACCAATGTGTGAATTACTCTGACTGCATTTGTATGCTCAACAACATCTGTTTTACAGGTGTGAGTATATGGATTTTGCTAATTAATACCTAGTGGCACAGTTCCTGAGTGTGGATATAAAGATGGAAAGAGAGAAAAGTCCTTATCTATGCAATATTATTTCAAGTCTCTGGGAAATAAAGAGCAAGCAATGCATACTTGGATTATTTTTTTTATTGCTGTTTTCAGTGGCTGCTTTTTTGGTTTGTTTTATTTTCCCATCTCCATATCTCCTTAGTACCTAGGCAGGAGATATGTTGCTGAGGAGGGCTGTGAAGAGGTAGATTAAATAAAGTGGTTTAGTCATACATGACAGCAAAGCCATGTTTTTTAAATAAAAATTTCCGGTTACAATCTCAAGCACATAATTAAGCAGCAAAATAATGAATGACCATTTATCAACTGAGTCCCTCTCTGGGTCCACATGCATTTCTCATTCTGGGCAGTGTGCAGGACTTGGTGAGCCCCTCTAACCTTGCAGGCTAAGATTGAGGATGAGAACCAGATCCAGCTCATGAGTTGGAGCTGCAATCCCAGCTTGCTGTGTCCTTTCTATAGTCTAGTCCCTAGTGATCAAATGAGCCTCCCAGGCCTTTTCTCATTGTGATACTCTAAGGTCTTTGGTAAACAACGTTTAAGGAGTTTTAAAAACAGGACTCTGGGGTTTTAGGGAGGGATGAGGGAACTGACATAGAAAATGGACCAAGAAAGAAACACCATCTTAAATCCTTCACTTGTGATTAAGCTCCTTCATTCTCTTGAGTATATTAAAATTTGACTCCTTCCTTCCTTCCTTCCTTCCTTCCTTCCTTCCTTCCTTCCTTCCTTCCTTCCTTCCTTCCTTCCTTCCTTCCTTCCTTCCTTCCTTCCTTCCTTCCTTCCTTCCTTCCTTCCTTCCTTCCTTCCTTCCTTCCTTCTTCTTCCCCCTGTGCCTGTACAGCTTAATGGAGTAGCAGTTTCTTATGGTATACCTTTGTAAAATGATTTAGAAAACCATACAACTCTGCTAAAAAAATCTATGCCTTTTAAATACACTCCATTTAGTTATATAGGTTTAGTCTATATTCAATTCTGTGAAGCAATATCCTTCAGTTCACTATTTCTGAAGCTATGAACAGCGACCTTATACCATAGACAGTATTTCTTGGATTTATAGATGTAAAGGTCTGAACCAGGAAAGTCATTGTCCAGAGAAACCCATACAGCTTCCAGAAGATTAGCCTGTCTGCATCACACTGGATCAAGAAATTCAGTTGAGAAAGTCAAATTGATTTCTTCACACTGAGAACATGGATCATAGGCTCACAAGACAGTTAGTTTAGAATGGGTCTCGTGGGACCATAGAATCATAGAATGGTTTGGCTTGGAAGGGGCCTTTAAAGGTCATCTAGTCCAATCCCCCTGAAATGAGCAGGGACACTTTAACTACATCAGGCTTCCCAGAGCTCCATCCAATCAGACCTTGAATGTCTCCAGGGATGGGGCATCTACTGCCCCTCTGGGCAATGTGCTCCAGTCTTTTACCACCCTCATTGTAAAAAGCTTATTCCTAATATCTAATCTAAATTGAACACACTTCAGTTGAAACTTTTATCTCTTTTCCTGTGGCAACAGACCCCACAATAATCTCTAGCCCCATCTTTCTCATAGACCCTCTTTGGATACTAGAAGGCTGCACTTAGGTCACCCTGAAACATTCTCCAGGCTGAAAAATCCCAATTTTCTTAGCCTTTCCTCATAGGAGAAAATCTCGGTGGCCTCCTCCTTATCGATCTCCAAGAGGTCAATATCCGTTCTGTCCTGGAGGGACACTAGAGCTGGACGCAGTACTCTAGGTTGGGTCTCATGAGAGCAGAGGGTCATAACCACCTCCTTTCACCTTCTGGGATGCCCAACCCCTTCTCAAAGAAGGACTAATTTAAGGTCAGGCTCCCTATGGCACTGTCCAGGTGAGTTTTGACTCTCTAAAGATGGAGAGGTGAAGCAATATGGACAACCATGATCAGCTGTGAATTTTTTTCCCTAACCTCTGCACAATAGTAAAAGAAATATTTCTTCTAGAAAAAAGCAACGTAATTTACTATAAAAACATCAGTATTTGAGAATGAGGAAGTGAAACATATTTCCAGAACCTGAAATCAAATAATTCTGTCAAGTGTCATTTTACAAACTTGTAAACAAATTTGCCAAAAATAATGACTGGGAGTAAGAAACACCTGATCTGAATCCAAATTAATAATAGTTCCAGCTGACTGAGATCTTCACATCAAACAATGAAGTTTAATATCTGACCTTTTTATGTGGACCTTTTTTATGTCTCAATTTATAAGTAAATTGAGAAGGCCCCAAATACTGTGACTGTTTCCATTCATAAAGTCAAACATAAGGGAAAAAAACGAGCTCCCAGATTAATTATTTCTGCAGTAGATGGGACTAAACTGAGTGACTTCTTTTTACAATCAAAACATTTAAAATCTTTTAATTATAAAAGGAGAATGATGCAATTGCTAGTTAGCAAATAAAGCAGAAAATAAAAATAATGAAATAAATGTACTAATATCAGATCCCTAGCTTCAGCCATGGGAGGTGCAGGTTCAAATTCATCTGCATTTCCTTTGTGATCCTGGGAAAAAAATGACAAATTTGTTTCTTATTCTGTGGCATTCCTTCTTTCTGTTTTATTTCCTAAGCTTACTGATTACTTCCATCTAATTTCTTTTCCTTCACTACTTCCTCTGTGGAATCGTGACCTTTCTAGAAAGTGTATTCATCTAGAATTATACACCTTTAAGATCATCAAGTCTAACTGCTAACATCATCAAGTCCACCACTAAACCATGTCCCGAAGTGCCACATCTACACGTCTTTTTGATACTGTCAGGGCTGGTGACTTAACCACTTCCCTTGATAACCTGTACCAATGCTTGACAACAGTTTTAGTGAAGATATTTTTCCTAATATCCCATCTAAGCCTTCCCTGGCACAAATTGCGGTAATTTTCTCTTGTCCTGTTGCTTGTTATTTGGGAGATGGGTCCAACCTCCAGCTGGCTGCAATCTCCTTGCAGGCAGCTCCAGAGAGCTATAACATCTACCCTACTTGGTGTTGTCTGTGAACTGACTGAGGCAGCCATAGGTCCCCTCTGGGTAATTGATGGTGATGTTAAACAAGACTGGCCCAATACAGAGCCCTGGGGATTATAACTTGTGACTGGCCACCAGCTGGATGTAACTCCATTCACCACCATCTTTGGGCCCCACCTTCCAGCCATTTTTTTTGCCCCCTGAATAATGCACCTGTCCGAGTCATGAGCAGCCAGTTTTTCCAGGAGAGTGCTGTGGGAGATAGATTGTGTCAAATGCTCTACTAAAATCCAGGTAAACAGCATTCACAGCTAGTAACATTCCATATAAAAACAGAATTTTCTAGAACAGGAACAAAGTGGCTTGAATCAAGTAAGGTACCTTTTCCAAACAAGTACCTTTGCTGGCATCTGCAGATGTTCCCTCTTGCTATGTGATCCTTTCTTAGGTTTCCAGCCTCTCCTAACCAGCCCTTTCATAAAGTGTACATCACACCTATTTCGTTTCCAAGTTACAGAATCATAGAATTATAGGATGGTTTGTGTCAGAAGGGATCTCAGCAGAAAAAGTGTTGGATAGCAGGAAGTGTCCAGTATCAATTAGACTTATGATTCATGTGCAGTTTGAGAGACTAATTCATAACCCCTTTCTGGAGAAAAAACGGTTATTATGGAGTGATTATTAATTCAGCCTTTTTTTTTAATCAATGGCAATGAAGAGCCATAAAGTTTTAAACAGAAAAAAATCCTACTGTTCTGACTTTGCTGAGATGTTTTCAGAAAAAAGAAATTTTATTTTATTACTGCTGTCATAGATTTAAAAGGAGGAACTGGTAAGCAGGAAGGGAGGAAAGACTTGTTTTTTAGGTTTTTTCTGCTAATCAGAAACATTAAATCACAGAAGAAAATATGCAAGCTAGAATGTATAGAGGCTAAAATACCATATGACTGGTAAAGAGGAGTAGAGGGGAACATGGTGAATCTCCAGAGTCTAAAAGTGAAAATGAGAGCCATGAAATGAAACATAAATAAAAGAAAGAGCTGTTAATAGTAAATAATAAGCATTCAGAATTGACATTTCTTCCAATGTGATGTGCAAAGAACACACAAGAGAACTGCACAGCAACAAAAAAGAATCCTTAGTTACATATTTTTGGTATTTTATTCCAGGCTGGTATCTTTTCATCATTGTCAGAAAACCAGTGAGAAGGCAACTTTGTAAATAAGAGACTTTTCCTAAGACATGCTAAATACTCGCGAGCTTTCAGGAGAGCTTTCACAATTTATAGAAGCATGAAAGGGATGGAGGAGTCACTGACTTACACTTCCCAATTTATCTTTGATAGCTGAGATAAAACTTAATATAAACGTTGCCCTCTAAGTCACTAACAAAACAGAACACATTCATTAGAAAGTTCTTCAGGCTGAATTCTTTGACAACCTCTATCATTTTGATATCTTAGTGCCCCATAATTTGTATAGAGAAGACAAAATTCATATTTTGTCTAGGGGGGTTTTGCCTAAGTCTCACATAACTTGTGATTCAAGTAAGAATCTTAATGTCTTTGAAGAGCTGACCTGAAACAATTTATCTGGTATCAAACAGGATGCTCATAGTTAAAGCGGTAAAGACTAGTGGATTCTTAAAAAGATCATTGACTATAAGTATCTCTATAATCAGGCATTGACCTGAAGATGGTGATCCAGACACAGATATTGTAGAGCTGTGGTTGTTACACAGTCAGCTTTCACCACTGCTGTTGAAGTTGGCCCAAGTCTTTCAAGGAATGGGAAATTTATGATTCCAGGAAGTCAGGCAGTGAACATACAAGAAGAAACTTGATTCACTAACCACATCAAAGAAATTAGTTGATGGTGACAGAAGAAGGAAAGCATGAAGTATATTTGCTCCAGAGTCTGTTTATGCATTTTATAGTAAAGAAAAAAATGCCAGAGTTGGTGCAAAAGCAGCAGAATGAGAGACAAGAACCCAGGGCTATCCTTCTGTATGGGATGAGGACTAATGTAAACTTGCAGCTTCTTTTACTGTTACTGTCTTGGCTATGCAGTGTTCCAGGCTGTGGAGATGGAAAGCCTATTCTAGTTTAAATGCCTCAATAAGGATTATAAATTCAACTTTAACAGCTAAAAGCTGAGATTTTGGCTCATGCTGTATTCAGCACATCACTCTTTTTGAGTTTGAGGTTTGCTGATTTTGACTAAGTTCTGCTCATTCTAACAGCGTTAAGTCCACTGATTCTTTGATTCTTTCTTTTTTTCCTTTCTATCCTTTCTATCCTTTCTTTCTTTCTTTCTTTCTTTCTTTCTTTCTTTCTTTCTTTCTTTCCTTCCTTCCTTCCTTCCTTCCTTCCTTCCTTCCTTCCTTCCTTCCTTCCTTCCTTCCTTCCTTCCTTCCTTCCTTCCTTCCTTTCCTTTCCTTTCCTTTCCTTTCCTTTCCTTTCCTTTCCTTTCCTTTCCTTTCCTTTCCTTTCCTTTCCTTTCCTTTCCTTTCCTTTCCTTTCCTTTCCTTTCCTTTCCTTTCCTTTCCTTTCCTTTCCTTTCCCTTTCCCTTTCCTTTCCTTTCCCTTTCCCTTTCCTTTCCTTTCCTTCCCATTAATTTTTAATAAATCAACATCTGGGAATAAACTTAGCATATCTGTTATTGCAATTACTATAAATGCCAGAAAGGGCCTGAAGCAAAGAACTGATAATTTATGTTCTGCGATGAGTTAGAATGTATGTTTATTCTATTGACATATTCAATATATATTTCAGATTATTAGAGCAGATATTAGCTGTTTTATCTCTTCTGAACAAACTAAATCTTACCTCAGATTAAGTTTTATTAAACAACAGGTAGGCTGGTGCTGCAGAGCTGGACCCACATGCACACCACCACTCCTACCGCCCCAGTTATTTAGCACGATTCTTGTCAGGTTTCTTTAGTGAAAAATGGCCCAGTGCTCAAAACCTCTGACTGAGGATAGAGCCACATGTCTGTGAGGCTACCTGGGAAGCAGCATAGGACAGAATTGATGGAGACGGCATAGTATTTTGGGCCTATAATATAAGGAAAAACTCCAAAAGTGTAAGGCAAGAAGAAAAGACAGGATATCTTAGCACTGAAGCGCTATCAATCATCTCTTAAGGTTTTTGCATTTTTAAACACACTAAGAGAGGAATTTTAAAAATTCACTTCAGTGCTAGATAGAGAGAGAGGATTAGAGCTGAAGGAATTTGTAATCTCAGAAAGGCAAGTGATCGCTAACTCAGCGGTATGAGTGAGAGGGTTTACTAAGTTATTCATTTGTGTCACTCAATCACCTCACAATCATTAAATTCAATATGAAATAATGGTTTAGATCAATTCCTCAGAAAACTTTGTCAGCCCAAAATTACTTATATCTCATCTACATTTATTTTGTATTAATCTTTTGCAGACAAATTTTAATCATATGGTTCTGTGAAGCAGGCATAGAACTAACAATTACCTGCATTGCTGTTGACAGCAAAATTAATGGCTTATTATTTTCTGAATAGAGTTAATCTGGTTTTTGAATAGGATAAGAGAATGCTACTGAAAATTAGGTAAGCACTGCTAGGACAGAGAAGTGATTCCTCATCAAGCCTTCCAGAGGTTATTTCAGGGGGAAGATTTGAACAATATGTTGATTATCTTACATTTGCCAGTATTGAGACTTCTACACTAAACACATTGCTTTGCTCTTTGTTTTATTAAAATGGTAAGGCTTTTGCCATACAAACTGTGCTTTTGAGGGGTGGAGGGGGGAAGCCTTCCACGTTTATGCTTTGAGCTTTTGTAATGGAGCGCATTGAACTGCAGCAAAAGATAACACATCCTTCAGAGCAGGCTGCAGAAAATCTAGCTGCACAATTTTGAAGAGTAGATTGCTGCAAAAATATTTAGGATAAACCAACAGCACAGAATTCAACACTAACTTGAATATCATGGAGGGACATGGTTTTTTATAATGAGAAGCAGCTAATTTGACTTGACATAATTGTTATGTAAAATTTTACTTTCGAATTTCCCTTATTATCCACAGAGGCCTGTAGGGTTTTCTAGAGAGCAGTTCACCTAAATCCTACTTTGCATATACCTGGTTTGTACCACTAACTGCAAAATATGTAATCAGTTCTTGTATCAGTAATCTTACATACGGTAATCAGTATGTGTTGCAGACCGAAGCAAAAGAAGACGACGACGCGGCAAAGGGTGGTGGGAGGAATGCTCCTGCCCAAGCTCTCCTTTATTAGGGTAGAGGGTTCTTGGTGGTCGGGAGGGAGAGCAGGGGAAGGAGGGCCATGTCCATAGGTGGCATGAGGACAAAATGGCAAAATGGCACCGAGTGCCTGGGAGCACCCGGTTAAGTAGGGAAAGGGTTGACCAATGAGGGAAGAGGGAGAGGGCGGTACGAGCATACATGAACCAATCCGAACGCAAGAGGGGAGGGTACAATTCAAATCAACCTATGATATACATAACGGTAGGGAAGAATCTAGAGGGATGGGCGGATCCAGGCCCTAGGCACGCCTCAAAGCCCGCCCAGGCAAGGCTCCCTAGCCCCATTGAGCGTCAGCCTGGGAGGCAAAGGGCGGACCCAACTCCCACCCAGGCAAGGCTCTCTTCCCTGAGGGGTGAGAAGATAGGGAGCTTTGGCCTGGGAGGAAGAGGGGCGATCCTCCACATCTCCCCCTTTTTTCTTAATTAAAAGAAAGGAGAAGGTGTCCCGAAGCTAAAAGTTCCTCTAACTAACACCGACCGGGGGGAAGGGGATCCCGACGCAACCATCGAAGCGCATGGGGGTACCCGCCGCTCAACCCGACGCATACATCCAACGACGCGTTTGCCCTACCTAACCGCTAATGCAGGTGAATTCCCCAAACCCATCTCAAGGGAAGACAGGGACCCCCTCCACTGCCTCCCGGGGAACCCCGCATGATCAGTGCCGGTGGGGACTCCCTCCCGTCACCGCGCACCTCCTACGTGTCCGGTCCCGATCGCACACGGTGACCTGAACACGACTAAGTGTCCGACCCGGAACCCCATCGGTGTCGCGACACGTTATTGGAGGGGCCCTGCGTGCTCGGTCCGGATCGCACACCGCGACCGCCGCAGTCCCACTCCAGGGCAAAGAGGCGTCCGTCGATGTCATGCTCTTAAATTTGGGATGCGATCGAATGGTGCGTGGATATTCTTCTTCGAGATATCGGTGCGGAACTGTCCTTCCATGTTCAAGGCCTCTGGCTTGTGGACTCTTCCTCCGAATCTACCCATGCAAGGCCCGAAACACCTTGTAAAAAAGCGTTGCCTGGGGGGCGGAGGGATGGCGTCCGAGCCTTCGTCCTTTAGGCCTGGGTCTGTAACTTGAAAACCTTCTCAACATAAAACAGGAGTTAGAACAGCAGGATTGCTGGCCTCCGGACTTAACGCCACCCGCGGTGTCCTGGCCTTCCGGACTTACTGCGGCCTAGGACTTGCAGGCCCCAGGACTTACGGCCACCGGACGGACACAGGCCTTGGGACTTATGGCCGCCGTAGACACAGCAAAGGCATGGGGTAGGAATGCAAATTAATATTCTCGGCTTCCCCCGATCCCCGTCTCGGGACGTCCCACAAACCCGGAAGAGGGATCGTGGGAACCGGAAGCTCCTCCCACTGGGGAGGGGCCAGGGCCGGAAGGGGTGGAGCCCCAGGATCCACCCCGGGACCCGCCCACCTATCCCAGGCCCGCCCAGGGGGAGTGGACGGGGAAAGGAAGGAGGATAGGATTATGGGAAGGAGAAGCACATGGCCAACGCCATCTTGTGCCTCGTGGCGGCGACCCTCGAGGAGGCGCCATCTTAGAGGCAGCAAGACGATCGTTAACCGGGAAAGAGGGGGCAAACTGGGGAAGGACAACTCAATTTATTAACAAAATGCAGCTTACTAGTGTAAACCTCAAACTTAAAACCTACATCAAATCAATGATTCGAACCGAAAACAGGGAGCGAGACAAACAAAATGCATCTGGTTAGTGCCCGACTCAAACGTAAAATCAGACTACAACTGAAAACGGGGAAACTGGGGAAGGGGCCACAGGGAACCACAACTTGGATAAACTCCCACTTTCTTTCCAGAAAAGCCGTAGCCCCTGTTTGGGCTTTCCCAGAAAAGACACCCACCCCAGCACCTACAAAATGTAAAACCTAACAAAGCGGAGAGGGAGCAGCCAAATCTCTGGGGCACGCCTTGTCCCTTCTGGGTGGGCCCCAGTCGGAGGGCGGATCTCCACTGGGGAACCTCTTCTAACCCTCCGGGATCCAGGCGCCCACGTTGCCCCCCAGAGATCTTCCCGCGGGGCGCAGGGGTACCCCCTTCCAGGGCCAGTCCCCCTGCCTACCCCCGAGGCATACCTCCATTCCACTCCTCCTTCTCCAAACAAAGGTACCAGTGCTGGGTCCATGTCGTCCTTCCCGGATCGGTCCCGTCGATCTCCGGGATGCCCCTCTGATCCGGCGTCTGCAGCAGTCCTCATGGGGCAGACCTTGACCCGGTGGTCGCGGAGCCGTTAGACCACGTTGGGCGCCAGTTGTTGCAGACCGAAGCAAAAGAAGACGACGACGCGGCAAAGGGTGGTGGGAGGAATGCTCCTGCCCAAGCTCTCCTTTATTAGGGTAGAGGGTTCTTGGTGGTCGGGAGGGAGAGCAGGGGAAGGAGGGCCATGTCCATAGGTGGCATGAGGACAAAATGGCAAAATGGCACCGAGTGCCTGGGAGCACCCGGTTAAGTAGGGAAAGGGTTGACCAATGAGGGAAGAGGGAGAGGGCGGTACGAGCATACATGAACCAATCCGAACGCAAGAGGGGAGGGTACAATTCAAATCAACCTATGATATACATAACGGTAGGGAAGAATCTAGAGGGATGGGCGGATCCAGGCCCTAGGCACGCCTCAAAGCCCGCCCAGGCAAGGCTCCCTAGCCCCATTGAGCGTCAGCCTGGGAGGCAAAGGGCGGACCCAACTCCCGCCCAGGCAAGGCTCTCTTCCCTGAGGGGTGAGAAGATAGGGAGCTTTGGCCTGGGAGGAAGAGGGGCGATCCTCCACAAGTATGTAAGTTGTAGCTTTCTCACTCTGTACAGATATCAGTTGCTGCAGCTGTAGGATCATGTTGAGAAAATGGTACCTGATATAATATCTCCCTTACTAGCAGAAAAGAGCACATTAAAATATTTGAATATTTATGATGAAATTTTAATACATATAACTAAACAACTTTGTTGAAGGCTCCACAGACTTCCCAGGGCTTGATAAGTGGGAAATCAGATGTTGATATTTTACAAGAAAAACCCATCCACATATTTCATTGTCACCATTGTGTTATAGTCTGAATCTGTTTGGGCTTGTACAACAGTTTGAAACAGAAGCTAATGGTTTATGTGAGGTATTCCTGATAAAGCTGTATTTTTATACCTAATAATATCTTTTTTTTTTCTTTTTCCAGAAAACATGAGTGAAATCCAGGAAAGACGACAGAGAGAGGCCACAAAAAAACCAGTGCAATGAAAAATTCCACAAAGCACACTCAATTCAGGGCAGTAATAGATTCACCTGTTAGGTGACCTGGCTTGTGAAGAAAACAGACTTTCTTTCAGGTACCTATAAAACAGGCAGAAATACACATTTCATCTAAAATGGGAAAGTATTTCTATCTGCAGGTCCTAGGTAGTTGTCATCACTGGTAACATCTCTCCTTAAATTTTCTGCAGTCTATTGAGAAGAACTGAAAAAGCAACATGAGACAGTGAATGTTAGAAAAGGTGATAATACCTTCAAAGATTAGGTGATGAAGAGAAACACCCATGGAAAACAAGAGAGCAGAAATTAACAGGACAATAAGTGAACTTAATATGAATTTTAAAAATCTAAATTTGTATGACTTTAGTAATGAAATCAACCAAGATTAAAATGGAGGATAACAGAGAAGGAAATTTTTTGGACTTGTGTTTTCAGATTTGAGAAACCACAGCTATTCTACAGGTTCCCTCTGATTAAAATATGAGAAAGAGACTAGACCTCACTTCTCACACATTAAATCTCACATGGAAGGGGATAGACAACTTGTAAAGTATTTGTAGTACTAAGAACTAACCCCTGCCAAGATTAAAAGAGTGAAATTGAGAAGTCAGTAATGTTTTGTAGCTCTCGAAATACATGGATAGAATCTCATTTTAAAGCCTATTTAAAGCTAAGTGAAAGAAAAGAAGAAAAATTTTGCTTCACTAATGATCGCATAGATCTTCCCCACCTCTGGTTGCATGACTAGCTGATTTATCATAATGAAGTAATGATAAATGAGAAAGAAAAGGAGGAAATATAATAGTTAAGTGTCAGCTGCATAGAGCGAGCCCAATAATGCAGTTTGCTAATATAAAACTATTTTCATGAGAATTTTGGTTGCTGCCACAAACATAGATAGCATTGCTATTTAGTGGCTGCCATAAGAGAAGAAAATTTTGTTGAACGTTTGACATTAATGAAAAATTATTTTCTAAGAATCTGACATAATATAATCTCTTCTTTACTCTAGGAGTTAGGGGTGCACATGGACACTGGATTGCACAGTGATGTTGCTGCTGAACCATAGCATTGGAGAATGTTCACCAGCAGTCAGCTTTGTTGGATGTAAAGCCCTACCAGAGTGGTACAGTCCTGATTGCTACAGGACACAGAAAAAGAAGGAAGCAAGAATCAGGAACAGAAAGATATTGACCTAGGTCTGAACCACAGTTGTTATTGTGGTTACCTGGATAAGCATGTTTGCTTATAAATGCACTCATTTATGGATATTGATATATAAACATGCAGACCGACTCTGAGATTTGCCAATATTTTCAGGTGAATAAAGACTTCAGATTTTTTTGCCTTAAGGAAGCAGTTATTTCTTCTCCAGAGTTATAAAAAAAGCAGGAAAAAGTAGTTCTGAAGAAAACTTTTTTTTTCAACTTATTCCTGCAGCTCAGTATCCGAAGTTGCATTACTCCTGGTGTTTGAACAATCCCAACATAGGATTTAATAGCAGTAAGCTTTTAGAAAAGACAGAGGGTAACCTCAGCCTTACAGTATCTGAGTTATGATGTCATTCAAATCAAGATTCACTTTCTTGAAAGTAGAGAGTCCATTCAAGACTTCAGTTTACTTGCCAGTTCCATATAAAGTGTAGTATTTCAGCTGCAAAACAAAGTTATTTTTGAGTGGGGCAAATAGATAACACAAGATTTTGTAGCAGATACTAATTAAAATGATCTCTGAAGGTAGCTTTTTCCGAAGTCTTGTGCCATGGTTCATTGAAAAAATGATGGCATTTGGATAAATAGACAAAGAATCTGTCTCTCTGAGGTAAGCTGAAAGATTTAAATTAAATCGGTGCCTTCACTAATTTTGAGTATTTCCTAAAATTATCTTCCTGTTTATATTTACAGGAACTAATAATACTATGTGAGATACTGAACAACGAGGCTCTTATTTTTATTTTTTGTCGGAACTGAACAGAGCTGTTCACATGAACAAAATCTTCCAGTTGAGCAACGACCAACAGATGGATACATGAACAGACAATGTGCTTTTGAAATACTTTTGGGCACAAGATGTCATACCCAATCACAAAGCAGAAATGAAAGTCACAAGCACCCAAAAGCCAAAAAGAAACCCAAAAAATCCCAAGCAACCAGAAAAACCACCCTTTTTCCACTGAGTCAGTAATTAACTATGAATTTTTAAAATATGAAAATTCAACAAAGTTGAAGTTTCCATTCAAAGCAGGCTTTGGCTTATTTTTCACATCCTATGGCACAGCAACATGAATATGAGCCAGCACATTTAATTGCCCTTGAAGAGTAACCTCTAGTAATAGAAGTTATTCCTACTCTCAGATACTTTTCCCTTGACTTCATTTGGGCTAATGCACATATGACAAAATCCCAGCGTACCACTCCCTTGCATTTCCTTAACATCTGACCTCACACAGCTGTTTATTATTAAGAGACATTTGGCACTGCTGTGCATGTTGCCATATATTGTCTCTATAGTCAGGATATTTTTATCCCAAATACTTGAATTTACAAATAAGCCAGAAATGAATGCCTTGCATCAGCTTTAATTTTATAACACAGTGACCCATTCTACCACTGTGTAATAACAGGTCCCACTGTGACAATTAAAACAAATCACCCTACAGAGTATATCATTAGATACATTCATGCCTCATCAGTAATTGAATTGTCTTTTATGATATATTTCAAAGAAAGGTATACAACTTTAGCCTGGTTTCCCCAAAGAACAAAATTATTTATAAAAAATCTCCCATCTTATTGATTTACTATGAAAATGAAATAAGGATGAAATGAAATAAAAACTTTAATTAAGAATAAAAGGACTGCTGGCCACTAAGTAAAACACAAGTGTGTAGATAATTTTGAACCATTAACAATGGATCTAATGTGAAGCTATGTTCCCAGGCATCACTGCACCTATTATGTCTTCTATTTTGAAGAAACTAGAACTAGAAAGAAGTAAATGGAAAATGAGTTCTGCTAGCTCATGTTGCATGCTGATCATTTTACCTAATGTGAGAACCTTTGTTACAACGCATTAGCTCTAAACCCATCAGGGGATGTTACCCTGACTGTCAGAACGGCACAGGCCTTCTCCAGCCTCATCCCCTCTCCAGGAGCAGTGCTGTACATGAAGCAACAGGGCTTCAGGACTAGCAGCAGTGTTGCCAACTTGTCAGTGTTTTCTAAGAGCAGCTAAGCTATTTCTCTGACAGATCTTTACATTCTCACTTCTGAAAACACTTAGAATTAGTGTTGTAAGTGAAAAACATTTAAATTTGTATATTTTATTAAGATGCTTCCAAACTCTTTTTCTTTTCCCTAGTGGGTAGGACACTTATGATTGAGATTCATCTCATCAACTTTAGACTTGGGTGCAAAATGTAGTAGCGTAGACACATCTGATCTAGTCACTTGAGACTTTGTAGTCAACAGCGAGATACAAACACTTTTAAAAGGGGATTCAGCTGTCCTATTTGAGTCACTTGGTAGCAAGGCATACATTAAAATAACTAGTTCATTATTAGATGAGCATATTTAGGTGTCTCTGCTTGGTCAGATGAATCCCACTGAGAGTTCAAACTCCCTATGTGTGTGCTTATGTAAATCAGTCAATGGGGAGAGGAAATGATGTTGTGCTTCTGTGCGTCCTCTAACTTGCAAAGCTCAAGTTGAGCACTGTATCTTTTGGCTTTTTTTGTTTGCCTGAAACTCATACCATGCCAGTAGTAATCATATACTTGCTCAATAGAATGGTCCTTGGAGTGGGCCCCAGATAAGTTTGTCTGTTGACTTCACAGGGCAATATGGAAGCCTGACAGCATTTTCCGGGCACATCTTTTATTGTTCCATGAGATGGTTCCTGAAAGCTGTTTTGTTTACAGACAAATAAGTACAGGCTGGAGTTACACTCATATTCCCTTCCAGTCTAAATGCTTTTGACTTGAACATGTAACATAAAACCATAGAATCATAAAATGGCTTTGGTTTGAAGAGACTTTATAGATCATCAAGTTTCTACTCCCCTGACATGGGTAGGGACACCTTCCACTTGACCAGGTTGCTCAAAGCCCCATCCAACTTGGTCTTGAACATTTCCAGGGATGCGGTATCTGCAAATTCTCTGGGCAGCCTGTTCCAGTGCCCCACCACCCTTGCAGTCAAGAATTTCTTCCTAATATTTGTCTAAACCTACTCTCTTTCAGTTTAAAGCCATTCCCCCTTCTGTCACTATACAGCCTTGTATAAAGTCCCTCTCCAGCTTTCTGTAGCCCTAGTTTAGGTATTGGCAGTCTGCTATAAGGCCAGCCCAGAGCCTTCTCAGCCTGTTCTCACAAGAGATGTGCTTCAGCCCTGCCCTGATCATCTTTGTAGCTTCCTCTGGACTTGCCCTGGCAGCTCCACATCCTTCTTATGTTGGGGCTGCAGTGCTGGATGCAGCACTGCAGATGGGGTCTCACAAGAGCAGAGCAGAGGGGGAGAATCTCCAACCTCAACTGCTGGTGGTGCCTCTTCCAATGCAGCCCCGGATATTATTTGTTTGCTGGGCTGCAAGAGCACATTGTTGACTCACGTCCAGCCTCTCATCCTGCACCATCCCCCAGCACTTCTGGTCACAGCTGCTCTTGATCTCTTCTATTCCCAGCCTCTGTGCTTGGCTAAGCAACTTGTGACCTCCTAGACCATATCCCTTCCAATTCTTGACCCTTTCTCACCTGTCTCATACAGAGTTCATGTCCCTACTGTCCTACATAGAAGACCTGTTTGGGTTTCACCACTGCTCTCCAATGATTTGTACTGCAGGAAAAGGGAAGAAGGAGGACGGAACAGGGATAAATATATTAGCCACTAATTGGAGTTACTGAATCACATAATCCACAACCAATGTCACTACCTGTCTCCCCTGCAACAGCTCTAATGGATATGACAGGTCCCTTAAAAAAAAAAACCACTCTCATTGAAGTAAAATGGCATTACAGTCTTTGTCTTTAATTAGGTTTTCCCCACTGGATTGGATTTCCTTGCCTTTCTGAGTACAAAGCACAACAGGCCATGCAAAGATCGAAAGTAAGTCAAAACTGTGACACTTTCCCCCTTTCACATCTGTGCATCTCTTGCTCTTCCTAAAAAAGGCAAACTAATGGGTAGTCTAATGCTGTCAAATGGCCTAACTAATAACTGGATTTACATTTCTGTACCTTTGGATGGATTCATTTAATTCCTTTTAAAACTCTGATTCTTATTGCAGATAAGACATCAGTGTGCTTAACAGGATATTAAAAGTAGAAAGCAAATGTAGAATAGGAGGTTCATTAGGCAACACTTTCCAAATGTGGAAGCTGAACACCAGATGCCGTTTTGCATAATAAAAGCAGTCAATGATTAGCCCTTAGAGGTCTGTGATCCCTGAATAATAACCCATTTTTCAACCTTGTCTGTAATTTTTCTCTCTTACCCTAAATTTTCAGCTTTAGGACTAGTCCATTTAAATATTCACATTATCCAAGTGTGACTTGTAATTCCTTTTACTCTTTTATGAAATGGTCTTTTAAATTTGTGATTTTCCAGAATTTATTCAAAAGGAAAAAAAATCTTACACCAAAAATCATCTTTAGGAGTAATAAAAACTTTGGACACACTGAAAAAAAAAATAGGAATAAAATTCCTAAGTGAAAGGAAAACACTTGGATGTTGGGCCAAATCATCTGGTATAAATTCAGAGGGAGTTAAGAATAAACAATCAGTGTCAGGTTCTCCTGACACTTAAGTCCTGGCTTTGCGTGTCAGTGAAGAAAAATGGATAATACAGTTCTTTAACTCTCAGAAAGATGCTGTAATCATTATCCTCCTCAAGCTCAAAAATGGGAGTTTGGACATAAGGGCCTATTTGAAGAATGGAGGCTTTCTAACTTTTTTCATCAGCTTTGAGTTTGGGAGTAGGAAATAGACATGGTGTGATCAAACTTGGATGATTTGACTCTTAGCACTAATATCAGCTGCTGAACCTCCTCAGGTCCATCTGCTGATTGTAGATGTTTACTCCACAGCAGATCTCGATTTGACTCTCCTTCTGTATGAGAATTAAAGTGACACTTCCCACCATAGGTGGGAACATTATGCCTGTCTTCAAAAAGAACAAAGCAATAGAGTGAGTACAGGGGGACATTGTAAGAGAAGTTAGGCACAACCCCAGACTTCAGGACGTGGAAGTTGCTGGGATACCTCTATGAGGGACTTACATTTTAAAGTCAATTTGTCTTGTTTGCTATTCCTAATGAGCACTGCTCACTTTAGACTGGTGCCATGCAAGACAAGCAGTGTACAAACAGAGACAGCAGAGCGCAGACTCATGGCCCAAGAGAGCCCTATTATGGTATCTTTTCAAGCTTCTGCAATTACAAGAACTAAAGGTTCAGTGCAATTATGGACTAACAGAAACATGCTGAAGCAACAGATTTGGTACAATCATTCAAAAGCCAATACGTATTTTCATTTTAGTGACAGTTATCTGTAGTCTGTTGTGTCTGCAAGCTGGTGGCAAGACACTAGAACAAACTTACCAGCCCATCTGGTGCATGCAATGAAGTATTTCTGTGCTTCATGTTATTACAGAGAAGGTTGAAAACAAGAAAACCTCCTGTGGTTCAGATGATGCTTCCATGTAAAGTCAAGAGGGTTGTTGAGTTAATAGGAGTTTTAATAACTTTTTAGTGTCTGATCATTTATTCCATATAGTTTGTGCATATGTGTATCTATCTATATAAACTATAAATATATAAATGAAAAATAAATCCAGGGTAACTGACTTGAGAAGGAAATCACCTTTGCAAGAGGAAATTTAGAAAAAGGTATTTTATAAAGAAATCTTTTTATTATGCCACGTTGTTAGGTTATTCACTGGCTTGGGATGACTTATACAGAAGGTACTAGAGCACAATAATTAGCTAAAGTCCCAGTTTTCAGCTGATACTAAACTTTTGCTGAACTTGTTCACAATGCGATTTTCCTCTGAAACACTTTGCCAGTACCTTTGTTTCAGTAAAACAAAAACATCTATATACCTTTGAATTGGTGGTTAGCTGTTAGGGCCTGTAACGAAGATATTTCAGATACTAGGAATAAGACAAAACCTAATTTTTGGTTTAATAGCTCTGTCTATAATTTACACAATCTCTGAGATTTTACTGTATGTTTTCAGTACAACCTAATAGCAATTCTCTCAGAATAAATTACAGTTAAACACAATCTCAATGTGAGTCATAGTCAAAACATAATGCAAAAGGCAGCTGTAGTGGAGTACAAGGGCTGAAACACCATATCATATCATATCATTATATACTTAATGTCATAAAATAGGTTGATTCCTATTGTTTCTTTGGCAGGATTTTTTCATTCCATGTTAAAGCTCTTATTTTGGCAGGTAGCACCAGGTGGCAGTGTTACATAATCATCTACTTTTTTTTCTTTTCCCTTTTCTTTTCTTTTTTTTTTTTTTTTTTTTTTTAGCAGAACAAGGTTCCAGCTTTGGGAAGACATACTTCAACCAGGGGGATAGTGCTAGGCTTTATGGAGGGAGAAGCTAAGGCAGGCAGCAAAGAATCTTGTCTTGTACTTCCCTTACCACACTTCCCTTTCACTGCAATTTTTATAATCAGATTTATCCCCAGGCAAAAACAGCAAATCCAAGATCCCCAGAAAAGAACTTTTCCAGTTTGCTGTTTGTAAGTAACCCTGTTCAAGGAATTGTGCATGGCTAAATAAAACAAGATTTTCTCTAGTGTTTACTAAGTTACTTAATCACAGCATTCCACATTTGCAGTCAGTTTTTCCAAGACCCCATGTATTTCATAGTGTTCGACAGAGAGAAATGGAATAGATGTATAGAAGGAACCAGTCACAATGGGATTATGGGATTAAATTTGTCACTTGGAGACGTGAGTACCAGAGTGTTTTGTGATCCTGGGTACTGTAACACTGAATATTTTCAGCTCCCCATTCCTGAGGGTTGTCACAGCTCTGGTGTGACAGTTTTGCCACTTGCACTTACATCACTTTTATGACAGAATTCAGCCAGTAAAAAGAAACAAAAGTTCCTTTTAAAAAGTTCAATGCAAATAACATCTTTCCTAACATTAGGAAAAAATAGGGCGTAAGGTAATAGGTATTTACTAATATTTTCCTCTCCCACAAGTGTAAAAAGAAAACCTTCTCTATCTTTATTATCTGTGCTCTTACAGAGATTCAATTCTCATGCAAATTTTTCACCATAGAGAAGACCCCAGCCTGTGAAAGCAGTCTTACCTTTAAATCCTGGGTGTTTCTGAGTGTTTTTTCTTTTTCTTTCTCTCTTTTTTTTTTTTTTTTTTGGTTTCTTTCCTTTTCCTCTGCAGACAGTTTTGTTTCTATCTTGCCTTAATAGATGTTAGTTTCATAACTATGGTCTACCTCCAAACTTTGACTCCTACCTCTCCAGCTCTATCAGCAAGTCATCAAAATTGAATATTCCTTTAGCCTTATGCAGAGCATTAAAAATGGTGAGTGAGTGGTGGTGAGTCTCCTCACAAGCAGAATTTTGCTAATCATTCAACACTTACAGCCTAGACCAACAAGCTATGCAGCTGTGGAGCTTATATACCCTGTACCTGATCTCAGTCCCTGTTTGAGATCATGCATTGCAATATTTATTGTTTTGAGTTGGCAATGACTTTGGAGTGCCAAGACTAAGGGTCTTGTTCATTAGACTATGACAAGGATTCCATTCCTCAAATGCAAAACAGGTATGTCGTATCCTCCTATCCTCTTTATTGCAAAAATCCTTAATAAAGCCTTACACATTTTTGGAATATTTACCTTGAAATTCACTTTTTTTCATTAAATATTAGAATAATGAATATAGGAAGTCAAATAATACAATATAAATAACAACCTGACATGTTGTTTGAGTGAGCCACTAAACCAAAATGACAGCTCAGAAAAGGGAAGAATGCAGGTATCTTAGATGACTGCCAAGGTGTTTCTGAGACACTGGTAGGTACAGAGTAATGATGATCAAATGAATAACCTGTAGGAATGGAGACAAAACACAGAACTAGGCTGGTAAAAATTGTCCCCCCTCCTGAATGATATGAGATTCATCAGCTTTAAGGAAATGATGCAAAAATGCAAGTGCTACTCAGGCCAGAGAAAATACAGTCAGCCAGTGGATCAGGGTACCTTTTTGTTTCCTTTTGTAGAACTAAGGTTTGCCTTCACTGCATTTTGCATCTACAATGGCACTATTAAAGCCAAGAAGATGGGCTAGTGGGGCAACTATATATATGAATATAGATAATAGCTGCAAGAAAAAGGGTGGTGTTTAAAATACCTTCTAGTAGTCTATAACAGCCTCACTGACTGAGTTTATTGATCTGAAGGCAAAGCTAGTGGAAAAAAACCAAACATGTGAGTATTTCTCAGATGCCTTATAATTCCCTGGTAAAACCTAAACCTCATGTCAAGGTTAAATGGAAATCCAAAGTTGAATTCATGGCAGTCTCACAATTAATTTGTTGCCGTTTTCCGGCAATACTGTATTTCTGAAAGGATCTAGGACCTGATAGAATGTATAACAAACAAAAAGCAATGATGGAGGGAATTTGGGGAACACACAAAATAAAACATGAGGGGAAAGAAAATTCACAGTTAATGATTCCAGGAAGAATCCCAGTCCAAGAAACTGAATACCTCATTTTCCTGCCTATGGTTTCAGACCAAAGTTTCTGAGAACTTGTCTGCTTGTCAGATATAATCACCCCCTTAAAACATAAACAGACATCATTGCTGTTTTCCACACTGGAAAAATATTGATGTTAAAAGCATCTTTTTTAATATTCATTGTAGCAATGCAGCATAAAAATTTAAATAATACTGCAGCTATTCAATCTTTTTTCCCTTTGCCCAAAGCTGGAGTTCGCTTTATGAACTCTCATTTGTCTATATTCTGATTAATTTGATTGTGGTGCAGGAAGTCTAGACGGGTATGTAAATTCATTACAAGTTGTACCAAATAAAAGAATGGATTGCTGTCAGAATCTTTACAGAATGGGTGTATTATGCAGTTATACAACAAGTGCATGGTGGGACACATGGGTGCCTGTCCTTGATAACCCTTTCCTGATTCATCCTTTACTGATGTATCTCCAATCAGGCAGAATGGGCAAAATTGTGAGAGAAGATGATTCTTTTTGATTTTAAGTCTGCTGGCCTGTCTCCTGGATCATACCACAGGAGTTGTTATATACCTTCATTACTGTAATACCATTGAAAGTATTAAGTCACTGGGAGGGAAAGCTGCGTGGGAAGTGCATTGCACTGGCAAGTGTCACTAGTCAAGAGGAAGAATAACCATTTCCTGCAGTACCTGTTATCCCTTAGAGCTCTCTCAAACATGCTTAGCACATAAAATTTGACAAGATTAAAACCTCAGGTGGTATGGCTTCAGGCAAAGGAGAAATTCAGTTACCTGTCAGTAGTAATAATAAAGAGATGACTGAAACCACCACAACACTGTCTCTGTCTTTCCCCTGGATTACCTCTGTTTTAAGTTCCCATATTGAGCAGTTATTCCCAGTATCTACTGATGAAAGAATAAGTTAATGTTGTGCAAAGGAAAAGCAAGCTTTAAACCTATTTTATGGGTTGATGATTTTTTTTTAATATTTTTATGACATTTTTACTTTTCTGTTTGCTCTCTTTCAAACTGAGCTATAAAAAACTAACAACGTCCAATGTCATTAACAGGTATGTGATACTCAAATGCTTTCCTTATTTTTCTTTTGAGGTGCATCCATCTTATGAGGTAAATTAAAGGTTTCAGCTGAACCATAAATATTGTCCTCTTAAGCTCCTACCAAAATCAGTCTCATTATCATCAGGTATTCCTACACCAATACCTATTTCCTTTTCTTAGAGTCTGTAGCCTACTTTTTTGTTACAGTTGTGCTGAAAGGCTACAACTACAATAAGACTCTATTGTTTGTTCACCTACACTATCATTTTCAGAGAAATCCATGCATAATGAAGGGAATCCAGATATATTTTTATACCTATACTAATGCTACATATTTTAAACTCCTTTTGCACTGTGCTTTTGGATTAAAGTGATTTTTCTTGTCCCCAATTAAACCCTGTCTTAATGTTCTGAATTTTACCCAGTTGGCTGTGAAACACATCCTTTCCCATCAAATGGATTGGGATTTTTCTCCAAAGTAAGAACAGTAGAACGCAGATTTTCTCCTGTAGATGGTTTGACTATCCTAAAAATTAAAAGCAGAATTTCCAATCCTTTAGGATGGCAGTATTTTCATGTTATAGAGTTTAGTGTGGGGTTTTTTGTATGCCTTTAATGCATCAGTGACTGACTGACAGTCTGGGAACTAAAAATGCAACAGCCATACGACTGCTACAGTTCATTTACAACCCTTTGAAATGAAAGTTGTTTTACAAAATCTGGGGAGAAAGATTTAAAGCCACAGATCCATTTAACATGTCCCTGCAGGAGGAGAAAGGATTCCTCCAGGTGGAATTTGACACATATCCACTCAAGTTTTTAAATGGTAAGTCTGGTCACTTGCATAGCAAATACACAAAGATAAATAGGGCACATCTTTGATGTAGGCCTTTAAAAAAAAAAAAAAAAGACAGATTGTGGGCCACTTAACCAGATGCCACAGGGTCTACACAGGGCCTCTGTAATCTTGTTTTTGTAACTGCTGCATCTATTAAAAAGAAACAGAGGCCAGAATGCTTGTAAATGAGAACATCGTCTTCTCAACACAGC
Source organism: Acanthornis magna (assembly GCA_036785705.1). Classification (NCBI taxonomy): domain Eukaryota; kingdom Metazoa; phylum Chordata; class Aves; order Passeriformes; family Acanthizidae; genus Acanthornis; species Acanthornis magna. The sequence continues at coordinate 4,143,426 of JAWUZG010000060.1, read as the reverse complement.
CTCCCTTTTGGAAGCTTTCCATTTGCTTGTTTGTTAGTGAGTGATATCCCTCAGTCATCAGCACATTAACATTTTTCCAAGGGCTTTTTTCAATTTCAGTTTAAAAGCTCATTTTTTGCTTTCTTGTTGGATCCCAGCTAGATATTTATGTTATTTCTTCTCCCTGAAGTACACAGTAAAGTCTTTGATTCTGTGACCTTAAGAGTCATGTGTAAGAATGTGAGTCCTTTGTATAGCATTTTGGTGGTAGAACTTCTAATAGTGTTAGATGAATATAGGTGGAAAATTCTGTTGAGATTTAGACTAACCTTACAATAAATAAGTGTGTGCAAAAACACTGTGCTGTGCAAAACCTTGGCTAAAGCATTTCTTCAAATGTGTTGGACTGTGGCAAAACAGTTTTGAAACTGTGTTTGATTTATAGAATTCAGCGGAATTTTAAAATACACCTGGTTTTCCTTGTAGGCCATATGGGTTTCTTCCTCTTCTCAATAAAAGCACAGTTTAACTTTCCTCATATATAGCTGTTGGGGGTTACAAAACTCAACAAATAAATAAACACTGTCTCATATATATATAACTACAGAAGAAATGTTTCTCAATAGGATTCATGCTAGTAATGAGAGACTGCTGAAACATTGTCTGCTTTCCACAAATGCTGCAGTATAGTCTTGGCATGGCTTCCTCTGTCATTATTTATCAGACATAATGGTAGATTACATCATTCAGAGGGGATTTTTCCCCTAAACATGACTTAAATTGTAACACCTATCAATTTTGTCATTTATTTTTCACCATGGGAATTGAAGGGACTTTTCCACTTCCAAAATTTCACAAAAGATTGATTCACCGTACCATTTATGTACGACAGCTGCTTTCTCAAAAGATTTTTCATGAAACTTTCATTACTAAGTTAAGCCCACGGTTCATGTTTGTGGAAGCCCAGCCATCAAGTAAGGACTTCAAATGGTGCCTCAAATTCACTTTGCTAAACCTTTCTAGGACATGGGGTAAGTTCAATTGTTTACTTGATGAGATCATTGAATATGAAGTGCAGCTAAAGCTATTGCACATTTAGACAAGGGCTAAAAATGTGGCTTTTCTTTTTATATTTGAAGTTTAACTGATAACATTTTGAAGAAAGGAATGAAAATTTGAGAAAGCAAATGGCAGAAGAACCAACCACTTAGAATATGGCTTAATGGACATCTCCTTGTACAATTAAAGAAGCCATATGGTCCAAAGAAGAGGAGAATCATTGGTTGCATTTAAATGAAATCCAGTGCTCCAGGAGACACCAACAATGGGATGCGGTAACTAAGAGCACAATCCATACTGAAAAGTCATCAGGCATTAGGTAATAACATAGGGTCCCTAAAAAATCTCTAGATAAATGAAGGTGTGCATGATTGTGATTGACAGAAGTTCAGGAATCACCTGAGCTAAGCAGCAAGAAACACTGAAGGAGGGTGTCTGTGCCACCCAGAACCTTTATGTCAGAAAAAGAGCTGCAGACAGCTTAAAGATTAAATAAGACTTGAGTTGGGATGCAGAAGTCCTAAATTTGAACCTATAGAAACCTAAACCAGTCTTCATTCAAACAACTAAAGACTTTATGAATACTTCTTTCCTATTAATTGCATGCGGAATCACATCTGACAACCACAGAAGCAGATGATTAAGATGATATGTATGGTTACTATTTTGAAGTCCATTAACAGCATAAATTTGGGGAAATTCCCCAATAGTGTTTACTTACTGCATATGTGTTTGGTATGGAGTAACTCAGTTCTTTCTAGGGGAAACTAAATTGGAAACTGCTTGAAAAGTGCCTACCAAACACATTGTGAATCCTTAAAAAGGCCTGATCCACTGTTTGGTCCTCTGGATACTTTCAAATCTTATGTATGATGGAATTGTTAGATTCAGGTCACTACACTAATTCTCTTCTAGGTAAATGAAGAAAGATGACTCAGCACTGACTCTTGGTCTACTGGTGTAATCCTGTTGCTAAAAAAAATGTTTTGTTGCAAACTTTCCTCTCCTTCGTTCTCTTGAGTTGTGTTGCCACAGTAAGATAAAAATGGAATTTGTCAGACTTTGTGGATGGTCTAACTGCATTCTCTAAATCCTTACTTTTAAATCTAATCCATAATGAATATTATTCAAGAAGATGTTGCTCACAGATACTGCAGTGATGTTCAGGGACTTAGCTAATAAGGTGAATGGGCAAAGACGGCAGATTCTCTTGATTTGTTCTTACTAAAAATGGAGAAGAAAATACTCTTGCCTCTTGTGCATAAAAAATTCAAAAGGCTTGGTTAAATCAGAAAGCCCTAATGCAAATACTGTCATTAATGCTTTTTGCAGTTCTCGAAAGGCAGCTTGGCACTCAGGAGTTCACACCACTTGTCTCTTCTAGAGCTTCATAGAGAGGTTTCACTAAAAACCTGTAGTTTAAAAAATCCACAACCTGCACCACCCAACCACTCCTAGAAAGCCTCACAATTCTCAGATGTTGCAAGGTTCTCAAGAAACAAACCACTACACAGTCTAAATGCATCTCTTTTGCTCTTACATGTGGGATTTAATTTCTTCTCTACAAGCATTTCACCAATGACTTCATAGGCAACAAAAGATTTGTATCTTTTTCTAAATTATTTGCTGGATAAAGTGCTTTCTTAATCAAAGGCAAAAAAATAACAAGAAGTGTCTAATTTTCAGATACCTTCTAACAAAACCTAAAGAAAACAAAAAAAAAAAATCCAGGGAAAAGCTCCTATCTGACATGTCCAGTTTTCATTTTTACCTATGTGTAAGAATAAGCCATAAAAACTTTAGCTGAAAGATTTCCAAGTGTCATTTATGTAGACAAAAGTTATTCAAGTATTACCCATATACAGTGTCCTGTGTGGCCCAAGAGAGAAATAACAACTAGGACAGAAGTACAGGTTGTTTTTTCTGACCATTCTTTTGCTTGCAGTTGGGAATGCAAATTAGTGCTAATTTTTAATAGTAGCTCTTGTAATTTGTAAATTTCTTTAATTGGTCTGAACTAAGTGTTCTAAGTTTGTGGAGAATCTTATTCTTTATACTGCTGCATCTTTCAGAAACTTCATATCTGAACTTTATTCGATCCTGCGATCTATAACCATCCATTTCAATTCCTCTTGTTTTTCATTTGTGTTAGAAAGATAATAAGTCTCTTTCCACTTTCAAAGGCTCTAAAAATGTTTTGAGGTGTTCATATTTTCACTCTATGTATTATTTTTACTGTTTGCTACTTTCAGACTGTCTTCTCAACTGCAGGGAAAAAAAAAACAAACCAGACCCTGGAGTGATATGCTTTGAACAGCTTTTACAGTAAATGAGGCAGAGAAATCAGCAGGGAGGGTATTACAGGAGAATGAATAGCTGCAACTTTCTGTTTGAATTGTGTTCATGCTAAATTTTTCCCCAGGATTGGATTTGACCCTTTTCATGGTCAGCTTGAATAAGTTTTTATAGAATCATAGAATCGTTTCGTTTGGAAAAGGCCTCTAAAGTCATCGAGTCCAACTGTTAACCCAGCAGTGCCAAGTCCACCACTAAACTGTGTCCCCAAGGGCCACATCTATATGTCTTTTAAATACCTCCAGGGATGGTGACTCCACCACTTCCCTGGGCTGCCTGTTTAATGCTTGACAACCCATTTCAGTTAAGAAATTTTTCCCAATATCTGAACTAAACCGCCCCTGGTGCAACTTGAGGCCATTACCTCTTGTCCTACTGTTTGTCACTTGCAAGAAGAGATCAGCCCCCACCGTGTTACATTCTCCTCTCAGGTAGTTGTAGAGAGTAATAAAATCCCCCCTGAGCCTCCTCCAGGCTAAACAACCCCAGCTGCCTCAACTTCTCCTCGGAGGATATATGCTCCAGACCTTGTGCCAGATTTGTTGCCCTTTTCTGGGCTCGCTCCAGCCCTTCAATATCCTTCTTGTAGCGAGTGTCCCAAAAATGAAATGCAGACTTTGAGGTGCAGCCTCACTAGTACAGAGGGATGACCATTGCCTTGGCCCTGCTGGCCACACCATTTTTGATACAAGCCAGGATGCCACTGGCCTTTCTGGCCACCTGGGCACTCAGCAGCAAGCTGAACTGCATGGTCATGTTCAGCTGCTGTCAAAAATGCCCCCAGGCCCTCTTCTGCTGGGCAGCTTTCCAGCTGCTCTTCCCCAAGCCTGCAGCACTGTGCAGGTTTGTTGTGACTCAACTGCAGGACTTGGCACTTTGCCTTAGTGAACCTCATAATGTTTCTGCCACTTAGGTTGAAGTCTAAGGTCTCTGCATAACTTCACCTAACAAAGCCTGGCTATTCCAACTGCATTTGTCATCCTAGTCACAGGTAGGGTCTTTGTGCTTGTATCCATTACCAAGGCATTCTGCATTTCTCCTGGTTTTGGTTATAGGTATAGGAAACACCACTGCCACAAATCATAATGGAAAGCCAACCTGTCAGGATTTCTTTCAGATCATGATTTTGCCTATCAGCAAGGCCAAGTCTCTCTTTCTGATGATATTGAGAGTGGTGCTGTTCCATTCTAACTCAGAAGTCTCTGCTGAGTCTTCTCATGTTTCTTTCCAGAAGCTTACTCCGTCTCCCTGTCCCGTCTCCTTTAACTCTCATGTGGAAATACACTTAAAAAAAAGAAAAAAAAATCAGGTTTAATTTATTTTCTCATTATCCCAATAGCATTCACATGCCATTCATACCAGTTGCATAGAAAGCTTACTAGCCTTTACTTACCCTAAGTTTGAGCACAGCCCTGGCTTTGTGCCTGCTCCTCTTGGATCAGCAGGCAGGCAGTGATTCCTCTCACTGCTGCTGTAGCCAGCTGTCTCCTGCCCTTTGGCGTGCACAGGCTTTCCCTCTCCTCCCCAGAGCTTCTGGCCACCGAGCCCTGGGCAGTGCTTCTCTTTCAATTGACCACGCTGCCTGGGGAGTCGTGTCAGAGCTTCAAAAAGCTTCCCACAGCTTTATCATAGCGACGCTACTGCTTGGCTTGGCTTTCTCCAACCGGCTGCTTCACGGCTCCATTTCTGCAGCTGTCCATGCCCTACTGAGGCACAGCTTGCAGCCTTCTCTTCCTCTAGGTCATCTGCTTTGTGATACAGCTCCCAGCTGTGTTTTTCTACTTCTGACGGCTGAGGTCACAGGAAAAAGCATTCTTTTCAGATGGGGTTTTATTTTTTAATGCTTCCAACTGAATACACAGTTAGTCTCTCTGAAAATACAGTGTGTAAGTAATTGAAATTGAATTCAAACTTATTTGGAATAATTGTGAAAACGTGTAGTTACAATGCAGGTCTTCTACTGTTGCAGGGAGAAAACACTGAACAAAACTCTGACCTAAGAAATGAAGTCTGACAACAGTCAGTGATCCCAGTAGGGAAAGCAAAAAAAAAAAGGCTTCTTTCTGCCTGTGTATGAAAGATCTAGGTACTATTAAGACAGTTGGATTTATGTTAAAATAATTTTTTAAATTTTCCCTTGTTTCTGCTAAATACTTAAAGGCAATTCTGCATTCATTTTCAGTTTCACACGTTACCAAATTAATCACTTATATACTGACCAATAACAAAGCATTTGTGCTTAAGATCAGCATATTTAGTTTTGAATGTTTGTCATAGGTGGATAAATGTGACTTTGTAGCATGGAATTTTTAATTTGTCTTTGACCTGGACATAGTTGGACTATGGCCCAGTTAATTTTGAGTATGGCTAGACTAAATTTTTCATTTATTAAAACAAACAAACACAACCCAGAATAAAATATTTTAGCTATTTCTATTACAATCTCCTCTTCTCTCTATAATGTGCTAGATTACAGATGCACAGTAATATTATAAATTCATATACCACTATATATACTGTGTTGCATCTGTACTATGGATGTCACCTTCAATTTCAAATCAAGGATCAGTTTTATGATGTTTTCTGAGTTATTGCTAAATAAAAACACTGCTAAAGTATGCTTTTTAGAACTACATATGATAGTCCTTACTGTTAATTCTTTTCTTCTATGGCATGGCTTTGGCCTCTGCTAGCTAAGCACTCTTGCAGGAGATGCCAGATAGATTCAAGGCAGGCTGTCTGGACAAAGGCAAGCTGGGCACAGCTTTCAAAGTAATTCTGATCCTTTAAAATTAAAGAAAAAAAACCCATGAAGAAAACCAACTCAACCAAAGAAAACCAAACCTACAAAGAACCTTTTTTTCCCGTACTATCAGAAGTTTGCTGTCAGATACCTATTCACTCTGGATGAGAGTTTGTGACAAAAAGATATCAGATACTGTCATGAACAAGCTGTTGTAAAGACAGAGTATTTCAAGAAATAGATTTAAAATTAAACAGATACTGATTTTACCTATATTTTTCTATTTCAAGGATATTTAAACACAGTCAACTACCTGCTAAAAATACTGTAAGTAATGAAAATAAATACCATCTAAGAAAGGAATTTGTGCGCAAGTGAGGGGGGGAACCGAGAGATGAAAACTGTTATACAAACCACAGTAATCCCTCTTGTCTTGCAGTTGGAAACCTGGTCAAAGAGGTTGTGAACAATAAAATAGTTGTGCTATATGTAGTGCATATTGTTTTGTTACTTGGTTTTATTTAATTTGGTAACAAATCACTTCTCTTAGGAAATGTCTGTGATTTGTTTATTACTATCCATTTACCTGAAATTACTACTGTAACAATCTGAGATCAGCAGCAGCCTTACATCTCTTTGTCAAGTCCAGAAATTGCCAATTATTTGTTGGGTTAAATTCAGAGACTACATTGGGTATCCTACTTGGATGTAAACTACTTTGAGCAAACAAAGTTCACGCTTTCCATATCTTCACAATCAGTCACTCTTATAATGATTCACATCAGTATAAAGTTGTAGAAAACTATCAGAAGTTCTTCTATACATTTTGTTGGGGCTGAATTAACAATCTGAAGTGGAAGAAAACTGCATTTGTTCTGTAGAGAGAAAGTTTATTGTAGATTATAATTAGGGTTTTCTATTTTAGGAATCAAAACCAAACACTCAAAAGCAAAGAATGCAAAGCTAAATTAAATACCTAGCCAAAACACTATTATGTTGATTTCAAAGACGGATAATTATAGCAGTAATATATTTAGAAAGTTCTTGTTCATTTTTTTTCCATCCATGTATTCAGACACTGCACAAAACACAGTTCCATAAAGCACTTTTATGTTATCATTTTACCAGCTAGGAAATTTCACAGAGTGGTAAAAAGAACTTGCTTATGTTACACTCTGAGTCACAACCTCTGAGTTACAGTTGTCAGCTGCTTCTCCCATTTCTACAGAACTGCTGCTTGCTCTGTTATTCCCTGTCTTACTTGCACAATTATTCTTGAAGAAGTATGAAGTTTTTGTTTGTACGTGTGAAACATCATCCTGGTTTTTGCTTCTTTCTACAGTACATCAGGGTAGATGAACTTCTAACCTGGCAGCCCTCCCCAATATGACAATTTTTCACTTAATGCAATATTTGTCGTCTCTAGTCAATCATCTAATGAAAATAGTGAATAATACCAGACCACACTTGCCACATCTGTCGGGTTGCAGCGCTGATAACTACTCTCCAAGTATTGTTCTCCCAAAAACTGTGCATTCACTTTACAATAGATTCTTCTCTAAACAACATTTTGTCTGCTTTTATGAGTGCATTGTCTGCAACAGTGTAAAGCCTAGGACATTAATGTATGACATCTGCTGGTTTTCTCCTGTCCATGAGACTTGTTATCCTGTCTTAAAAGTAAACTGGCTTGTTCTGACATGTTGTGCTTTTAACAAGACCACCCTGGATGCTCTTTACCTCCTTACGGTCTTTTAGTATTTTTTTTCTTTTTCTCTGATGAAAAGTACCTGGCTTTTCCCAAGAACTGAAGTTAGGATAACTGGTCCACAATTTCCTGCCCTACCCGTCTTTGAAATTTCTTCTATCTTCCACAATTTCTCAGAAAAAAAGTTTTACTAATGGCTCTGAAATTACTTCAACCAGTCCTCTAAGTATGCTAGAAGGAATATCCTCAGGTGATCTCACTATGAAATAATTCAGTTTATCTAAGACTTGAATTTTTTCTTTTCTTCTTTTTCCCTGAATTGTCACCATACTTTAACTTTCTATTATGCATTAGAGGAAGAATGTAGGTGAAAAAACAGGTTTCTGAAGACTAGATTCTGCCAGTTTTAAATATGCTTAGTTTTTACCCATGGAACATTGTTCCTTAATACAATGTAACTTCTTTCAAAATAAGGAAAGAAAACCTCTGAGAGATGGAGGGAGAAGGACAATGGTGCAGATGGCACATGCAGAGGCAGTCTAAGCCAAACTATTGATAAACGTACTTCAGTGGGAAAATATGGAATAAGATTACAGGGATAAATGTAAGAGAGCACAGATCCTTTGCAATACCTAGTTTAATTAAAAGTGGCATTACTCTTGATTCATGCAGAGGTACACAAAGCCATACACTGAAGGAGTCATTTGTACACATGAATATAGATATAAACAACTGACAGAGTGAGCGGAAAAAGTGGTCACATACAAAAGAACATAAAAGCCAGGTGGAAGGACAGAATGACATGTGCAATCTACACACTACAGATTACTTTGTGCTGTCTGGCTGGTTTGCACCACTGACTATTTGAAGAACTTCCAATAATGACACCGTTTCTTTGAATACCTTCAGGCAGACAGAAGTTTAGTCTTTCCTGAATTTAGGCATTTTTTAATGCAAATATTTATCCTTAACACAGTCCCCTTAAACTTCCTTTTAGGCAATGGGAGCGAATAGTTACAGCACTGGTGATGTGCTTCTGCTTTATCCGTCTGTGTTGAGGTGAGATGAATCATATTCATCTATCTGGAGAAGGCGAGGCTGAGGCTTCCTGACCCAAGCCACTGCTTAGGTGGATAGAGAACACATCTCCTCCTTCTGTGGGAAAGGACTGAAGGCCATTCTCCTCATTTGCTACACACACACACACCCCCATACATACACACACACGCACCCTTATATGTATATGGATATACAAATGTCTCAATTGTATTTAAAGAATTACTTTCCTCAAAATGGCATACATATACTGCGCTTAACAATGAAGAGGAAGTCCTCACTTTCCCTTTTTATGCATACTTTTATACTTATATTTATATTATATTTTTTTTATACTCTTGCTTCCGTCAAGCCTCCTGACGGCACAACTGAACAGAGTAATCCTCATCTTCAGGAGTCAGAACCGTTTTCTTCCACTGTGACTTTTTCCACACACACTTGTTTCATTTTACATGCATTCAATATCCTTGATGTTTTACTGCAGATTTCCAGTTTTAAATATAGACTCAGTCTTAGTCAAATCCCTTAGAAAACAGGTGTGGTAAACAAGCACATTTATGTTATTTTAGCGGGATATTTTCTTCATTACCCACTCTTCTCAATTTCTTCATATTCAACCAAAAATTGGCTCAGATTAATCTTATAATATCAGAAGCTTTCATTAAATTTTCTACTGGTAACAAACATGAAATCTAACAAAATATTCCTAGAGTATGTTCTGTAATAGATCTTTCATATAGCTCACCTAACATTGTAGGACTTTGAAATAGATGAGCTTTGCCTCTGGCTTCAAATAAGCTTAAAAATATTAACAAATACATTTGTTGCTCACATTATTAAACACCATCTATAAGACCAATTAAACCTGTCAAGGGAAGATACCTCAAAATCAAATACCTGCTCTTCAAATTCACAAACTAGCAACAGAATTGCAGAGCTTCGTCCACTTCAGTCTTGGTCTAACATGAAAGATCTCTTTAAAATGTATTCCTGACACCAAAAAAAAATCTACTTCATATCAGCATGCTTTTAATAACATTAAGTGAAACCTTATCCATGTTCAACTTCAATGCATTAGAATCAAGAGTAATGCCACTTTTAATTAAACTAGGTATTGCAAAGGATCTGTGGTCTCTTACATTTATCCTTATAATCTTATTTCATATTTTCCCACTGAAGTATGTTTATTAATAGTGCTATAGAGATTTTGGCAGCAGGGCTTCTTAGATCTTCTAATAACCTTTTGAGCCTAAGATTGCTTCCTTTCATACTCAAGCAAATCCTCTACCTTTAAGGAATGTTTCACTTTATTCAAAGCCTTTCTTTTTTCTTTGACTACCCTTTAATAATTCTTCTGCTAAAAATTACTGATGAATTGCTTTGCTCCACACACAGTCTCGAAATAGCCGAAACAGGCCACAGTCATACCTAGAGAAAAAGCTTCTTTGTACTGTCAGTGACAGTTTCCATAAATTCTTTAAAATAGAGAGAATAAAAGGAGATCCAGACAACCTTTTGAACTCTATCTTTTCTCTACTGCTGTACCAATTTAGAAGGCAGCTATAGATGAATAAACATTGGAAAATGGTCTCTCCATCTCTAGTAAAATCGATTTTATACTGTAAAACCAACCTCTACTATTTACTTCCAACTTTCCGCAAATTTATGTGATGCTTGAGTGCTTAGCAGTAAAACTGTTAAAACTACCCCCTACTCCCCATTTCAAGTGGATCATATTATAACCATCCACAGTGGTTTTTCCCCAAAACCTTTTTCCTATGGATACGTTTGTACATAGACAAGAATTTGTATCTAAACTTCTCACCATGACTACCTGCTGTGAATTGTATTTATACACTTAGAGCTAAGTTTATCCTGTGTGTAAATTATATTTGTTTGTTAAGGATTTGTCCTCTTAGTAGACAGCTTTTCAACTTGAATTTGCTTCAATGTAATCACACAATAACCTAATAATTTTTAATCCTCTACAATGTACAGCCAAATAACTGTATATATTTGTATCAACTATTGAATGTATTATCAGTATCAATTTATTTATAACAATATATTTATTGAAGTATGAAAATATTTTATAAAATCTAGTCACCCGCTTCCCACTATAAAAATTCTAGATTTAAATTTCACACCCAAACTGTCCACTCCCATTTCATTTGCCCAAACTAGACAAGACCAGTTGTAATGCTCTTCTTCACTTCCCTGCATTTTTGATGAATACTGGACAGGTTCTGTCTCGGCACTTCCCTAGTTCATGTAAATCCTGCCTCTCTCTGTCTATATGAAGAAGCAATGACAACAGCACAGTCCAGTATGACCTCTACCTTCCAGAGGTGTGCTCTGTCCCACCTCTGGACCATTTATGGTAATAGGAAATGTTTTCTTGCATTTTGTGCCCGCTAGTCTTAACACAGGAAAATAGGACTGAAGATAAAACTCGTCACTTCTTTGCTTCAGAAAATCTGTGATGCCACAATTACAGGAAAGAGAGAAAGAAGGGAAGGAAGGAAGGAAGGAAGGAAGGAAGGAAGGAAGGAAGGAAGGAAGGAAGGAAGGAAGGCAGGCTGAAAATTGATTCAAGACTATAATACCTAAGTAATGATAAATATTAGAAAAAGTTGAAGATTTCTTCCCTTTTCGTTTTGCAGAGGAAATTCTTAGGTAGAAAAGAGCCAGAAAAACAAACATCACCTTGTTACCATCCTTCCCTGTTGGAAGGAAAGGAGCTCCTGAGATCTATTTGCTAGAAAAGCAAAAACACCTCTTGGTGTCTTAGAGCACAAAGTAATAAATTTTCAGATCACCTAAACTGATGGACAGTCCAAACTCTTTTTGGCCTCAAGACACACTATCATAAATTATCTTTAGAACCATGTTTGTCTTCCCCTATGACCCTGCTGTATACCGCAATGACTACAACATTCAAAATTCAAAAGCTTTAAGACCACCACCTCAGAACTTGTTAAGAGAGCAAACATGGTTCTCTGTATCCTCGAAAGCAGTACAGAGAAGGAATGCATTCTACAAAATGCCAATTTGTAATCTGTTAGGCATTAAAATCTCAAACAATGGAATGAAACACTCAGATTAACAAAGTCATGATCAACCTGGTCTGATTTAAAGGCGGTCCCTGCTTTGAGCACTGGTTTGGACCAGAAAACATTAAAGTTTCTTTTCAACAGAAATTATTCTATGATTCCATGATGTTATAAACTAGACGTTTATATACTAGATATGCAGAAATATCTTCACTAACCACAACATAGAAGTATAATCTCTGGATTTTGTACCCTTATATTTCTATTAAGAAATGGATCATGCAACTACTCTGTTTCATAGTAGCATCATAATTCATTTTTACTCTTATTTCAAAGCAAACCATGCCCTGACTCTTAGGAGAATAATAAAATGAAATAAAACTTATTTCAAAAGAAAACAAGGCACAAGAGTGTCTCAAGAACTGAGAATCTCTATCTTGCCTTTTTCTGGGGTTTAGAAATATTGCTCTGATGTTCCTAGAAAAACTGAGGAAATTTTCCATTATCACAAAATTATTTCTGGGCTCACGTGGCAAGATAAATTTCTCCTGTGTATTCTAATGTTTTTTTCTCATAAGACATAACATTGAGGTCCTGGCTTTAGCTAAAATGAGACAGACACTTATTCAGCTTCCAAACAACTGAGTAATGACTCCCTGAAGGAATCACTCCAGGATAATTTCAGCATGAACCACCTGTTGGTAATATTGTACAAGTTTCTGAGCTCACCAGATATGAAGACTCCTGATTCTGTAGTTGGTCTCTTCTTAAGTAAATGGAGACAGTTTGGTGTGTGTTTAGTGGTTGGTTTTTTTTTTTAGAGTTTTATAACAAGACATGTTAAATAAACAGGACTTCAGAATAAAGCTAATTTTAGGCCATTAAAAAGTTCATTTGTTTTGATGCCAGTAAAACAGTCATATCTTTTACAGGAAATTGGATTCTCGTTCCCTTGAACTTTCTTTACCACTTATTATTTTAAATCCTTGTTCTCAGAGTAGCTGTATTACAGCAGGATCTAGAAAGGTACCAATACACACACAGGATTTTTAGCGGTTGCTTCTGGGGAGTAAAACAGGGAAAGGAAAAACATCCTGAAGTATGTTTTAAATATGAAAAAGTTTTCAAAGATAAGAATGTAGAGTGCAGAAGTCACAAAAATATTATGTCTGCCACCAGCTGCTCAGATGTCTCAAAACTTCTGAAGCTCTTGGCTTCAGGACTTGAAAAGCCAGCCCAGTCTCCAAGTTATTTCTGCTAAATACAGAAACACAATATTACCCAGCTGCAGGGCAAGGCGAGTCAAGGATCAGCTCTTGTCTAAGGCACTGATCTGTTGTGTCACTTTCCAGCTTTTTGTCTCTCTATAAACATTCCAAACTTTTGTCCTTCTTTACTGTGAGCTTGTCAGCACCAAGATGGTAACCTGCTGTTGTTCTTCCCAGTGCCTGGCATAGTATGGTACTGATTTTGGCTGGGATTTCTAGGCACCACTGTACAAATGGTACCACAAATGATAGTATCATTGCTTTGTAAATATGTTCCACGTGTGTAGAAATGTCCCTATCCAGTTCTTTTATCCTACTGCTCCAGTATCAGTAGAATAAGGTCTGAGCACACAGCAGAGGGGAATATAACACAGGAAACAAGCATGCACATAAAATGTGCATAGTATGCTGGTGTGAGAAGGAAGAATGAAGAATTCAAATTCCATTCAGGAGATGATTAAGGAACCAGTAGGGTCAATGTAAAAGTGAACGGATGCAAAAACAAAATCATAAAAGGTGAGTGAATTTTTGCAGCAAAGTAGAATGAGGACTTGTCATTCACATATCACTGAAAAATGTTAAGGCCATTGGTTATGGTGAGTAGCACTCACTTGGAAAAGAAATTTTGTTTGGCCTTGATGTTCCTAATGTGTAAGTAAGAAATGTTAGAGGAGATTCTGATGGTGGGATAACTCTTTGAGAAGGAAGAAAACCTGGTTGCATTTCTGGATTCCTTCTCTTCTTACGTGCTTTATATTCTATGTGAAACCATGAACATGAAAATTTGATTATTCATACAACAGTCAGGTTGATTTAACAGTCTTAAAACCTTTAATGAGTGACTTCCCAGTAAAGTAAGCTTGGGAATTAACTAGTCCCTCTTTCTTTTAATTTCTACAGTGAAGGTAGCTGAGGACAACTTCTATAAATCACTAATATCACATCAGCTTGTCAGGACTTGTCTAGATGGGAAATTAGTTCTCAGGAAGTCCAGGTAATAATTCACTGGAAACTAGCTACACTGAACTAATCTCTGTATTTGTGCCTGGGCACTCGTGCCGGGTAGAACATGCAAGGTATCCCTGCCTTGAAAGGTAATTCACAAAGGTAATTCACAAAAAATCCATCATACTATGCTAGTTTAGAAGATGGAATGAAAAGATACACCAAACCAGCCAGAAGGAGTGAGAGAGTCTGGAAATCATAGGGAATTGTTTTAGAGTGCATACATTTACTAGGAAAGCATTTTAACTTGGCCATACCCTGCACTGTCACCTCTGTTTAACATTTGGAATGGAATTGGCTTGTTTGAAACCAGTTCAGATTATGGACAAAAGAATAAATCTTCGTCTACATCCGTGCTTGTAAATGTACTCTCAGAATTCATTAAGGGTAATTGCAGGAGGCAAAGAAAAGTAACAAGAAAGCAGCTAAAATACTATAAATTAATACCTAGCTTTATAGAAAAATTCAAATTTGTTCTTAAATACAGCAGGGTTCAGAGTCTATGATTGCTGTTGCAACTGTTTTTTGTTATAATAGTTTAGGATATAAATGCCACTTTATCATTGTTGCACAAGATGAATTCATGAACTGTTTAACCACGGGCATCAATGCATCCAAGTGTCTAGTCATAGAAAACCATCATATTTAACTCTTCTCATAAATTAGAGGGAAAAAAGAGTATAAAATTATTTTATGTGAACAATTTTTGTTTCTTCTCTGGTTATCTTGTTTCAGCTAGGGGAAAACCAGTTAGAGACATCTGCAGACTAGAACTTGTGTACAAATTCATAATGTAGATTTAGGATCAAACTCATGTTTTAACTCAGTGAAAACACAGTGGTTTTGATGTCTTGTTGTCTTTGATACTTGGGAAATGAAATTCAGAAGTCAAGGAATGGAGGCACTTGTGCTGTTTGAAAAAAAGGCAGAAATAAGAAAGTTTGTGTCTTATTGTCAATTGCAAATAGACAGTAAGACACAAGCAATTGGAAGAATCTAAATGACAAACGCAAAGATGAAAATGCAAATATGAGATATACTCAGTTCTTGTATTAAGTCCTGTGTAGAAAGGATTTATTTTAATAGTATATTGTTGCATGTGCATAAGTTTAATATTGGTTAATAAGAAATTGCTCTATTTAGTTACAAGAGCATCAGCATTTTTGACACAAAAAATAGATCATTGCAAATGTATATATGAGCCTTCATCAATTGTGTATTTTGAATATTTTGAGTGCATATTCACTTCTCTAAGCAGATATTAATACTGTGTATTTCATTGTATATCATATGTGGATACATTCAGAAATCAAATGCACTTGCTACATCATGCAGAAACAGAAAGTAATTTTTGCTCTATAAAGACATAAAACAATTGTTTTTCTGATTTTTCTTTTAGTTGGGATGGAAGTACAATTTAAATTTTATTTCATTTATAATATTTCTAGTGTCTTTAAAAGTAGCATTCTCAGTGGAGGCTCTTTTTCTAAAACCTGAAATGAAAAATTGTTATTTAATAATTTTTTTTAATACAAAATTATTTTTAAGTTCATTATCAAGTAAATATGTTTATATGGCATTTTCATAGTAAATGCCACAGATTTTAGTAGATCGCTGCACAGTGGGTGTATGTTTGGACACACAAAGAAAAGAAAACTTGTTATATAAATTTATAGTTATTGCTCAGAATGCTATTAGTACAAATACAGGACTTCAGATAATACAGCTCCACTATCTTATTCCTAAATAATCCTAAATTATGGTTGAAAGGACATTCTGGACATTTGTCATCAAAGAACATGGAATCATAATGGAGTTTACAGAAATCAGAGTGGGGTTTCAGTGAGACCTACCTGCCAAGGCTCATGTATTTTTAGGTGGTACCTCAAGCAGGCTGGCAGTGCCTCCAGTACCAGGCATCCCCCTGAAACAAATGCTGGGCTTTCATGTGATAAGAAACAGTAAATTATTTGGAAACAATTAGCTATTTTATGTCCCTATATTGCTTTTGCTAATAGCTTAGCAAAAACAAGAAATTACTCAAAGAGAACAAAACACTTTGCTTTTCTAAAAATGTGGATCAGTGGTACAAATAACTATGGTGGGTTACTTTGTTTTTATTTCTAATTCTTCAAAATTACTTAATAAAGGTGCAAGATAATATGGCATTACACTTGGTATGGTAAATGATATAGGAGAGCTTTTCTACTGTATTCTGCATTAGTCCTGTAGAAACTGGGAAAAAATATATTGTCTTAGTCTGTATTATTATTCTGTTCCTTTAGAGGAACTGGTCTGTGTTTAAAATATCTTATTTACTTGGAAATTGCTCTTGCTTATAGTGAAATAAGTACTTTTAGAAGGAGACAGTGGAAATTATTATCTATATGGGCATGTGTGAATCTGAGTGTACACAGTGCTTCTAAAATTACAGTAAATAGCATATTTGTGACTAGAATTTGGATGCTGGGTACTGGTGTGTGTTCAAACTATCCTAGATGGATTCTCTTTTACCTAATTGTAAAAGACTTTCATTTTTTAGCTCTATGAGGTTTTCTAGCCCATCTGCTTTTAGGCTGATTTTTGCTCTGGAGCCCTCAGGTCTATATCTCGTCTAAAAATCACTTGAGTCTCTCTAGTGGAATCATGAATGTTCTCATTATCTGTATAAATACTGAATGCAATTCAAAGCCTGCAATGCTTCTGGCCTCTGCAATTTAAAGCCATAACACAATTAATGAGAAAGTTACTCACTTTCTTTGAAATCATTGATCAGCTGGGTATTCTTAGAGTCTGGTGGGTTATGTAGACACAACAATTTCCTTTTTTTTTCATTCAGATGGCAATATTTTAGTGGTATTATATTCTCTGTAGTTTGTTATTGACTTTACTTACTTTTGATATATTAATTTTACTACAGGGTACTTTTATCTGTTCAGAATTTTATTCATTATTTATTGTTATATAGTAGCATTGTTAGAATTACATTAATTAAATTCTATGATTCTTATAATAAATTCAAAGTTTTATGATAGGAAGAGGAAACACATAGCAATAAAATATACCACTAGACTAGAAGAGTTAAAATTAAACTGGAAGTGCGTTTTTCCTTAGTGTCTAATCTGCTGAATCTTTAATGTTTTGTTTTTTTTTTCCAGACAGCTTGGTTAAAACTTAATCCATTAAAAACCAGTGTACTTCAGAAACTTACAATTAGGCAGGCTAATAGTGTTAGTATAGTTATTAAGTTTATTTCTTGCAGTTGCTCTGTTTAAAACTCCATTTACTTCTAGAACAGAATCTAAGATAAGAATGCAAAGATCAATAACTGATAGAGTTACAATTTTCAACAAGAATTGATTGGAAAAAGGGAATATAAATAGACCTATGCTGCCGTTAAATACTACCACAATGTTAATAAAATCGATCACAGCTTTCCAGCTCCCAATTCCACTCTATAATGAAACCTTTCAAGACACGTGCTCACTCTTTCTCTCAGTGGGCACAGATAAAAAGCCCAAAGAAGGAGAAAAAGCATCTTGTTTTGCTTTCTTAGCTAAATGATTGCTTCATTCAGTGTAGGAATGTGGAGATTCAGAACCACCTGAATAAATGCTGCATGGGGAATTACTTTCTCTGGTTCTCCTCCCTTAGAGAGCCTGTTGCAGGAAGTTCTCTCACAAATATTTCTCCCATTACACTTGGCTCAGTAGGTGCCTGCAAAAGGGTGAGAGCTTGTGTGTAAGGCCGAGTCATAGCAATGGAAGGGCTGTGTCTGAGCAGCTTTAGCAGCACAAAACCGTGTCTGTGCCTGGTCCTACAAACCAGAATAACACACTCTGAATCCAGCAGCAGCAGCATGGCTCTGCTAGTATGGTGCTGTGCCTGAGTGGGTGAACCCTACCCCTTAACTGTTCACTAAAGAAATGTAGTGAGTTCACTTACACATTTTCAGACCATTATAGCCAGAAAAAATGTGTGTCACCCTAAAAATGGCTTAGGAGCTATCTTAGAAAGCTTTTGGCCTATAGGAGCTCTGGAGATTACAACACTTCAAGAAAATTGGATATATGGTTCTGTACTAGGGGAGAGTAGTGCAATAGATTTGTGACCTTGTTACTAGCACTTGAGTTCAAACCCAGTTATACGATGGTAGTTGTTATTTTTGATGACTCTGTCTGGTTTAGTTTGAGACTTGACTGTGTAAGATCATTTTAGAAACCTCAATTAACTAGTTGATAGTAAAGATGGTATTTTTCTCTTCTCAGTTGTGACTATGGGGCATGATGAATGCAATTATGTTTTTCCAATGAAGAATATGTATCTACATGCTTTGAAGTCAAGGATTCTTGTCAAAAGCATAATTAGTATATTTTAGTTAGTATTGCACAACTACAAGTAGTGTCTGTATTCAAGAAGGGTCACTGTCTTTTAAATTATGGCTATGATAAACCTGAAGCCAGATGCTTGATATCAGAAGAATGCTCAAAAAAAGAAAGAAAGAAAGACAAAAAAGAAAAAAAGAAAGAGAAAGACAATTAGTGTTGAGAAGACTTCATATATATATACATGCATATATAATATGAAATGAAGTTCTGCCAATTTGATGGCAGTTTTTTTGAAAGGACAGATCTATTTTTTTTTATTTTGAAATGCTTTTCTCGTCCTAATGACTTTTTATTGCCCTAGATTATATTTTGTGCTGTTGATATAATAAACTGTATCTCCAGATTAAAGCAGAGCTTTTAGTCAACAATCAGGATCCAAAATATCAAATTTTCTTCCTGGGAAATGAAGAATTTGGGATTTCAAAGGTCTTCCCTATTTGAAAAAATGAGAAATATTTATGGATTCTTTTTAAACTGCAATTTTATTTGTCTAACTGTCCATTCATAATGTCCACTACTTCCAGCAGGAAATCTGTTTTGAGGCCTACTTTGAAAGGTGATAGCGGATACCTGATCCTGAAATGAAATGTCATGTTTGATTTCATCACAACTTTGTGATTACATTATACTCAGAAATGAAACAGGGTGCAGTGCTGTACAATATCAAGTGAGGGCTAGCAATAAGTGTTTTTCCCACTTCTCCCTACACTAGATTAGGTTTATGGTATTGTTGTAGTTAAATAACTTGAGGAATTACCTGTTCCAGTCCTTTTCTCAGGGACAGACACAAAGCAGACAGCAATTTGCATGCCCACAGTGCCCAGTATGTGCCCACATGATGACGGCTCTTTGCTAGGAGAAGTGCAGCAGTTCTCTTGTGCAGGGTGCACACCCAGCAAGGTCTCACTGCTCATGGTCACCCTCACTCCATGACAAGGTAACATGTGTCTTGTTACCCAGTGCCTGGACAAAGATGCCTTTGAATTAGTCATACACATCTTTTATTAAAAATGTCTCCTCTGCAGTCATAGAAGGCAATAATGATGACATCTGATGAGAACATCTGATTCTGATGTGCTTTTATAACATTAGCCTCTTCTGTAATCTTAAGAAGGCTTCCTATCCTTTACAGGACATAATCTGATTCAGGAAGCTACCATGATTTTATACAATAATCTGTTTAGATATCATTGGATACAGTAAATAAAATGAACTGTGCTGCCAGTTGAAAGTTACAGTTTATTTTCAGAGCTTACAGTAAAATCTTAGGAAAAGGAAAAAAGTCAAAATTATTTCTCTTCTGCTGCCTTCTATTGCTAAAATAAGAGTAAGGGGAATTGACAGCAGAAAAGTGTGTTTGACTGAGGCATTTTATGGGATTTGATTATCTTCTTAATCCTGGCACTTTCTTGTATACCTTGATCTAGAAGACTTGATCTTTCACTTTGTAATACAGTTTTGTAGAGAAAAAGTTTTGTAGAGGTAATGAATTCTCAGACATGCACTTTTGAGGAGACATAGTCAGAGAAGAGACGATGTAAACTACTAAAGGTGTTACAAACAGTATGCTCCATTATATTCTAGGAAACCAAGTGTACATTGAGGGCACACTATGGAAAAGACTCCCTCCTTCTGTGAGCAATAGTCTGATGGCAAAAATTAATCTCAAGTGAGAATTTGATTTTTTTAGCATCTGATTATACATGCTTTACCCATTGAAATGTTCTAATTACTCTCCCCGTTTGACTGACTGGTAAACTGAACAGCTGTGGGATTAGAAGCTGTCCTCAAAAATCTTCATTTCACGGACCCTGAAGCTCAAACCTCAGCTGAAGTTCAATTCTCCACAGTATGTATTACGTTCTTTAGAATAAGAAAAACATTGTCCCTGTAAGCAGAAATACTCCTCAGGACAAAATCTAGCATCAGCTCAGAATAAATTTTGTACTTGTGCGCAGATCAAAACTTTTGTGATTATCATTTATCTTTCATCTTCATTGTGCCAAATACACAAGCGAGGCAGTCACACTCCTGTGGAGCACTCAACAGATTGCCCCAGGTATCTCCACAGCATAAGTACGGGTGGTGCAATATTCTGAGACAATAGCACGCTGATAAAACACACACTGATGAAACATCTCGGGTGTATGGACAGAAAAGGGTTGAACTTACTAAGAGATGTTGTGGTTTAGATGTGGATGTGCATGGACAAATTCTGGGTTTGATCACTAGGCAGAAGAAGAGGCTGAGGAAGGCACACAGGTTACTTCATAAGAATGAGTAGTCAACTTCTCTCTGTGTTGCTGTCCCGATTATTTAAGGATACACTCCAGATAATAAGTTCTCAAGCTTTGCTGTAGCAGACTAAGCACCAGTTAGGGAGAAAAATTATTGAAGCTAAGGGATAGGAACACTGTGTATAAGGGATGTTCTGACATAGGAACACTGGGTATAAAAATATTGAATCATCTACCAGAAAAATAAGAAACAAGTCCCTAATTAGTGATGTACTGAAACAACTCAGTTCCTGCCACAGGAGGAGAAAGAAAAACCAAACTGTATGTTTAACTAACTTGACAAGTTTATGAAGGGACTACATGGTGCAAGAGCTGGGCACTGCGTTTAGCTCTATCAAAACTCATTTGCAGTATGTTCATGTTATAGACTTGAATTATGATATTGTCACCAATCATCAAGAAAGGCAAGAAAAATTTAGCTCTGGTTTCTGATTTAGCTCTGAAGTCTTCATTAGGCAGCACCAAGAGAGAAGGAAGATTGGTGGAATTAAATGGTAGAGAAAGTTTACATTAGCCAGTATGCATCGCATTTTTAACAGTCCTCTGATTTTAGTTCTTGAGACTTCTTATAATTTTTAAGCTTGATATCATGTGTTGTTTTCAAATGATACAAAAACACCTATTCATTGCTCTGAAGTTATCTGATGTGTGAGCTATAACACAAGAGATAAAAGGACCATCTCACTCAGTGCCCTTCCTTTGCTACCAAAACCGTCTCTAAAATATATTAGGAAAATATGGTTACTAAAATCTGGTGTGGTGTGAAAGAATCCTGAAGACATCTTTTTCTTGGCATGCATTTAAAAATAGGTTCTTTGTGCTTTAGAGTCTATTTTAAAGACAGGCAGAAATTTGATTTAATCAAATATATCAAGTATTTTCATAAGTCTTCTGTAGAAAGGAGTCTAAGTTACAGTGAAACATAAATAAAATGTCAAAAGATTCAGGATTTTGAATTTCTGTAGCAAAGTATCAGCTCTAGAAGGGACCAGGTTTCAAAGTGCTGGAAGAAAGTAAGATGCTAGAACCAGCTCTCCAGAGATGAATTTTCAACACCTTTGTCTCACAAATTACTATTAAATTAGATTGCCAATCCCTGCGGCAACCGGAAATTATATTAGCAGTATTAAAGATGGTAAAATTACACCTTAAAAAAAAAAAATCTGTACACACTGCCATAGGTTATTGCCATGTGACACCTTGACTTGATCTACAAATCGATGCCAAAAGATCAAACTGATCTCTATGTATATTCAGGGGACTGATGAGAAAGTTAATGCCATGTAATGTTATAATCAAGGAGTTCTGTAAACAAAAGTGAGGATAAATGACCCCGGGCTGAATAGTTTGTTGGAATTTAAAGACATTGCTTCACAAAGGTAAATAAACTAGACCACTGCCTTGGAGGATGTCATCAGTCAAGACAGGAGCTGATCAGATTGCACTTGTTTCTAGAAGTATTCAGATTCAGCAATTACCCCAGACTATTTCTAAGGCATATAGAAGAAACTCAGCTTTTCTGCGGTGAAAGGTGGAAGCCCTCACTAATTAGCTGCATTTGAAAATTTCATGTTAAGAAAAACAATTCTAAAATCCTCCAAATACAGTTTCATGCTTAAAATCCATATTGTACTTTTGTACAGATTGTGGAGTATATTCATATCGATTGGTGTAGCCAATTTGGGGAAGAGAAAATTAAATTAACACTCGCACCATTAAAAACTATTTTTAAAAGTAGTCCATTGCTCCAAAGCGAATGATCCTCAGCAGTGCAATGATATTCAGGACAATTAAATGAATTCTCTTCCGAGGTTATATTTTAAATATATATCTGATGAAGAATTCAGGGATCATAATTTTTATTTCATATAACTATATTTGCTGCATGAAAGGAGGTTCCAACTTAAGTCAAATGTAGTCTTTTTGATAACTTCAGTCATAACAACATTTGGCCTGCATTCTCTAACCTGATAGGTTTATAGACAATAAAATAAGAGGAAATAACTCAGAATCCTTCTTATTCTAGTTCCTACTGTCTTCACAAGATAAGTCTCATCTTTATATAACTTTATGGCAGGAGTGACATATCGAGATACATACCAGAGAGATGGTTAAAGTTTCACCAGAATAAGACAGTCAGAGAACCACTGGTGCTGCATTTTCGATTAGTGCTGAACACAGTGATGATAATATGGAGAATTTTTTTTATTGTTATTGAGCAAAGCTTACACAGAGCCAAGACCTTTTCTGCTTTTTGAGGGGAAATGTGGGTACATGGGAGCTTGGGAGAAGACACAGCCAGGACAGGTGACCCAAACTGACCAGAGGAATATTCCAGACCATAGGATATCCTGCTCAATATATAAAGTGGGGGGATGAAGCAGAAGGAAGGGGGGACATTTGAAGCGACGGTGTTTGTCTTCTCAAGTAACCACATGTGATGGGGCCCTGCTCTCCTGGAGATGGCTGAACACCTGCCTGACCTTGGGAAGCAGTGAATTCATTCCTTGTTTTGGTTTGTTTGCATGTGTGGTTTTTACTTTTCCTATTAAACAGTTTTTTTCTCAACCCATGAGTTTTCTGCCTCTTACCCTTCCTATTCTCTCCCCAATCCCACTGCTGGGCAGTGACTGAGTGACTGTATGGGGCTTGGCTGCTGAGGGGTTAAACCATGACATGGGTGTAGAGTCATCACTGTCAAAAAATGAATCATGTCAAAAAGTCTCTCATCAGAAATAATCTGAACACACACATATATATATATATATGCAAAAACTGATATTTATTGACTTGTCAGGATAGAATCTCTGACAAGGTTGCCATGAAGGACCAGCAACTACGTACTCTGTTCATAGGTATACAAATCCTAAAGAGCATTCACAGTCACAGGTCACCAACAATTGCTGGGATTGCTGGGTTCACAGAATCCCAGAATCATTTAGGCTGGAAAAGAGCTCTGAAATCCTTGAGTCCAACTTTTGACTGATCACCACCAGGCCAAATAAGTTATGGCACTAAGTGCCATGTCCAGTCATTTCTACAACACCTCCAGGGACAGTAACTCCTCCACCTCTGTGGGCAGTCCATTTAAATGTTTAACAGCCCTTTCTGTGAAGAAATTCCTCCTGATGTCCAACCTGAATCTCCCTTGGAGCAGGTTGAGGCTATGACCTGTGATAACTTTTCTAACTAAAAAGAAGAATATGAGGTACAATTTTTCATTTGATGTGGTATAAAGTTAGTAGCAAAGCTGGGGCTAACACTTAGGGAGCTAGAAGCCCAGGTATAGATCTCCAGCTATTTAATCACAAACGTATTCCTACATCCTATGTTCTTAACTATTGCAGTGAAGAATGTTGTTGAGGACTAACTTATGGATGCTTTGTCACAGCTAGAGTTGGCAAAAAGCTACATTTTTGACAGCAAGAACTTAAGCAATATTCATCATTCAGGTTTGAGACAGCTGATTTGTTTCAGTCTGGCTGGGGGGTCAGTTGAGCAAAGAGATTCTATAGATGCATCTTCTTGCAGCTTTGGTTTTGGTGTTTCCTCTTAGTGCCAGTCATTCCATTGTTCCTGTGTAACAACACTCACTAAACAACTGATGCTGCCTTCGTTTCTGTCTCTTGTGGATGACAGTCATCACCATGTCACACAACAGCTTGCAAAGGTATAGCACTTTTTTCTGTGCACTTACAGAAGTAATCTCACTTTCTCAGTCCTTCCTCAATCTTAGGATCTCCTATGACAAAGAAAAATGGTGTTCAGGGGTCAGTCTTTAAAAGCACTGGCAGAGGGCTAACACTGACTAATCATCGCTTTCACTTACAGAAAAAAACTTTTACTGCCTGTCTGATTGCCAAGTGATTTTGAAACCTTAAAAACATTTCTATTTTAACTTCTGGAAGGAGAGTTGGATTTATGTTAGACCCAAAAGTGCTCTGATGATAGCTTTATGGAATGGTACAGATCATTTACTTTTGTAAGTCAGAAGCTGAGCTTCTGTGCTCTGTCTCTGTACTCCTAAATGTGGTAGGGAAGATGTGTTAATATGATGGCTGATTGGATAGCTACAACTTATCACAGGTCTTGCAAATTTAGAAACGTCTGTAAGCGAACTAAAAACTGTATTACAGAATTATCCCACATGTAAAGTAGTGATAATTAAACCCCTCTGACAATTACATCATACATTATCAGGATTAGCCAGGTCCATTACTCATCACTGGTGCCTTGAACAAAACAAAGCTGGTTCGCTAGGGACTGTCAGCTGAGCAGATGCTCCTATGGAAGAAAGCAGCCAAGCACTGTTTATGTAATACGAGCAGCAGCATGCTGCACAAAGATATTGCTACAGCTTGCACAGTGTTCCTGGAGTTTAGAAACTAGAAAAGGCAAAAATCTGAAAGCACCATATTGACTATACCATATTTGAATAAATAATTTATTTGCATATTCTGCTTCTCTGCTATAATTGTGCTTTGATGGAACCCTTTTTTATGTATATAAAGCACACATTTTTGCATTCCTCCTGTTTGTAAAAATTAAAGACAATAATCCACAGGACACAGAGGAAAAAAGATAAGGGTTTTAGTTACTATAAAGGAATACTGCTTAATTGCAGGAGTTTATATTAAAGACAGGAGTTAAAAATAAAATGTATAGAAATATTTTTGCAAGGACTTTAGTGTTGGGGCCCTTTTTTGGTGGCAGTTTTTGGGCTTTTGATGTTTTGCTGTGGGTTTTTGTTTAGGGATTTTTGTGATTTGGTTAGTTGTTTTTGCTTGGTTTGGTTTGGCTTTTTAATTTTTTTTTATTAAATTGACAGAAAAAAAAAATCTCAAAAAGAATTTTACTGAGATTAGAAGATGTTTTCCTCACCCTGCTCCCACTACCAGTTTCTTGCCCATGTAAAGATGTGGAAGGCATAAGTATGTGTGTAGTAAGAATATCCTGTTTTCATAGAGTTTAACTAGTGAAAATTGTCATAAGAGCTTTTCATTTTCTGAAACAAAATATTTTATCTGAATACTTGCTGAGGACTATGATAAAGCATATAAGTCTAGGGGATCTATTCCAACTAAGGAGTGCTCTTTAGAGGCTAACAAGATTTAACATTTTGAAGATGATGTCCTACTCTGTCCCAGAATGATGAGACTGCAATTATCTTCAGAGATTAATTGAGGGCTTTATGGGAAGTATGTGTATGTAATGAGGGTGCACTTTTGGGGTTTTTTGTTTGCTTGGTTTTTTGTTTGTTTTTTTTGTTTTGGTTTTTTGGAGGTTTTTGTGTGTGTGTGTGTTTTTTGTTGTTTTTTGTTGTTTGGGTTTTTTTATTTGGTTGCTTTTGGTTTTTGGTTTTTTTTGTTGTTTATTTGTTTGTTTTCTTTAAGGCAGTTTTCAGACAACCACAGTTCTTTGGGCTTCAAAGAAATTCCAGAAATGTGTCCAAGTGGTAGTTTCTGAAAAGCTGGTGAGAAGTCTTGGTATATACTAAGTTGTGTTAGTCAGCTGCAAGTTAAGAAAATTGGGATTTATCTGTATAAGCATTGGACACTGGGAGATTCAGGGTATATTCCCTCTTAAAATCTGAAAGATATTTCAATTGGAACCTTTTCAATAAAT
Source organism: Acanthornis magna (assembly GCA_036785705.1). Lineage (NCBI taxonomy): Eukaryota > Metazoa > Chordata > Aves > Passeriformes > Acanthizidae > Acanthornis > Acanthornis magna. The sequence goes on along the minus strand of JAWUZG010000060.1, from coordinate 4,116,890 downwards.
GTGTGTCCATACCTGTAATGTGTAAATATTTTAATTCTGATTCACTTGTTCCTTTTAAAACTTTAATCTTCTGTTTGCTGTGGTGTGGTGGTGGTGATCATTGCCACTGATGTGTGCCCAAGGAGTCACACTAAAAATGAGTATGTCTCAGTAGTCTGGCATGTGGACTTTAGTTAGTGATCTGTGTCAGCTTAAAGCCTCTACATCCCGTGCCAGAATAAGTTTGGGAAACTCTCAGGTGCTGCAATTCTCAGCCTGGAGTCTTCAATGGAAAGCCATCTTAATCTGAAGGTTAAACTGACAGACTGTGACCTGTGTTGGATGGGGTGCAGCTTCATGCTGTATTTCATACCCACTTCTTTGGGGCTGATAATAACTGGTAGAATCATGGGGTAAAGACATGGGCACAGTTTTGCCATTAACCATTGTGCTTTGACAACTAGCTGCACTTACAAAACCTCAAATCTTCTATTATTGAAACACACTTTCCAGTCATCCACTGTCTGACAATTATTATGGAGCTTTCTCCCTGTTTACAGATGAAGTCACCATGCTATTAATGAAGAGGTAAGGGTAAGGGAGGCAGATGGAAAATGATCAAATACTCCACTAAGTATGGTAATATTTTGTATTCATGATTGCAGAGTCTTTACAAAGTTTATGACAAGACATGGTATAATACAACAGTGTGCTCATGTTGTTTTGTTTTAAATAATCTATTAACAATAACACAAAAAATAATACAAAAGAAAGAAATTTGCTTTGTCACTCCATAATGAGTCATGTTATCTGTTTGGTCTTTTTTTTTTTTATTGTGGATATTCTGATTATACTAATTTAGGCTGTGAAAAGTTTATGGATACCCAGGATTATAATAATGTATGATCTGGTCAAGCATGAATGTTCATAGCCAGAAATTTATTATTCATCTTTTGTTATTCAGCTTTTTTTGCTTAGTCAAAGTCACCTGATATTAATTCTTTTCCTGTATAAGCTGTGCTCTATTTCCATTTTGGGTTCTGGATATATGCCTGGGAAGCAGTTACACTAAATGTTGCACAAGATCCTGCTGTACACCAACATTGGCTCTATTATCTCATGCTCTTTTTTGTTTTCCTATTGAGAAAATGCAAATATAAAAACTATAGAAGGATCATCCATTGTGTGTTTCAGGTATAACTTCAGATGAGTCATTGATGACCGCAGATCTGACTCACAAAGGAGAACAGCACACAAGCTGAGTTTAGAAGTTGAACACATTGAGAAGATAAGATAAAATAAAAGCAGACATTTCAGCTGGTTCATGCGAGGTGTACCATCCACGTTCCATATTTATATTTTCAATAGTCACTGGCAAGAGGAAGGTCTCTGCAGAAAGTGGTTCTGCCATTCTAGGGTAGGTAGCCCAAACAACAAGGACAAGACACTTTCCTGTATGTGGTTCTGTCACTTCAGTGACCAGAGATAAATCTGGACAATGAACTTAAACCAGGCAAGTAACTCTCAAACCACTGTTGTTAGGTGAGGTGAATGCCATCTGCAAATTATTGTGTGGTTGCAGAAAGGTAACACAAAAGACCTCAGGAGCACTTCTGACTGGTAGGCTGCCCTGTTGGCTTAACCATGAACCCCCAAGAATTTGGTCCTGGAAACCCATTTTGTGTTTTGAATCCCATTTTGCAGATAAGGATACTGAGGCATGAAGTAATTCTGGCGCTCAGGAATATTCTTTATGAGAATGCTCTTAAATTTTAAGACCTCTCCTTTGCAGAATTAGGAATGAATATTCAGTGAGTGCACAAAGCCAATAAAAGCAGCAGCCTTGCTGCTGAGGAGCTGGCTGCCCTGAGTTCCCTGGCTCGCTCTGGGAAGCGGCACATGACACCTCCTCTGTGCTGAGGGCAGCCTGCAAGCCAAAGGATGTCTAGAGAAGTGAGTGTGTGCTAACACACTCTTCCTTTGCTTCCTCAGCTTGCTCCATGGCTTCCTCTGTGATTTCTAGCTTGATAGAAAGCAGGTTTTTTAAAAGGTAAATATAGTTCACATAGAAGTTAAATTTCCTGGGGCGTCTTTCCATTCAAGCGTGACTGCTGTGCAGCGTATTCACATGCAGCATGAGTTTATAGTCTCATTACTTGGCACAAGCTATGAATAAAGTTAGCTTAACCAATAGGTGTGGAAAGAAATGCATTTTGAACCCTTGCTCTTGCTGTGGTGGCACCCCCTGAGGAAAAATCAAATGTTATGTTTCTGGGAAGAGCAAAGACAGAAAGCATTCCCCTGGCTGTTGGAGATGCTCCCATGCCAATGTGTGGCAGTAAACAGCACCAGGCAGCTGCAAAAAGGGGTCTTGGCACCAGCACAACTCTCCCAGAGAGAGTCTCCCTGTGCTCTGCACCTCACCTCACGTATGGCTGTGCTTACGAGACAGTCAAGCCCAATTAAAAACATGACTGGAGGGTATTGCCAGAAAGAGCAGTTTAGTGACTGCAATTAAACGGGTTGCTAATTATTGGGTAGGATTTCTCTTTTTTTTTTAATGGATAATTTGTTTCACAGAATGTAGTCTGTGAGCACACGTGTGAGTGCTTCTGTGTGTGCACAGAGAAAATACTTCCCTAAAAATACTTTATTTTTTCATTAGCTATTTCCTTTCCCTCCTTGCTTCTCTTGGTTTTCAAACTGTAAGTTATACTTATTCAACATCTCTATCACAGCTCAAACTTGCATCAACATTGCTCACAAATTTTTTAATTTCTTGCACCAGGGCGACTTTAGTCTTCTGGTGCTCATCTGTGGAGGTCACTGAGGGTCTCACAGTCATTTAGCTGCATGTTAATCTTGAATCCTTCAGCAGAGTCTGGACCGTTATGGATAATTTTCTTTTTATTGTTGTTCTTTAATTAAACAGAAAATGATAAATTGTTTATGTCTATTGTACAGTCTACAAATACTCTCTTCCTGGTTCATTACCATTATTATATGACATGTGAAAAGAATGGAATGGGGTAGATTAATGAAGCTGCATACTGATCACAGCTTTGCTCAGAAACCTCAGATATCTGCAATCCAACAGCTATTTAGAGAGTCTTATCTGGCCTGATCAGATGTCTCTGGACTGTAACCAAAACCCAGTGGCTTATTTCTTTTAACAACACACTTTTCAAAATTATGCATTAAAGGTATTGACCATTGCTGTGCAAAACATAATAAATTAAGAAGCCTACTTAATTCCACTAATGTGAAAAAGATACTAAAATGCAGGATGAGATCTTTAGACAAAAGAGAAGCAAAACTGCCTTGTAAAAGCACATTAAGCATTAATGTGCTTTTAGTAATAAATTTAGTCAGAAGACCTGTAGCCACCACGTAAAATTCTACTTTCTCTGATGTAGGAAGACTGTGGGGAGCAGCAGTAATTTCTGGATATTCGGGGCTCTTTGAAGGTGCTTTCCACAGTCAGAAAACTCAACTGTGTCCACTTACCCACTTTTTATTCTGCTTTTGACTTTTTGCCTTTCACTTCTGTCAAGAATACTCTCACAGCCTTTTTTCTCTCTGTGGATGAACTCCTGTTGTTCAGTTTGCTCTCACATGTGCTGTTCTATTGAATGCTAGGGATGTAATTTGCCATCACTGAAGTATTTACATCAATGTAAAGAGGGTACAAAATGTGACTTTATGACCAAAACTTGGTCATACTTGTTTCATCCTTGTGTAAATGACAAAAGCGGAAAAAGAAGTCAAACTGTTGCAAAATTAGGATTTTTATGGGAATAGCATATATGCACAGTGATACATGTTTTACTAACACAGGCAGTGACCTGTTTTTCTTTCCTCTATCCTCTGTTTTGTAAAAGTATTTCCATCACTAATGTGCCCCTGTTTCAGGGCCTGCCAGTGGCAAATCCAGATGGTCCATTAACTGTGAAGTCAGTTGTCAGTTCTTCTCTCCTGCCTCTAGTTTGGCACAGTTCTAAGGGACTCGCTCCATTGATTGCACAGTGATTCTGCTCTGCGGAAATAAACCTTGGGTCGCCTTTCTTGAAGTTGATTCAAACTGCATAGTATTTTCTGTCAGATAGGTTGGCACAATTATTCAATAGAAGCAAACTGATAACGTACACCACATGATGATTTGCTTTAATAGCAAAAAAAGGCCAGATTCAGGTTTAAACTGCAATGGGTAAAATAAAGGTCAGGATAATGCTGAAGGGTATATGTATTCAAACATGTCTTTTTAAGTTTAAGGGACCATGGCTGGATAGGCATGTAACTTTGTTGTGCAACTGGAATATATAATTTGGTGTATTTGATTACATTTAGTATTTGCTTAGTGTCTATGGGAATGATGAGGATAACATTTTTGTTCCTTGCCTTGCCATCTCACGTATCTACACAGATCCATGGTGCAGAGCAACACTCTTTCTTGTATTTATAGTAGCTCATTTGACAGAATTGACCCATTCTCTAGAGCCAGTAGAAAAAGAAAGACAGTATTTGCTGTCAGCAGACTCCACAGTGATTTTGTACCCTTCAATGATAGTTCCTTGAACTTACTGATTTTGTACTGTTTTTAAACTTCTTGTCTTTCAACATATTCTGAAAGTGCATCTGTATAGATAGGCTGGATCCTTCTTCTCTTTTTTACAAAATATGGTTTGTTAGGTTGTTGCATACTTTCCTCAATGCAGTAGGGAAGAGACTGAAATTTTTCCTGGTGAAAAATGGTTCCTATATACACTTTGATCCTGTAATTCATTATATTATGGTCAGTTTGGCTTGTTTTTCACTCTAAACCACTGTATTCTTGATTGCTTTAAGTTTGCAAATTACTCTGTTCCCAAAATCCACTGTAAGTGAACAAAAAGATAAAGACAATGGGGGCAGAAATCAGTTAAGACAAAAGAGCTGGGGAGAAATATTTGCTTCCTGGTATGGTTAACAGAGATACTTTTTCAATGGTCAGATCAGGATTTGTTATTGTCTGGACTGTCTGTAAATCAGTTTGTATTGGCTAGTTTTCTGAAAATATTTTAATTTTAAAGTATTGAACACTGAACTTCAAGTGTTGTGATCCTTTCCCAACATTTGTGGGAAAGCATATGGAAAGCTTTGAAAAGCTGAATGATTTTTGTATTTATAGCTTCCATGATAAGTGGAAGATAGGTATTATGGGAAAAATATCCACACTGAAACAAACAGACAAGAATATTTTCCCCTATAAGTTATTTTTACTTCATTCCAAATGCTTGTATAAACATAAAGAAATAAGCAACCTTTTCCACTTTTAATTAGAAATTTTAAATATTTTTGTTATGGTTATGTATTTTATATACAACAGCAGCAGTGGCAGCTTGTTTAGACTGTTGTGGTTTTTCTCTTCATGTTCATCCCTCATTTGGAAAATGTGCTCTAATTTAGTTGGGAAAAAATCTCTTTTCACACTGATGATAACAAGATTTTGGAAAATGTCAAGTACTTAAGAAGGGAAAATGTGTGCATTTCTCAAAAAAAAAAGTTTCAGTCCTCGCCTATGAACTTTCCTGTTACTCCTACTCAGACTTCCCACAGGATATTCCAGTCTCAAAGACTTTAAAATAAATAAATAAGCACTATTGTTAATCTTCATTTGAAAAAGAATTAATGGAATACTAGAATGCATGTTTGTTTAACAAGACTTGGCAGTGCACTTCAGGTTTTTTTGTTCCCGCATAGAAATTTTGTCATTAGCAGGGACAAAGGTGCCACTGCACAGTGTAATGCACAATTGATTGCATATATCTGCTGCTGAAAGCTAATACAGTTCATCCAACTGTAAGCGTTGCTCAATGATGTACAGACAGAAGCACGATAGTTAAAAAAAGAAATTCTCTTCCTAATAAAGTAAATAATCTTGATGTGTTCTTTTGTACCAAATTTTTGTCCATTTTAGAAAGGCTGTAATAACCCAAGACATTAATGGGTAAGTGAGACACAGAGAAGGTCTCACCCAAAGGTGCTTCTCTAAAGGGTTTCCTTAGGTGCTTTTATATTTTCATTTCCAGAACTTAAATAACAGCTGGTGAATAGTGGAGAGAGAGTGCCAGATGTCTGACCTTAATTCAGGATGTGTTTATCCCAGATCGAAGATATACACCATAGTTTAGGGGAAGATAAGGAAGATATGGCTATTTCTTTGGTTTCAATAATTGAAGACTTAAGAATGTGCATATAATATATTCTAAAATTTAAAAAAAAATCCAAACAACCCTCTCCTATTTATTGCCATTTAATATGACTATAAATTCGATGCGCTTAAAAGTTGAAGTTATAAACCACAGTCACTCCTGAAGATAGAAGTATGCCTAGAAAGCAGTGGTCCTGTAGAGTATAAGGATGGCTTCATCTTTTTTGTGAAGATGAATTTGCACCTTTTTTTATTTCCCATGGCCCCCTATTTTATTCAAACTTATGTACCTTGCTCCTGGAGTCAGAATTTTCCTTGTGGGAATATCGAAAATGCTAAACATAATAGTGATTTCTTTTTAGCATTACACTTAAACCAACATTTTTCTCCAGAGTTTTGAAAAATCCTGTTGTTTCTTTTTCTTCCCCAAACAATTGGGTTATTGCGCCCTGCTATTATTTTATACATAATCCATTTTTCCTTCTCCAAACCTGATCCATCACCTTAGAAGAAAACAATCTAAACCCTCTGCAGGGAACATATAAAGCAAATGACCAGTTTGTCTGTTATTCTCATGATAATCTTATCAGATGTGGCTTTGCTAACGCAGAAAAAATGCAGAACATGAGATAATCATGTAATGCATGTTATGTGAAAATTATTCACATTCTAAATTTTCTGAACAATAATATAATTTAATTTCATTTTAATTAGATACACTTAGGAAAAAAGTACTGTCGATGAAGGAGATAGCTTTGTCTGCATCTTCATGAGTTTTCAGAAAATGGCATTAGAAGGGTTCATTCTTACCTGACAGCACAGATCTGGTGCTGACACCTAGTTTATCTACATATGTAATTTATTTCATATAGGTGTGCTGCTACGTTATGGTAATATATGCAAAATTAGTTCTAACTAGTTAGGTACAAAGATGTACTGTTCACATGTGATGACATAGGTACAGATTCTGATCTCCCATATACTTACTGACATATTAATCTTAGTGAGGACAACTAAGTATAACTGAGGGCAGAATTTGCCTTGCACTTTTTAAAAAAATTATTTTTACACTTTCCTTTCAAACACTGACTAAGCTATCTGTTAAAATATAGGTATGTTTATTAATGCAAGGCCATATGCAGTGTACTGCAGATGAAGCCTGGGGTCAGATGCAAAGGAATAAATGACCATTTTTTTCAATATGACTAGGCACCTGCAGCTGAAAATGTTTGTTTCAAACCTGGTTTAAAGCTGTTTTATACACAGAGATTATTGTGTAGGTGCATTGTGATCATCTACAATGACATCCCCTATAATCATAGAAGCCATGAATTTATCTTTTTCCTGTCTGAAGACTGTCTCTCTAAAACTAGCCAAACATATCTACCCTCAAATTTTGCTTATTAATCTCATTTTGAGTTAGTCTTATAGATTAGGGAGGCTTCTTTTATACTTTTGCTCTTCATGGACAACAGAAATTTAATAAGGTATATATAATGTGATCAAGTAATGCTTTATCCTTCAGTTATTTAAGTGAGACTGATCATCTTTTGATTTTGCGGTGATATATTTCCATTTTTTATATGTCCTTGAAACTTTCCTGGGAGATCTTTGAAATCTATAACATCCGCGAAATGAGCTCAGACGAAAAGAGTTAGCATTCCAATGCTAACTGCTGCCAAATACAGATGCAATCTGACCTCCCTCTGCTGCCTCACCTTCTGTAATTATACACCCAAGGATCACCTTTTTGACCCTTCAATTGCAATTGCCTCTACCATCAGCAATTCTTTTTCAAAGGCTGCATCTAAGTTTAACTGCAAGAGAACACCAGGAGATACCCCAGATCCTGCTTGCTCCTTGAATAACAAGATGATGTGCTTAGATTTCACCTACATGGAGACAGGGACGTGGGAAATGGCTGGGACCTTTCTAGATAGCACACTAATGGAAAGCCAGGATGGGGCAGGGGTCAGCACCTGTATCTGGGAGTTCAGAAACCCTCCTGGACTTTAGATTTCAGAGATAATCAAAGAAGTTTCTTCCCAGTGTTGCCTCTTATATTGTTTGCTTCTGAGTATATTTCCTGAACAGCAAAGTCTGGAGTTTGCCCTCTGCATTATTTACTTTTATACTGTGTTACCTTTTATCAACAGAGATTTTCTCGTTTAGATCAGATAACTTCTAAAACTTCTTGAAATGCAAATATATAAATAAAATCCTCATATTTAATAGGAATTAGGGAACACATCTCAAAATGTAACAGTGTAAGTTCTGATCTTGTTTCATTTTGTTTTGCCTTGACAATTTTATATTTCTTTAAATTAATAAGAATGTCCTGCATTGTTGAGTGAGGTGCTGGCAGAAGCATCAATGCACATGCACTTATTAACACAACTTTTAATCTTTTGACAAAACCAGAAAGTTAGAGTTGCTTGTACAAACCTCTGTGAATTGCCATTACTTGCCATCCATATCTTTAATTTTTTTTTTATTACTCTGGTACCTTGTTATTAATAAGATTATTTTGCCTGCTTGTTTCTGTCTCACAGCCTAATAGTAGCTTAGGTTATGCCACCTAAGAAGTGGCACATTTTCTCTATTCCAGGTTTTTCAGAGCTTTCATGGTGTCCAAATATGTAGTAAAAATGAGCACTGATGGTCGAGGGAACTCCTTTCTAAAATATTTCTTTAAAAGTTCTTTTGCACAGGTTTTCCAGACCTGCTGATCCTACACTTTTTTTTAAAACTGGTGTTCCATGTTTGGTTATTAATGACTGAAATAAAAATCACTATCAAGCTTTTCCCAAGGGCACAAGAGATTTATTTACTGACCACTTCTGCCCTTCCTAAGATCTTATCATTATTAATAAGAATTCTACCAGCTCTAATAATGAATTAATGCCACTCTTGGAATAATTTTTGTTTCTAAAATGTCCCCTCCATACACTTGCTCTTATCTCTGCTGACTATAGATTTTTCCAGGAATTATTTTGATTCCTTTACCCATTTTCTACGAACCTAGTTTTCTGATTTGTATTTGCTACTAGCATTTTTCTTTTTTCCATTTTGTTAAATTTTAAAGCTATTGTTAATCCTCTTTAAATTGGATTGCACTAATGTTTTCTAAGGTCCTTTGTCTGCTGAGTGTTTAATAAACATCCAGTCATCATTCATGCATTTTTTATTATTTTCTATCCTTTCTGATGATGTTTCACATATTAGTTTTAAGACTGTTTTATTTATTTTATCTAGAGTGGCAAATATAAGTATTACTGATAAGGACTGGTGTCTTCATGTGATTATGGCAGGAACACAGTACTGAAGATACTACTGCTCATTAATTTTGTGATCAGCTGTTATCTAAGCCATGGCAGCTTAAATAATGCTATTCCATGGCTTGTTTAGGAAGTCATCAATATTGTCTGTGGTGTGCTAGAAGCAACAGTTAAATACAGGTCCAGCGTGTGCCATCCTAATGTGCCACGTGCTCCTGGGATCTTATTCAGGACTGACACAGCACTCAAAGGCCTTGCGGCTGCAAGGAGCTTGCACAAGATCAAGAGAATCCCCTGAGAGGAAAACAGGTGTTGGGAGAATACTGGGAAGGTGGTGAATTAGCACATATGCTCGTTCTGATTTTATTCTTCTGTAGCTATTCAGTAATCCACAAGGGAAATGGACCCTTTGTTGGTGGATCCTTAAGACAGTGCAGCTCTCTTAGATTATGTCTTAGAGGACAAAGAGACAACAATCATTATCTTTGTTTCATGTCGTCACTAGTGCCTGATCTCTCATGTGAGAGCTCATGGTAAAACACTGACTAAATTAAGCCCTGATCTAAGTTTAGCCTTTTAAGAAGAATGCTTTTTAAAAGAACACATTCTAAATATTTGGGAATTCTTTTGAAAATGCAAATGCATGACACAATGAACACAGAAGAGGTGCTCTTCTCAGTGTGCTCCATTCCTGTGGAGTGGTGCAGTAATTCTGTGTGGCGAAAGGAAAACAATATCCCATTTCCATTTACCTTCCTGTCAATATTTCTGTATTGGTGTGTGCATAGGATGTGTAGCTGGGTGGATATGGATGCACACATTACTTCTCAAAATGGGACTTTTTTTTGTCCCTGGTTTAAGAAGACTTCTGAAAATCTCTGCAATTTCACAGATTTCCAATGCACTACCTGAGGAGTAAGACTACTTAATATCATGCTGATTAATAGACCTGAGCTCTGTAACAAGCCCATGTTAGTAAGCAGGGAATCAGTGAGAATCATTATTCTGTGATTATGAATAAAAAGCTGCTCAAGACTGGGACAATAGTTTGTTTTGCAGTCTTCCTTTACCCTCTTTCGAAAGGAAATAGGTAGGTAGGAAATTTTGTTACTAATAACCAGAAAAGTAGCTTACCTGGAAGATTTGCCTTTTGGAATTTCTGCCCTGCAGAAACTTGTTTCCTTTCCTTGTCAAGTAGCACATCTCAAATGAGATCCCCATTTCCTATAGCAAAACGATGCACTGCACTGGAAATCGATCTAGATTGGTGCCATAGAAAGTGAGATGCCTGCGATAAACCATTTGACCACATCAATCTGCCTGTTTCAAAACTGTTTCAAAGGCTATGGAGTTGTTTAAGGAGAAGTCTACAGGAAATACCTAACTTCTTTCTTCTCACATTTGCTCTCACTTTCTTAAATGTTTCTTGTCTAACTGATGCTAGAAGGGTCACAATACTGTTATTAGAAGCTTTCCCTATTTAAAAGGGGGAAAAAAAAGGATTATCTATGAAAATTGCAGTAATTTAAATTGGTCTTCTTGAACTGTCCAATAATCGCAAGTTAACTTAATTATTTCCAGCGTTCAGTGTCTATGATTAACACCTCAAGAAATACTAATTTTTATGACTCTTTTTCAAAAGTAATCCCTTGATGTTTCACCATAGTAAATTGGAACATCTCTTTATGGGAGGAAAATGAAAACATTCACACAAGTTTCCTGAATTCTAGTGCTCAGCACTGTAATATGGATTGGAGATTTGTGATATGCTTGTGCACAAATAAAACACATTCACAGAAATCAACACATGTATGTGCCTCTTTTCTTTGCATGTGTGTACACACAGGAGCTATTGCCATGCTTCATAGCTTTGCACTCTCCCTTTGAAAGTTCAGATTGAATGGTAATGTACTGATCCAAGGCTAATGTGAAGGGATTAATATCTTTCCTGATTTTTGACAGGAAGAAGGAAAATCTATGTTCATAATAAGCTAAACCATACATTTTACTGGAAGTGACACATGCAGAATGATTTTATAAAAATGAATCTGCCATTCTTTTCTGATGAAGTTCACTATCATATGGCATCGAATTAATCTTTTATAGATTTGTGTTTGTGATATTGGCTTATAATGATTTGTGGTTGTTTTCTTACAATGAAGTAAACTCCTGTGAAACACAGAAATGGTCATGAGTGTTACAACCCCAGAGTCTAAAATAAATTCTGTTGCTTGGGACTGATAGTCTCACCCTAGGGTGATTCTTCTGGATCAATTAAACTGTGTTGGCAGTCATTCTTTCACTGCCATGTGTCTGCTGCCAGTTAACACTGACTGAACTGCTGGCACCTAAAGGAAGGCCATCAATGTGAGTCCAGAACCAGGTGCCCAATGGGGAAGCTCTCTGCAAGGAAGCAGAGAATCCTCTTAAGAACACATTGTCATTTCTGCATCCCTCTTTGAAGTTTTATGGAATACTTGGAGCAAAGGAAGAGGTTAAATATCTGTTTTTCCCTCAGAAAGACTTGAATAACACATCCCCTTTATATTTGGGTTACAAGTTTAAATGCAGGTATTCTTGTTTGGCAGTTTGTGTATTAATCTCTATTCTTGGTCCCTCCATAGAGCAGGTATGTTCTCACCTCTTGTGGTAGCCTGCAGTGTGTCCTCTCAAGGACAGTGTCCCTGAGAGGATGACAGAACCTGAGCTCCAACAACTCCACAGAGCCATGAAAAGATAACAATATCAAGCTTAGATATGATAGTTTATAAAGTATGTTTAACTTCATCAAATACATTCTTGTAATAAAGGGGTTTCAACTTCTTTGCTAAATCATCTCTCTCTGTCTAGATGGAGGCAGTTCCTTATGAAGGGAAAAGCAGGAGGGAGGGAAGCAGAGACTTTAGGGATCCTGAAGGTTTCAGGATGGCACTTGCACAAAGAGAAGCAAAGTGCTAGTCTTCTGGCCTTGTGCAGGGCACAGATTCTTCTTTCTTGCTTCCAAGACCAGCTGAGTTCAAAACACAGATGTCCTGGTTTTGGCCAGGACAGGGTTCATTTTTTGCAATAGCTGGAAGAGGGCCTGGCCAGGACCCTGGTATTGTTCAACACTATCTCACATCATTGCCAGGGCAGGGGAGGAAACATGATAGGGGTTTTTCCGTGCAAATAGTTTCTTTGGACATAGATATATATATATATAATTTTCTACCTTTTGTTATTAATATCGTTGCTCTTACTGTTGGTTTTCTTATTTCATTGCTGTTTCTAGTAAATTGCTCTTATCTCAAACCCTGATCTTCGCCTTTTGTGCCTCCTGTTGGAGGGGCAGTGACATGTGGTCCTTCTAATGGGAGTACTAAATTGGAGAATATCATACCTAAACCAGGACAAGACAACCATCCTAATCCAACATATTTTCATCATGAAAATATGTTAAGGTATCCCTTTAAGACATAGCTTCTACCCCTATAAAAGCTCAAGACATCCTATTCCTGTTGAAATGGGTGTATTCTTATTCTGTAGACCTCTGCAGGAAAGGAGAAGCTAATGGACTTGCTGGCAGGATGCTGTTCTTCTACATCCTCCATGCTTTATTTAAGGTATAACTGAAATCTATGCTCTGACTGATAATTAGCAAGAACAAGAGTGGCTTTCTCAATATTCTTTCTGCCCTAAGCAGTAGGGTGATAATTTTCCTGTCCACTCAGTGTCCAAATTGGTCTCACTTCTGTTTTTTTCAGCTAAACATTGCAGTTCAAAATCAAAAAGATTGAAGGGTTGCATTTTTTTTTTAATCTCAAAAGTGTTATTCTTTTAACTTAATATTTGAAATGTTATGTTGCAGCGGTTATTAGTACATAAAAAAGTCTTTACACAAGTATCTTGGTTTTTTAGATAAAATCAAGTGTTAAGACATTAAAAAATTTAATAGGTAAAAAATACCCAGAAAATTGATATAGAGCTTTGCCTTTTTAACAGTGATTCAGAGGACTTCTTTTAGCCCCTTTCAAAAGCAATTTTTAATGCATTTAGTAATCCTGTCCACAAACTTACAATAAGTTTTAAAACTGATAATTCCAAGAGTTTTGGAAACCTAATGTAAATTGCTCAAAGGACAGAATGACAGCATTTATCACATAAATCATGCTAAGAATAAATGGTGTATATTACTGCAAATTGTACTAACAAACGATATCCTCATCTGACATAATTTATAGTGTTATGATCATTGTCATATCATATATCCACCATCCACTGCCTCCTTCCCATTTCTTGCAATTTATCATTTAATTCTCTAGGTTGGCATCCCACCTCATCAGTACTGCCTTCTTTCTGGCTGCATGAGTGAATTCCTTGCACATGGTGCCTTTGCCTACAGACCAAATTGTCTCCCTGCAAGTGAATGTGTTGACCAGGCCACAAAGTTCAACAGACACGTTTGAGCTCAGACTGTGCAGATAGGGAAGATACCAGAAAAAGAAAACTTCCAAATTGAGGGTCAAGTCTTCATCTTGCTGCTTAGAAAATATCTATATTTGTTTTGGCAGAGAAAGTATGGGTTTGAGCCTGACTGATATCTGTGATTTTATATACTACTTAATTATCGATGTGCTCACGAGCACATTGACTCGTGCCAGCTGGAATTTTTTAGGTCATGGCCAGGTGTGACATAAGGACACTACTCTCAGGAATGGACAGCATTCCCTTTCTTTGAAGGGTGAAGGAAAGGAGCATTTCCCATGCCACTTTTTTCTCAGGGTTTACCCCCCTCCCATTTCTTTGCTTCCATAGGTGTAGTTTGCGTCCAGAAAAGTGTAGTCTTTCTGTACATCCCTCCACCCTACAGTGTTCAACAAAAACAGAAGAAGTAATTTTCTGCTAGGTTGAACAGGAGAGAAAACAATTTACTACTCATACCGTCAACTTTTTCTGGAGCAAAAATGTAGTGGGGTCATGCTTGAGGCCTCCTCCTGAGGTAAAATAGATCATGCTGGGTGGGCACAAACCTCATGATGCAACTATCTTCTTGCTTTATGTGGGTTTGTATTTTCTTTTCCTCGTTGTTTCATTGTGTATTGTATTACTTAAGGTGAAATAATTGTGTCCAATTAACCCCTTTGTGCAACATGAAAGGCGAAAGATATTTAGGTACAAGGTGGGAAGTTTAATAATTATTTTTCATATATATTTTATACCCAGGTGACAATTTATGTTGTAAAGCCACTACATTTACATGATATTTTAATTAAATGTTACTTTTAAAGGTATTTAACAAGATATCCATACACGTCTCCTCTTGGGATTACTAACTTTTATTATCTTAAGCATGTCATAGAGCCAATTGATGAAAAAATTCAGTGTTTGGTTTCTTTTTATTCCCTTTGCTATCCTGGTTTTGATAATCATTATTAAAGTACTGTTCAGCTTAATGGTTCTGCAGTAAAAAATAACATTGCCGTTGAGAGAAAAAGAGATTTATTGGAACCACAATACAAATAAAAAACTATTGCCAAGTTTGGTGTTTTTCTAAAAGCTTTGTCTATACTAGTAAATAAAATGGGCCAGAGACTATTCTCTATCCCTGAGGACAAATGATACGGCACAACCCACATTTATAGAGCTAAACTCTCTTAATTCACAAAACAAAGAACTACATCCAAACTGCCTATTGGGAGCAATCCTTAGAGTGCGCCATTCCCCAAATCATGCTCCAAGACTGTTTGTGATGGTGTTAATTGGTTTACATCCAAAAGTCTGCCAGGAGCTAATCCAGCAGTGTGGATGCTTATGTCCTTGCATAGACCCTGTTGCAAACTAGAGTAGTCATGGCCGTTTCTACAGAACACTGATCTCACAGCACAGGCAGGGATTGAGGGCTGTGGTAACCATCCACAGCACTTGTTCAAGTTGCAGCTCAGTGCTGGGACTTTTAACTCAGTACAAAAAAATGTTGGATTTGAATAGTGATATCCAAAATAAAACAATTCATTGGTTTAAGGAATGTCTTTGGACAAATGAGTCAATTCATGTAGTGTAGCTGAAGGATGAACTGCCCTCAAAAAACAGTTAGAAACAATGTATAAAGAGAAATTAAAAAACACTGAGCTCTAACCTCACTAAAGGATCTTCTAATTAAAAAATAAAAAAAAAGCCAACCAACTTTTATTTTTATATTCTAAACCCTCTTAAGGTACTCTGTGAAATCTAAGTCACGTTTTCATTGCACTTTAACCCTTAAACAGGAGATGAATCTGCTTGGAGTTTCTGCAGAGGCAAATGGCCCTTAGTGCACTTGTTGGCAGGTAGCTGAGGAGTTTTTGTGTTATGGTGAGCTGTGCAGCACACATGAACCCTGTGCAAGACATAAATCCTTCCCTGCTCACCCTTCACTTCAGGCAAGGAGCAATTTTGATGTTTTGATGATCAGCATTCACTCTGCCTGGCAGGCTGAAGCACCAAGGAATGAGGGTCAGGCATTGTCTCTCAGTGTTCAGGTGAGCAGGGTGCCAGGTGTCACATTCAGGAAAACAATGCAATTTATAGGGAAGATCATTGCCTGCAACTCAGGAAAGTGCTTGAGCACATGATCAATATTCAGCATGTTTGCAGCTGGACACAATTTCAGTGGTTTCTTGGGTTCTGAATGTGCAAAGACTAAGAAAGATCTCTTGAGAAAGAGACATAAAGGCACCAGGGCAACAGAAAGAGGACGATTATGCCAGCTGTAATTTTAAAACACTGAGCTATAAATGTGAACAAGAACAAAATGGAAAAGCAGTTCAAAACACTGGAGGAGGCAGGCAGCCAAAACATTTGTCTCAAAAAGCGGCTTCCTTGTTATTCTTGGGCTAGAATGGCTTGTGTTTGTAGCTTGATCTGAATGTTGCTTGACTTGAACATTACTTTGCTTCTGCAGCCAAAAGCAGCCAAGGCCTAATGGATATAGTACATTTTTTGTCATCTTCTGTTAAAAAATAATATAGCAGTTTAACACTGCAAATTTGCATTTTTTGCAAATGAAGGGCAAAATAGTCTGTCTAGACAATAGTTCTGATGGGTTTGGATTTTGTTGTTTTGCTGTAGTTTTTTCCCTAGAAAATCTAAACTTACGTTCTCTACCTTTTTTATTTAAATTGGCTATGGATCTATTTGCATGTTTTTCAGAGAGCTAATCAAACAGAAATTCTTCAGAGTCTTTCCAGATCTGGACAGAGTCGATGGTTATGAAAAGAGTGACAGCTACAAAGCCTGCAGCTACCATATGCTGTTGACTTTAATGCTGGGATATACCCCTGTTTCATGTCTCCTATAGCTATTGCTAGGATTGCTGATGAGTTCCTGTTTCCTCAGGGATGAAGAAGCAATTTTAGCCACCGCAATCAGCAAAATAGCTGGATATGGACTTTCATCTGAGGAGCACAACAAAAAGGAGGTAGTCTTTGGTCACATGTTGAAAGGAAAGAAATTCCAACTGTATACATGCAAAAAAAAGTCAGGATAATTGCGGAGGCAGTACAGTCTCTGTCCCTTAAGATTGTTTAAACTTGATGGGATAACGGTCTTCATTTAACTTTGAAGTTTACCTGTTCTGAGCAGGACTCTGGACTTTCAGAGATCCCTTCACACCTAAACTATACTCAGATTCTAATTGCAATATTCTATAGAAACTGAACAAAGCAAGGAAAAGTTAACTAGATTTATACCTTCGATCTATACCTCTATACCTTTTAAATCAGCTTTATTTATGGTAAATATTATCTACACTAAATTTAAAAACATAAAAATCCCAGTATTAATATTTCAATATCAACATAATTTCTAGAAGTCATCCAGATGTAAACATAGCTAGATGAAACAATCTTCAATTAATGTTTTACAGGCTCCAGAATCTATTTAATATTTTGTGTGGGAAAACCCACACAACTATGTTTTTTAAATTACATATATTATAAGGTAAATTATGCTGGACCTCAGAGAGTTCCAGTAATTCTTATACCACACATTATGAATTTCTTTTTCGTCTTGAAGCCCTGAGCTTCAGGTTTCAGCAAATTAAAAATTCAAAGGAAGATTAAGGAAAATTACAATGTGTCCTCTGCTTCTTAGTCAACACTATTAATGTTACAGAGGTTTTCGTGGCTACCGTGGTACAACAGCTGCTGCACTGAAAAAAGAATTTATGAAATCAATGAAATAGTAAAGAGAGAGAACATGAAAGAAAAGGCTTCTGCTTTTACAAATTTGCAATATAAATGTTAAGATGAAAGAGAACCACACACACAGGCAGAAAGCAGGCTGAGTTGGTACCACAGCAAGGCATTTCTGAGCAGCTTCATTAGCAACTGCACTTCATTTAAATGGGCTTCTCATCGTCTCAAAACAGCATGGGGAAGTTCAAGTTTCAAGGTGGCCCTAAAAGATAGTGAAGACTTCTCACAGTGAAAAATTAAAACAAAAGCATGGTGACTAGGGCAGACACATATTCATTAGGTAAATGAGAGGACTTAAAAGTTCCCTGGCTGTCATTGGCATGGCAAGACCACTGGCCTCAGACCACGGCATGACCCAGGCTTTGCAGACAGAAAAGATTTTGGTTGCGTTTTGTGGAGGAATCCAGTCCTTAATCATGAACAGTCTTGACACTTTCTGTAAGCAAAAAATTGTCTTTTCTGGTGCCATGTTAACATTTAAGCCACCTCTGAAATGTAAATAAGTGAGTGAATGTGTCTATGTGTGACAAAGGTGCAGGAAAAGTACATTCAAAGGAGAGAATGAATGGAATTGGGTTAAAGTATTTTAGGTTACTAGGCAAGTATACGCATATCTTCTTTTATCATTGCACAGTTACTATTTGTTGCAACCCAAAATGTAGATCTAGGCTTCTATTATAAAAACTTTGTGTGTAGCATTTGTAATTTGACTATTTATTCCTGCTAAAAGTCTGTCCCTTATTAATTTTAACATTAAAAATTTCATAAGATTTTCTCTGCTCATTGCTGCATTTAACTGATGACAAATATATTTCTTTCTTTCTTCCCTCCTTTCTATACAGCAGGGTCAGCTTTCTGTATGGTTCATGGTAAGCCAGCACCAAAAGGCAGTATCATCCATAATTTAGGTGTGTTTCCTCAAAATTTGCATGGGTATGGCTGTTGTTGGCTTATATTTATCCTTGCAAATTTCACCTGGTTCGGTTGGCCTGTCTGGTTCTACTCTCCTAAATTTCGCCTTCACTTGACTCTTCGTGGAAATGAGAAATATTTACACTGCTAGAGAATATTAATATTGTACCTTTAAACATAATCTTTACACTCAGCAGATGTTGCCATTTTTAACTAAGCACATTCACAAAAATTATGTTTCTTGCTCAGATGCTTTGAGGGCTGATATAAACAGAGTGACACTCTGAACTGGCATCTTTTTTAGTGAATCCTCTGGTTTTGGCAGTATCAAGCTGTTTCTGAAAGATTTTATAGTCTTCCTCAATTGCTTTAATGTAAACAGTAAATAATTTTTAAAAAATTTAATAAAATAATGGCATGTTGATTTTTCAACGGGAAATATCTTTATTTTTATTAATTAACTTGATTTCTTTTTTTTCATTTTATTTTTATTTTATTTTTAAAACTTAAATACCAGTTTCTCACATTCAAGGTAAACTTTGTGGTTCAGATAATGCAAAAGAATTATTTTTAAGAAGCTGGTTCTTAAAAAGTATTTTCAGCTATCTTATTTTAAAGTAACTGTTGTTAGTGTTAAGTGTTAAATTTACTTTTATTTTCCTTAACTAAAAAAAAAAAACCAACAAAAAAAAATAAACTGGCAGCACAGCTTTAATCTTAACAGGATCTTTAGTAATGAGGGCAGCTGCTCACTAGATAAATGGCTTTCATTTATTCACTCATTTCATCTTGGACACCTAATGTGATTGACAAATGTGTCTATTCAGGTTTTTCACTTGTTCTGACATCCTAGTGCTGGCAGAACTTCATTGAATTACTTGAGAAAATCAAACTGTTGCCACAAATCAACAGGTGCAAACTTATGAATGTCTTTCGCACCAAGCACTGCAGAAATAATCTCAAGAGAATAATTATGTGAGAAGTGATGATGGGTCTTTCTAATAGAGAGCCAGCAGACAAACATATATAGATTGCAATGAATTGCTGAGATCTGACTGTCTGCTCAGAGTGAGAGATGGAGCATGATAATTCTGCTGCAATGTCTCTGATACTCAGACTTGAATGGATCATTTAATTTACCCAGACTGAGCTGATTTGGTGCCTTAATTCTCAGGCTCTGAGCACCTTGCTTACTGGTGCAGTACTTAGGGCAGTTTGGTTAGATAACTTGTTAGTCAGTCCTTCTTCCCTGACCACTGACAATAGTCCTGATGATGTCCAAAACCTATGGACTCGTAATCCATGGACTGAAAGTACGTAAGTCTGGGTTTTTAACTGTAAAATTCTAACCACATAATTAAAGTTCCATATTCACAAAAAATTTTTCCTACAAAGTAAACTCAACATATCTGTCATGCATTTTTCTTCACCCAGGATCTTCAGAGGCCCCTGTACTCCCTACAGTATTATATTTCACAAGCCATCTGCTGAGAATCAAGGAAAACCTTTATGCTTCCATCATTCTACCCTTTGTCTTGCAGGATAATACAGACACAGTAACAGCTGAAAAATCCTGGAAAAAACCTTCCTGTTTTCTGTTGCTCTTCAACTCTTTTATGACTGAGACCTCTTCTGATACTTGACAATGCATTCATGGGCCATATTCTAAAACCGAAATAGGTGACTAGTCAAGCAGATGAAGCGATACCCTTTTTTGACTTTTGTATAACAGGTTTTATTCCTAGAGATTGTACTCTCCCAATATAAAAGTTGTAAGTAATTTGACAGAACACTTACACTAGGTTTATGAAAAATACAGAACTATCAGTAAAGGAGCTATTACTGAAGGGGGAAATTAATGACAGAATCAGCAATTTGATTTTGTTGTTACTAAAGTATTTTTTTCCCATGCTTGGTCTGGAAATCATAAAATCATTGAGGATGGAAAATATCTACAAAATCATCGAGTCCAACTGTTAGTTTAGCACTGCCCAGTCCACCACTAAATCATGTCCCTAAGCCACTAAACATGTCCCTAAGTGATCCATATTGCCAGCTCAGTGCTCTCCTACATTGTATTTCTGCTTCCCTTGATTTTCATGGGAAGTCTCTCATCTGCTTACCAGACAGACCTGACAGCAGGAAACTTCTATCCTCACCACAGTGGGAGCACTTAGACTAAGTCTATGAGCTTGAAAAACACAGCCATTGCAGATGGTGTTATCAGTGACAGGCAGTGCCAGATGATAAAAGCATTTAAACCAGCAGAGAGGATGAGAGTGTGGGAGTCTGTGTTTATATGGCGGCATTAGTTTCTTAGGAAGTAGATGAAGCAGGAAAGAAGAAACAAGAGACTTTAATCGCAGTACCAGAACAGTCACCACACCTTGCTGAGGATAAGATTAAGCCCCTCATCTGTGCCTGTTAAGGATACACACACACAGTGAGATGTACATGGTTGTCTTCAGGAAAATGTCCTAACAAGATCAAGGTTTTTGTTGATTTCTGGAGGGAATGAGAAAAATTACTTGTTTTGAGTACCAGACAACTACCTGTACTGAGTGGCTATGGCGCAGTAAAGCCTGGAAACAAATTGTAAATGAAGCCATGGAAGGAGTCAATATACTGTTGTAAAGCTACACGTCAGGTGTCTGTATAATTGCTTGCTTGAATTAAGTCTAATGAGCTATTTTTCTCAAAAAATGAAGCCAAAAGATAAATTAACAAAGCAAAAGATATCTTTTAAAATTACCGGTATCAATGTTAAGGTTTTATGAAGCATATATACATCTTATGTAAACAGTATAAAAAGGACTGTCTCTAGGATAAGTAGTTTATAACACACATATTAAGCATTTTCTCCTTATTCAGCTTGCTATCAAAGATATTATTTAATCTTAAACCATAATGTTTAAGTAATTACTTATTCTAATTACTTTAGGCAATGAAACATATTTATGCCTTTTAAACAGCAAATTATTAATTTGCATATTTTTATTAATTTTAAAAAATTGAATAATTTGAATGCACAGTAACAGATGAGTTACACTAAAAGATATTTTGTCTGTGAAGAACAGTTTACCCATTTTTCCCATATATAATACTGGGCACCAGCCCAAGAGCTTTGGTGTCTGCACTATGGAAACCAAAGGACTGCAACATCCTTCAGTTGGCTCCTTTGCTGTGGATCTGTTAATAAAACAACTTCTGCTGTTTCCAGATTACCCCAGCTAAGACTGATTGAGGCCTGGTGCAAGTTAGAAAAGCCTCAAGGCTGCTCTAAATTATGGATGTCATATGGTCCCCAAAGAAACCTGTTACGTAGGGTAATGTCTCATTTGCAAGGAGCCATGCTCTGGGAGGCTGGGGATGGTCTCCTCTGGCGCTTCACTGAACACGATGATGACAGATTCAGATCTAGGCCAGGCAGCACAATCCAAATTCTGAATATCATACTCTCTGAGGTGAATTTTGTTGCACTTACCACGTTGAAAGTATGTAGCAACTTACATTGTTGAGGTGCAGGTGCACATTCAAAGGGCAATGAAGGTGGCTAAGGGTCTGGAGCATGAATCTGATGAGGATTGGCTGAGGGGCCTGGGGTTGTTTGGCCTGGAGAAAAGAAGGCTCAGGAGAGACCTTATTGCTCTCTACAACTGCCTGAAAGGAGAGTGTAGCCAGGTGGGGGTCAGTCTCCTCCCAAGTAACGAACCATAAGACAAGAAGAAATGGCCTCAGCTGGGGAGGTTTAGATTGGATATTAGGAAAAATTTTTTCACTGAAAAGGTTGTCAGGCACTGGAACAGGCTGCTCAGGGAAGTGATTGAGTCAGCATCCCTGGGGGTATTTAATAGTCATGTAAATGTGGCACTTAGGGGCATGGTTTAGTGGTGGACTTGGCAGTTCTGGGTTAATGGTTGGACTTGATAATCCTAGCGGACTTTAAGGGGGAAAAGTCAAAACAGATAAAACAAGATTCTTTGGACCTGATGTATACTATTAAATAATATTATGACACATTTGGCCACTTGTGGAAGGTTTAGGGATTCATAAATAGAATATCTCTGGGTGACAGCATTCCCTGGTATGGAACATGGTGTGCAGTTCTCTGCAGAAATCTTACCTTCATTATCTACCACACATCTGTGCTGAGCACTGTACCGGAGTTAATTCAGGCATTTCTACCCCATGCTCCTCTGCTCTATATACTATAAACTACTGCTCAGAGTCTAAAGCAGCAGTTAAGCACTGTTTAGATCAAATTAATGACAGGACTCAGCCCCATAAATACACACATTCTGTTGCACAGTATATATTATCCTCAAATCTGTTATCTCTACATTTCAGCTGTAAATCGTACTCCATTTTAAAAAAATAGATACTCCACATGCTTGACATGAGAGTTTCATAGGAAAGAATGAGACTACTCTGAACACACAGCAGGATCTGTTATAACCAATGCCAGACCAAAATCAATGCAGATTTATTACATCTGAGAAGTCGGCTTATAAAATTTTATGAAATAAAAATTGAAAAAAATGGAAAACACAAAAGTACAGGTTCTGATTAAACTATCCTATTGATAGTCTTGCACAAGATTTTATTCTTGATTTCTCATTTATATAGTTTTAAATAACTGGGAAGGATCACTGACCCAATATTACTGCAGATTTACCCATGTATTTTTGGAATTGGGAGTAAAACAAAATTGAAGTTCATCTAGATTTACAAGGATCAAACTGAAATACTCTGATTCAGCAAACTCCATTATTTTTTTCTAAATAAACTCAAGATAGAGTATTTTATATGCTGAGATTGTCACCCAGTCAGTGCAGCTGCTTGCTCAGGCAAGAAAAGTGTTGCTGTGAAAAGATGAACAGTGAGATGCTGTGTATCGGAAATGTTGTAGTTGATAGAGCTTTATCACCTCCAGGACCGGTATTACACAAACTTCCAAAGTTCCTTGATTGCTGCAGTTACGTGCAAGCTGCCAAAAGTGTTTTGACTGGGTCATTTAGCTCAGAGAGGTTTCTTGGCAAGGACTCAGTATTGTAGACAAATCTTCCAAACCGGTTTTCGTGTCACTGGTCAATTGGTCAGTGTAAAGTATAATAGGGAAATGTGGGAAGAATAAAAGCTATTGCTCTTCCACATTTTAGACACTGAACTTATTCTGGAAGCCCAAAAAGCAGATACATAGGACAAGAAGGGCACACCATGTTTTCCATTCAACTGTAGTTCAAAGCTAGGTAACAGACAAAATGCATTATGTTTGGATTTAATGGAAAAGTAGTTCCCACACAAAGAAAGAAGATGAAGTGATCTTCTCCACCCCAACCAGTAGAATACCTAAACAAGAAAATAAAATTTGGTGCAGAAATTCCTCAAGCCAACAGTTTAAAGATCTCAAGTGAAGAGCTTGGGCTGTCTCCATCACAGGAGAAAAATAATTTATGTAACATAAAGACAATAAAACTTTGTCAAAGTTCTTTAAAATCACACCTGTTTGTCATGTATTATGTTTGGTGACAGAAAGAACAAATTGTAAAGCACTGTATGATAAAACAGAGGAAACATGGTTTTCAGTTTTGGTTCCATTCCAGTCCTGCCTCCATGTCATTTATGAGGCTATTGAAGAGCACAGGGCTGAGGATGGAGCCCTGCAGAACCTCATTAATGACAGGTCACCAGTCTGATGTCACCCCATTCACTATAACCCCTTGTGCCCTACCTGTGAACCAGTTGCTCACCCATCACATGATGAATTTATTCAGCTGTGTGCTGGACATTTTATCCAGAAGAATACAGTGAGAGACAGTATCGAGAACTTTATTGCACTGGTAATCTGCAGAACTGGCTTGTTGATTGTCGTCACATAGTCCTGTGGGTCTTATGAACCTCTCATGGTTAGCAGTTAAAACATTTTCATGTAGCAGCTTATATTACAACGTTATTTGTCTCCTGTTACTAAAACAGTGATAGTATTGTCACATGATTACACCATAATAAAAGGTATCTATGATTCTCTTATCACTAGAATCATAGATTCATAGGTTGAAAGAGACCTTAAAGATGGTGCAATTCCAAGACCCCTGCCATGGGCAGGGACACCTTTCACTAGACCAGATTACTCAAAACCCCATTCAACCTGGCCTTGAACGCTCCCAGGGATGGGGTGTCCAGAACTTCTCTAGGCAACCTGTTCCAGTGACTCACCACTCTGGCAATAAAGAATTTCTTCTCAATAACTAATCTAAACTTACTGTTTGAAGTAGATTTAATGGCTACTGTTTGAAACCATTCTTCCTTGTCCTGTCAGTACGTGCCCTTTTAAGTAGTATCTCTCCATCTTTCTTTCAGGGTCCCATCAGTTACTGGAAGGCCACAATTAGATCACCTCAAAGCCTTCTCTTTTCTAGGTTGAACAATCCAAAATCTCTTAACTTTTCCTCATAGAAGAGGTGCTCCCTCACTCTAATTACCTTGGTGGACTCACTCTAACAGGTCGATGTCCTTCCTATGCTGGGAACCACTTTAAAATGCTTATTTTCTAAATTACAAGAGTAATAGTGTCAAACTATTTTTATTATTTGATGGAAGACTATTCTTAATAACTTGTGCATGCAAGGAGAAATTCTTATTTGTCATTCTGTCATTCAGTGTGGTGCAGCACTTACAGCAATTCCTTAGTATAGGTAAGGTTTTTCTCTAACAGTTTTCACACAGCTTTGTAATTCTCCTTGTCTTTCACATCTGTATAACAAGAGAATAGAAAGTAAGGAAATGGTGGGTGAAAACTTAAAAGGACTTTGAAATACATAAGGATTCTTAATTGACTTATTCTGTCTTTGCATGTTTTGTTGGGTTTTTACAGTTCTGTGGTTTCTCTTTGAGATCACAGTTTGGGTGCTTATTTTCCTGGCTGGTTTCCAGGGTGGATCCCTCTACACAACACATTACTCCTCTCCTAAAGTGAAGAGCATTCTTGGCATTTCTAGTTAATTGTACATTTTAGGGGTGTCTCTAGCAGAGGACCAAAACCATTGAGATGACTGCAACATAAAGTTCCTCAAAACTCTGACTGAGTGTCAATATTTCTATTTTTAAAAGTTTATAGCACATTTTGAAATGAACACTTAGTTCATTTAAATGTGGAATCATAGTTCTCTCTTTTCAGACAGAGGTGTCACATTTTTCTAAGCCACTGACCACTTGTACTAAGAGATTTTCTGAGTCACAGATAAATTGATGTGCTACCTACATGCCATTGTCTTGTTAGGTTTAGAGCTCAGCAGCTCAAGAGCCCAGCTCCAGTGTTTGAGAGGCTCATTCTTTGTCTTAGAGCTGATTATCAGAGAGAGAAGTCAAACAGGCTGACTTCCAGGATGGACCAGAGAGCCCATGCACCAATTTTTTAAGGAATAAGGGAAGGCAGACCACTCTGGTACACAGTAAACAGATCTTCCCTCCTCTCTTTGAAAACCTGGGATCCCAGTGTCCCTAACTAACTTATTAACTGGGCCAGAAAACCTCACAAAATACCCTAGTTGCACTTTCCCCCTCAAAACAGCTCTGTTTCTTAGATGGATTATTGCTCTCAACATGCATAATACTTTTCCTTTATGAAAGGTTCTGTAAGCCATAAAGGCAAGCAGCTGTCATTATTTTCAGGTCTCCTTCAATTTGTCATGACTTTTACAACTCCAAAGTTCCTTGGTTTGCAAGAGAACCTCTCAAATCATACCTCTATTTAATGAACACTGAAAAAATAAAAGCAAACATGTTAACATGTTCCAAGCTTTCACTCCAGTTTTCTGCTGTAGCTAAGAGGATATTTTCTCAGTCAGATAATAGGTGTTAGTTAGCTGAATCCTTATAGCAAGTACAGGGTTAATCATGCTCCTCATCCTTATTCAGAGTAAACCCAGCCTTGGCATTGTAAAAGGGACTGTGTGAGGGAAGTTACTCCTCTGCAGTGTAGGAGGAGCACAGAAAAGGGAAAAGCTCTGGAGATAAAAGAGTGGGGCCTACTATGGCACATAGAGAAAAGGGCAGGGAAAGGAGGAAGCAGGGTTTAGACTTCAATTGAAGTGCAGGGTAATTCAGTGATCTGTGAGAATGTTTTAGCACTTTTCAAGAGCCTGAGAATTTTTGCAGTTTGTGTTTGCTACTTTTACATCTTATTTGCATGCCTGGTGATCTCTGAGTAGTGAGAACATTCATGTTTCAGAACAAGAACTTTATTATAGGTTTTAAGGTAAGGGAGCACTTGTTTATATATTGCTTGTACAGTCTAGCCAGTTTGAGTGGTTTCTGGAGTATTTAAAGTGAATGATCTATACATGCAGAAAATTCAGGAAAAACTAGACTTTTTTAATGGCTTGCCTGGTAACAATTTTCATATACATATACAACACCAAGGTCCTACCATCAAAATGCTTGAACCCTTATGTTGCAGAGGATCCAGAAAGGCCTCCTGCAAAGGTTTTGTATCTGCAATGAAAGGTGTGTATGTGTGTGCGTGTGTTTGCATGAGTTTTTATGTTTATGTGTGTCTGTATTTACAACTCAGATTCTCAGCCCTAGAATTATTCCCATCTTAATATTTAGCCATAAGCTACTGTGTTTGTTTCTTATTTTAAGCATTTGTCATGCGTTTCTTTAGTTTGATCCTTTGTACTTCCTGGGAGAATGAAGTTCTAACTCTGAAGCAGCAAAAGAGCAGTGGACCATGGCACTTGCACCAGCAGGAAATTTGCCCCAAGACCACACAAGTTTAATGGGAATTACTTAAAAGTCGAATGAATTTTTGAGAGCAAGCATCAAGGCTGCAAAGCAGTTTTCAGAGTATTCATGGGCAACTGACAGTGTAAGTGAATTTTAAATAGCATTAGTTGGCAGAATTTAGCAAATCTTTGCTGTGCGTCTCCAACGCATAATCTTTTGAGACATATATGTTTTTGCTTTTCAAACATGTTTTTTAAAGATAGTCATAACAGGTATCCAGACTATAAAGGACCCATTTTACACAGGACTCAGTATGAGAGCTCACTGATTGGCAAGAGTAACTTCAGCATGCAAATCTTCAGCAGTTTATAATTTGTGTGGCTTCAAAGAGCAATCCAATTTGTTTATGCAAAAAATTATCTTCTGATTGTTGAAATGGCTTCAGCTGTACTCCTTTTTCTTTTTTTTTAAGACACTGATAAACACCTTGTTCTGATATTTGAAAATAATTTCTTTTTAAGCAATGGATTAAATAACCAACCAAGTACAAATACACCAAGAAACTAGCTCATCAAAATACCATGTTTTAATCCGGCCAAAATCAAAGCCTTTTCAGTGGATGCAGAAAGTTGCTTTATTTGAGTTTTTAAAGTGTATTTCACCTTCTGGTTCAAAATGAAAACTTTTAATGTATTAAAAATGCATGCAATCACTATCTTTCCAACAAATCTCCTCAATCATTTACATTATTTCTGTTCCACCAGACAATTGATGTTCAGGTTAAACTAGTATGCAACTGGTGTAAATCCATAAATATTAGCGTTTCCAGCAGCATTTTCCTATTTTAGTATTAATGAGAGCAGAATTTTGTCATATGCAGGTATTTGTGACTTATTCAGTTTAGGATGATAAACATATATTTTCTCTGAGAGCAAGAAGGATCTGAAGATTAAGAAATATGTAAATTCTGCAAGGAATTACTGAGATATTTTTGCCCCGCTCTGAACTTTCTTGACTCTTAATCTTGGGGGAGGAAGGGGAATCCATCAACTTCCCTGTTACCCACAAATCCTTTATACTTTTTATCTCCTTTGTGTTAGCTAAGGCTAGTCTAGCCAGCTATATATACTGCAAATTATTCTTTGCTTTAGGTTGGGGATCTTTTTAAGGGAATGCAAATTCAATATTAGTTTGAAAACCAATGCAGCAAGGGTGTAATGAGAGGGCAAATACAGAGGTCACCCAAGAGCTACTTGAAATGCAATCTTTTGTATTTAAGCAGTGAATTCGCTCTGTAATTTAAAAACTTGCAAATTTGCCAGTCACCAACCTGTATTCTCACTACTTGTGTTCCATTAACATTCTTTAGGATTTGGAAACATTTCTCTTCAGAAGTATGTTAATTTCTACATGCTGCTTCTAAAATGTTCAAGCTCTTACTAGTAATCAATGATGGTGTCGTGTCGTGCCAGGTTGTACCACACCACACCACTGGATGTGACCTAAAGTAGCATCCTGTGCTGTACATGCATCACAGCTGTGCTAACTCGGGGCTGAATACTGCAACTTGGTTGGACAAGTACTTGTCCAGTGAATAAACATTTGCAGGTAACAAAGGAATGACATGAGGACCCCATTTCAGACAAGTTTTGATGTATGTTTGCCATCAGCATTGATGGGGCCACACAGGAAGGGTGGTCATGACTCCTGCAAGGCAGGCATAGCCTTTGAGTGTTGTCATTTTCTCTGATGGAGAGCAGAGGAAGGTTGAGGCAGATACCTTTCCGAGATTGCCTCCAGGACCAGTCTTGTGCCACTCAACCATCCTTCTAATTTCAGTGCTAAGGGTATCAAGAGCATGATAAAATCTACTGTGACAAAATCCTCTAAAATGCACTCTGGGGCTCTTCTGAAAAACAAATTGTTCCACAAGCAACAGAACTTCAAGCATTTTGCTGCCTGACTGTTTCTCACGTGGCAGCTCTTGTCTCGGACCTCACCACTTTTTCTTCAATGATCACTCCAATTTGCGTGTCTCTCCTCTATATGGTATCTACTTCTAGGAACTAAGAAGAAATTTAATACCCTTGAGCCTTTTCCTTTCCTATCACGATTTGTTGAAATTAACTAAAAAGTTTGAAGCAGGGGACAAAGAGATCGACTTGAAGAGGTGTAATCACGTATGCTTTTTTTCTAAATACAGGTTAAAATCAGCTTTTAAATTCTGTTCAAAACAAGCTTTTCAGGTCATTTTAAGTCAAGGGGGTGAGGACATTCCTGAAAGTGTGACTGTATATAATTGAGGTATAAACACACAGCAGAGATTAAGTCAATATCAAGGTTACTCCTGATGATTTAAAATTGTAAGTATCATTGATTCAGTCTTTATCATCAGTAACAAAAAAGTTACATTTTTTATTACAAATAATTAAAAGGAATTATTTCTTCCATTGTTGAATATATCATGAAGCATTTACTCTAAAGCGAGAGATAAACAATATTTCCAAAGAGGATGATAAAATGCAGTGTAACACTGAAAAGCCCTTCCAAGCCCAGACAACTGTCACTCTCAAGTAATCAAAAAGATTAGTATATGGTATTGAAATTGTTACTGGTTCTTCATTTCATTGCTGATATATGAGGTTCATTATGAGAGAAAAATTTTAAGTTACAATGCAGAAATTTGCATAAGAGACTTAGTTCTCATGAGGACTGTTTCTAAAACCATTTTCCAAAGAAGTAGAGAAGAGGCTGGTGGACAATAACAAAAAAGAAAATGCCATTTGACAACACTGGCTGTTTTAACTTTAAATTCTGGACAGTCAGAGAAAAAAGCAGGAGGGGGGATTCAGATGAGGATTTCCTACCCCGCAATATGCCAGAGTGTTTTCATCCAAGTTATGGTTTCTTCAAATAAATAGAATACTTTTGTCAAATTTAAGGGTTTGTTGGCAGTACAGTTTTGATATTTAGCATTTTGGCTCCGACTCCAGTCAGTTTTACATTGTTTGAAGTTGCAGTTCATTGTATTGAAGACTTTGGGTTTTGTGTGTCATGAGTGCAGTATTTCCTGCGCTCGTTGAGTGGGGATAAATGCTGGAAGGGCAAAGGTTCCTTAGCTCTGCCATGATGAGTGCGTATGTTTGGTTGTGCATTGTCACCACAGAAGCTTTTTGATAATAGAATCACAGAATTATTTAGGTTGGAAATGATCATTAAGTCTAACCATAAATCAATGCAAAACGTAATTTCATGTATTTGTGTATACTCTTAGCCACTGAAGTGAGATATGCTGTGGGAATATTTTCGTCCTACCTTTGTTGCTTTCAAAGGGTAAAGTTTATCTAGGCCAAAAAGTACAGGCAAAAAATTTTTCAAAGTGTATAAACCACAGAGGTGAGTTGGGGCGGAATGGGTGAATGGGACCCTCCATCACAGCTGGGAAAGGCTACAAAAGAGTAGGATGTCTGTGCACTGCTGGGAGGACACCTAGTATTCACGCAAATCCTGTGGCTCCTGACTCAACGCAATTTGAAGGGAGGCTGTGGTTGCTCTCTGACAACTGTGACAGCCCCCCCAACTTGAACAGAAAATTCAATTTGCTGTTACTGTGTTTGTGCCTGTGAGAAAGTTGGATTCCCACCTCACTCCATCTGCTTACAGGCACAAGCACAGCTACAGGGGATTCAGTTTTTCATTTAAATGAATACTGGTGGGAGTATTCACTTGCTCTGGTGAAAGCCTGGAAGCTATTAAAAAAAAGGGAGAAATGTAAAAGACAGGGTCTGTCTCATTTGGAAGGAAGCAGGAGCTACAAGAAGATTAAAACTGTGATGATAGGGTAGGAGCAGATGTTTACTCTTGAGGGCAGTGATGGAACAATAATTATAGCATATGTTGGTGTCCTGCAGACAACAGAAGACTTGTACCAGTAACTGTAACTTGATAAATCCAGACAAATATTTTGGTACTGCTTATCTGTATGTTCTAATGCGCTGGGAACAAAAGAGTAAAATGGAGACATCTCCTCTCACATACATGCAAAAACTCTTAGAAACAATGACATATTTCAAGAAAGGCAAGACTATTATAATTACTGTTTTTTATTGTGACAAAGACGAAAAATTTGATAATTAGTGTTGGATGGAGGGCAGAAGGGGATGTTTTTGTGAAGGTATTACCTTTCAGTTACCTGGGGAGGAGGGAACTGGGTGAATCAGAGAAGAGGCTAAGTTGCATTCCAAATATATGAAGACAAGTGTTGCCTGTAATTAAAAAGCCTAGAACTAAAGAACAGGAGGAAAAACATTCTAAAGCAAGAAGACAGAGTCTGGGGAAGGAAATCTACACTGGTTAGTATGTAAAACCATTTTTAAAATACAAGCCAGGCTTATATATAGGAGCAGTTTCTAGGCTTCTGCTGATAATTCCCACTTCTGTTTGTGATCCCCACTTGGCTGAATTTGATCCCTATTTTCAGAACTACTGATAGAGTAATGCTTGATGTGCCTGATGCAAGTCATCAAGTACATGCAAGTGTTTCAGTTTGCAGTTTGTCATGCCTGTTCTAAGATTTCAGCAGATGTTATTTATTTATTTATTTAATCAAGAGCAGCTTTTATCTAACATTGATGGGAAGCTTCCAAATATGCATATATATTTACTCTCTGTAAAGGAGCACTGCTTTCACTGGGGGACTTGAGAAAACTGTTCCTGCTGAAGGCAGTCATCTTGTTTAGCAAAAAGGTAATTTAGAAAGTTTGTTAGAAAAGGTAGTAAGCAAGAAGCACTGCCCCTGGCAAATTTATTTAGAATTTCACCATTTATCTCAATGGAACTGAGATTCTCTCTGTTTCCTTAAAAACCATCTTACTTTACAATAGAGGAGATACTGCAAAGGTTTCAAAAGGCTAGAAAGTCTAAAAGTATTACCTTGATTTTCTTAATACACCTTGTTAGAAACCTTTCATTTGCTGGGGATTTTTTGTATCTTTTTTGCATTTTAATCAATGTTGGGCCACTGTGGTGGAGCTCAGGATTTATCTTGGGTGCGAAAGAGAATAATGGAAGTGAGACATCCGACTTTATATTGAAGGAAAATAATACTTTCCCTGCACTCTTCATGCCAGTTGGCCTACAACTTGGACATTAAACAGTTTGACAGTGAATAATGAGAGATCAGGACGAATTGAGTTTGAATCAAAACACTATCAGGAATATTACAGGATGACAGATTATTTTTGAAAGATCTATTTGCTTTGGTTTATAAACATTATTCCATGTGCACATGGAAATTATAAAGGAAAAGCAAATGATAACACATTTTTCTCTAACTAAAAAGTATCAAGCTCTTTTTTATTCTAACACAATGAATAAAAAAGGAGGAAATGAACCAAAAGCATTGAAGAAAATAAAAAAGAACTATATATTTTCACTGCAGTGTTAGAAATTTTATGAAAGTATTTAAATCTGCTCCTGCCTCTGATTCTTCATTTGCTCGCAAAGCTCATGTTATCAAAGACAGGTGGCATAGCTGAAATATTTCAAGGTTGGTAAACATCCAGGGTTTGTTTCACTACTATGGAAACTTGATGGTTTGAACTCCTCAGTTCTATCTGTGGGTGATATGAAAAAAGTTAATTTCCTTCTACTGATTTCCCCACTGCCTTCTCTTTCCTGCTGTTGTTTGTAACTGTACACAGCGTTATTTTAGAGCGCCCCCTGCATCCCCCTCCAAAAATAAGACACTCTCCTCACTGAAGGCCAGGAAAAATCTATCAACTGGTTGAGTAATGGCAGGATTACCCATGCAATCTTCATCTACATCTGGCACAGAGATAAAGAGTGATAAAAAGAAGACTGATGCCTGTGGTTCCTGTTGCTTCTGTGGAATTAAGTGTTCTGTGGGTTTGTGAACATGTAAGATGCTCACACCTATTGACTAAAAAAAAAAAAAATTATACTGGTGTGGAAAAATGTTAAATACTATACTCATTGGCTATGACTTGAAGAATTACATACAACAGTTTGAGGCCACTGAACTCTGATTACAACAAAGACCTGACCTGTCCTGACCTGACCTGTTAAGACCTGACCAAGAAGTTAGCAGCACAATGATTTTATCTACCTGTTGGGATAGAGAAGTGTTTCATTACTTTTTGGATTCGGATTTTGCCTGCAATGGTGCATATGTTACTTTAAATCTTCATTTGATAGAAAGCTATGTGTAATCAATCCCTGAACAGAAAATCTGTGATGAAGAAAATATAATAAATGTTTGTTTTGGTTTTGGGGTTTGTTTGGGTTTTTTTTTGAGAAAGGAGAAGACAAAACTCCAATCAGCATAAGTCAGCAATGGTACTGCACTGTGTTTGCTCATTTTATTCTGGGAAAAAAGAGCTTTGTGCAAAACCAGCTTGAATCAGGTAGGTTTCATCCTGTCTTGTTTTTGGGACCAGAGAGCAGTACAGCTCTCAAGGCAGTACACCGTTGTCTATGTGGTGCTGTGCTTTAAGTGGAAACACTTTGGAACTTGGTGGTCACCCTATGACCTGGATAATCTGCATTGATGATCTCACTGCAGGTAAACTACTGAGGAATACAGTGTCACTAAATTCATTAAAATATGATGATGTCTGAAAACATTCACAAATATGGGGTTTCTACACATTTTGCAAATCAGGACCAAAACCATCCTTTGCTTCACCCACCTGCACCCATGGTTTAGCATTTTCTGGTAATTTAAGTGCCTTTCCAGGACTGTTCTGCTCATTTAGACATATGGGTGGTGTGGATGCAGCAGGGTTGGGCTCAGCACCGTGGCTCTGGCCACAGCCACCTCGGGCTGCCTGGGAACAGAGGGGGGCAGTGACTCTGCTTTGGGTCTGAGAAAGGTTTAACTGCATGAACTGAGCTGGGAATTCCATCTGGCTTTGGAGGCAGACAACAAGGCACACAGGCAGATCTCTAGATATTCCATTTTACTGCTTAATTCCAAACTGGATTAAGACAACATGCAGACAAATGTATATCTTTCTAGACATCTTTGTTCCTTTTTAGCATGAGAAGTGAACAGATCTGTAGAAAACAATGAACACACTTACAGACATTTCTTTATCACAGTTTCCTCTCCGCACTACAGGAGTTTTGGCCAAAGACAGCATCCTTTCATGATTCCCTGACTCCTCTTTTCTATAAATGTTTTTCTTTCCATTGAATCATGTCTTTCACTCCCTCCCTTTGTTGTAGATTACTTTATTATGATTTTGGCTGGTCCTGCATTTACAAGAGATTATTTTGCTATGAAAATATACATTAAGCTTCCTGTCTCCCATATAAAGCTTTCTGACCTGCTCTTTGAGCTCTCTCAAAATTATATCTGTGATTATTCTTTTGTTCAGCCTTTGGGGATTTTCCACTCTCAACTTTTTCTGTTTCAGCAAAAATTTGGAATTACTGGTTCTTCTACTCCAGTTCAAGAGAGTCTTATCAAAATTAGATGTCAGCAATCTAAATATTACCCTATTCTTCAAGACCTCAGATACAGCAATGACAGTAACTGACTGGTTCCACTGTGAGGTAAATTCATAACCAAAACCAGAAGTAATGTATTTTGTTACTTCCAGTAGAAAGAAAACACTGTCTTTTGTTATATTTTATATATTTATGATATCCCAAAATAATCAGTTTATTTACAGTAGGTAAAAAATGAGGCCTGGCATTATAAGATGAAATTATAGACTTTTTGAAGGGAAAGAGTCTGAATATTTATAAGAAACCTAAGAATTGTTTAGAATTTTTTCAGACCTCTCCAAGTCTCCATAAAGATCTGATCACTGCAGTCACTGAAGCCTAGAGAGCAATTCAGGTGGGCCAGTACTAAAGGGTAACTTGAATTCTCCTTTCCTCTCCATTGACTACATTGACTATATTTTCCTTGTCTTCATTTACTTGTAGCTCACATAGAAAACCATGAACAGATAAGTTTACAGATCTGGGTTACTATGCTAAACTGTCTGGTTCATTTTGGGATCGCATGAGCTGCTCCAAGAGACAAGAGACTTATGCAGGTCTTGTGTCACATCTGTCAGCTCCCCCTCACAAATACTCTATAGAGCTCAAATGGATAGAGACTGCCTATCTGTAGGCAACCTCAATATGAGCAATCACACACTGGAATCTGGAAAGAAATTTTGCCACTTCTTCTGACTAGTCAAGCACTTAATTCTGATGAAATGAAGGGTAAAAATTTCACATCTATTCCCTGTTTCTGCTTGTCTTCGAGTTAGCACAGATTTCTATTTCATTGAAGTAATGCCTAGATAACTAATTCCTAGTTGCTGAATTTTTCAAATCTTCCCAGGAAAGAAACAAAGCAAGATTGATATGGCTGACTGGGAGGAGATGATGGAGCAAGGCAGGTTTTCCTACCCTGCCAGCTTTCCCAGGCATAACACCATCTCATTTAGACTCTCTCACCTTTTTGGCTAAATGTGTAAAAAGTAAAGATAATGAGTCAGTTCTGCCCTCCTATTGACCTACTTGGCTCTCCAAGGCCAGTAGTATCATATTTTTGTTATTCAAGGGAGGAAAGGACTTGATAAAAGCCATCTGGTCCTTTGTTACCTGAAGACTGACATTCTGAGAAGCCCCTTAAGTGGGATAGCATGGAAGTGGGGACCAATATAAATGTAAGGTAGAGCAGAATGTGACATTTTACTTAGAAGAGAGTGTAGGATCAGCTTTACCTATTAGTTTCTTACATTTGTAACTTACTCCTTCCACTGAGAATTTGGTTTTAGTTATTTGTGTAGTGAAAGAAATGCCTTTAATTTATGAGTAGAAAATGTTATAATTATGCAATGCTGTGCTAAATAGGTAAGCAGTAGTTTAGCTCCTGAAAGGTGTCAGAACAGCTGGGAAGAGGGGACACAAAACTCAGAGATCCATCATAATCTTTCAATCCAATCATTCCTGCACTTGCTTTTGCTTTGGTTCAATTTTTGTTCATAACACTGGAAATTGTCAGGAGAGCAATTAATGTTGTGTCTCTAAATCTTTATGTATGACAAAAGGAAATCACTCATCTCTATTGCCAGCCCTGGGGGAAGGGAGAGTAAAATCCAGAGAGAATCTAAATTCTCTTAAACCACTCTAGCAAAGACTATTGGATCAATTAGTGTGGCTGGCGTGAATGTGCAGCAGGCTCTCCTGGCAAAGTGCCTCTCTCAGCGTGGGGCTGAGCTGCAGCTCAGGGATGCGCTGCTGCTCTTGGAAAGCAGGACTCATCCTGGATCAGTATGGAATTGCTTTCACAGGACAGAATCCCAGCTCTCTAATTGGATGTGTTGTGCTCTTTTCATTTTTCTCTTTATACCTAGCACCATTTCTTTGACTGGGAAGGTCCCTGCTACAGTCATTACTGCTTTCCTACTGATGCCATTCTGCATTTAACATTTCTTTAGCATGGACAAAATTTTACATGCAAAACACTGTATAATATGGACCTTTGCATCCAGTATAGTGTTTAGAAGTATTACTGTTTCTTTACAGGTGCACTGTAACAGTGCATGGAATGTCTGGTTTGGCTCTCAGAACTGTACTGCAGCTCATTTATCACTTCATCTGCCTGAAGTTTCAATCATTCCACTTACACACCACTCTCATACACTCTTAGCAATGCCCTTGCTTTCACCTACATGTTTCTGTTGAAGTCAGTAGTAGAGCTGATAGTAATAAGCCATTGAAACACCTTTTTCTCTGGAAACTGGTGATATAAATAATTTTTTTTTTTTCATAAAAATCACATTAGTATGGTGCATACTTGTAAAATTTTTCATATTGTTTTTGGTAGAAATTGTTTCAATTTTCTCCTCAGACATTCTCAGTAAATTTAACTCCATCATTTTTTGTGACTAGGTTGCTCCTTGTTATCTTTTCTTTGGGGAGTTTTTTTATTAGTGTCAGTAGTAAAGCCTTTCATTTTGGTTGAAGAAAATAATATTTTTAAACTCTTTTTAACAAAGCAATGAGCACCAAGTATGGACTTCTCACCTATCTGGCTTCAGGAACAAGACATAATCGGATGCTGGTTGCACTGGTTCAAGCTCTAGACTATTCAGACTAGGCTTTTACATAAGGTGGAAACACAGGAACACTTTGAGATCTAGCTTCAACTTGGATGTAGATTTTTTAAAAAGTTAGAGAATAGATAGACCCAAATGATTTAAATTTCTGGGGTTTCAAATCTAAATTCAAGAGTTTGCATCTTGAGACATCCATGATTTAGCATAACAACTACTTTATTTCTGAGAGATCCTTAGTTTTCCTGTGAATTTGCAAAGTGAAAATCATGCTCTTAATGATTATTGTTGTTATTATTAATAATACATTAAACATGTAATAATTAAATACATAATAATACATGTTATATGATAATAATTATATTATAATAATATCTATTAATTTATATGGTAGAATTGCACAGAAACACCAGTCACTCTGTGGTCCAAATAAATGAGCAGAGGAACAGTACGAATATATACTCTTTTTCTAGGCATTGGGAAATGCTGTTATCAGCAAATAATTCTCAGCATCAAGTCTTGACCTATTTAGTATTAGTAGTTCTGTCCCTCATAAACATTCAGAAATATGAAATATGAAATAAATTATAGTATTTATAATGTACATTATGTTCCTTGTGACCTGGCATTTTATTTTTTTAATTCTGCTTTAAGAAATTTACATGTGAAAGAGTATTATTTAACCTTAAGCTATCATGAAAATAATTCCTTTTTTCCTTGTGGATTATGCTCAAGGGATTATTTTTTATCAGTTGGTTAGTTTGGGGTTTTTTTGATCTCATTTTTTTTTGTCTTGGGGTCTCTTTGCTTGGTTTATTTTAAATTTCTGAGCAAGATAACTAATTTAGGTAGTTTTCTGTTCGTGGCACATGGTAGATTTTATTTTCCTGGACTGAAACAAGTTGGGTTTAGTCTTGAAGCTATTTAACTGCATAAACAATACACAAATGATGCCATACAAAAGAATGTGAAGCATGCAGACTTGTCTAGTAGGCATCTCTGAAATAACATATGTCCTAAAAGTCAGCTTGCCATCACTGGGGAAATGGTGACATGTCTGAGGCAGTGCTGCTGACATTGCATGAGGTTAATGAATGACAGTGCCAAAATGCCAGCACTTACCTTGTCACCGCCAAAGAGCTACAATTAAATTGCCCCTTAAAGAACTGACAAGTGACGAAAGGGGTTTCAGTGAAGGTCATGAGTATCTAAGATTTCTATTCCTTTGAGCACTGCTGTAATTCCTGATTTGCCACAAAGAAATCACAAGACAAATATCCTCTATAACCCAGCAGTCTTCCCACAGAATTATTAAATTACTGGGGCACAGTTAGTATTAAACCTGCAGTATTAAGACATATTGCATGGCACCACAAGTTTACACACTCAAACTGTTCTGTGTCCTAAGTTATATTTCTTTCTTGGTCAGCAGCATCCATAAAAAGGGGAGAAAGTCCTCTAAAATGTATTAGACTTTTCTTTTTCAAAGAGCACAGAAGACCTTTTTCTCATGAGAAAGACATGATTTGTGTCACCCTTATGAAGGGAGGATGGGTACCATCTAACAAAGGTTTGACTGTGCATCCACTGTCAACAGAGGATGGAATGAATGTACCTCTTGTGCTGATATTAATATGAGCAAAATATTTCAGTCTTTTTTTCTTTCATTAATCAGGCAAAAATGCTATCAGCAGAGGTCACAGAATCTGGTTTCCAGGGTTTAAATGGACACTTTCATATGAATCTCATTTTTTAAAGCCCTCAAGGCCCTCATCTTTCTGACAGCATGGCAAAGGTAAAACACATCCCTAAAATGTGAGTCAAACAGTATTTACATTTCAAATAAATGAGTGAAAGTGTTTATAATAATTTTTCTAGCGCAGGAGTCCTTGCAATACTGTAAATTTATTTTAATAATGTGAAAGAAAGGTAATTTAATCTATATTCTTAGATATTAATTGGGAGAACATTTTGGACTTAAATAATTGTGTAAACTCAAAATGGAAAGAGAGAAGAAATAAAAATAGTATTAAGCAAGCTGGCAAGAGAAATATTTCTGTCTGAGCTTTGAAAGTAATGTGTGTGTGGGGTCTATAAAATGGAGAAAATGGCTTTTTCCCCCTCAGATTGCAGAGGTTACAGAAAACTGATGTGTCCACACAAAAGCAGTGGGTGGAATGAGGAGGTGGAGAAAAGGCACTGCCAGGTGAGTGACAGAACCAGGAAGAGAAGGCAAAACCAGTTAAACAGAAAGGAGCTAGACTATGGGAAGCCCTGAAGTGGGAAGAAAAACTTTGTATCTTCGAGAGGTCCCCAAAGGAACACTGAGAGTGGTGAGATTAAATACTGAGTTTCCTGAAACTGAAGCACTCTGCTTCAGGAGAGGAATGCATGTTTTTTAATTTCAGTGATAATACTGTGAAATACTAGACATTCTTTAGCCTGGTCTTGGTGTCCTTCAGTAGTCTTGCATTTAAAAAGCATGGTGCAACTGCTTTTGAGGGTCCAAATGCCCATTGAGATGGAATCTGCACTATGATTTCATTCTAAAAAAGGTGCAATATTCTTTTCTTCAGACAGGCCTAGTGGTTGCAGCATTTCTACATAAATTAGAAGTCTCCCCTACCCAAAATTCCTTTTTTTTTTTTTTCCTTTAATTTGTTCAGAGTCTTCAAAAGCTAAATGGCTATGAAGTTTCTCAATCAAAGATTTCAACTTAGGACATCCCACTTTTGGAGGACTGCACCCACCTTTGATTTATTTTATACATTTAGTCATGTTTCTGAGGATTTTTCCACCTGTGTTTTTAGTATCTTTGAAGACAGAGATTTGGGTGGGACTGTTGATCTGCTTGAGAGTAGGGAGGAGCTACAGAGGGATCTAGACAAGCTGGATCAATGGGCTGAGACCAATTGTATGAGGTTCAACAAGGTCAAGTGCTGGGTCCTGCCCTTGGATCACAACAATCCCTGCAGTGCTGCAGGCTGGGGCAGAGTGGCTGGAAAGGTGCACAGTGGAAAAGGACCTGGGGGTGCTGGTGACAGCAGCTGAACATGAGCCAGAGTGTGCCCAGGTGGCCAAGAAGGCCAATGGCACCTGGCCTGTGTCAGAAGTAGTGTGGTCAGCAGGACCAGGGCACGGACTGTTCCCTTGTACTCGGCACTCGAGTTCTGTGTCCAGATCTGGGCCCTTCATGACATGGAAGACATTGAGGGGCTGGAGTGAGTCCAGAGAAGGGCAACAGAGCTGGTGAAAGGTCTAGAGAGTAAGTGCTATGAGGAGCAACTGAGGGAGCTGGGGCCGTTTAGCCTGGAGAAAAGGAAGCTCTGGGGATATCGTATCACTCTACAGCTACCTGAAAGGAGGCTGGAGTCTGGTGAGTGTTGGTCTCTTCTCCCAGGCAGCCAGTGACAGGACAGAGCCTCAGTCTGTGCCAGGGGAGGTTCAGGTGGGACATCAG
The DNA here is from genome assembly GCA_036785705.1 of Acanthornis magna. Lineage (NCBI taxonomy): Eukaryota > Metazoa > Chordata > Aves > Passeriformes > Acanthizidae > Acanthornis > Acanthornis magna. Next base: position 4,076,049 of record JAWUZG010000060.1, on the reverse strand, counting down.
GAAGAATTTCTTCTCTGAAGGGATTGTCAGCCATTGGAGAGAGCTGCCCAAGGAAGTGGTGGTATTCATACTTGGATGTGGTCAAAAAAACTACTCAATGTGACAGTGTTATGATTTAGTTGGCAAGGTGGTGCTTGATCCAAGGTTGGACTGGAGGGTCTTGGAGGTCTTTTCCAGCCTTACTGATTCTATGATTCTATGATTCTATGATTCTATGATTGTATTCTACAATTTCTCTTGGTAATTTGTTCCAGTATTTGACTCAATTGTCCTGAAGGGTTTTTTTTCCCCCCAATATTTAATTTTGATTTATTTTGTTGCAGCTTATTTCCATTGCCCATTCTTCTACCAATGAGCACTTCTGAGAAGAGTCTGGATCCATCTGCTCTGAGCACAGCCCTCTCTTAAGCACATGTGCAGACATTGGCATCCACACACTGTTTGTGCTGTACCTCTCTAGGCTGCTCAGAGTTTGGTAGTCCTGCAAAGGCACCACTGTGAGTCAATTTTGTCCTTGCAGACCACCAACTTTTTTTGAATTCTGATCACCTCCACATTCTTCTCAATATTGGAACAAGTCAATGTCACTGCAGATGCAGAGATGTAGGTGGAGGCTGCCTAGATGAGACACAAGATGATGCATCCCACAAGCAAGATGGGGAAATCTGGGTACTTTCCCAGATTGGGTACTTTCAAAAAGCTGGTGACTTGTGGCCTCCCCTGATGAATGCTGACAGAGTTGGCCCAGAACTGAGCTAAATTACTCTCTCAAAGCTAACTAACGTGAACAGTATCAACCATGACCTCAGCCGTGCCCTCTGAGCCACTGCTGTAGAGGGCAGGGATTCAGCTGTGATACCACAGTAGAATATTTTAAGACACAGGAATGTACAAAAAGATCCAGCTAATAAAAATGAGTGTTATGGATGCTGTTTATCACACCTAAAACCAAGCAGCAGTTCTGCCTTTGCTTCCCAGTCAATCAGATTACTTACTGTCAGTCTCTCTGGGCCACCCTTGGAGTAAACTAGAACTTTGCTTCAGAGAATAATTTATTTCTTATGTCTCATATGTAGGAAAAGTGATACATATCTCCAAATTAGACTAACCTTAATTTCAGAATCTTGCTCATTAATTTGCAATAATGAGATGTAATGAATATTTATAGAAGATTTTATCTATACCTATTAATTTACCGTAAAATGCCACTGATATCACTGCATTTTGAGTTAATAGCACAATGCAGAATTAAATGGAAAGCTGATAAAACTACTCTTTGCAATGTGAGGCTTGGATATTATGTTTAAAGAGTAATAAGTTCTGTAAAAATGTGAGTTCAGTGTGTCCATAAGTAGTTCACTGGCTACTTTACTGAGAGCTGAGTGGCTCCACGGATGTAATCTAACTACTAATATGGGTCTTTATTTTTTCTCTCTATATTTTAGGCATTTAAGGAAAAAAAAACCCAACAACCCAACTCCTGTATTTCTGTACATAGTTGAAACTGAATGTCCTCATTCACAGTGACTACTGTGAGACTCAAAAAATCTTGCATCTGGATGAAAGATCAAAGGAAAAACTGAGATTGTAACTCATGATTTTCACCATCCTCTTTGAAAAAAGGTTTCAATCTCAATCACCAATAGTTGTGTATCAACTGCATGGGACTAGTTTTGCAGTATTCTCACTCTTTAGTTGCAGATTTATATGTTATTTCTTTTTTTTGCATAGTTTCTTAAAAACACTATGCAAAAAAAGTTTCAGTCTCAGTCATCAATAGTTATGTATCAACCACATGAGTTTTGCAGTATTCTCACTCTTTAGTTGCAGATTTATATGTTATTTCCTTTTTCTGCATAGTTTTTAAAAGGAGGCGTGGTTGATAGGAAAGTTTCAATTTAATTTTGTTTTATGAAACAATAATTACAGAAAATTCTTTGATGTGCTCAATTTGTCTCATGAATGAGTTCCAAATATTAAAATATGAGTAGATATATTCAGAAGAATGGTGACAAGAAAGAACAAACATGATAATAACATCTTGTTCTTTTTTATTTTTTTCCTTTTTTTTTCTTACGGTCTAGATAGATTTTCCTTGGGATTTCTAGTGAGTGGAGATGTGAAAGCAACTCCGGTCTTCAAAGTTCATCAGCATTTTATATTTTGTAACTGTACTTTTCATATGAGGAGTTAATTCTAGCTAAATTACTTAAACTCACCAGATTAAACACTTTGTACTATATAATTTTTTCTGTGTTTAAAAACATTTACAAAGCAATTCTGTATCAAAAATTGGTGTCTAACATGGTTTATTCTTGCTTGTACAAATTTAATAACAACAACAACAACAACAACAACAACAATAATAATAATAATAATAATAATAATAATAATGGTCCTTTACTGTAAATCTAAGGACTTTGTCTCTTACTACAAAATACATATACTGCAACAGAAATGTCCAAATATAATGCTGACCATCTCCTTCTTTTGTTGCACTAGAAATTTCAGTCCTAACCAGGGTTCTTTGCTTTATTTTATTAATTCTCTATCTGATTAATTCTTTATTCTATTGACTGTCAATCAGTGCTAGCAGAAGAGTTTAGGTTCCATTAGACAGAATTCTGAGAAGGGAGTCCTCTTGTGAGAGCAAATGCCTTTCTCTTGGGAGCTCTGGTTACAGGAGCCAGACAGAAGGACCTGAAAAGGGCCTCCTGGAGGCTGGGGCTGGGAGAAGGGGGGCAGTGAGTGATAGTTGGCTTTTTTCCACACAGTTTGCAAACTGAACTAGCCTAGAAATCAGTTTTTCTGCATGGGCAGCTATACTCTGTCAGAATTTTGAAAAACACGCTGTTTTTCTCTCTGAAGGCAAGGGAAATGTGAAAGTAGATGACAGCCAGGTATAAGCATATCTACTATCAGTGCATAAACAAATACACTTTTCCATCAAAAGTGCCTATATTGAAGCTTTGGGTTCAGCTCAGCTTCTCAAACCCTTAGCAAAACTTTCTGAATACTGATTTGGAATACAAATGCCTTCTCATATGTGCTGTATTTATGCTTCTTTGCTAACTGCCAAAAGCTTTCACAACAGATTTTTTGCTCAAAGTATTAGGAGTGTGTCTTCACCCATCTTTACCTGCAGGCTTGAGTAACAGTATATTGAAAATGTGGGCTTCCCTATTCATCCCTTGTCTTTTGTTCATCTCCTGCCTTACAAGTCTCATTTGTCAGACCAGAAAGCAGAAAAAAATACGTAATGACCAAGATAAACAATCATGCAATCAAGTGGTAAGCAGTCCATAGCTCAGACATAAACAGCCTACATGCCCAACACAGGGAAATTCAGCCAATGTCTAGTTACCAGAACTCAGTTTTGTTAAAACCAAAATTGTATTAACCTTCTTTTTCCTTTCAACAGTATCCTGCAATACTGAAATCCTTGTAATAAATCCTGACTTATGCAATCTTTTCCTACCACACTTCAGTTTCCTTGTGCTTGTACAACTCATGGACATCATTATTGCCCGCTATTTTTCTGATAGCAAACCAATTTAAAACAGCTCCACCTTGGTTTGGGGGTAAAGATATTCAAGGTCATGTCTCATTAGACAGAAGGGCTACAGCAGATGCCCTTACATGTCAGAGCCATACCAGCTGCTTGATTAGAGCTACGTGGCTGACACAGTGACGGACTGGAACTAGGGCAAGGACTTCAGCTTAGACCCTGATTTATTTCTGACTCTAGTGGTTTCCAGAATGATGCACACTGGCAGGCTCAAATAGCAATATTTGTTTCAAGCAAAGACATAAATAATTTCAAATTAACAAGAGGATTTGTGGGGCTTTTAAAATATCTTTGAGTGGTATATTTTATGCTCTTATGGAAAATAGTGCAGAGGTTGGGGAGGCTTAAAGGGAGGATGAAGACATCAGAACTAAAAGAAAACACTGATCAAGCCCTTGTAAACTGACTGGAAGAAGCAGAAAACTCCATGTCTGAAAGGGCATTTGGACTCATGAATAAACAGTATCCACTGAATTTTGCTGCATTCAGAAAATAAAGTTTCTTGAATTCTTGAATGCATATAATAGTACATTCAGACTACGTCAACCCACTCCACAATCAATTTCTTTTCCTAATGACATTGAAATTGCTACTCAGGACAAAACATTGTAATGGTATTATTATGAAATACTGGGCTCTGTTATGAATGAAACAGTCCTGCCACACCCTCCAAAAAAGCCCAAAAAAACAAACAACAAAACAACCAAAACAACCAACCAACCAACAAAAAAACTCCATATGCAAACAAACAAACCAACCAACCAAGGGAAAAAAAAGAAAGGCAGGTGCTGAGATGAAACACATGTACTAAATGAAATAAAATCTCCGTAAACAATACTTTATGTTAGACTGATGTGCTTGGGCCTAGCCTTCGAAATTGAATATCTTGAACAATGCACTTCTCGAGCAATTTTATGCATTTTCTCAGCTAATCTCACATCACCAATATCAAGCTTGTCATATTGATTTTAAAGGGGAAGCAAAAAAAAAAAAAAACAAATGGGAAGGTAGTTAGCCTCTATCAATCCTGAATACAGTTGCCAGGCAACTTGATGACCTGACTTGGGATGGATTGTTCCAGTGACCTGACTAAATACCTCCAAAGCACCCAAGAATTTGTAAAGAAAATATAAAAAATTTGAATTATTTCTGCAATAATAAGTATTAGATTTCCTGTTTGTCTTTATAAAGAAAAATATATACAAGGTCTCATTATATAAGGCAAATAATAATCTTAGTGTCAATCAAAAATGGATAATTATATAAAAGACAAAGAATGGTCTATTTGACATTGAAAACTTTGACTTGACATTGTTTCAATTTAGTGTGCTCAAAATTAAACATATAAGTAATTTACTATTACCTTCTTTTTACAAATATGGACTGTTTCTTAGACCTTTCTTACACATGCTATTCCAGAAGGCTGAGTAGGAAAGATGTGCGCAGATCAAGCTAAGAAATTTTAAAGAATATTTTTTAACTTGAAATTCTTTTCTTTATTTTCCTGCACATAACACTTTGTATTTTCAGACTGGGATTCTAAACTTAGTTGCATCAGTTATATAAAAGCATTGTTAATGCTTTATTTATTTTTTTTTTTTTGCTATAGTTAGAGCCTGCTTTCAACCAATTTTTAGCTTTGCCAAATACTAAATATATTGATACCAGGTGAAAACAGGTTATTTTTTCTGAAACAGCTGCTGAAACAGAAAAGACAAGAGGCAACAGGCAGAACCTGATGCACAGGGAGATCCACCTAAATATGAAGAAGAACTTATTTACTCTTGGTGTGACTAAGCACTGGAACAGGTTTCCCAGAGAAGTTACGGAGTCTCCTTCACTGGAGGTATTCAAGAACTGTCTGGACGCAAACCTGTGCCATGTGCTCCAGGATGGCCCTGCCTGTGCAGGGAGGTTGGACCAGATGACCCACTGGGGTCCTTTCCAGCCTGACCCATGCTGTGATTCTGTGAAATGATCCAACCATTGTCTCGTATGTCTATCATATAAACAGTGTTTGAATTTGTTTGCACCAACAAGTGCAAACAGAGGGAAGGCACTCAGCCCTATTTCTAATAACTTCTCAGGCATTTGATGTTTTCTTAGTTTTCATTAAGTCATAAGAAGGCAACTCTGAAATTGTATTTCAGTGTGAAGGATACAGCACTCTTTGTACTGAGTGAGGTGTTTATTACCAAGAGATAAACATAACAGTTGAAAATACAGAAGTGTTTGTGAATTATTTGAAGCTGAAGAGTATATTTTGCAACTCCATTAATTTATAGAGGCCTTGATAAGATGATGGTGAGTTTGTGAAACAAAACACTTTTAGAAAAGCACATTGAAGAATGTAAAATTTACTGGTCCTGAACTCAGTTAGAAATTGCCATGTAAGAGCATTCCAGACTGAAGCTTCCCCTGAACAACTTTTACATGAGCTTTTTATAGTCAGAAATTTATGAAAAACTATCTTCTACAAAAAGACATATGGCGTTCAGAATGATAACTCCTGAAATGACACAAAACCAGTACATGGAAATGCACATCCTGATGAGAAAAAAACCCCAGACTTTGAAATTAGGTGAAACTATTATAATGGGCTGTATTACTTTGCAGTAACTCTTATCTTAGATGTTAGAAGGCACTGAAAAACTGTGCTTGAACTCAGCAGGTGATTCCTCACTAGGGAAGATTGGTGGATAATGTTCTATGAATTTATGGATGAGACACCAGTCTTAGAAGTAACGAAATTTCTATAAATGGAAAATAATGTGAGTAGGATGGTACGTTAACTTGGTGCCACTAGATCTCAATAAAACTTAGTGGGTTTTGTTTCATATCAGGTTGCTTCAGAGCAGAGCAGATTAAGTTGAAGATTAAGCATTTTAGTTGAGGGTGAATAGGTTTAGTGTAACAAAGAACTGTTTGGGGTAGGCCTCAGTGGACTATACTGAAAAGGAACTATCAGAAAATAGAGTTGTCCTACAGAGAAAGATTCTAGTGCCAATGCTTATTAATATTTCAGTAGTGACTAAAGCAATGATGCAGGGAAGGCTTCAACCACTGGTTGAAGGAGAGATCATGACCAAAATGATGGCCTGCTCTGTGTGTTTGATGCAATCTGATGAGCCATCCTAAAAGAACAGAGACTGACCACCTTGTGAGCCAGTGCAAGGGAAATGTGGTGAAATATTACAGGGGAAAAATGAGATGCCATTCATCAAGAAATAAAAGTCTGTATACAGCATAGACTGTAGCATAGACAGTTTCCTAGAGTAGATATTCCTCAACCTATTAAAAGAAAGCCTGAAAGGTTTTCAGTACTGCTTGGATCTAGAGATTTCCCTTTTCCAATTTTGTCTGTGTTAAGGAGTAATCATAAAGGTCAACCAAATAATTTCAGGCTCTTTGTGGAAATTATTTCTTTTCATTATTCTTGTGGAGTGTTCAATAACAATCTGGCATTTGCTTAACAAGACAACATCTTTTCTGTTCACAGGTCTTTCTTTCAGAAATTAACAGTCTACAAAAGATAATGAGCCCAGTGAATCTTATTAACACAAGTTACAGCTGACTGACAAGTAAGTATATGGCTGTCATGTAATGCAATCATGATGTTATAATTCAATTAACTATTGATTTTAGTAACCTATACTATATTCCAACTGCTGCAGAAAAAAAAATTCAGTATTTGTAGAGCTTTATGATTAACAAATTATATCAGTCCCAGACATTATTGACCTCCGTTATTACAGAAATGTATGTATTTCTTGTTTAATAGAAGAGCTGTTTGTTTTCATTTATTACTGTGTATTGCTATTCATACATTGGCCATGAGCTATACTGAAGTTTCTTCTACTCAGTCAAACTGATTTTACTGGGAAATAAAGTGGGGATTATTTGTTGTTTATTTAACACCTATGTAGATCTGATGTTTTATCATTTAGCACTTGTGCAGTCATTTGTACCTATGCAAAATGAATATAAAACAGACATGAAGCCTTATTTTCCAGACCGTCGATTTATCCACCCCTTTGGACTAGTGTAGATGACTGCACAAATGGCAAAGTGTGCTGCTCTCAGGCATGAAGAGAGAGTCATGAGTCCAATCACAAATGTTAGGCTGAATTGCCAGATGCACTACTACTTCAATGAGTCTCAGGCCACCGTAATAGTTCTTTTACACCAGGGTCTTGGGAAGGGGAAGGTGAGAGAGAATTTCTCCCATTTTCTCATCTATGGCTTCATTAATTTCTCATTGATAGTAGTAGTCAAGCAGTCAGTCTGGTGGAGCCATCAGTGCTTTTCTCCCCCTAATCTTGCCCATAGGTGTTCTAACAGGGAGAAGCACAGAAAGGTAGATGGAGCTGTGTTAGTTTTTCCATCAGAGGTAGACAGTATAATAGATTTGATTCAGTCTGAGGAGAGCAATAAAGAAACAAGCCACTACATACTCCCTACATCCTGGCCCAACATTTTAAAAAGAAGCAGTAGCTGTTGCTTATTTTATGATGATTCTTGATCTCATATTAGCAATTGCATATTTTCAAAAATATCTACTATAATGGTTACTTTAAGGCCCTAATCAATAAAATTTCTCTACTGACTTTCCTAATTAAGTTTAGGCAGGAGCAGTGAGTTAAGAATGCAGTCATAAGAAGGCGTAAATGTATTGATTATTTTCCCTTGACTAGATGAATCCACCCAAAGGAAAAAGGCTGGTGTGCAGGTAGGTCTTCAAGAACCATATAATTTGGAACTTGTGTGCCAAAAGTCGAATTTCAGAGTTAGGTGCTTAATTCCTTCCTTTTGGATGTGGTCCATCAACTAGTTCTTGCCACCAGTGAGTGGCAAGTCACCAGAGCTCTCCAACAGCAGCCTTCATGACTGCCGGTGTTTGTACTATGCCAGAGGCAAAAGACTTCAGACCCACTTCTTACGCTGTAAAGGATATACTTTCCTAGAAGTTACTGATGCCTTTCTTGACTTGCTTGGATTTCAGTTCATCCTGCATTCAATATAACTGCATGTATTTTACTTTAGAATGCATTTTTCTAGTAGTATGAAAATCCACTGTACCCTTTTCTCTGAACCTAGTTACACCAGAAGCTTCCAAACCTCAGGGTCTTTTACCTGACAGATTTATTAATCTACTTAAGTGACTGTGGCTTACCACTTTAACTATATACCAGTTATACTAACAGCCTGAAAAGTCCAGCAAATAATATAAGTAATTCAAAGCAAGAGCTTTTTTATGACTATACCACATAATTTACATGTGCAGAATAGTATATGAAAATGACTTAGGAAAAAGAAAAGTCATTGCAGAGAATTACTTTTTAATGTCATTGTTTACCTCATTTCTGGTTCCAATACGGCTCAAGCCCAGGCAATTTTCTTTGTCACTGGCACTGCCACAAGACACAGGCAGCAAGTTAAATGTAATAAGCAGTCTGCCTACTTTTGGGAAAGTAATACATTATCTTGTTCTCACAAATGGGAACCTATCACAAGCCCCTGTGTATAACCATTTTAATATATGTGGCATCTTGGCTGAAAAATGCTTCTCATATGTAGTCTTAACAGAAGCAGTTCTTCAGCATGACTCAATTTTGCTCTTTTCTGAATTATTTTCTATGGGATATATCCCTATAACAGATGAAAGCAGTACAGGTAGGGAAGCATTCTGCAGCTTTCATTTTGCTAGTGTGACTGACACTGAAGAATTGGTGGCAGGGGCATCTGTTATGTCCCATAAAAGTCCTCATGGGATGCCTGCTAACCATGTTGACAGATTGCTAGCCCATGAAGTCATTTTGCTGCAAGTTTGTTCCCTAAGATACGTACATAAAAACAGGTAGGACACGTCTGTAGCTTTTACTGTTTTACTGCAAGTTGCCTGTAGAGCTTTTCATTGATATTGTCTGTGGAGGGTGTGATTCTCCAGTGGAAGAAAAGGGAGTAAGAAGAGGACACATTTTGCCATTCGCAAGCTGACATGTTTTCTTTATCTTTTACTTAGATTTTTGAGTAATAATGAAATATATGTACCTTAATTCAATTGTTCATTTTATTCAATATATCACTTCAACCACAAGTAAAATAAAATTGTAGGGTCTATGTAGATACAAAATGTGGTTTTTAGAATAGTAGAGTGCAGAAATATCCCCCACCTACTGTGATGACCCTACAACATTGTCAACCTGCAGTCAGTCAAAGCCAACGTTACTACACAGATAGTCAAAACTTGTTTAAAGTAAATTCTATTTAAAATATCAATAATGACACAGAATCATTATAATTATTATTTAGGAAAAATCTCTGATGAAATAAAGTTCTCTAATTCTTGATACACTTTGCTTTTAGGTGTCTCTGAGTTGATTAATAAATTAAAAATCACACTGCTGCTTGCTGAGAACTGTAGTCTCAAGGATGGCCAGACACTTCAACACCTTCGCTCACCAAATCACCTCATTTGCTGCTTCCGTTACGACCCAGGTTCCCAGTACAACCTGGCTGCTTCTGAAGGGGTTATTCCTGTTCCAGCTCACTGAAAGGGGACCTGATTTATTCAGGAATGGAGAAGGAGAAAAGTTTATACTGACAGACCAGGCATGATTATGGCCGAGCCAGCAAGACGAGCAGGCAGCCCTGTGGCTGGCCTTGTGCCCTAGTGACTTGGCCTGTTTGCAGACAGCTTCAAGCCCATGAGCTTGGATTGCCCTACACTGGAGAAGCAAATGTGGACCTTTTTCAGGCTGTGTGCACTCCAGTACATCTCGGTACAGGAATGTTCAAGGCCAGGGCAGTGTTGTCCAGGATATAACACAGTTTTGTACACAGAGCACAGGTCCTTGAAGCATGTTTGTAGGAGCCACCTGAGGCATTCCTGCTTTCTTGTGTGGATTCACCTAAATCTTAATAGGATGATGTTTATCATCTGTAACTAAGAATACAGAATGGAGACATGAAAACTCAAAAAATACAAAAATACTAGCAAAAAAAAAAAAAAAAAAAAAAAAAAAAAAAGAGGGAATCATGTGTCTTTTTTTCTCTCTAGTGCAGAAGTAACTTCCAAATATACATGTCTTCCCAAGCAGGTTTTACTTGAAGGAGAATCACCTCAAACCTTTTGGCATGGAAGGCAAAATTCTGTGAGACTGTGATTAAACTAAACCTTATAAATCTGGTATTTCAGTGGAGGTCCCCAGGGGGACCACACAGGGATGACCCTGCAAAGCTTGTCCCCCAGCAGCATATGGCACAGCCCCGTGCAAGATGTGGCCACATGTTAGGATGCCATTCGGTGAGGATGGAATCCCTGCAAGGAGATGTTGCTGCCCCCCACACGTCTCATTGTGGGCAAGAGTTCTCCTCTAAGTAAAGGTCGTGACTATAAAGATTCAGTTTCTTCTCACAACTAATACTGTCAAGGTACCATGGTATTTGTTAGCTATCAGGTTCTGCTACCTGGGAAAGAAAGAGGTCAAGATTTGAGTGCTGATATTGAAATAATTAGAGCTAAACAACTTCTTGCTTGAATATAGCATGTTGTGGGCATACTATTCCAAGGAGCCTAAGAAAAGTAAGAGAGCAGCCCCAGGCAACACTGCAAGGGGCACATGTGTTATTGTAGAGATTTAGAAAACAAAGCTGACAAGCAGACTTGCCTAAATTGGTTGGATTGGTGCTTGCTCAGAGTTGTCACTAATTCAGTGCAGATTGTCTGTGTAATATGACTGCTTAATTTCAAAAGAAACAGGATGGAAAATGTGTGTGCAATCCTCAGGAGATTCTGATTGCAAAAGGCATGGTTGGGGCTGATTAGGTTGTTTACCCTGTCAGGTTTCACACACATACAGATACGCAGTCTCTGCATTTCCCCAAGCAGATTCTGGAGAAGGCTGACAAAGAAAATGAAATCCAGTTTCAATTCCATTTTTTACTCACCCTGTTGTTGTAATCAGGGATAATGCTTTAGCTGGAGATCACTTACCATAAGCAGGAAGAAATTACTAATTTTTGGGACTATCATTGTGGCAGATCAGTAGTTCCTGATCTTATTCCCCCACCTTTGCTCATGAGGAGTGAGATCTATTTATCAACTGGTACTAGTGAAAAACTCACTTGCTTTTTCTTTCAAATTTTTGGTTCTGGACCACAAAGGGACTAATTTTTTCACTGAGTTTTAAGTTATTTACATCATGTTCATTACTTACATGGTCTTTTTCCCCCTTTCATAATTGCAGAGCTTTTTATTTAATGACAGGAATAGAAATCTTCCTTTCTAAATAGTTCCCTGTGCTCCCATGATTTGGTCACAGATTGGCTTCTTCCCTGGGAAGTCCTATGGTCTCTTCTTCTGTCTCAGATATTTCCATAAGCATATTTGTGTTATTGATGATCTTTAACTGAAGGAGGATTTTTATTTTCTTATTTTTGTATGCCCTTTTCTTTCTCTTGAGGATAAGAGCATCTCGAATGCAAGAAATCTTGAGTTTTGAATTTGGTTCAACCTATCACATGGTTCCAGGGATCCAAAAATGTTGTAGGGAGAACTGTGTCACCTCTGAGAGAATCCCACAATTTGATCTGATCTTCCTGAGGATTCCTAGGAAGATTTTAGGAGTACAGTATTTAGGGTCCTTAAGTGTGTTGGTTTTGGCTGGGGTAGAATTAATTTTGTTCCCAGTGGCTGGTATAGGGCTATGTTTTGGATTTGTGCTGAGCACAGGGCTGATAGTACAGAGGTGTTCTTATTGCTGAGCAGGGCTTACGCTGGGCCAGGCCTTTTCTGCTTTCTGTACTGCCGTGCTGGTGAGGAAGGCAGGGAGGAGATACAGCTGGGACAGGGCACCCAAACTGGCCAAAGGGATATTCCAGACCAGGTGACAACATGTTCAGTATGTAAAGTGAGGGGAAGAAGGAGGAAGGAGAGGACATTTGGAATGATGGTGCTTGCTTTCCCAAGTCACCCTTACCAAGATGGGGCCCAGCTCTCCTGGAGATGGCGGAACACTGCCTGCTTTTGGGAGGCTGTGAATTCATTCCTTGTTTTGCTTTGCTCATGTGTGCGGCTTTTGCTTTCTCTTTTGAACTGTCTTTATCTCAACACACAAGTTTTCTACGTTTTACCCTTTCGATTCTCTCCCTCACCCTGCTGGAGGGGGAGTGAGTGAAAGCTTGTGTGGTGCTCTGCTGCTGGTTGGGCTTAAACCATGACATGAAGATGGGTAAAAATAGTGTTCACTTTCATTCTGATTATAACTTCTAGATAGTGGTAGAGAAATTACATCAGTAGGGTACATGACACCGAATTTCAGACATTCCAAATTTAGGTGTTAGGTCTAAGCTATTTTAATAAATTTCTACTGTGTTACAGAGATGAGTACCTTCAGACAGCAGTTTTTATCTCCTCTCAGGATGCTTCTTTCATTCTCTCACTGCATGTCACAGCGCCCTAGGAAGGAAAACTTTGCCTTAAGCAAAACATAAGTGAAGAATTTGGAATGATAGAAAAAGTCATCACTAGGAAAATACAGCAGACCAAAGAATCAAGCCTGTTAGCTAGGAGATCTTTGGACATTTCACAAAAACAAAAGAGTGGCAGAGCAAGCACAAAATCAGTAGGCTAAAAGAATACCCAGTTCTGATTACACTAGATTGTTATGGCACCAAAAAAGGCTTGGTAGATGGCATAAATAAAATTTACTCCTACAGGAAGGACCTTTTATCCGTATTTCAGGTTTCCTCCAACTTGAATGGTAATGCAGTAAAACCGAAAACTTGGAAAGATGAATTTTTTAATGACAGTTTATTTTATGTGACATGTTTTGTGACATACTAAAGAAAAGGATTTTTTTTTTTCGAAACAAAACAGTCTAAGACAAATTTGGTGCCTTGAACTGATAGTTTAGAACAAATTGGCAGCTACAGATTTCTTGCTGCCTGTGTAACACATAAGCACATTTTCAGAATGGTATTTACTTAAGAATAGAAAATATCCCTTCTGGAAATAACATTGTTATGCACATAGTGTTGTGCCCAAGTTTTCAAAATAACAATGCAATAAATTTTATGAGTTATTTATGCCAGTGATAATATTTGGAAAATATCTCATTTCTGAGCAAAGAAGATTAGGGCTAGATCTGTAACAATGGGACATTCTCGTAGCACAAGGAGCACCTTGGAGAAGAACCAAAATTTTGATTTGTAGATGCCTGTTTGCACCAAAATCCCCCAGTGTTGTTGTCTGTCTCCTGGAAATTAGATTATGGGGTAATTTATGTGCCTCTGAAAGTGACACAAAGCCACTTTCTGTGTAGGGAAATGCCTAGCTTGAATATAACCAAAATGCAGGCATTGTCAGCTAGTGGGTAGGTACAACTGCAGCTATGGGAGAACCATCAACTATTTCTAAGCTCTTGGTGTCAGACTGGGGGCTGCAGGGAAGATTGCTTTTCATTCTGGGTCATTTTGTTGATCTCTGCAATTATGACTGGACTAGGACAGGCATGTCCAAGTTCTGGTGACGGGATACTGCTTGGTCTGTCGTGCCAGGTGAAGCAGCATTAACAGCATTAACATGGAATAAAGTGACTTGGAAAACAGTAGTTCTAAAAGATCATTTTGCAAGCCATTTTATAAGAGTAAGGGAACAATGCATCATTAATAATGCTCATTTTTTTATTAGGCCATAGAGAAGAAAGGAACAGACTAAATCCTGACAGGAATGCATGTATGAAATGCTGAAATACCACTGTACATGTAATTGCATCTTAGTGTATCATGTAGGCTTGAGCGAAGTACGTTTTCTAAATTCTGATCCCAGAACTACTTCAGACTTTTAAAAACAATAAGGGCAAATACACACATTCTGGTTCAGACTTAGCTAACTTAAGGATGTGCCAAATGCCTTCTGATCGTCCTTTCCAAGATAAAGCAAATTCTGAGCATCTGCAAATGTGTGTCTCTAGGTATTTTAGGAAAATAAGAGTAAAAGAGAAAAATGCAATTGGTTTGGAGTTCAGACTTATCAGACTTCAAATGGCTGTACCTCATGATAGGATTTTCATACACCTCCTTTCTATTTTAGATATCAATGTCTTCTCTGGTTTAAATTCTTAATTGCTTTTTCCCAGTGTCTTTGTTCAAGGTCTGAGACACTGCAACCAAATTATTTTAAGTTATATAACTGTATTGAGCAGCTAACCGTACTAGGCAGTTTTGCTAAATAACCTGTGCAGTTTGCTATGAAATATTCTGTGTGGAATATATCTGTGCTGCACATCTAATTAGAAATGCCCAGATTAGCAGTTTGTTCAGTTTTGTTCAGTACCCTTAAAAGGTACAGAAGATGCTGACACATGATGTTCAAATACTTTCCCATAGGCAGAGGATGGCAGTCATCTCAGTATTCTCAGTATGACACACATTTACAATTCCCTTACATCATTCCTCCTAAGGTTCCACACAGCACTGCTGACAGGTAACGAGGCTCTTTGAATACAATCTTTTGCATTTCAGTATTATCACTGCTTTCTAATAACTAAAAATGGGGGATAGCAAGTACAGGGAATTTTTAATCACATTCCAAAACATTCAGAAAATAATCTCATCAAAAACTTCAGACTGCCACTGCAGATGCCTTTAATTTTTCTGATCACCCAAGGTTTTAGACGTAAGTGTAACTGACACTTTCTCAATTGAGAACAAAAGTACTTAGCAGTCTTGTGACTTTATTTTGTTACTATAATGCCACCAGGTTTTTCAGAGCCTCTTTCTTTTCACTATACTTTTGAAATAAATAATAAGGGACCACAATTTGGATCTTTCAGAAGCCCGTAAGCTTAAGAAGACAACCAAAGCAGGCCCAGCAGGGGTGAAAGAGTTCATGCAGACGTTTCACTCCTATATGTAATCACAAAAGATTCAGGACCTCAGTAAATGCAGACTGACCCACCATGATTCTGGTTTATCTGTGGCCATGCAGCCAGCCTGGCTCTCTGCGGTTTTGGTGTTCATCTGACTGTTTTGGTGGGACTACTGAGGCCATGAGTAATTCAACCAATTTTATTGCACACCTGACATGGCACAAAACAGAGGAGATAAGAAGGGGAGGAAGCCAGATCTGGCCTTTCCAGCCCAGTAACTCCGTTATTTGTTCACACAGAGGTCCAGGCTCCTGGTGCAGTCTGCACTCAGAGGGAGTGGGGAGTCTGAAAGCACTGTCTCACAGCCAAACAAGATATTGCCACTTTGGCACTTAGTGGAAAGTGGTGAGGTATATTACACCTCTGTGCGAGACAGAGACTCTGACTGAGTTCCTGTGGGTATTAGTAATGCAGTCCTTTCCCAAATAAATGTTGAGGTGGTTGAGCTGCTTTTTCTTTCAAAATAACTTGTCATACCATGCTTTCACTGCATATTTCTCCTCTTTAAGCAATGAACATTGTTGTCCTTGAAGATACATGCAATCCATAAAGTAAAGATTTGTGGGAGAAGCATTACTGAAATGTTGTCTCCCATTTACAAATGTAGTGACCATAATAAAATCTAGTACGAATTCAGACTTTTTATTTTTAAGATGCTATAATGTTATCAAACCTATTTCAAAAAGCTTGATAGGGTCTGAAACAGGTTTATCTAACTGGCTGTCAAGTGTCTGCAGCTATCTAGAACTGCAAGGTTCAGTCCAAACTATCACATTTTCCACAAGCTTCTCTTTTCTAAGGAAAAAATAATTTGTAATAATTTCCTAGAAAGGAGGGCAAGTAAGGGAAGATGTGTTCTCTTCCATGAGCAACCTAGATATTACTGTCCTGGACACAGCAGGCTAAAGGAACACTGAACTCTATTACTGAAGAGATGTGTATCTTTTAAGTGTCAAAAGAAGTTTATGTGCAGTTTAATAGGATCAGTATTAACAGCATTAGCACTGATACTTAAATGGGAGCTCTGATCCAGCCTTAAGCTCTGTGAGTCCCGAAGACAATGCTTATTGCAGCAGCAGAAGTATCATCTTCAATACCATTAAAATTAAATATGAGTACACATCAATTTCAGTGTCAGGAGACATACTGTAAAGATCAACAATAATTCTAGCTGCAGATCTCTCTGGAAGCCCATAAAGCTTCAATACCACAGTATGAGTTATACAGAATTTAGAGCTGCTTGAGTAGTACTTACAGATATAGAATGCTGTTATTTTTTTCTTTCACTTTTGTATATCATTTCTGCAATTTAGAAATTTGTTAAAGGGAAGTGGATCTCACCATTGTACACAAATGAGAATCCTTGAAAAAACTTTAACACTTTTTTTTGTGATCTGATTCTGGGTACCTCAGACATCTCGGTGTAGTATGAATGTTTCCAAATCAGTAGGGAAATTGTGCAGTTCTGTGAATACTGAAAAATTCAGAACTGGTGTAGCTGAACTGCAATGTTAACATAACTAAGGAGTGAGATTAACTGGCAGGTCCTGACTATTTTGTGCCACTCCAGTGGTGCAAGCAAACAGTAAGTCTGTGCTGTCTGTTGTGCTGTGACTGGTCAATAACTATTTTATGACTTCAGGCTATCACAGTGGATGAAAAGTATTCATGAATTTGGCTGAAACATTCAAAATTATGCTTTTTTGCCTTCATCCAGCTTTGAAGAAAATATATTAACTACATCCAAAATATAATAAAACTATCAAAGTTTCCAGTGCTGAAGCAATAATTCTTTCAATAAAAGGGCTGACAATAATTCTTACCAAAAAGTGGTACTCAAAGAGTGCACTTAGGCTCATTAAGGGACTAATGCTGTGGGAGAATGAGCTGCTGCAAGTCAGATGGTCTGCAGGAGCTGCCTGTGCTCTGTCTTAGTGTAAACACTTCTGAACCCGAGCGTTCAAATCTTTCCTACAATACTTACCATTGTTCAGGGCCTTCAGGCACTGTTCCCACAACCCTTCTAGCATGGCCTCCAGTACAGGGCCATCCCAAGCAGAGGATCTCTGGGTGAGCCCATCGATCTACCCTCCTTCTTTCCTTAAGAACACCAGTCCTTCATGTGCTGGGGAATGCAGATAGAGCTGGCCCTGACAACATTTCCAGTTTCATGTCCCTACTTTTGTGTTCTTTTGCATCAACTCTTTGGTATCTGTTGATATTTAGAAGTAAGATTAATTCCTGTAATGGTTGTGTTTGCACACGATCACTACTTCTGCCAGACTTCAGCTTTTTCAGATGACATTCCTAAGGAAGGAACATACTGACTGAGTGAAATGGACTTTTACCATATGTGCTCCTGAAGGGCATCAGTGGCAAGCCTCATTAGGCTATAGGAATGAAGGAAGGTTAAACCTGTGGGCTACAAAAGGGTCTGGAAGATCTGTGGGTACTGAAGAGGATCGTGGTGAACTCAGGAATGAATGATGGTACTGGAACAGGAAGATGGGATGCCACAGATTTGAAGCAGGAGAACAGTGCTTTTGACAAAGGTGTCAGTCCCTGGAGTGGTAGTTATTTTAGAGCGGACCCGTAAGGTGAAGCATAGAAGGCCTAGCATGGGAAATTTTTGGAAGATAAGGTAATGATTAAGGAGATCTTTGAAAGAAAATAAAAAATTGAGAGTAGAGACTTCATAGAGGCAAATGCAGAGTCTGGAGGCACTAGGAGAGGACCAGAGAGCTTAGCCCTCGTTA
This sequence comes from Acanthornis magna, assembly GCA_036785705.1. Classification (NCBI taxonomy): domain Eukaryota; kingdom Metazoa; phylum Chordata; class Aves; order Passeriformes; family Acanthizidae; genus Acanthornis; species Acanthornis magna. Next base: position 4,057,792 of record JAWUZG010000060.1, on the reverse strand, counting down.
AGTCACTTAGCTCTGGCTAAGTGACTTGATTTTTCAGGCAACCTATGGACAGGAAACAGAAAGGTTCTGGATTACCGGGAGCTTGTTACCACCATATTGTTAGCAATGTATCGGTTCAAAGCTGGGGACATACTCATTGACTGGTATTCCTCTCTCTTCTGTTTCCAGTTTAGTGATTTGCTACACTCCCACCACAGTGTAATCCAGTAATTCAGCTCAGAAAGCAGAAATGCAACACAAATGTCTCTGATATTGGTTCCAAGGCAGTATTTAGATGAGTAGGGATGCCTAATGTGGTTCAGGGTTAACTCAGATTGTCAGATTTGTCAGTGAGGAGCTGAAAGGAGTTGGTGGCAAACTCAGTAGTAATTCAGAACAACTCTGCCCACAAGTACTCCTTCATACTAGCTGCACTATTTGTTTTATCATAGGTATGTTTTTTCAAGTATCTTTTGTTTATTTGCTTTTTAGGTGTTAATAAACCAGTATTGTTACTAATGGGAAGACAGGAAAAACATCTCAAAGGCCCTGGGTGGGCTGGAAAGCTAAAAATGGATGGTTCTTCCCTGATGTATCTTACCCACTTCTTCATGCTGTAATAGGACTTGCTTGGCTTTTTGGCATGGCCAGGACATGCCAGCACTAACATAGTGTCAGGAGATCTCTGCAGGTGGTTTCTGCAGAAAAACAGATCACCTCTACCACCAACCCAGACTCGGAGAGGATTCTGAGTATTTATCATGCATGGTGTGAAAAAAACCCTTGCCTGCAGGGAAGACTTTGGCAAGTTCCCTCTCAAGGAGAGTCCATTACCTGAGTGAACTAGCTGTTTTCATGGATAGCCTTGTATTGTATTAGAGCTGGTGACTGGGAAATTAATCTTTTACACATGCAAATGTGAAAAATGTCTGCAAGGTCAGTATGTAAATAAACAGCATTTATTTACCTCTTTTCCATAAATACATTTATTTGCCCTTCTTATATATTAATGAAGCATCAATACATGTATTAACAAAGAGAAAAATCCCAGTGAAGTTTTCTAAGACAGTAGCACTCTTGCAGTAAGGATTGCTGAAACAATTTCTTGAGCAACAGCCTCCAAACTACCCCACAAAGCTCCATCCTTCTGGAGTTCTAATGAGTAAATGTTTATTCATCCATTTCTAATGTTACACACAGCGTAACTCCAGCTACTGTAATGTCATATCATGGGAAATGACAAAAGCTGTTTCTAAAGACCTGGAAGCACATTTCCCTAAACATGTCTCACAGCAGCTAAGCAAATGAAATTCGTAATATTCATGTTGATACTAGGTGAAGTGAAAAGTATTTTACTACATTCTAGAAGCAGAGATTTAACTTTTGCTGCAGGAGTTAGTTTATTACCAAAAGTATATGTGCCACTGATGAGAGCTTTAGCAAGGCTAGTAAATGAGAAGTACAGTTGTATTCTGTACAAGGTTTTGCTCATCAGAGAGGTTTGGAATCTCTGCTGATGTCAGCTGCCATGGTAGGCCCTTGTCATTTGTGCAGGGAAACAACACCTCATTACAAAGGATATATTTTTTTCCATTCTCTTTTAATCTCACTCCACACTCACAGTCTAACTGAATGGCACTTTGTTCAAAACATGCTGAATTCTGCTGATTTGGGATCATACATCAATACAACTCAAGCAAGGTTGAAACTAACAGCTAAAATATTTTCATATGTAATCTGAGAAATATCACGAAACCTGAGAAAGGACCTTGTGATGAGAAAGGATGGCTACTGCCACTTTTACAGTGAGTGAAATGGCATTAACATAATATCATATATGTGCCCAATTTAAACATTTATAAATCCTTGGAATGTAGATCTCTGCAAAACAGTGGCTTTTCTTTATTTAACTTGGTAAAAACAGTGTTTATTTCTCTTAGAGTGTTGTACATTGAGAACACAGAAGACAGAAGTTAAAATTAGTGAAGCTTATTGTAGAACCTGAGGGAATTTTGCCAAGTTTATTAAGTTTGCAGGGCTGTCAACCTGCAAAAGGACAACAACAACTCACTTCTAATGGTATTCCTTAAAATCTTTTCCAGTCTGGGGTAGGGACATCTCTTTGAAGACTGGTTTCCTTAGCAGAAGTTCTGTGACCACTATTCTACATGTTCTGCATGAAGATTCACAGTAAAGTACTAGTCACACTGTGAAACTAGACGTTTCAGAAAGTCATTCAGGTGGAATGACTCTGAAGGATGTTCCAATGAAAGATGGAAATAAGTATTTTTCCAGTTTGAGGGAAATTTATCTTGTAAAGAAAACATTAAAAGGAAATCCACCTCTTAGAACCCCCTAAGCAAGTTGACTCCACTTATTAGGAAAATTGATAACTTCATTTTAACTGCTTCTGATTTAGTTATGAAATGGTGGTGCAATCTGCAAACCAGGAACCATAGAGCCATGGTCACCAGTCACAGAGCAGCAGAGTGTTTTTGTGCATATTGCAATGCTGTTGAGCTGAGCTCACAGCAAAGGAGACAGGACAGCAACAACATGATTGAAGATGATGGCCACACGAAAAGATGAGTTGTACTTTCCAAATTATGTATGAAGAAGGCTAAAAAAGGGACATATATTTTCCTTCATAGTGGATGACAAGTTTTAGTGGTTTCAGTTGCAGCTTTTAAACAAGGGAAACAGCTGGTTTTTGAGCTGAAATTATCTTCAGTATCATGATGTCCTTCCTGCCTAAGTATTCCCCCATATGCATGGTCATCCTGGCGGATCCCATTTCCTCTTCTAGTCATCTCCTTAAATAGTACTGGTGCAGTTAAAGCATTTGTACAGAGTAATTTGTACTGTGACCTAAACCATGAGCATTCACAGCTTAAGAGCTCTTGGCTTTCCCTGGTTAGTTCTTGCTGTTGGCTCATAGACAAACCTCACCGTATATATGCACACTGGGGAGCAGCAGATAAGGTTAAAGAGTATAGAGATAGAAGAAAAACACCTGTTTTTCTTCTTCACCAGGGGATGTGAGCTTAGGAGAGAGTGAAAATACTGAATAGGGCTAAACTGTGGCAAGGGCTGCACAGTAAATACTTGAGGCAGAACACAGAGATGTAAATATGGATAGATGCTTTTCTGCTGCCCTGCCTGGATCCTGACAGCAGCACAGGATGGTTTCAGCCATCCACACAAACCTCCCTTCCAGTCACCCCATTAATCACTTGCTGCTGCTGCTGTGTGTGAAACATGGAGTGAGAAGGGTGCTCTTGTTAGCATGTAACCATCCTTCATTTCAGTTCACAATGCCAGTCACATGCATCAGTCTGAACCAGCAACTCTCAAAACCTCAAGGAAAAAAGCATGAGACAGAAAAAAGAAAGAAAAAGAGTTTCTGAGTGGAGGACAATAATTGCTGAGGTCTTGCTTGCAGAAAGGATATAAAGCAGGGACAAACCTCAAATTTCTCTGCAAAACTGGACAATCTATTCAAACATTTTCTGCTGAAGTCATACTTAAAATTTATCAAGCTGAGAGTTTGCTTTTTTTTTAAACCAAACTTGAGCATTGCTGAAAGACACAATAAGGCCTAAGAGCACTTTATTTGTGAGACACTGTCTTTTCATACAGGTGGCTGAGTCTAGCAGGTATCTACAACTGAGATGCAACTCAGTTTCCTGTATGAGAGGGAGAAGTCCAATATTTGAATATTAAGAGTTGTAGAGAACTAGATGTGGCAGCTTAGGAGTTACAAAGGTCTTACACTCTTCCATGAATCAATTCTCATTGTCTTAATGTCATCTGCATTAAATTTTTTAAAACTGCTGTGTTGTATATGGCGTGGACAGCTGTGTATGTGGTACTGACATAAACAAATGTCATCTGGTTGGTGCTCTCTCTTGCTGTAGTTGTGCCAATTTATGCCATTATGGTTGATCTCTCTATTATGAAAGAAAAAATAGCATCCAGACAACTGGAATAGGTTTCCAGTTGGGAAAAAATATTATAATTTTAAAAAATAAGTTAAATATTAAATGGCCACTTTATTCTCCCAGCAAGAATTCGATAATATATTAACATATGAGTACTTTTTCTGCATACACATTTTTGTTGTTCTTATCATCAGATCCCTTTTAATTTATTCTGCACTTGACTGGTATCTAAGTGGCTGATAAAGCTGCTTGACTGAACTGAATCTGGTACCTCTAAAACCCAGAAATATCTGTGCTTTTTCCCTTGATAGAGCAACTTGCACACTAGCCACATATATGCCTCTGAGTTGAAACATGCTAAAGGAGTTTGAGTAATTATAGTTAAATTTATTTTTTTTTTCTGCTAAAATAAAATCTAAAACTTTTAAAAATTGCTTCCTCTAATAGTCTGAATTTCCTTTTCACTGAGAATGTTTTATATAATTTTGGCAGTGTAAAGTGCTTTTATGTTGGCTTCAATTTATATCTATTTGAAAGACAAACACCACTGCTTAAATGCAGATGAGACTCTTATCCAATGCATGTGTGTATTTTGAATCCTGAACTTACAAATGAATGTGGTGAGAAGCACCAAGTGTCAGATGGCCATGTTTCAATGACTTCATAGTTTCTCTTTATGTTTTATTATTTCTGTCTCTGAACTACAGGCACTGGTCCTATATCAATATCTCACAAGCAAAGTGATGCTAAAACACAGAATTAAAAACATTGAAACCATCACAAAGACCTTCACAGCAGCTTAACACGAAGTCCTGAAAGGAAAACTCCTAATTTCCCTGTAGTTTTTATGAAAAATTGAAACGTATACAAGGTCCACTTGAGTCCAAGGCAGCTTCTGCTTTTGTTTCAACTTTTTCAAGCATTCCATTAGGATTTTCATGTTTTACTCATGATGTCTTGCCCTTTGATTTTGGTCTTTATTCACTGATATATTAACAGAAGTTCAAATATTTCATTCTTTCTGTCGTCTTGTTAATAAAAGACTAAGTAGTTTACCAATAGATAAATACTCTGATTCCAGAGGGATTTATGGATTCAAAATTGGATAGTGAAGTTCACTTTTTAAATTCTAACAAGCTCCAAAACTGACCAAAATTAAAGTTGTTTGCTTTGATGGCGCTTTTTTTTTTTTTTTCCCCAGCAGGTGTGGGATAGAAAAATAGCAATAAAATTAAATTTGTATTTACATGATTCAGTGTGACAATATTCGTGTTTACAATTCTGCAATGTTGAGAAAATACTTCTCTCCTGACCCTGACACAACACATTGGCTGCTTTAGTATAAAATGTGCATTCTTGAGCCTGCAGGTGATTCTCACTGCAGAAGATCACGTATTCACAACTACCCAGTAAAACCTGAGAACTGGTAAAATGGAGGATAAAATATAACTTCAGAAGAATATTCAAAGGAAGCCACTCTAAAGTCAAAATCCTCAAACTAGATTTAAGGTTTTGAAGTGAGGCAATTCACCTCAAATAGGAGCAAATAAAAGATACTTTAAAAGCATAGGATTAAAAAGTAGACATAAAAGAACAGTGATACTCTCTTTTCAAGTAATAGAACAAACTACATTATGAGCAGCATTTTGAAGTGTACATCAAACCGATTTTCTCCTCTTTATCCTTTTTAATCTCCACCAGATGCAGTTTCTTTAAATTCAAGTTTTACATTCCTAGCCATAACTTGTCTGAACACACGGAGAGAGCATTGAGAGACATTAGTGGCATTCTTTTTCTCTTTCTTTCTCTGTCATTCTATTTTTTACAGCTGCTGTAGGCTTATCTTCTTAAGTCGCTCAGTTTTATAGACTTGGTTTGCTTTATTTTAATCTATGTTTTTAGGCCCCAAACAATTCCATGCCATTCTTCTGTGGAATGTTTGCAGTGAAAAGATGCACACACAGAGAGATATATACTTATATAAAAGTATATGTAAATAAATATGTATGTATATGTGTGTATGTATATAAATGATCTCAAAGAAAATCTGACAGGATTGTTACTGGTATGGTGGAAAAAAGCTTTACAATTATATTTTAAAGCTTAATTGACAGAACAGCATGATTAAAATCTCAGAATGGAAACGCTGCAGGAGGAAAAGAAGGGTTTTTATTAAGACACACCAATACTCAGTAGCACTTTTTCTCAGTTGATCCCTCAGGGTCATAATTTTCTCAGGAATGATGAAATACAGTTTCCTTTCCCACAAACATTTAGGCTTTTTTGCTTTCTTAAGAGATTGCCAGTAATGAGTTTCTCCTTTATTCTTTTCCTCTTCTCTCTTACACCTCATTTAATCGTGGATCAGGATGGATTTACCATTTTCACTGTTTCTTCTAATTAGAACTGCATGTATGTGAAGCAAACTGATCTGTTACTAGGTGTTTTTTTTTCCTGTTCAGGAAATACCCATGACTAACATCCTGCAATAGCTGAATCTCTAGAATAGTTTTTATTCATTAAAGCAGCATGGTATGTTTTAATGATGTTTAACAGAATCTGCACAATTTCAGCAGCTCTGTCTGCTGACCTTGTGCTGCAAACATGGGGTGTACTACAAAGATTATGGAAGGCAGAAAAAATTTAACTTTTTTAAATTTTTCTTCCTGCAGGTAACAAACTTGACTGCTTGTTATTTATTTTGGACCTGTTCAGCTGGATGGACAAGAATAATTGCATTTTTAAACATTGTTAAATTCACAAAACATCAAAGGTGCAATGCATATAATGCTGGAAACAACTCTCAGTGAGGAATTCTAGGATAAATGGTACAAAATAAACCCCTCATACATTTGGTTAATCAACTCTATTCCCCTTTCCCCCTCATCTTTCAAATTCACAGGCAAATGACATTTGCCTTTCCCCAGCATGCACCTCTCCTTTAAACCAGGGAGTTTGCCTGGGGCCATACCTATATATCTGATCCATGCATAATGAAGCATGAAGCTGCCAATTGTAGGGAGCGTCTGCTGTGTCAGAGACTGATAGGCATTTCATTTGCTGAACTCCCAAGGGCCCTCATGCTTCTCAGGTTTCATGTAGTATTTATTTTAGGCACTCACATTTCTCATCTGTGAACTTCACACCATATGTAGAATGAGTAACACAAGCTCTGCATGGAAAAGCTCTCCAGGTAGTTTTAAATGTAACTTGGTGGACTGGGGACATTATGGACTTGAAAAATAGGCTTGCATGGGAAATGAAGGAATATTAAGCTTTGTGCATACAACAGCTGTCTGAGTCTTTCACTGAATAAGAATGGCCTTATTCTAACAAAATCACTGCGTTACACTTCTACCACACAAATTGTTTTGCAGTGTGCACTGTGCAGATCTACATTTTTCGCAAATTATTGCTACTCTGCCGTACTGTCTACAAGGAAATGTTCATGTGCTGTTTCTAAAGTGCAGTTTTGTTAGGTCTGAGGCTCACAGTCAGGCTGAGCTGATGGATTGCAAGCCCATATGCCATGCAGCTTTGAAATCTAAAGGCTGAATAACAATCCGGGAAAGATTGCTTTAGTTCTCAAAAGCTGACCATACAGAATTACTGAGGCAAATGTATGTCTCTTGTTTATTTTTGCTGGTAGGGATCTAGAAAATATTTCATATGAAATGCTCTGTTTTAGCATAAAAATGAAGTAGAATAATAGAGAGGGACAAAGGAAATGTCTATTCTCCATTGGTATCTTTTCTGAATAGGTGTTTCTAAGCATAACAAAACATTTGGCATTTTCTTCTTGATTTGTGGGTGAGGTGATTATGATAACCTTATGAAAAATCCTCATGTAAGTGTTCCTAGGGGACACTCTCTCTGGACTTGCAGCTGAGTAATGTAGACTAGACAATAAAACTGACATTCAGAAAATAGATCTGTTTGACTACTCGGCAATTAAAGCTTGTTTCTGGGAAGAGACAATTACTATGTTCTTGATCTGGAATGTTTAAATATGTGTGCAGTATGAAGCATTTCACTATTTCACTGGTTCCAGTGGCAGATTACTCTTGCAGAATCCAACGTGCTCGCAGGCTCATGCTGTGCTGAGGGAGCAGACCCTCTGCCAGTCTGAGGTGCTGTAAGGGAGCAATGTCAATTTAAAACAGAAGCATTGGTACCCTGCACTTCCGTCTTCACTTTGCTTTCATTCATAAGTGCTCAGTGTCCCACCTTCCTTTGACAATTAGCTTTCTCTATCTTGGCCTTTATTCAAGGTGATTCTGGGGTTTCCATAATTAAAAAAAAAAAAAGAAAAAAAGAAACAACAACTTCAAAGCCCTTTTCTGCGAGTTTTATTTGTCATGTACAATCTGTAATAGGCAATGCTGTGAATGAGACAGTTCACTACTATTAAGCTAATGAAATACAAAGTGTAAGTGCTTTCATTATGCCAGCAGCAATTCTTTCTTATATTTCATTGTAATACTCATTCCATAGTATGCTTTACAGTAGGAAATTCTATTGAAAATTTTTCCTTCTTATTGAATTTGAGCTCTAAAAAGACATTGCAGAATACTACTTCATGTATATATAATCTTCAAAACAAAGTGAATGAATAGAGTTGTCTGCATGGAATTAGGGTATTACAATAATGAATGCAATCATGTTGTGAAAGGCTTTTTATATTGTTCAGACTCACATGAGAGTGCTGCAAGATTTGTTTGGCAAGTAGCATTTTGGTATTCTCTGGCTTTCAAATTCTTAATCACAATTTTACCTTAATGTAAATGTTTTATTTCTAATACATTATTTGCATACACTTATATACATGTGCCAAATGCTGGGTTTTTTAAATGTGTACAGTTTATTAGCATGGCTGAAATCAAGTGGATGTTATTGACAGGAGAATAATTGTGCAATGGCAAATTCAGCTAGAGATGCTACAGCAAAGCTGTTTTTAAGCTGCTTACATGATGCAAATACATGTATGTGCAGGTACTCTCTTTCGTGTGCATACATAACATATGGATAAAAGCAGATACTGCATGCATGTTTGGAATTGGCCTGCGTGCACATACGCTCCTTTCCTCTCACTGCAACATTCAAAAGGGAGTGTGAGGCGTGAGGAGGAAGGGCGCAGACATCTCCTGACTCATGTGTCATCCCCGACGCAGCTCACTGCATTGCAGGTCTTCTCCTGCTGCCAGTGGAACTGAACCATGATGAGGAGGGACCACCCTCTAATGGAGAAAAATAGTATTTCGGTTTCGGGCCTCATTTGAATATTGGCTTTCAGCTTTGCCTGTGCAGCATGGCTGCAGTGTGACGCAGTGAAGCAGAGACCACACAGCACCTTAGCACAGAAGGGGCAATTTACAGACAGCTGGCCCAAAATGTGTCGGCTGCTTTCCATTCAAATTCCTCCCATTACTTTAATCCTGTGGCAGAGAACCTCATCTCTGAGTTTAGTTTTCAGTCTGTTTGTATTTTGTAAGTGTCAACAAACATTTTAGACGTGTAAATCCTACTGGCATAAATGGACATTTCCCCTCTGAATCTCACCAAGAAAAGCAGTGTTCTTAGTAGATAGAATTCCAAGTTCAGCAGTGGTAGCACTGTCTGTGAGCAGTCTATTTATTTTTGAAGCCTACATGCATTTCAGATTAGTTTTGCAGATGAAAAGAAAGACAATTTATCCATCTTGAAAGCTGACTTAAGCATCATGCATGGAAAAGCTAAAATATCCCCCAATGAAACAATTATTTCCTTCAACAGTTCGAAAAGTTAATTTCCACAAGTAATCTGTTTGTTCACTGTTTGGTTTTAGGTTTTTTGGAGGTTTTTTTTAGTTGGTATATTAATTTAGAAATATCTGTTCATGCAGTTCAAAGGGATATACAACAGGAAATACCTAAATGATCTGTCAGACAAGCCACATGAATGTTACTGTATGCACATATGACATCCTGAATTTTTGCTACTATTAGGTATTCCTTTAATGAGCACTGAAAGTACATCTTAGCCAATAGAACTAATTAACTTAGAATCAAACCCCTACAAACCTATAAGCATAAGCTTATATGTATTATTTTTTTAGTTAAGGTTAACCTTAAATGGTTATAAACTATACTTTCTAGTCAGTGGGTAATTCAAAATTCATACCTGCAAAAGTCTGAGCTATTATAATGAAAGATAATATTCAAATGAAATTAATGAAAGCATCATTATCCAGTTTGTAAGAAGTAATTACATTTCACCTCTCTAAAATCCCCCTATTGCTTCAAGAGCAAATGAAAATTGTCTTCCTAAACTGCTGTGTGTTACTGTTACACATTATTGACAGCAGAGCTTGTGCAAAATTCTCTAGTATTTTATTATTTCTTTTAATTTTAAATGATGAAAATAAACACATCTATATGTACGGGTACACATACACACATATATATAAACAGAAATATGTTTGACCTCCTTGAGGCTTTTTGTGAGGGGGTTACAAGGGAAATGATAGCAGTATACAGCAAAGAGGATTGTTTGTACACTCCCCTGTGCTCCCCTGAGCACTAACTTGATGTCAAATAAAGCAGCATACAATATTTCCTCTTTTTGACCACTGCTTTGTCCAGGTGGTATTTGTGTGTAATATTCTTTGCAGTCAGAAGATTGCGTGGATTGCAACTGGGAGGAGGGATGGCCTGGGGGAAAGTCTGGCCCTGAATGTTTAAGAAAAGCCAGCTGCAATCTGGCTCAGAATTTCTGCTTTCTATTCTTAAATTTATGAAATACTATAGGGTGATAAAACTTACTATGTAAACGAAAGATATTTAAATTCTCATCTGAATGTCTCAAATATGTAGAAGCAATTGAGAAGTGAATATAAAGAAGAGAGAAGAGAGAGCCGTCTGAGCAATACACTTTCACAAATCAAGAGCTGCAATAAATAATATATAATATTTGATTCATTCAGCTAAGTCAGTCTCTGAAGCTCTTACAATTTTTTATTCCCTTGACTCAGAAAGTTGGTAAAAATGGTCACCTCCCAGAAGTGAGATTGTAGAATTTACCAACTCAGTCCCATGCAGCTTTGCATTTCAGCTGTTACTTTTCTGTTTAATAACTTGCATGGCTTTTATCCAGAACTAATTTTGTGTGGATGGAGGTGTCAGTACCTGTGCTAATACACTAATACATATTCAGGTTGTAACACACTGGTATATAGTGTTCTGCAGTCAGTCTTCCTACTGCCACTATTTGATCTGAAAACTACTCTGGTATTTATAAAATAGAACTCCTAGTGCTCCTAAGGTATTGGACTTTTGGATTATTTTTTCCCATTTTGCCAGGAAAGCAGAGAGAGTTTTGCAATGCAATGACAACATACCAGTAATCAGTGACCAAAATGTAGTATGAAGTTTTACATTATGGCATTAGTTTCCAAATTCAGGAGAGAGATGTAATAAGGACATTGACTGATAAGTTTAGGATGGTGTCTGTCTCCTTTATATTTATGTGAACCCCAAATCTAAGCTGGTTTTCTAAAACTCCATCTCTAGTTGAAGTTTGGGGTTTTTTTTTAAATCTCCTGGGGGCAGTTCACCCTACAAATCTCAAATACCTGATACCTATCTTTAGATGGTGGAATCATTCCTTTGAAAGCATGTCTCTCTTCCTTTAATACAGTGGGAGCATGAATAAAAACTTTTTCGTAAATACCTAATTTTCGGGTGTCTAAAGTACAATGAAATCCACATTACACAACTACATTAACATTTAGACCCAAATTAACTGCACAGAAAACTAGGTACAAAGTAGATCCATTGGAGAACACCATGCTGATACTTTTATGTATGGGCTACAGCCTGAAATTCATGTATATTTAGGCAGGTTTAAAACAGTGCTAATAAAATAGCAACCTCAGAGAGCTATTGTGTGCCTTCACAGACTTGTCATTAAAAATGGCTTTGAGATGCTACAGGTAAAGAGTTAGTAGAAATTTAAATGAAAATTCATTGGGTGGTAGTGTCTTGCTCATTTTATAGTGCATGTCCCACTTTCTTGATCAATTTCTTTCTTGTTTAAAATAATTTTGAACTGAAAAAATGGGAAGAGGTTACAAAGAGAGAAAGCAAAAGAGAGAGGGAAAGAGACAAAAAAATAATGCAAGAAAGAAAGAACACAAGAAAGAGAAGGAAGGAAGGAAGGAAGGAAGGAAGGAAGGAAGGAAGGAAGGAAGGAAGGAAGGAAGGAAGGAAGGAAGGAAGGAAGGAAGGAAGGAAGGAAGGAAGGAAGGAAGGACAAAAAGGAGGAGGACAGAAAGAAATGGAGGAGAGAGAGAAAATGTTTCATCTGGAGAACAGCTTTCATACATCTCCATTAGTGTTTTCCCAGCCTTTTCCAAGTCCAAGCATCATCCTTTCCTGCCTTTGAAATGTTGCTGCCAGCAGTCCTATAGGGTGCAAAACTGCTTACATCTCTAGGCTCCTTTGGAGTCTTGTGGATTTACTTCATCTGAGATGTTTAGCCATTGTCAGAAAATCCCCGTTTGATTTATGTACAGTGAGTTAAATCTGGTGGCAGTAACATCACACAGCCCTCCTGGCTTCCAAACAACTGTAAGAGTATAACTGTCAGCAGACACTATTCCATTTTGTTTTAGCAGAGTACAGCTCATTTAATCCTTTTCAGATTTGGAATCAGTTATCCATGTTCTTATTTACTCAAACTATCATACTAGGTGCTTTATCACCTGATTAATTAGGAAGCAAAACAGAAACAAGTTGTCTAATCAATTCCACATTCTTCTTTTTCACCTGTCAATAGTGGGCTACAAAGCTCCATGTTTTGAGCCAGCAGAGCACCAACTTCTTGCAAGAGAAAAGATTCATCTGGGAGAAACATTGCACATGCTCACTGGGAAACCTTCCAAAGATGGACTGCAGGTAATTCTCTTGTCTTGTTTTAAAGGATTTTTGGGCACAGAGGACTTTGCATATGACAGGGTCTGGGACACAGTGGTCAGCAGGAACATCCCAGCAATGAAGAACAAAAAGCTCAGAATCTGCTGTTCTGAAAGCACCAGTCTTTCAGGAAAAAAATTTCCAGGGCTCATTAACAAAGCTGCATCTCCTAGTTTGCCCCAACTCTCTTGACACAGAGTTAGTGTTTGCTACCCCTCTGTACTGTTCTCGGCCTCACAGTCTGTGGGAGGACATGCATCTGGGTCTCACTGCTCATCAAAAGCTTGTGTTTGTTTCTGCTCCTTTGCTCAAGGAAGGCTGTTATTGCTCAGCCATAATGATTTTGTATAAGCACAGTTCCAGCTCTATCCAGGAGTTCACAGTAGTGTGCAAATACACACAAACCATTATGGTATGCAAACCACAACTTCCTCTATCCACTTTTATATTTACAGGTTCTCCTTCCCCCATCCAGTCTTGAGTTGTAAAACCATGGATTTATTTTGACTTAGCTTTTCAGAAATCCATGTGAAAGACTGGCAAATATTGTAGAAAACAGATGTTTTTTCTCATTTATACAATATTTAGAAGCAGATATTATTCACATAAGCCCTAGAGCTAACAATTCTAGCTCCATCATGAAAAGGAAAAAATAACTTGAATGTGATGTGGTGGTCAATAATGTCATATTACTAGGCTTTTCTCCATGTGACACACTAATACATCAATATACAAGTAAAACAGTGTTAGTATCCCAGAAACTCTTATACAGTTTCTAACCATAGTCATATTTTTCATCTGTTATCACTCAGCATAAATCTGAAAGCAAAAGGCCAAAAATGCCCTCCTATTTCATTGCAGTACTGAAATGCCACAGTCTCTACTCTTAGAAGTCTGTCAGGTATGAATGAGGGTCAGAGGAATACAAAACTCCTACACAGGAGGTTAGAAAAAGTACATCATTTAACAGGAGAAATGTTGCAGCACAGACTGAGCAACACCAGCTAGAGAAAACTACAGCCAGGGAGTGATGGTCGTGCAGCTGTACTAAAGGCTCCTGTGAGTGGTGGTGCCAGCAATGAAATTGTCTGTAGTGGAAGTAAAGGACAAATCAGACGAATAATAGGTATATCCTGAGAAAAATCATGGTGGTTGCCTGTCTGTTGACAAGAGGGCAGAGAGACCTGTTGAAAACAGATTTTGGTGAACACTGGCCTTTATAGAAACATAATTTGTGAAGAATTTGCCTTTAACCAAACTACCTTTTATAAAACATAAAATTGAAGGATTTAAGTTCAAGAGGAAGAAGGGATTAAAAAAATGGGAAAATGTTCCTGGGTTGCTCTTTGTCCTTAAAGCTCTGTTTTTCTTTTGTCTGCAGGTTATATTATATACAGTATTTATGTAGGTATTTTATTTTCAAGAACATGTGCTTGCCAGCATCTATATCCAAACAGTTACATGGATGTAGATGTTTTATAAAGCAAAAGTTGTGTATCTAAAAACAAAAAAGAAACTTTTGGGAGCTTAAAACATTTGATTAATTTTAGATAAAATCTCAAAAGTAATTATTTGTTCTTTTGTCTATGTACGTGCTTACACAGCTCCAGGCTCCACCCCTTGATGGCTACTGTGAAAAAATTAACACTGTCTTGGCTGAAAGCAGACATCAATGTATGTGGGGAAAAGAAAGAAATGCAGCATTGATTTGGAGTGATTTAGTCTCCTCTCAAATAAGCCATATGACAGACAGAATGGGCTGATATTCTTTTCAAAAACAGCCATAAGGCAAAAAAACCAGCCCCCCCCCAATAAACAAGAAAACCCATCTTGGTAGAAGTAATACTAATAGAATGAAAAACTCATTTTAAGGTTGTGAAAAGTGTGTATGGCTGATTGTATATTGAAGGGCTGTATATCTATTTCCAGCCTTGAATAAAAAGTCTTAAAATTAAATTGGAAAAAAAAAATAATGTTCATTCTTTGTTGTTGCAGTGTCCCTGAAGTCTTAGAAAATCCATACTGCTTTAAAATATATTAAAAAAATCTTTTTAAAAAGCAGATATACAAAATTTCTGTAACATTTGGTTTTTAATTTCTTTTCTGCAAATATTATACACCTTATAACTGTTTTACCTGATTAATGAAAATAAAGCATTCTTAGTAACCACAAATGAGAAAAGAGGGCTTTCCTAAATCAGTGCACACTGTTCCCAGATAAGGGTGACATCCAAATGCCAATATTTCCTGCTAGTTTCTCCAAAAATTGACTATTTCAAGCATTTTTGTACTGTTACCATTTGTTGCCTATCCAGTGAAGTCCATATTTACTTTTGTTGCCAGCTTGTCCTGTCCCTGTCACAGACTGGGAGCCATCAGTCACTCTGAAGTCTTCCAGGTTTGTTTAGTCACTCCTCTCTCCTTATGTTCTGCTGTCTTTTGTGCTCTCATGAAAACCTCTCCACCTCTCTCAGACCTATCTAGTCATTGTTCATCTTGTGCCATCACTTAGGTGGCTGCTTTTTCATTTTAAGGGCTACTCTGTCATTCAGGAGCATTTTATGTCATATGCAGAGGGGTAAATAGGGATCCAAGCTGAAGATCAGAAGAATCTAATTTGCCCCATTACACAGGTGTGGAACATGTTAAACCAAACTGAGCTCACATGTCCTGTGACTCGTCCTCAGTGGCAGCACTCACGAGGTAACAGGGTTCAGCATGTCCACTCCATTTCATTCCTTTTTCTTCTTTCTTTCACTTTCTTAACTGTTTAATAAATTAATTTTTTGCTTAAAAGGAATATTTTGTAACAATCCTGATTTGGATTTGGTCATTCACCCACTGTATCTACGACATGCCACAAAAAAATAGAATCTTCAAAGAAAACCCTGAAACCTACAGTAAAGACACAGCAGGATTTTCACCTAATACACAGCTCCCTCCTCCACTCTCTGTGGAGTCACCTGGGCAGTGAAAACTCAGTTCAGTGAGGGCAGTGAAACCTAGTTCAGGATCTGTTTCTATTATGAGAAGAGTGGGAGTGTGATGGGTTTTGTGTTTCATAAACCTGTAGGATTCAATACATCAGAATAATTCTGCTTATAAAGGGTATTTACATATTGGCATGATGCAATTCTAATTTCCATATGAAAATTAAGAGGTAAATTAGACGAAAGTTACAAAATCATTTATCTTCAAGAACATTTCATCCATAGAATCAGATAGCCTGGTGGGAGAGTAAGGGGAGGAAAGTAACCTTCAAAACCAACAGTTGGACGTTTACTGTGTTTGGGTTTGGGGTTACTTTTTTGGAAACTGGTCTTTTTATCTGCAAGAAGCTTGACATGGTCTGTCATAGTCTTCCTGGTTTCCTTTGGTGCATTCCAGACACATTCCCTTCTCAGCCTTCCATTTTTTTTCAATAAAGCAGAACTAGGCTACTTGCTGCCCTTTCACTTCTCTACAGAATTTTTTTTGTACTGCTCAGGACAAATTATATCATTAATAAAGAATTTTAAAATAATGTTGACCTCCCTACAAATAAATTGACTGTTTTATTAACATTAACTATCAGTCCTTCTAGGCTTGTGCTTTTGATCTCTTTTTATAAATAGCCAAAAAGGAATGCACTTGAAGTCTTATACAGTCTGAATGTGTTGCCGTAATCAACCTTACACTCAATTATTACTTGCAAAGTTTTGACTGAGCTAAGTGTGTTTTCAACCATTGATTCATGTTTAATAGCAGCCATATCAGGAAAACAGTCAAAGCTTTATTATTTTGCAGTTTTTGCCCTTAAATCACTTGCATTAATCATGCTTGATTACTGAATATTCAATACTCATGACTTTCCTTTCCTTTTTCCTCTCCACCTCCTTCATTTCCCACTTCTATAGTTTCTTTGATCTCTTATTGTCAAGTCTAGAGCCAGACCAAAAATCAAATAAGTCTTGTTTTGCCTTATTCATTTGAATGTCAAAGGATCAAACTGTCAGTATCTGCTGCAGAGTCCCTAACACAGGCAAAATAACAGATATTTCTGGGTTTGATGCTGTACAAAGACAAGGTAAAGAAGAAGAACAATCACTCCTGTATAAGTGGACTACTATATATCTGCCTTCTATTTAGTCTCACTATTCCATTAAAATCTAACTGGTAAAATAGAATATATAAGTAAATTCCACCCTAATTCTTCAGGTTGAAATTAAATCTAGGACCCAAAGTTAGTGAAACTAATGCTCAAAAACCCACGTCTCCAAAAGTAGGATGCTTCTCTGTGTGATTATTTGTACCTTTTTCATCCCAAGATGAAAAATTAAAAGATGTCTGTTTGCTTTTCCACAGTAAATAAAATTGGACTAAAATATCACAAGAGCATTTTGCTTGCTACTCTTAGTGCTTCTAACATTGTGTTTGCAATAGTAAGACACAAACTTTTTTACAATAATGAGTTTTGCCTCTGTCTTCATGCCAAAGACAAGGAACACAACGGTTAATACCTCTGGCCATAGCAGAGTTTCAAGGAGTAATCTGCCCATTTTCAGAATTAGAAATAAAAGCTGCAGAAAAGGGACTTCTATGCCTGAACTAATTCACCTGTCCCTGATTCTGTCCTTTTATTAAAACTAAGAGTTTTCTTCCCTTTAATTTGAATGCCAACAGTTTCAAGGATTCTGCCAACCTCACTTATGGTTCCCTTACACTGTAATGGTGCTGAGTTGGAGTTTCATCACTGTCAGAGATGCCGCAGTGCCAGAACTCCTTGCAGTCAGCATATCCTCAGGTTACTCTTCTTTCCTTGGGTGAGTCACACAGACAATAACATTTTGCACTGCTCCCTGAACCTGTTCTACCAGGTGCTGACCACTCTTCTCAATCAAAGTCATCAAGATTGTCTAAAGTAACAAATTGTCCTACAAACTCAACACATTCAATCCAGTGGAAAACACTGGAAAAACCACAATGTTTAAAAACAATGGAATCTGGTAACTCCTCTTTAAAACATTTAATCCACTCTACATTTTGTTTAAGGAATGTAGAAAGTTCAATATTAAGTCACCAAATATTAATGTCACAATGTAATACAAAATTACAAGAGCCTGAGATGGCAACTCACTCCATGGGTGCCTTTTAAAGAAACATTTTTCCCAGTAAAACTCTTATTCCATCTGCCTTCTTAAAGGCATCTTAAATACTTGAAGACAATTAATTAGGAGAAAAATGAAGCTTTCATGAAGGCAGGTGACTTTAGTATAGTATAAAAAAGGTAATATTTTCATTATTTTCACTCATGAATTTAAATATCTCAGTTCCAGCACTTGAGAGCAATGATTATTTCAGTGAAATAAAGAAAGATAATATTTTATCTTCTCAATAGTTGCAGTCAGTATTTATTGTGGAATACAAACAGTGAAGACAAATGACCTGTTTTAGAAACCCTGTGGTAATTTTTCCCCTCTTAAGTTGACTTCTCTAATTAGAAAGGGAAAACATACAGTCCTATCATGGAAATTATCCAGTTGATGAGGCTGGAGATGGAAAGAAGCACCTTGCACTACAGAATATCTCTTCAAAGGATGAACTTGTCTGTGCATAGACATATTAGAAATAGGTGCGCAGGTCTACACCCAACTCTGTAAACTGATAACACCCTCATTACAGAAGGAAAAGGTCAATAATGTATTACAACATCAGTTATGGGAACTAGAAATCCAACTGTGACTTAATTTTTAGTTCAGTCGGAATGAAGATGCACTTGATAGCTCTTTAATCTAAAAGAAGACTCTTCTGTTGCCATGATTCATAAAAGCAAAAGAAAAACAAAATTGCATTCTTAGAGAAGAAAGTTATTAGCAATATTGGAATTATCTCAGCCAAGGGGAAGCTACCAAGCTGCATTAGTCATTGGTATTATTTTACTATATTTGAAATGAGTATACATAAATGAGATAAGTTTATAAAGTAAAACATAATGATGATGATAACATGGGAGCTAATACATTTTGCAAGAAATTGTTAAAAGTGGGACAAGCATGGAAATGGTTTGCTCCTTACATTCCCCTGTGAGTTTGGCATCAGCCCTGCTGTCCCTGTTGCATGATGAGCACTACTTGCTTAAATTTTTACCATGGACCCAAAGTCCTTTTGGTGTCTGCAGTCTCACAGGAAGAGACCCCCCCCAGTCCATGCAAGCATAGCCTACCTCTTCTATTATTACCAGCTTAAGTCTGTATTGGGGTACACCACAATGAACTCTAATTGTTGCCAGGTCTCTAAGTGATTTAGTTTATCCTGAACTGGTCACCTGCCTTAAATCACTGCATCACAGTAATACTCATAGATGGCTTTCATGTTTCCTTCCAAGCCATTAAAAGTAGCAGATCAATAGATCCCAATAGATCTCAACTGCAAATGCAACAACTCAGTGATGATTTTTTGTTTATAATTTCACTCCATTAATTTCTAGTCTGTTTAGTATATGCTACATTCCCATTAGTTTACTGGTAGATAAAATTTATGGAATTTTATATGTCCATGATATCAGCTCCCTACAGAACTTTCCTGCACTTGGTTAGAAATTCTGCCCTTTCTTCAGCTATGACATATTCTGTTTAGTAGTAGTAGCAGTAGTAGTTAAAAGTTTTTATCTTTTACTCTTCCAGTGATACATGTTTCTTAAGTGCTGTAACTTTATTGGTTGAATTGCGTTACTTTCTTCTGCTATCAACATTTACAGTTTTCTTAGTTTTATATTTGTTTGATAATGAAATTTTGTTTTGTAGCCAGTGAAGTTGTAATTATGGACTTATAAAAAGAACATTTGATAGATGGCTCATGTTTCCTAATTATGAAAGATATTATTCTATTGTATTGTCTCTGTGGCTTTAGCCACTTTATCCCCACTTGAACTAACTCTTTATATGTCTTAAATGAATTAATGGACAGAGAGCTCTGACTCAGTCTCAAGACCCCCTGAAGTGCAACACATAAGCTCTCAACTGAACCCTCACCTCATCCTTAAACTTCTCATCTGCCAGGAATCACAGGTGTGGCTCTCATGGTGGTAACATGATTACCCTCCTGAGTTCAGCACACCCTCAAAACCAGTTCCCAAAAGGATTACACTTCCAAGTCCTGAGTCTGGATTATATGTCCTTTATGTTGAAAGCTCATAATACAGAGCTGATGAGTCCATCACCTGGAAGATGATACAGTGGCAACCTTCAAGATCAGCCCTTTCCTTATCTCAGAATCCTTTTCAAAAATATACCAGTGTACTGAGCTCCTACATCTTTTTATTGCCCATTCATAATACAAATGACAATTTTGCCTGCAAACCTGATAGCATGTCAACCATCCATAAGAGAAAATGGGATGAGTGACTTGACAGACCACTATCTTCTAAAGCCCTACAAGTACTCTTTGAGCTTCAAGAACAAAAGACATTTTTAAGTGATAGTTGCCCTCAATATAACCTGAGACAAATACTGGGCTCAGGTTGGGGTGGCTGAGACCACAGACAATACGTTCCACTTTGTGACTCAAGCAAATTAACCTTAAAGATACAAGGCACCAACTCTCCCTGGAATTTTGACTTCTTCCTAACTTCACAGCAAAGCTTCACACACAAGCAAATTGAACAATAATTCATCATGAAGTTCAACCCATTTCTTATTTCAGAGTGTCTGAAAGGTAATACAATAGCTGGTATGATTTAAGGTTAGGAAATAGAGTCCTAATTCTAATCAAAGTTGGTCAGGATCTTCTGGAGATCTGATAAACATAAAGTGACCTGTTGACTGTCTTTAAGAGGTGAACAGAGAGATCATAACCCCTAAATCACTTTCAGCATCACCCTAAAAATCACCAATTCTTTCCCTCAGATACAGATATCACCACTGCCAGCACTCCTCTCCTGAATAGGAGACTGTCATAATCACCACTGCTTTTGCCATCAGTGTGAGCCCTGATGATGGTCACTGGCAGAACTGAAGCTGTAAAAAGACTGTCACCGTCACCTTTCTTGGTGTGCTTTCTCCATTACTGGGGGCATCCAGTCTGAATTCCAGCACTGCTCTTACCTGAGCCCTAAGCCCATGTTGAAAGTACCCATCCAAAGTCTTAAAGAAAGTTGAGACCGTGATGGTTATGAACACTAACTCCATTTTTCACTCTGCAAATTCTGGCAGATATGTTAGTTAAGTGGACCAGTGAATCTTATATTTCCCAAACCCTACAAGCCCTCCCATAAAGGGCCATCAGGAAGAGGATAGGTCTCATAAAGAAACCAGCTTCCTAATCCATTGAAATCTGCAGTACGTGCCAAAGTAAAAGTTCCCAAATGAAGGAGAGAATCAAGTTGCAGTTTTAAGACCCTTAACCACTCTCACAGTCCATGTAAATGCCCACGTCCATGAAGAAACTAACTTCCTACATGACTGCAGTCCTTGCAAGTCTCACTATTAAGCTGGAAAACACAGATTTTTCAAGCCCCTTTTTTTCCTAAGCCTATCCTTACCAGAATGGTAATTAGAACCAGGAAACAAATCCCTGAGCTAAATGAGATCCTATTATTTCGATCCTATTAACACTATGCCCTCTTTCTAGCCCTGTAGGCACTTTTGAATCCAGAAGTAATCATGGCTCTGAATGTGTGCATTCTCAAATTCTAACCCTAACAACACCTCTGAATTCTAACCCTAATTAAACTTAACTTTAATTATTCAAGTACCAGTTGTATCTTAAAAGAGAACATGAGTCATTGGACCTTTACCTAGTTCTGTGGGCCCTTCAGTGACTGTTAATAAAATGGAATTTTGAAGGTTTATTCCCATGTCCCTCCCCAAACTCACACTCTACTCCAGTCTCTATTTACAGCCTACAGTTAATGAAACATATGGTGCTCTCTTCTGCAAACAGCATTCCCTTTTCCTAATTTCTAACTCTGCAGTAATGAGCTGAACTTTAGAAGCTTTATGTTCCCAAATTCTACATGAAATTGCGGCCCTAGTTCTAAAGTTAATTGTAGCAGAGTGATCAGTTCTTACTAGTTCTACTAAGCCATAACACTAAATCTAATCCAAATATTACGATGGATTAGTAACTATGTAAAAAAAAAAAAAAGGGGGGGGGAGGCAAATAGAAAAAAAACCCAGAAAAAAGTTAATAAGAGGTAGAAACAAAAAGCAGCTTTGATCCTCACCAACAGTCACTCATTCCCTTTCTCCAAGGCCTGTAAAAGTTAACAATAGATCACAGGAAGCCAGAAGGTTTCAGAAGTTCTGAATACCTCCTTCAGTCTAGTTCTTGGGTCTTAGAGAACCCACTAACAAATTAGGTAATTAGAGGTTGTATTCCCAAACTCTAGCCTAACCTGGAAACTTTTTATTATAATAACTAATCTCTACACAAAAAGAGAATCTAATGAATTTTTAACACCAGCTCCCTGTCTAACTCCTTGAGCATCACAAAAATCAGCTATAGATTTGCTGTCAAATCAGTAGACACTAGACCCTTAATCTCCAGCTTTAGTTATCACCAAAAGACCAATCTATGCAATAAAGGATAATGAAAAGGAATCAGCCTAACCTGAGCAGTCAGAGAATCCAGTATTAAGGTAGCCTCTTGGTATTTCCCTAGATGTAATCTTGATTAAAAATATTCCTCCTCTAAATGTAATTAGAAATAGAGCTGAGACACATTCCAACATTATAAACAAATAGAGAGGAATAGAGGTGCTGCTGACACCACTTTCTGCTTTTACTGTGTTTATAATATGAAGCAAGCAGCATGTGTGACACTGTTCAGTGATAGCATGAGAGTGTTTGGAAATTTTTGATGGTGAGATGGTTCTAGAAGGCTGTGTAGGGTGAAGGGAGCCAAAACAGGTATGGTAATTTCCATACTGGGTAATGATAGAATCAGTCTAGCTCAAAATATTTTCAGAAATACAAATCTGGGACTTGTTTAGGAGGAACTAGACTGTTCCTTACAATACT
The DNA here is from genome assembly GCA_036785705.1 of Acanthornis magna. Taxonomy (NCBI): domain Eukaryota; kingdom Metazoa; phylum Chordata; class Aves; order Passeriformes; family Acanthizidae; genus Acanthornis; species Acanthornis magna. The sequence goes on along the minus strand of JAWUZG010000060.1, from coordinate 4,034,923 downwards.
GGAGATAGAAATAAACTAAGCTTTGCTTAATGTGGACAAGTGGAGGACCAGAACCTGGGAGTAATTTCCACAGTTAAATTCTGACAGCATTATGAAATATGTTTGTATGTACATCCAAGTGGAGAGATCTCCCTCCTTTCCTTGGCCACTAGCAGTCCAATTGCAGCATCCATTTTCAGATGTAATGCTCTGATTGCAAGAAGGTAGAAGGAAACTACATTCACCTTGATTTTACATTCTTTTCCTAAGCATCCATTCCTGACCACTACATAAAACAGACTTAATAATTCCTGGTGCCTGATGCAGAAAAAACCAATGCAATCACCCAGGGCCAGATCCTCAGCTACTGTTAAACTGCAGGTCCACTAAATTCAGATCATAACCTGAGGATACAGATTCTCACTGTTCTCAGTGCACACTGCGAATTGCGGGATCTAGGCTATTATTGCACAGGTTTTGAAGATTTCCTGATTATTTTAAAAATAATTCACAAATCCTTATCCCTGCACAATTATTGCATGTGTCTAATTGATGTACAAACTCAGAGGATCATTTGCCTCATGCTGTATTGGACACATAATTACTCAAACAGAGATTACTATTAGTCATCTCTCTTCCATGCTTTGCACAGGTCACTAAAGCAGCATCAATCTGTACTAAAATAAATTTTAATCTGATCACAGATACAGTGATGTAAATTCTTGAGTTCAGTGGAAAATCATCTGTAAAATAGATTTACTAAGCTCTTCCTTTCTCTTTGTTCTTTTTTTATTTGCAGGGGAAAAAAATAGAGCAATCTAATTTTGAAATAAAAGACAGCAGTTCATAAAAAATAATATTATGTATTGTAATTTGGTTGTTGAAGGATTGTAATTAAAGAGGTGCAATGAAAAAAGCAATGTCACACTTCTGAATATTTAAAAATCTCAGAGCATTTTACACACTGTAAATTAAACCTTATGGCACATTAACAGTAATATGTAAAAATATATATATATGGGCAATATTTTAGCAGTGTATAATCTGAGTTATATACACTCTCCACACTGTGGGAGAGAATATTTGCAAAAGTCAGCAGTACTTCTGTGGGATCCAAGAAACAGGACTCAGTTCCCCATGCAGTTGATGATTTCTTGTAGAAATTTGGGACTGCATTATCAAAACAACTCTATTTTCACCACAACAAGACTGTTTATTTTCAGGATTATCCAAAGTCCAATGCTTTTTCTCTTCCTATTCCATTCTTGTGATATGTACTGATGAGCTTTGAGAGGGCCATACATCCTGTAAGCATAGCTCTGTAAAAGTAATTTATTTTGATGCACTAGTTGGTTTTCAAAACTTGTCAGTCACTCATCTCACACTTCCTTATTAGCTATAAGGAGGTATTGCTGCTTCCTTCACTTTTCACAGCAATCTCTTTTAGAAATAGCTGTTTATTGCTTTGTGTAGTATATCAGCCAGAGCACAATCTACATCTACTCTTGCAGGTGTAACATATCTGGGAGTTCAATATCAGTTTGCAGGTGCTGCAGCCAGGGGGATGACACACAGTGCAGCCATCTGCTGCCTCTGCTGCCCTCCAGAAGACAGCAATATCATGCCGAGTGCCACCAGGAGATCATCCCAAAGTGCACAACTGAATTACCTGGGAGAGCATTTGGTGGCTTCGGTCCAAATACAGTGGGTCACTGCTTCACCACCTTGACACTTCTACATTACAGAGCAGGAATGATGAACAGCTCCAGGAAACTTTCTTGGTGGATTGTACATGTACAGAGAAACATGAAACACTTTTGTAAAACAGGCTCTCCAGTGCATTATTACAGATAATGACCTTGTGCTGGTTTTGGCTGGGATAGAGGTAACTTCACGGGAACTGGTATGGGGCTGTGTTTTAGATTTGTGCTGGAAACTTAATTGATAATTCAGGGATGTTTTTGTTATTGCTGAGCAGTGCTTGCACAGTCAAGACCTTTTCTTCTCCTCAAGCAGCTTTCCCAGCAAAGGGGCTGGGGGTGCACAAGGAGCTGGGAGGGCAGAGAGCCAGGGGAGACCATAACTGACCCAAGGGGTATCCCATAGGGTGTGACATCATGCTGAGCACATAAAGCCGGCTGAACACCTGCCTGCCTATGGAAAGTGATGAAATTTCATATTTTGCTTTTAGTTGTGCATACAGATTTTGCTTTACCTATTAAACTGTCTTTATGTCAACCAAGTTTCTTCATCTCAGTGGTAGCTGCATCCAACATGCTGTGTTCAATCCTGGTTTACACAGAGACAGAAGAATAAAAGATAATATAGGGAAGGGCAACAAGGGTGATTGAAGCTGTGCAAAGAAATTCGTAGCATGCATAAAAAGAATGCGATGTTTTCTTTTAGGTAGGAATTAATAGAAGGGGTCATGAAAAAAATATGCATATTATTATTGTTATTAGGGAAATATGTTGTGACATTTAGTGTATCTCATGAGACAATAAGACAATATGGTCTGTTGAAAGATACTGAAACCCAGACACACTTCAGTTAGAGAGTATGTGATCTTTATGGTAAGAATATCCTTAGTTTTGATATGAAATATCAGAATTTGTGTAGGCTGGTATCAGACATGAGGAAATTTTTACCTTTTGTGGGCCTGGAAGGAAGCTTCCTCTGGTACCAGGCGATTCCTGGTTGCCTGCTCCTTTTCTGAGCTCTGCAGCTGCAGGCCAATTCCATGTAAAAGTATTGATTATGCAAGGGGAAATTCCTCTCAGGGTATCTTCCAATACAGAAGCATCTATTGCCCTGGAGAAATGGGGAAGAAATAGGGAGAATATAACATAAGTATGTCTGCTGTGTAATTTCTGATACCAATTAAACATTACAGAAGTGACTATAACATTGCAGTTGTGGGGATTTTTCAGAGAGTTCCTTAAGTAAAATGCATAGTTTGTCTCCTTCTGAATTAAAAAGCTGACTTTTTTTTTTTTTTTCCATGTAACTGATAAAATTCTTCTCCTTAACCAAACTTCATCTTTGGAACTTATCTGCAGCCTGTTTCTAAAATATTCATTCTTATGATACCTCACTCTTAGCTAACCAATTTCTCTACATTTCCTATTCTATTCCCAATTATACTTTCCTTTTTAAAAGGCCTCCTCCTCTTTCTCCTAGTTTTCACCAATTATTTCCAAATTCTTACTTATAAACATTGCTTTTGTTTGGTTTCTTTTTTTTTTCTTGCCTAAATACCTTGCACCCTTATTTTCTTCATATCCCTCAAGTGTTTCCTCTGTTGCTATGTCTGTCTGTCCCCCACAGTTATTTTTATGGTGTCTATCCTAGATGTGTATGCCTCTTTTTTTTCATTTGTTGTTTCCCTTGCACAATTCTGCAGCTCTGCGTACAGCAGCTACAACCTCTGGGAAGATGAGGGAAATCAATAGCGGCAATTGACAGATGGTCTCTTTTTCTATCTGATAATGATGCTAAAATAACAATGAAATCTTAGGACTGTTGTAAAAAATTACCAGAGTATCACTCTCCAACAGCAGGAAAATTAAGTCTCAACCAGGTTTAACCAAACAGTAAAATTATAAATCTCTCCAAATAACTCTACAAACAAGAAAATAAAAAAAATACACATGCTAAACAACTAACTCTGACTTTTGGTTTGCCTGGAAAATGTTCAGGATAGGAAAAAGAGGAGGCTACTAAGTGGCACAGATTGTGGACTAAGGGCTGTAGACAGAGCTTGACAGATGTCCAGTGTTTGACAGGCCTCTAGCATTCAAATTACTCTCAGATTAGCCAGCACATCTCCAGTAATAAAAGAGAGTAATGATTTCAGCTCTCTTATTTATTCATTTTACACTGAGTCTGGAAGCCATAAAACACTGCACTGATGGATGTAAATTGTCTCAGACAATTAGCTCCTATTGTACAAAAGCAAATTTGAAGTCTCTCCAGTTTAATAAGCAAGATGCCTTGGATTGAATTTCAAATATTAGTGAAGTAAACAAAAAGAGAAAAAAAGGCTTATAGTGGGCAGACAGATGTGTAATGGCCAGGGTGTGACTGGAAAGCACTGTTAGGAATATAAATCTGCAATGGGGACACTTCAGCTGCTCAAATGCATATTTGCCTATCCTTTGTGTATTATCGAGTAAAAATCTTTTCTTAAAATTAACTTTTTTTTCCTGCTCTTTATAGCATTTCTCAGTTTGCTAGGTCTAGACAGAGTCATGATGTTTACCATTCCTTCACCAAACACTTACTCTGTCTCTTCAACTCAGAAAATCTCCCTGCAATGTCTGTCAGATTTTTCAGTAAAAGATTCCCCAAAAAGACTTCTACCTATGACCAGTCAGAAAAGTCATTCAAAACAGTTCAGACAATTTTCCTCTTATGGTGCCAAAGCCAACTTAGTCTAGACACTTTCAACCTGTACTGTGATATTTCCCAAAGTCTATTTTTTTACAGCTCTAAGTTTTCCTGGAAAGGCACCACAGATTTGAAGCAAAGCAATGCACAGTAGACTTGAACCAGAAGTTTAAGACCTAGCAAACCGGATGCAAATTCTTTAGTGTAATTGATTATTCATTCCATCCTTGCCTTGTTGAAATTTATTTATCTTGTTTGTCCTGATAGGTTTGCATTTGGAGGATCATTGAGCTCTGGTCATTCAGAAAGAAATTCGAAGGAAGTGTGGGAAGTGATGGCTTAATCAGCTTTAGATTTAAGATATCCTTTATCCTCATGGGCATTAAAAATTCACGGTTGCATCTGTATGAATGAAAACCATGACAGACGCACAGCAAATGTAAGGAATCCTGTAAGCATCAGAACTATCTCCCTTTTGCTGGACTTGTGTAACAGTTAACACGGTGTCCCCAGCATGCCGGAATGATGGCAGATTTCCTAAATGGTGCTGCTGAAGCATTTAGCACCATCTCCTGCGCTACATATCCAGTCACAGCAGCTCAACAGATCCTCCTTCCTTTGTTTCGGGGCTGCCTGTCTCGTTTAACTGTTTTAGCCTTGAAGTTATGTCAAAGGGCTTCTGTGAAGTTGGCATTAAAGCTGAAACAGTAGCAAGGGCTGAAGCTGGATGGTCTGTCCTGGTTTCCACAAGTCAGATGGGAAAGGCAGTTGGCATCTACACATCACCACAGCAGCACTGGTAACTACTGTCATACTCAGACTGTGTGTTCTGTCATTTCACATCATTGGTCCCAAATCAGTAGTAAATTTTTCAATGTTGTGAGGGAGCAAAACATTATAAATGTGAGATTAAAATAAATAGTATGCTTAGTATAACACAAATAACCAATAGAAAAGAAAGAGAATCATCCCAGGATATCTTTTGGTGACCTGACCTTTGATACCTAGAGCATACTTCATCAGTAAAAGAGGGCTGCAAGGGATATCAATTAGTTATTACAGAGAGACAGCAGTACTTGAAGGAAAAGACCTGGTTTTCCTTTAGCCTGAGGCTTTTTTCTCTGCACTAACAGTGCAAATGAACTTACACAGTGTGTGAAAATTGCATTTGTAATTGTAGAACATCAAAATGGGCTTATGTATATTTGTCATTTGGATTCTATATCTGTTTCCTGCCTTCCAACACACCTGCTCTTGAGAGGAGAAAGGTTTCAAAGAACACACTTGACGTATTAACAGTACCAGTGTGGTCAGCTTTTCCACAATGATTGTTTCAGATTGAAGCTGGGTCCAAAAAATAGCTGGGTAAAAGGAGGCTTCTCTGGACTTTCATTTTTGGAGGTCAAGATAATTAAATGCATGCTTTGCTCAACCAGTGAAAACTAGAAAAATGCATATGATTTTGTGCACATAAGTACAAATTGTGTGTTTAGAAGGTACATATTTAAAACACTACATTTCCTCAAACTCTGAACTGTGTATAAACAGGCTATAGTCCTAATAAGCTTTTTCTGGTAAACCAAATAGTAACAACCTTAGTTTTTTATGTATCAATTTAAATTTTTATTCAACACATTATCTTCATTATCTTCCTACCCTTACCAAATCTCCTTGAAAAAGTCCTTGAAGCTAGTCCCAAGAGCAACTGTTGACCATCTCCAGCTTGGAGTGTATTTTTTTTTTTTCATCTATGGCTGCTCAATACCACATCCTTGTTCAGAAAACCAGGTTCGGCAATTATGAGTTGGTTTAAGAAAATTTACATATTGTTTCTGTGTTGTTTACCATGTGTTCTTAATTATTTTGTATTTCAACATTCAGCATAAACTTTACCTGGCTTTACATGACTCTTGTTTCTGAAGAATGATCCAAACCATGCTTCTTTTTTAAAAGCATGAAAGAAACAACATCTTTAAGCAGACCTGATTGCATTAATGTCTCTTTTTCCTCTCTCTTCTGCTTTTATTTTATTGAGCTCAAGATAATTTTAAGATTTATTTTTATTTCATTTGCAAATCTAAGTCATCTTGATCATCTCAGTCAATTTTTGGCAACCTCTATTATTACTCTATTTCCTAACCTTTAATGTACAACTTTCATTGCTGATTAATACCTTTCTTCATTCCCTGTAGGCGCTTCGTTTGCTCCAAATATCCTCTTTTAGGTGTTATTAATTGAGCCTGAGATTACATAATTCTCGTGTCTGTGCAAAGTGTTTTTGAAATCTCAGAATTTAACACATTTCTTTAAAGCCAATATTATAGTTTAGCAAATATGGGTATCTATCAGCATATCTGCACAATCCATACCAGTTGGTGTCAAAGTAGTAATTAAATACAGCGCAAAAGCAAATCAGGTCCTCCAAATGTTAATCTCATTATCACCTTCTCGGCCCCGCTTGCCAGAAAGTTAACAGCCGTTAAAGCTCTGCTGCTCATCCAATCAGAATATTAAATTAATCAGAATGGCCTGACACAAATATTGCCAGTGGTGTTAATCCTTTGCTTTGTACATAGCAAATGGGGAAATAAGCATCAGTCTATGGAGCTTGATGAATTCCTATTAATATTTCAGATCTGCAACCTGCTTTGGAATGCTTCGTGTTGTGGTGTGCAATGAAAAGTTTCTCAGGGAGTGGAAAATGCACCTCGTGTCTGGTTCCGAGGCTTTTTCCCTCTGTGTTCCCCTAGCACAGCTCCCAGATAGCTTCCTCTCTCTTCCCTCTCTCTGTGCCATCATATGAATTCCTGGCAAATTTTTAGAGATGTGGCAACAGTGTCTGAAATCAGATATGATGAGATGGATGTATCAGACAGGCTCCAGCATTCAACACGCACGTGTTGTAGGGAGACATCTGAACCACAGTGTAACAGTGTTCCTTTAAATACATTTCGGGTATCACAAAAGCTATATAGTAATTTTTAATTTTTTTTCTCCCATAAGCAGACAAACATGAAAACAGTAGTTGAAAGAACCTCCTGTGTTATAAATCTTGGCTAATGAAAGTCGTCATGTTCTCAGAGCCTTGGATACTGTTCGGCTGAGGCCTTTGCCCTGCCTTTGTTATGATAGTTGCATCTAAGCCATGATCCTGTCAGAATTAATCATAGATAATAAAAAACATTAAATGTACATAATTCCACCTTTCATGTGGATACTTCCATTTATAAATAATGCATATCTATAAAGAACATGGTTACAACCTTCCAGAATTGCAACTGTGTGTGCACATCCCTGTGTATGGATGGATGTATATAAATGAGAATGCATATATATGGGGGAATTTCTATACATGTATATCCATGTGGAGAGAGCTACTTAAATATTTTTGTATGTGCATATTTATACAAACACAAAATATACATACATGCATGTACTCATGCTGCAAGAGGAATAAATATTCATTGCTCATTTTAATAATTCATAATAATAAATATTTATATAACATACACAATGATGTGTTGTGGTATAAATGTTTTAGTGGCATGAGTTGGGGGTGAATACATTATTTATGAGTGACAAAGCCACAAGTAAGTCATGCAGGTCAGCAATAAAATCTTTCCTATTCACTCTCATGAAATTCTCACATACTATCAAAAGAAGAAAAGAACTATTTATCAAATGTCTAGAACTGTTAAAATTTTGTTATTCCTGGGTTTTTTCCTGTATTAGTAGTCCTCTTTCTGACCAGAAAGAATCCAAAATTACTGCAAATACGTACATAAAATTAACATATTCAACTTTTATTTTGGTAAATATGAAGTCATTTGTCACTCATTAATAGGGAGTAAAGCATTCAGCATTGAAACAAAGACTTTATTACACTGAAATTACTTCTAAGTTTTGAAAGAAACCTGTGATTCTGATAAGAACAGGTGAAAGAGCAAAGCAAAATATAATACAATGACAACAACTTCTCCAAGATCCAAAGTTACATATTTTGGGGTTTTGTCAGGTGTAAATACTGGAAAAGCCCATAGGGAACAATCTCATCTGTAGTAGTAAGATTTTTCTTACTTAACAGACATTTTTCTGAAGCTATTTAGAGGTGTGGAATAGTCAAGCCAGCCTAAGAGGAGGAGGATTAGTAGCAGGAAAAAGATGAGACAGACAGAGGTAACTGATAAACTGAAGAAGCATGAGATGAATTTTATTTATTGCATGGTTTAACAATTTCTCATACAACTATACAATTTATCCCATTGCTGTTGCCATTACTCGTGCAGTAATGTGTATTTGTTTGCGTGTTTTTACCTCTGTCTTTTCACTAGTTTAGGTATGAGGTGCTTTTGTTTAGGTCTGTATGATAATATAAAAAAAACCACAGAATGTATCTTTTCCTATATCATATAATGCTGCAGGGATGTCAGGAAATGACTGCTATAAATACAGATAATTCTGGATAAAGATGCATACACACCAAAAATGCAAATAGGCAAGTAGAATTTTGAAAAATCTCAGTGTTTGGGGATAGCTTGAATAGAGATCTTTAATTGTGATTGTCTTGAAAAAAAATTATTTTCGATTAGAACAATATGGACTAATAGCTCCTCTGTGAACAATGATTCTCTATACTTTCGTTCTCATATATATATGTATACATGCATACATTTTAAAAATTTTATTTTTATACATGATTTCTTATATCTGTTGTTTGGAAAAAAAATAAAGAGGTTGTACCAGGCAAAATAATATTTTTCCTCTACCACATTAGCAAACAACCGCTGATACCAATACCTTGCACCCCCCTGCAACATAATACCAATATCTCTTCTCCCAAGCCCCTAAGCTTAACTGTGCATATTTTCATTAATTATAATTTGGAGGAGATGGAGAGTTTCTTTGAGGTGACAGACAAACAGCAGGATATCATGAATATGTATTGCATGTCTGAGAAAATAAATTAACAGAGGCCATCCACTCTGGTGACCCACTTAGGCTGTCATTGATGAGTGTGACAGGAAGGTTCTGTAAGAACTGAATTTGCATGACAGACTTTTCTCCTGATCAACTAATTTACTCTATGCATTTAGATTATTTTAAGCACTACACAGCAGTCAGATAATTAATCACTAAATCACCAATAGTGACATTAAGATACAAGCAATACATTATTGCTGATTACCACTTAAAACTCAGGCTTGTCGTGCTTCAGCTCAAAAATTGGTGTAATCTTACACTGAGTAATAAAATATATTATCTGATATGTTCCTAAGGTTAGATGTTTGGGGAAAGAGGTTGATACTCTATAAATAAATGTTTTTTGTTGTTCTTTATGACAAATATGAAAACAATTATGTAAATTCTCACAGAAGTACCTGGTTGCCACCAATTATTAGGTTATTCTATTAGAAACAGGTGATATTAAGCTTAAATATCTTAAAGCTCCTAGTGTGAAAATGTTTGTGTGGATGCACATATATCTGCATGTATATAAGCATATAAATATATGAATGAAACATCCTTTTCTGTGGCTCAGATATCTTCATACATACTTTCAGCCAAACAAATATAACCCTTAAAAGAATGTAAACAGATATGGAATTATAATAGAATGGGTGTCTAAAAATATAGTAACATTACAATGTGTGTTTATATGATGCATCAGAAACACACAGAGAGCATCTTCCTGTGCTGTAGATTTTTACTGATTCCTATTAATTCAATGCCTATAGCAACATATGAGTGTCTCAAATGCTTTCTTAGTGAGTTGAGTTTGGCCTTAAAGTTATGCTTTGAAGGCCAGATATAAACTATCATGTATTTTAAGAAATGCCTCAATGGAGGCATTTGTAAAAAATAAAGTGAAAAAGGCCACCATGTCTCTTAACAACTCAAAAATTAAGGATAGAGTTTTAAATTCTTTTCTAGCAGATATACAAAAAGTTCTCAACTCTAAAAACTGATCAGGCATCCACAATCCTGTTAATCACATAGGGAAAGCCAACAGCCCATAACACTTTGTTTTGAAAATTGGGAGAAAACTCGTAGTGTTTGCCTGGTTTTGACTGACTTTAAACTACATGTTTTTAATAAGAGCAGAAAGCTCCAGCACCAAATTCCTTAGCCCAAGAGGCCTTTGACACTTTTGGAAACTTAAGCTTCTTAGTTGGAGGATAACAAATTAGTGTTTGAGACCTGCTGTCTTTAATCTTCTGTACTTACTTGCAATCAAAGAAACAAGTCAGGTCTAGAAAGCTTATTTATCCTGAGGTGCACCTGGCAAATCACTTGTTTGCTGCTCCCTTGCAATGACCAGGAATTCATCCATCTGTGCATGTGCCTTGGGTGCCTTTTGGAGAAATCCACCTGTTGGGACACAGTAGACTGGAAAAAGCATAATCCACTTGGTAGCCAAAGTAATTCTCTCTACACATAATTAATTAGTTTTCTTTCCCAATTAAATGCTACTTCTGACTCTCTTTGGGTTTTTTTCAATGCTTACTGAGGAGTTTTCAAGAGCACTGAGAATGCTCCCAAAGCAAAGTTCTGCAGCTAATATCTTTTGTAAATCCACCTTGACTCCTATCACTCTGCAATTTCTCTGTAAGCTGAGCTGCAATTGTGTCTTAAAGGCTTATTTCAGTTCCCAACCAGCAACTGAGTTTAAGTGACTAGAGGAGCACAGCAAGAGGTGAAACCATTCAAGTCATCATCTGAAGTACTGTGGAAACATAGAAAATGTGTAGGGCTGTTTTGTTCAGAAACACTGTAAGGACAGCTATTCACAATGTGCTCTGCAGGCAACAACACTTTGCCCAGAAGTCTCTTAAAGTCTGTGTTTAATAAATAAGGCAATAGCTTTCTTGTGCCACCAGCAGAGAACAGGGAATGTTAATGTCCTAGGAAATTGAGCCAGGCACCTCAGGCTCTCCACAGTGCATAGTCCACACCCTGGGCTATGGAGGTGAGAACACAAACAGTAACCTTAGTAACTGCTTATCTGATTCTCTATCTGTACCTGCTTTTGGAAATTGGGTTACCTCAATGCGTGTCAGTGAGGCAAATTTGTACGTATTTAGAGGACAAGTCCCCATTTCCTAAAACCCAAATTACAGCTATTGTCTCATTCTCGGACATCCCATCTGAAGTCCAGATCAAAGTTGCACTTCATACATAGCTATGACGATTAGAGGCTTTGAAACAGAATGTTTTCCAGGCAATGCTAAAGTCAATAAGAAGATTAAAAAAATGTGTGATCCTTAGCCCAATCTGACCAAATATATTTTAGACCAGAAGCAACCCAAAATCTGTCTTTGAATAAACTGAAGTTTGTGATCTTGGAAAATATTTGTTCACATCACATATGTTACCATGGCAACAAGAAAAAGTGGTTGAAACTGAGATATCCTGCAGAAAAGAGTCCAAGACTAATTTCAATAGGAAAGAGGGAAAGAATGTGAAAACAGAAGTCCGAAATCACAGGCTCATATGTTAATGCTGCAATGGAGGTGATGGTTTTATCCTCTGCTCCAAGTCCTGTATATGCAGTGTGCATTAAATATACAGAGAACATATCAACAAGTCTTTACCAGGAGGGAGAATCCAGGATTCATATCCCACATCTGAGTTTGTGAACACAGGTCCACGTTTAAGTTCATGGTCTCTCTTTTACAATCGGAAAGAAGGGCCTAGCCCTGTTCACAGGCAGGTGGAGGCTGCAGAGCAGTGATGGCCAATTCAGTGCCCCTCAAAACAGGTAAAATGACAGTAGCTATTGCTGAGAGCACATTATCTCCTGACTACAACTTTTCCCAAGAAATAACACCATATTAATTCTCATTAGTTTGGTGCTCCAATATCTGTGAGTCTATCAGCTGAGAGGAATTGCACATTTCCTGGAAAACAGGAAATAAAAAGGAAATCCCTTACAACCTTATTTACTTAGATAAAATGGTGTATTGATATTTCCTCAAGGTTTGGAATGCTACCATAAATCATCCTATTCTAGTGGGATTAGTGAACAAAGTTCTCATGTACTTCAAGGAATTTAATATATGCAATTAACCAGGTTTCAAAGTGAGAAAACGGGATGTGAGCCATTTTCAGAGAAGAGTGATTAGTGAGCAGAGATACAAGAAAAGAAGCATGTAGCATGAGATACAAAAGCTAGGAGATCCTTCCATCATTTTACTTTCTTTTTTTTTCTTCTCTTTATATTACATGATGCCTCAAAAAAGTAATCTGTTCCTGGAAGGATATTAATTTTGACCAAATAATTTTGAACAGTGTCAAATATGTGGGTTGAACATTTTTTTTTTATTATTTTGTTCAAATATATTTTTCTTGATGTATATATTTCCTTGAGGGTTTTCTGGATTTTCGAGACCCATCTAGAAAGAACAGGGCCATGACCAATGAGCAACTTAATGAAATTCTTCCTGCAGCTAACTTGTGTGGGGACAAAGGCCCTTTGTAACCACTGTTTCTCATATTTGGGGTTTAAAAAAAACCCCACACACACCCAAAAAAATGGGTTGTTTTCTCCTCATAAGTCAATATCTTTTACTTACATTCAATGGAAACAGTGAATTTTTTAGACCAAAGGTTTCAAGAAGAAAAGGAACTCTTCCATTTTCAAAACATTAGTAATGTACAAACTGCAAGTGAAAAGACTTATTTGCATGCTTAACTTAATCATGTGAATAGGTCTGTTCAGTATGTGCATGCCTGTTTGCAGAATGGAAGCCCAAAAGACCAATCTTAGTCCCAGTGGAATTAGGAAAGGCTTTACCAATTATTTCAGTAGAAGCAGGATCATGACATTACATATGAATGAGAATTGATGGTTTAGAGACACGATTGTTTTCAGAGGAACTGTTTTGTACACTGCCAATTTGTCCAGCTCCCTAAGGTCTGTTAGCGAGTCCCACAATTCCCTATCTTCTCTGGGAAAGATACACACTTCTCCAGTTTTACAACAAGAAGTTGTGAAATTAGCCATTTAGTTTGGGAAGCAAAGAATTATTTTATAATTCTTAGAAGAAGAATTTTGCTAAGTAATCACTTAAACTGCTTAATAATGACTCAATATTAAACAAGAATAGAGCAAGAAACAAAATGAGATTAATTTACAGCTGACAACAAAATGTTGTGGACAAGTAGATAATTACATAGTCTTTGGGGCAACTCCCTCCACAAATATTTTTTTTAATATTTAGTAAACAATTATAGTTAAGGACAATTTGTGGGTGTAAGAAGAGGTATTATTTTTGAAATGCAGCTGTCCATTTATTTGAACTCTTAATTTTTTTGTAAGAAAGAGTTAGAAATAAAAATAATTTAAATCCGCAATGAGAAATACTCTGGTAGAACCTCCAAGTTTACAAACACTCACAAATTCCTTTGCTTAGCTCATTCTCCACCCTTCTTTCCTCATCTCCTCCTCTTGGGCCCTTTTCCTTTCCCTGAAGTCAAGGGAAAAAAAAAAAAGGCTGCAACAAACAATAACCACGTACTAACTCCAAACATTGCTTTTGCTAAGGTAAGACAGGGTTTTTTTCAGGTGCTCCTAGGTTTCTTTGCCACCTAGGGTCAGGTCTAGGATCCATTAATTTTCTCCCCCAAATCCTTTGCCATCTATGTTATCAAAGCAGTAACAAATGATAAGCTGGCTGATCATTAATTCAGAAGAAATCACTCCTCTTCTTTGGAATAGGCTGTGAAGTTACTGAGGGAAAATACTGGAGGACAACTTGTTAGCTTTTCTTAATTTGGCCCATTAAGGGCAAATCTATCTGAGTTTTTCCATCCTTATAAAACATTCAGTAGATGTGTTCTTAATGAAACTTGGAGACACAGATGACATCTGTAGGAGTAAAACCAGCCATCAGCCTCCTGACACCCTTTTACTTCTTTATGCAGTCACGGCAGGGAAATACTTTGAAATATTCCTCGCCTTCATGTAAGTCTTTGCTTTGTTCCCTCCCTTTCCTTTCCTCTGCAGCAACCACAATGGAAGTTTCCCCTGCTTTCTTCCTCATCTGGATTTTCCTCCTTCTGCTTCTAAAGGTATCTCTTCTATTCCTCCACCTCTGCAGTCTGTGTGTCCTCAGTCTCCCTTTCTTAGTGCTGCCAGAGCTCTTCACCACCCACCCTGTGTGCTGTCCTTTCCCTGCACCTGCAAGCACATTCCTTCCCTTGGCAGCAGCCCTGGATCCCTCGCTAGGCATTTAGCAGCAAGGCACTGCCACCTGCAGAGAGCAGATTCCCCAGTGACAACTGCACGGGAAACAGGAAACAGAACAATCTGGCTGCTGGATTTGGGAGGTTTTTACCTTGGATTAGGAATCAGTTCTCCTACATTTTTTTAAATCCACTCTTATTTTTACTACAAGGTAAATGAAAGCGTGTCTGCTTCAATATTTATACAGGATAGTGATAGTGGAATGTCCCTTGTGATAAAAGCTTACTTTTTAATATTAAAATTACAAAGTTGAGTCAAAGTCTGACCAGACTACAATGGATATTTAGTTAGCCATCTGATCTGAACATAGGTTCATCACCTCCTTTTGTGCTGCTGTCTACTGCAAGTGACAGTGCTACCTTTGTTTGTCTGACTTAACATCTAAATTTCTTCAGAGGCACTGAAAACAGATCCAAACAAGCCAGTGTCCTGGTTTTAGATGCTGCCTTAAAGTGAAAATTTGTGTTAAGATACATGCAGAGGTGTGCTGCTCTGTTGAGTGCAGAAATCAATATGAAGCACTTCAGTTTGAAGAAATTTTCCTCCCTTCTTTTGGGAGACGTTGGCAACTGAAGGAGCCTGGAAAACTGTATTGATAAATTAAATATGCTCTCTGGAGCAGAAGCCAAGTGCTTGGTATGTCCTATACAGTCTGCTAAAATTTCTTGGCCTTCAGAGGAAAATGGTTGTGCTCATGTCTCACACTGAGCAGATCCCATGAGTGCCAGCTCCTGAACTGCACTCAAGCGTTGTTTCCAAAAGTGTTCATTATCCTGGGTCAAGTCTTTGCCAGAGTTTTTCTAAAAAAAGACATTTAGACAATGAAGTTGTAGTCTCAGAAGGATTCTTTGGTGATTTTCACTATACTTGATGCAACTTTTTATCGTTTGGATAAAGATGGAGTGAAATATGGATGCCTTAGAAGTGTTTGTTTCAAACTGATTTATTTCCACTCTGGTGATAGAAGACTCTTCTCAGGACCAGCTTGTTCTGTTCAAATGAGCAGACAGCTGTGCATCTTCTTCTCCACTGTGGCTCCCCTCTTCCAGCACTTCAGTTTTCACTCTGAGACAGAAAGCACATTCCCTGCCAATATCTTTCAAAGAATAATTACCACTCCCTCCCCTTCCATCCTGTACTTCTGCAGATTCAATGCATCACAGATGCCAACTACTGCAGCCAGAGAGTTTGTTTAAGGTGGACAACACATCATCTGTACTGCAAACAACTCCTTTGCCATGCCATGGCCTGAACCTGGACCTTTGGCTGGCTTTCCATCAATCACGTCTCTGAGAACTGATTAGGCACATCTGGATATGGAAGCATTTGATGAGGAGGTAGGAGACCAGATATCACCAGTGATGGACAATTAATGGATAGGGTAAGGGTCAATGACAGCACTGAAGAAACAGCCAGCTGTGTCTACTCTTTTCCAAACAGTTGATATCATGGTATAGCAGCTGTGGAGGGAAAAGAAGACAACTTGTGGGGACTTAAACCACAAACTTCAACAAGTAGGCATACAGAAATTTCACAGCAGACTTTAAGAAGATGAAAACACCTTGATATGACATATTTATGAAACATTGGCATTTGTCTAAATCTGCAGTTTTCTTTCACTGTGTCTGGTTTGCTAAGAAATATTGAAAACCATTATCTGTAACTTAATTATGGCTCTCAATTCAGTCTACATCAATTTTCACTTATATCTTTCTTGTGAAATGTAGAGAAGTCCCCAGGTTAAAATTATTCTTGCTTTTATTGACCTTAATCCTGCCAGATTCAGTAATAAAAACAGAAACATTCCTAAAACTTAAGCACGTGCAACTACAAAATTTAGATTTCTTCCTTAATGGACTGGATTAAGTTACTCCAGCTAACGAACTAGTCCTCTGTGTGTCTGAGAGATGATTTCATCTCCTCCAGAGCCCTCTGCAACTTCAGGAGATGTGGAGGTAGTCATGCAGTTATCAAGGAAGAAGAAAATTATTATAAAATAAGCTTTCATAAGAAAATTTTAAAAGGAGAAACCTACAAATTTTCAGTTGACTATAGAACTCTATAGACTGACTATAGAAAGAGAAGGGGAAGAAAATCTATATTTCCAATACAAAACTGGCCTAGAAGCACAGTTATACACGGCATTTACACTGCCCTGTGGGAACTCTGCTATGTGGTACATGCATAGCACTTTTCACTCGCTCTCGTTCTTCAGATAAGCCAAGGCTGAAGCAGCACATAAATGCATATCTGGCAGGAGGCCAGGTCCCTGTGTTCTGGAAAAATAAGTGTCATGTAATGTCTGAACAAGAATTATGCAGTTGCTGAAGATAAGATTTTCCCCTTAAAAACCATGGGAAAGTACTAGAGTCCTGGAAGCAGGGAGATCTCACCTGTCCATCAGTGAGGAGACCAGCCCCAGTCAGCCACTGCCATTCTGCCATTCTTCTTGCTGCTGCTGCTGTTGCTTTACCCCATCCGTCCTCCCACCACTCCAGGCACTGTGCTGTGGTTCAGCTTTCACTCATTCGAGTAGCCTGTCTCGTCCAAGCAGATGTTTGACATGATGTGTTCCTTTACAGGTGCACTGCTATAAATCAGAAGCAAGCCAACAGAGGTTGGAGGGTTAGTATCAATGTATAAGCATCACGAGCAAAAACAGGCTGAAACAAGAGTAAAAACTTCGTTCAGCTTTTTAAATTTGTACTGAATGACAGATTTATGGAGCAGATTATAAACTATTCAAGGCAGACTATCATTTTTTTCTCCAATATTCCACATGCTGAGACTGAAGCCTCCAGAGTATGAATAATTATATGTCTATTATAAGGAACATTTTTATTTTTAAACATGAAAAGGAGCATTGTCAGCAAAGCATAAATATGTATTTTGAGAAAGACAGCTCACCCATCCAATCTTTAGTAATGACAGAGGGGAAAAGGTCATCTCCTAGAACTATACTCACCACACATCCCCAAACCTACTGCATCTAGTATAGCATTGACATAGAATGATTATATTTTCTTTCACTCTTTCCCCACTGTTTTTAGTGCTTTTAGGGCTTTTCATCCCAGAGTTTCACTGCTATCTGTCTGTGTGTGTGGATGATACAGGGACTTTCCATATGCTCAGCATAACTTAAATAAACTCTTCAGCCATTTGAAATGTGGGTGTTACTGTTTAAGGGGGAAAAAAGTAGATGGAGGGGAAATGACAGATGTTTTTACTCAGCAGTGTGTTCCCATGATTTTAATAAAGATTTTTGATATATAAATAGTGCTTACAAGGCTAAATATTTTTCATGTGGTATTCAGCTGTAGCTTTGTTGTTTTTTTCAGAGTAAAATTCAGCTGGAAAAAAATATATATGATACGGTATTAATATACATGTATATGTGTCTTTATGGTTCTGTAAAACTATATGGTTCTTTAAAATGAAAATAAAACCAGAGTAGGAATTGAGGAACATTAAAATATTAGAAACTTGAACTATCCTAGTGTGTAAGCAACCATGTCTGCAAATATCCTTACAGACTACATATGGTTCCAGCAGCCAGATCACCCCACCCAGTTTGAGACAGAAAAGTTAGATTCTACATAGCACATATTTAACCATAATGTCAGTCCCACTCAAGCCCCACATAAGCAGGTGTGCCTGTAAATGTGTATCCTTGGAATGATTCTTTTGTACAAGAAGACTTAACATAGTCACAAAAATTGCGGTAGATTCACAGTGTATGAACAGTTTACAGGCAATGTGTCATTTTCCTAAGCTCTAAATATATATACTCAAAAATGGGTGCAAGTGCTGGAGAACTGAGTTGTTTTGAACAAGACTCACATAAATCAACAGCCCTTTTCTTCCTTTATTAATTACTTGAACTTTGTAGCAAGGCTGAAGTTCTTGATTTAGCATAGCCAATGACTGCAGACCTGAGACCATCCTTCTTCAGCAAAACATATAAACACATATCAAAAGTGCTTTTCCTAAGTGAATTTTCCTTAATTTTCAACTATATATGGGGAAGTTGTCGTGACACCTGCCAACAAGGCAGCATACAAGACAGAGTGGAGATCACTGAGAGCAGAGAGGTGGCCTAAAATGGAGAAGACAAGGTTACATCTTCAGGCTATAAGTCTTGCTCTAAAAGGAATTTTTTCTACCCCTGGGCAAGCTGGTAGGGGCCAGTCCAGTACTATACACATGCTAACATACTATGTGTAGTGTTCATTTTTTATACCTATTTAAACTAAACTAAAGGAAAAGTTGCTCAGCCCTACCTACCTTGCTATGGTGGCAAGTCCCCATTATTTTCCTTGCACCAGTGCTAGGAAACATGTCATTGCACAGTGAGATGAAGGAGAGACTTGGCCTGATCGAAAACCCATCATTTTTCTTTGCACATTTTAAGCTGTGTTTTTTCCATACAGCTGAGTTAAATTCAGGCCAGATAAAAGGGAATGGTTAAGAAAACACAGGCAGAAAAGGAGGAGGTCTGAACCATCCTTTCAGCCCCATCCTGTGCTGTGAAGTCAGCCTCCAGACTTTCAGCCCAGTATGCTAACTCTGGTGCAGCATGTGGCTAGAACTGCGTCTGGACCAAAAATTTAGATGCAGACGCCTACGTTGGTGTCTTTTCCCATCATATTTCCAATTCCAATACTCGCATGGGAAGACCAAGCTCAGTTCGGCCTGTACCTGCTAATGTACACCTACACAGAGCTTCTGTGCATCTGCTCTTTGTCTGGGAACTTGGGGAAAACTGTATTACCTTAAATGACAGGGAAAGATATTCCAAGTAAAAATGCTTTCCCAGTTTGTGAGACTTACAGGCACTGAAGTAAGATGTGCCAGTCAGGCATCTTGGGCTACTATGCCAAAAATATGCATATAATTCCCAAATAGAAATATATTAAGATATTGAGAAGGGAATACTTGTATTTTAGTATTCTGCTCTGCTCAAAAGCTGTGCATGTTTTAAAGTGGTTCATTTGGGCATGAGTCTCTCTCTCTTATTTTCATGTACTGTGAACTGGTTTTAATCCTTCGTCAGAGCATACTGTACAATTATTGAATATACACATAGCCAGCATGGCTCAGGGAAATTGATACTGATATTTCAACAGTTTAGTAACTGATTTAACATGTGTTTATTTTTGGTTTGCTGATGGTATACATGTTGTGAAATGAAGGCTGATAAGGAATCCTAGTCTGAATAAGATTCAATCACAGAAGAAATACTACACACTACTACTATTTTTGCTCAATTTGGGGACTGTAGCAGCCAATACACTGTCAATGGTTCTGATTCGTGTTGGGAATATTGAACAGACCTTTAGTCTCCATCCTTATTTGTATGGTTTTTTTAAAATATTTATTTAAATAATTTAATTTTAGATGGGAGTTTATATATCTGGAACAACTCTGTCACTAAAACACAACATTCAATAAAGGGATCAAATGTCATTTTTTCCATTTACAAATGTGATATTGTTTCTGTTTAGAAAGGAAAACACATTGAAGTCATTATTGGAACCAGATTTCCCAAGTGCTTTTTAAATAAACTCTATGAGAGACTTTGATCTAGTTAGCTGACTGGTATCATAGTTCCATGCATATGTCCCTTCCAATTCTATTGAAAACTTAATATCATTTCAGATCATGTATCGCACTGCCAATTGGTTAGGTTGCTGGAAGTTAAGGCCAATAGTAAAGGGACTATAAGTTTTAAAAAAATATCTATTTAACATTAACTGAAGTATTTTACACAAATTACCCAAGAGGAATTATCTTCCTTCCCTTTTTGTCTAGACACTGTATAGAACTGCTGTTTAATTGTGGAAGTGGGGTCAATCGAGTCACTATCCTTTAAACATAAAAATATTTTGGATCCAAGCCTCTGTAATACGTCCTGTGTTTCCAACCCTCAAATTACTGGTTTTGGCTGTGTCAGAGTGACTATCTCTGGCTGACATGTGTGTTACCGCTCTGTGCATGGCATGGTGGTGCAACATTTAGCACAGTGATTTATTGTTTGTGCACAATATCATGTCATGAAACACTTACCAACCTCCTGAAGACAGTCAGAACAATATCTACCATAATAAAGTACAGTTCCAGTGGGCACCAAATTACATCTTAGATTTTTTTTTTACTTGTCCTTTATCAAGCAAATGTAAAATTGTAGTGGGGTTAGTGACAGACTCTATAATTCAGCTGTCTGGTGCTTTATCACAGCTCTCAGTAGGTCTCTAATGAATATTTCTGTATGCATGTTTCTGACTGATAATCAAACTAAGAACAAGTCCTAATTGGGTTTACCAGTGCACAGAAAAGTGCCTATATTACATTGGCAGATATCCCAACCAGTGTTAAATTGAAAGTGCAAACATAACAGACTTTCTTTTACAATTTTTTTTAAGTTTCAAATGTGCACAGAGTACAAACGAAGGCTTATGCATAAAGCTGTACAGTCCTCTAGAGTAAAAAATATGGCAATGAAGGGAGGAGTTTCCTGCACCCAAAGAAAGTGTATAAATCAGGGACTATGAGTCTGATTCTTCATAGAATCACACAAAAGCAAACTGAAATGTCAGTAAAGTGGTGGAAATTAGATGAAAGCTTACAACTTTATCGGACATATAGTGTAATAATTGCTAGTGTTTAGGAGCTAGTTCTGCACACCAATCCTATTCAGGTAGTTTTAAGCCATTAAGGATTTAGATCTGACTTGCAGTCAAAACACACCTCTTTTTTAAGTGCACACAACACTGGAGCCAATGGAAATTACACCAACACACAAGCATGAATCCCATTTAACCAATTTCCCCATACATGATTTATGCACATCGCTTTAGCTCACAGTGGAGAACTAGGTGAGTGACACAAGAATCCACCCTGTATTGCAGGATCACAGAGTATGCTGGGTTGGAAGGCACTCACAAAGATCATCAGTTCCAGCTCCTGGCCCTGCACAGGACATCCCAGGAGTCACGCTGTGTGCCTGAGAGCATTGTCCAAACACTTGTTGAACTCTGTCAGGCTGCTGCTGTGACCACTGCCCGGGGCAGCCTGTTCAAGTGCCCAGCCATCCTCTGGGTGAAGGACCTTTTCTAATATCCAACTTAAACCTACCCTGACACATCTTATAGTTCACTATGAATAAGATATCAGTATGCAAATAATGGTTATGTATAGCCAGACAGGATACCCCTCCTTAATCTGTACAAGAGATGTGATCAAGATATGTCTGTGATATGCAGTGACATGTATACAGCAGGTAAAGATTTGCCTTACATACTCTATGTGTCTTAGTCCAGAACCTGATCTCCACTGTATAAATTTCAGCTGGACTATTGTATATGGCTTTAGTTGCCTTAAATTGAATTTCTACCTATATAACAACTTACAACCCAGTAGGTTTCTGTTATCAGAATAATCGTTGAAATACTTTTCAACTTACTAGAATTACTTTTCAGTAGTATGAGGAGTCTAGCTTGCTCTGAATTAAAATATGTTTGGGGAAAATTGTTAATCTCAGATAGGCTGAAGAGGGATCCAGCTGATATAAACAATTGGACAGTGTTATTTCATAGATACAGGTAGAATGATTTTAGGTAAAAAGAGAGTTCAACAGGCTATGCAAGCTTTGAGTCTTAAATTATCTGTAGCCATAGACAGAAGATAGCTAAGTATCACAAAGAACAGGATTAGGTAATGTTTTACAGAGTACAGTTATAGTAAAACAGGTAGGCAAGGTGCAAAGAAACACAACACAGAAAAAATCATTTAACACTGCAGTTAGGTCTATAAAATGATTCACTTCTTACTTCCAATAACTCCAATGCACAGCCCACTTCCAATTACAATTCTTTCATTTTGTACAAAGAAAATTCCATTCTTTCAGAGCCTCATTCCTCACTTTCCTAAAAGCCTCTGCATAATGTTTAGACATCAAAGTGGTAAGAAAGGTAGTTACAAAAGTGGGGGATATCCACAAATTCCCACAATATTAAAATACTAAGAAGCTTCATGTGAAAAGGTAAGGTGCAGAAGCAAAATAGCTACAGTCTCTTTAGAGACACAATTTTGAGCCTTTCTTTACCTTCCCCCTGCCACATTGTCAGTGAGTCATTCTAGTGGGGGCAGCGAGAGGTAATATCAGCTGCATGATTCATGTGCGTGCTGCTGGCCCCTGTGAGCCTTAAAATGCTTAGTCTGTTTGAGCTTAAATGAACTCCTGACCTTCTTCAAAGACAGAACCAGAAATTTCTCATTATATCTTCCCATTCTGAACAAGGTGGAATTAATACACTGAGACTATGAATTAAAAAAGCTGTTTTTCAGGGCTAAATCGAGCCTCCAGCAAAATGCAACAAGAAATAGATACAGAATGAAGAACAGGTACTGTCTTTCACTCAGAACAGAACTGAAAGTTTCATTTAGTTCTTAAGACATATTTCCTCTTCCTGTGAATTATCTTTACTGGCTATGACTGGAGGCAAGATCCTGAATAAGGTGGAGTATTCATTTGGTACATTTGAACATTCTTAATTTTATATGCCTGACTTCAGATGAAAGTGTTTTCTTAGAAAGATTGTTTTCCAAACTTCCTAGACATGGATTAGGTTTCAGGCATATTAAAAGTCAGAATGATTATGAAAAGGAACAGGAACTAAGAAATTTATTAAAGATGTTGTAGATGCTAGAAATCTTGAATGTCCTTACTCAGTGCATATTCCCAAGTTTATTTTAGACACTAAAACTCTGAGCTACAGAAAGATGCTGCAGCTTTAGACTGTTACACATATTAACACAACCAATGTTGCTCAAACCTGCCTAGCCAGCCCTGAGGAGATGTATAACTTTGATTGGCAGAGGCCAAAACTCCTCACATCTGCTTTATAAAAGTGGTTCTTGAAGAGCAGATATCTAATTATTGTCAAATCCACTATGCAAGTTTAGAGTATCTGATCTTATGATTACAGACAGGTGCACTTAGAATACAGAAAATGTTTCTAATTCAATTTCACTGATGAGATAATCAGGACTGACTTTCTACTAAAGCCATGTACTCTGAAGCCTTGAACTTTATTGTCTGTGCCATTAATGGCCATTCCTATTGTGTTTCGTAAAGCAAACTAAGAAGTCGGTACTGGAATTGAAAGTATGTCACCATTATCTTCAGGAAAAGCAGACTGGGTGGACAAAGTAAATAAATAATTATATGTCACTAGTAGAAGTGTGTTCTGATAGGAAACTGAAGAACTTCAAAGCTAGTTCATCCTAGTAAAATGAAAAACAGACCTTATATCTAATGTCCAGCTAGACACTTCTAAGGTCTAGAAGGTAATTATTTATTTTACAGTCTTGTAGAGCAAATAGAGTTTGACTGACATGGTTCTTCTACGAACATTTTTCAGAAAACTGTCAGCCACAGATAACCTCATGGGACAGTGACTTAAGGAAACTTTAATCTGTATTGCACTCTAATATTATCCACTTCTTTGAAACAATTGTGTTATTATTTAAAACAGACGTAAAGAGTCCATGATGGATCTGGGTTTTTAATCAGAAACTTCAAGTAAGATTAACCTCCCAAACAGTGAAAGCACTGGAGCACTTATTAATTGTAAAGTTAATAAAATCTTCATATGTTTTGATGAGTTACACTGAAGTTTCACATGAGCCTATTTGTGTAAAATGCAGCTAAAAACTCCACATGTAATTGATGAATTTGTCAATTGTTATGGGTCTAGAGACCACAACACAGAAAAAACCCACCTTTATTACCTGTATTATAAATGAAATATCTCTTACTGCTATTTTTAACTGAATGTGGTTCTAGGAGGATCCAGTTGAGAGAGGGTTGTTGCTCTTGGCATGGCACACTTGTGAGCCCAATCTTTTCACCTGCTCTCTCTGTAGGATGTAATCATTGCTACTCTGCCAAAACAATCTACACATGTATGTACATCTGTAACGTAAAATAAAGGAAAAGTTTATAAAATATATGGCTATCTTTTTCTTATGCAGCAATGTGTGCATGAAGGGAGCATATTTAGCAAAAGCTTAGTTGAGAATATTCATAATTCTGAACATTGTGAAGCCACAAGACCAGACAAGTTTCTATCTATTCATCCAAAGCATTCCCATTGCCTGAAGGTCATCACTGACTGTCTCAGTGCAGATTCCTGCAATCACAGATCTCCCCACCCTCTGTTGTATTTGTAACCCAGACGCTTCTACTGCCATCTCTGTTGTCCTTTCCTGCCTGGGATAAGCATGTGGCTGACAATTTAAATTTGCTGTTGCTAGGGCAGGATTTTACAGCGAGCTGAATCACCACTCCTGGAGATATCCTGGGAACAATGGTCTAATTCATATCCCTAAGTTTCTTTCCGAGAAAAGAGGAATAGGTAACTCAGAGGTTAAGTCCAAGGTAATGTAACATTTCTTCAACAGGTTTGGCAATTTTTCTCTCTCTAATAGGAGCATTTTTGTCAAGCATCCAAGCAGGAAAATGGAATTCGGACTCATGAGAACTCAGGAAAGGGATAAGAACCAGAGGGAAGACAGAAAATGAGCATGCAGCAGAATCTTGAGACATCTTTTTGCTCTAAGTTTTATGCTACCAAGTGCTGTCACTGCTCTTTCACTCTGTTCCTTGCCTGTAGGATCAAAAAGCACTCCAAACCCCTGCTGCTTTTGCTGAAGTGAAATTTTAGCAAAATTGAAATCCATGCTGACCTGTGGTAGGAAATAGGAAGCCCTGAGGAAGAGGGCAGTCTGTTTTATTGCAGGCTACGCGATTTCAGCCTTGAGGCTTCAATTCCCAAATGAACCCAATTTATCTGAGAATTTTTTCTGATTTCACAGTTTGTTGCCAGGCTGTTGCACCTTTGCTATAGATGGTTCTTCCTACTCAATCTGAGTTCAACAAACATGTGCCTTTTGATAACAGAGCTGTAAAATGATCACATTTTGCTTGATGTTTTCTTGACTTCTGAGATGTTACAGATTGTCATTTAAAAAAAAAAAAAGCTATCTTGCATTGCAGAGTATAAGAGCAGAAATAATTTTAGCTAGTAATAAAGAAATCATAAAATTCTCCCAGCCAGGAGCACTTCTCTATGTATTTCATAAGTTTTTAAAAACTGAATCCTAGCGAGGCAATCTGACCGTGCATAGATTCCAGGCAGCTCCTTTTCAACTCTGTCACTGCTGTTGAAAGTACTTCAAAGTGTAACAAAATAAACAGAGCTCAAATGCACCATAACTTATTTTTGAAGCATGAATCAGAGGTGCTTAAGTATCAATACTAAGCTGAAACTTAATGTAGGTGATGTATTAAGCCCTGTCATTGTACAGGGGTTAGATAATATCAAAACTGTTTATTTTATGAATAATATTTTAATTTACAGGCAAAACTGGCTCTTGCAGAGGATTTCCATTAAAATGCATTCCTAATTTCTTTGTGAAATTAGAATAAGTTTATGTACCCAGCATGACAGAGCATATAATATGTAAGGACATCTTCCATTTATAGGCAGATTATGCCACCTTTACCTTTATTGATTTGAAAAAGACTACTCAAGCATCAAAAACAATACTTGATATAGATAAGGCCAGTCAATAGGTCAAAGATAACTATATTAGATGTCTCAGTGAAGCAAGGGAAAATGTTTTAAATATTAACAAGGGACTGAGGTCAAACTGTGTTACTTCAGCTGAGATGGAAAGAGGGAGTTTAACCCAGCATTGTATGGTTATGTGTAAACTATGCAGAGACCCACTGCATAGGCTTTGTACCTACACTTTTTGTTAGTTTGACATTACTGTAATCCAGCATCTGAAGATGTGCTGTGAGAAGTGTGGAAGTGTTTTTCTAGCAAACAAAGGAACCTTCATCCATCAGCATACCAGGGACAATAGTGGTTTTCATGTTACACAGGTTCAGACATCAGCTAAATCAGGTTTTTAATCTACCTCAATTCCTCCTGCTGTCAGTGGAGAAGGAGAGACAGCTTTGGTCTCTTCTTTGTGTTGCTCCACAAAAGTATCTAACTTTCCTCTTTGGCTAAGGAGGAAAATCAATATAAAAATTAATTCTGTGAAATGCTCCTGAGAAGGCATTAAAAATGGGCAACTAAAATAAGTAAAATTAGCAAATAGTGAGGTTTATATATATATATATATATATATATGTATGTATATGTATATATATATACACATATATTTTTAAAGTTATAGGTTTTGCTTTATAATTAATTATATAATTTTTACAATTTGTATGGGTATTATATATACCTTATAAAAATTCAGTTAAAACATCAGATTAACACTCAGCAATGACCAAATAAACTCTAACCAAATTATAAAAATTATTAGGATAAAAATAGTGAAACAGAGAATAAGTCTAGCATACGGCTACAGATGCATGTCCTTTTTTAACAGTTGGTTCCTTTGACTTAAAAGGTATATGGATTGAGTGGAAAATATACAGGAAAAAAACCAGAAAGAAAGTAAAAATTGTGCACTAACTCCTGTGTAAGGAAAGACTGGAGGGACTAAGACCTATGTGGAAAAGACATAAAGTGCTAAATAGTAATATGACAGAAGAAATACAAAATCATGAGTGGCTTGAAGACATTCAATACAGAATTGTTTCTTTCTATTTTTCTCAAAGAAAAAATAAAAGCTATAGAATACCCCTTGCATAAATTAAAGGAAGCAATGGCTGCTGGAACTCGCTAAATGCAAAGACAATAATTTTTCCTCAGGAGGCCCCTTAGCACTAAATCACTGCAAAAGCATTGCTACAGCTTTGCCCTGTTCTTAATCTCTTCCCTTGCTTTTGGCCACTCTCCAAGGCAGGATTTGAGGACATTTACTCTGACCTAACAGGGCTTTTCTGAATCTAATACTTCAGAATTGCTTTGGGGGAAAGGAATAATTTGTTTTAAATTGTTACCATGGATTTCTCTTGAAATGATATCAGGGCATTTTTAAAACCCAGGCAGGTGCTTTTGTACTATTTCTCTGAATATTATCAAATAGATAATTTTAGGAGGCTTTATTCTCCTGCAGATGTCAATAGTTCCTGTTAAATTCAGTCTTGCTGGAGCAAACTCATTGTGAATTATATTACTATTCTCTTTCATTTCATGGTATCACATGCTTGGAGCTGTTTGGGTTTCCTGCCAGTTTAACAACGTGATTTTCAGTGATTTTCTTTTTCCTTCTTTGTTTTGCAGCCTTCCTTAACTGTGAGACTAATGGATATATTTAACATTGGAGTAAATTATAATTTATGATCCTAGCTGGCAAGAGAACAATGATATTGCACGAGGTGAAGACATTTAAAATCAGAGACTAGGTGCTTTGCTGAAGTTCAACAGACATGGAGATCCAGATGCAACATGAAGTGATACTTGGCTTAAGTGATGGTGGGACTAAGAAACCTATATAATTGGAAATTTCTGTGGGAAATTACCAAGACTCACGCATCAAGACAGGCACTTTTCAGTGTATTCCTGCTTCTATCACTAAAGCTGTAAAGAAATGGAGCGTTATTTTTCTTTGTGTGCAGAGGTAAAACAAAGAATTCACTTTTAATGGCAAATTTACCAATGACTTGAACAGAACTATGAGTATGGACAGCAGAAGTGAGATTCACATCCCTAACCATGGTTGGTCACAGTATAGCCAATAAAACATGAGCCAGTCACATGAGGCTGTTGAAGCAGTAACTGCAGACTGTGTCAATACAATAAATGGATCCCAAGCCATGGTACAAGTTATCCTAAGGCATCTGGATTTGATGAATTGAATATGGGCCAGACCCATTGCCTGTAAATGAATCCTCAGGTGACTGACTAGCTCTGGTGTATGCTCCCACATTATAAACATAATAAGATGACCATAAATCACATTTGTTTAAGGTGATTTGAGGGAATCACCTTAAGGTGTTAAGACAAACATCATATCCATCTTTAAAGAGGGTAGAAAGGAGGATCAGGGAACTGCTGACCTGTCAGTTTCACCTCTGTGCCTGGGAAGATCATGGAACACATCTTCCTGGAATCATCCAGAGTAGTGGTCCGTGGCTTAGTGTCCTGATGGACATCAATGACATGTCCCTTAGGGTCTGTATTTGGACCAGTGTAATTAATATCTCCATTAATTAAATAGACAAAGGGGTCGAGTGCACCCTCAGCAAATTTACAGATGACACCAAGCTGAGTGGTGCAGCTGACACACCTGAAGGACAGGATGCCATCCAGAGGGACCTGGACAGGCTCAAGAAGTGGCCCATGGGAATCTCATGAGGTTTAACAAGACCAAGTGCAAGGTGCTGCACCTGGGTCAGGGCAACCCACGGTATCAATGCAGGCTGGGGGAGGAAGGGAATGAGAGCAGCTCTGCTGAGAAGGACCTGGGGGTGCTGTGGGTGAGAGGCTGGACATGACCCAGCCATGTGCCCTTGCAGCCTGGAGAACCAAATGTGTCCTGGGCTGCATCCAAAGCCCCAAGGGCAGCAGGGGAGGGAGGAGATTCTCCCTCTCTACTCTGCTCATGTGAGCCCCACCTGCAGTGCTGCATCAGCTCTGGGATCCCTGCACAGGAAGGACATGGACCTGTTGGAATGAGCCAGAGGAGGCCGCCAAGATGATTGGAGGGATGTTGCACCTCTCCTGTGAGGAAAGGCTGAGAGAACTAGGATTGTTCAGTCTGAAAAAGAGAAGGCTTCAGGGTGACTTAATGTGGCCTTCCAGTACTGGAAGAGAGCCTTGAGAAAAGATGGAAAGACACTGTTTAGTAGGACGTGTAGTGACAGGACAAGGGGGAATGGCTTCAAACTGAGAGTAGTTTTAGATTAGATATTAGAACACAATTATTTACTGTAGGATGGTGAGCCACTGGAACAAGTTGCCCAGGGAAGCTGTGGATGCCCCATCCCTGAAGGTGTTCAAGGCCGGGTTGGATGGGGCTCTGAGCAACCTGGTCTAGTCCCTGCCCATGGCAGAAGGTTGGAACTAAATGATCTCTACGCTCCTTTCTAACTTAAGTCATCCTATGATTCTAAATCCTGCCTTAGGTTTCCAAGTTTGCTTATTGCAAATACTGCATCAATTACATGTATAAGGATATCTTTGTAATCAGATGTGTCATTTAAACTGTCAAACCCACCAGGTTTTAAAGCTGCTTAAAGTCCTGTGATACCTACAAAGGTGTGACTGCATAATTTATTTATACTTCTTAGCAATAATTCTAAGGTACTTCTTTCATTGTAGGAGTCAGCTATGTGTTTTAGAACATAATAAAATTGCTTTAAAATTCTGTTGTAGATATATTTGAACTTCATTAAAAAATGTGAAAACTGATTGGCCAAATTCCCAACTAGGATGACTAGCAATTAATCCATTTCTTAGGGATATACTCAAATTACACCAGTGACTGTGAAGGAAAGCATATGATGATAACATAGTCTCACATACATAGATGTTGTTAAACTAATCTGAAAATTCTTTAACTACATTACACCATTTCTGTTTGGACATAGCTTATAGCAACACAAACATTTAAAAATCTTTGCAGTGACTGAGTTATAACAATATTTTACTTATAGGTAGTTTAAAATAATATACCCTGTGGCTTCAGATTTGTTCAGAAATGGCACACAGGTTCTTTATGTAAAAAAGTCTTCACAAAAATTTTCTTATTAGCACCCTTTAAACTTAACTAGGCACAACTGAATAGTTAATTTTTAAGCTCTTATACTTTCAGCATCTTTATGGTAATGTTACAAATTTGCAAGGGAAAAATTAATCATTTTCAAATTGATATTTTGAGTTCATTTTCTTAATCTCATTGTCAGAATAAGTGGTCTAGAGATAGAAGCGTTGAAACACGATTCTCCCTTGAGTGATTGTAGAACCTCTGCTCCCTAGAACTTACAGGTGTGGTTGCATTTTAGTGATGTTCTCAGAAGAAATTATGCACAATTCCTGTACTGTTTTGTTTCTTTTTGAGTTTCATAACCATTTTTCCAATTCAAGGAAAAATGAAGGTAGACTGGTGTTGGGAGGGTTTTTTGCAAATAATTAATTTTGCATAAGTTCATTTTATTTTTTTTTCTCAGAGCTGTCATTTAAGACTGCCTGAAATGTCGCAGATGTATGTTTATTATATTATGCTCAATTTCTTTGTAAATGTTAAGGCAGGCAGACTCATCACAACCTCATTTGCCATCACCTCTCCAGGAGAATCCCCCACTGCAATGGGGGATTCTAACAAAGCTTTTGGTGACTTTATGGTACACTTCATGTTATTCAATACTAAAGGGTTAATCTGTTCATTTAGCAAAATACCAACTTGTGATGAATTAATGTCTGTAATCTATTTTCTTTTCCACTCATTTTAAAATTATAAAGACCTTGTTTTAAAAGTCTTTATGAATTTTGCAGCTTTCTATGAGTGGAGGAAAAGGGGGAGTACATTCACTATTGGGGAGCTGCAATATTGCAGCTTTTCTCTGTGTTTGTCATGCAGAATTTAGACCTTTAATTCTCCACCTTTTTCATTTGATAGTAAATCCATTCACAGCGTCCCCTAATGGTAAAGTAATATGTAATAAAAGGCTTTAAACACAAAGGTAAATCGGGAAACAGATGAGGACAAGCCTTTGAAATATGAATTACTGTTTTTGTGTATCTTCAGTAGCTGTAACATATGTCCTTGAGCATTCCAAGAATTAGCATGAGAAAGGAGAATTCACCAAACACTTGAGCGAGGATGATACCAATTGTTCAATGTTTTTATATTCAAAGTAGTTTTAAATTTATCAGTTGACCCAAAGCTTAAGTAGAAATATTGTTTCCTCCAGTACTGGTACTTTAACAGCATCTGCAACACATGTAGGTATATTACATAAAGGATTTTTTTAAAAGTAAATATCTTACCTGCTTATTGACTTTCTTTTAGTTCTGAATAATTATGACCATTTTACTGGCCAGTAGAAAGTAGCTTGTGGTAGAGAATAGTTGTTATCTACTCTTGTAAAAAATTGGGAACTTTTTCTTGGCTTTATCTGGGATGAATTTCAGGATAAATTGGAATTGCAATGGTCCTCATTCAAATCAAACAGAAATAATTGTTGATGGAAGAGGCCAGAACTGCAGCCGTCAGAAGACAGACTTCCGATAAACCTCAATCTTAATTCAGATCTGAGATTAAATTTTGCTGAATTTACCCATTGTGTCAGTGAAGCAGACAGTGAACTGTCAAAATATCTCCCATATGTGGCTATACACAAACAATTCCAGAAACACCACATTTTTACAGCAGGACATCCTGACATTAAGGAAAAAAAGTGTTTTGCATTTTAGTGCAGACTGCAATAGACTGCAGCACTGACGTCACTTCTATCCACTGAGTTTTCAGTGTAGATGAGGGCTTTAGTACTAAAGATAAATACACTGCATTTCATCTGCCATAACCAAATACAGATATTTGAATCGAATGTAAAAAAATTGACATAAATTATTAATTTATGTCATTAATAATCTCATCATTTCCTTAAACAACTCCCCATGGTTTTTGGTACTATTTTGAAATGTAGAGGCATTGAAAGTTTTGTCTCCCTAAGGTATTAGGATGATCCTATGAGAATTGAACATTCAGGGTGGTAACATTTTAATATACATGAAAATCTCAAATACAAGAGGAAGAAATTTTGTGTCTCATTAGACCATCTTCACAGCTGAGAGAAGATCCAAATACTGTCTGGTGGGGGGGTTGCTGTTGCTGTACTTTCATCCCTACTTATCTGAAGAAGTGAAATTGATACAATACTATGACAGCATCAAATATAAGAATTACGCAAGGTAAAAGGCCTGTGACTTCCTAACTATTTCTTTAGTGCTTATGAAGTACAAAAAGAGTTGGGGGGAAACATCTTTACTGAGCCCACCTTGAAAGCTAATATTTCTCACACCACAGTTAAATGGACTGCAAATATGCACAGGTGTGTAACACATGAATAGAGTTGACTGAGCTCGTGAAGGGTGTGATGGGGGTACTGTAATCATGTTACTGTTAGCCCAAGCTAAGGAATGTCAACAGTATACAAGATACTGCAGAGGCTCAAGTTAATAAAGAGCCACTAAGTGGCCTTCTATAAAAAAAGCATTCTTGCCTTCTTTTTTTAATTGCTGCAGTGTGGTTATTCATTTGTATATTGTCTGTATCAATTAACTACTAAATTATCTTTATTGATTTATCTATCTATTTATTGTCAAAGAGAGGGTCTGCTTCTCAGAGGTTTTCTTGACAATATTTTTAAATGAATGAGCTCTTTTTCATCATAACCAGGAATACATATTGAAATGGAGGAAGAGTCTTTTAAAAATTAGCTGTGTGACCCAGCCCAAAATAAGGATTAGCATAATTAAACACCAGTGTAATGGTATGTGATTTTACACATGAATAGTGCCAAATGGAATGGTTCTCATATGTAAAGTTTTTCACCTGTTTAATGTTGAAAGTATTGTTTCATTTTAAATCTGACTTTAACCTTTGTAGAGATTCCAAATTCTGTTCTGCCTAAAACTGCAGATGTGATATAATTAGTCAATGGAGAACTTCCTTGATACATCTAAAATTATTACAAAGCACATTTTTAAAAAGTTTGATTGCAAAGTAGAATGAATGATAATTATTAAACAATGTTTGGCATTTTTAACAATACTTTTCAAAATAATTTATTTAAGTGTCTTTCAGTATTTCACTGAAATAAAGAGCAGGGTTATTATTTGTAGGTAAAGATGGGATTTCTGATCCAGTTTTTATCTGATATAGGAAAATGTATCCAAAGCCACTCTGTAAGTTCATATTTTAGAACAACTTATTTTTATCAATAAGTTATTTTTCTTAAAATCAGTTTATACATCTCTTGATGACATATGAACCACAGCCCATGCAAGTAAATGCTCATATGGACTTGTATAAGCCATGGCACATATGGACTATTCCATACAGACAATACACAAACGGAATGCAAAAAAATACTTTTTTAAAGACCTAGCATTGTTCACTCACTATTTTGACCTGCTTGTCCTTCAAAACATGAGAAGTGATTATATGATTAGCATGCCTGCAAGGAACCTGGAAGAACTGCATTTCTTTTCCTGTTTTGCTCATGTTGCTTGTGTTACCACAGATATTTCCTTTATTCTCTTTGTGTATCAAGTCTTTCCCTGAAAAACTCAAACAGCAGGTGTTCTCTCACCCCCTCATCTCCATCTTTTTCTGCTTACCTGGAATACAAACATTTTCTGGAGTTTTTGATAAAGGGGGCAGTGGCTGCTCACAGTGTGCTTTATGAATAGAATAGTCCACAGAAAAACAAAAATAAAACTATAAGGGATCATCAACTCTGCATACATCACTGATTTGAGATTGCTGTAGTTATGGTTTTGACAGACTGAGCTGAATTCTAAGCATATTTGAGAAGAAAGGATGTTCTCTTGTTCTGCCATTCTCCAAAAAAAACAATCTTTGCACCAAAGGTTAAGCAAAGGAAAAGCTTTTTCTTTCCCCATAGACAAACAATAAAAGCTATAATGTAATAGGATAACAACCTGGTTTTATTTTATTTATTTAATAAATAAGGAGAATATTAAGTAAGTCAATCAAACCTTTGCAGCACAAATACTAAGCAGTAAGAGCTCATTAAGCTGCTTTTCCACTGTTGATTTCAGCTTGAGGAAATTATTTTATTATTAGCAAAAAGTTGTCACAAAGCTTGAATTAATAGTAACAAAAACAAACAAATAAAAAAAATCCTTTTTTGTTGTCCTAAGACTGCACTCAATTGCCAACGCTATTAACAACCAGAAATTAAAATTTTTTTCAATTCTCTCACCCCCTTCGGGGCATTAACTGACAAGATATACAGCAGCTCATAACTGAAGCTTAAATTTTAACTCTAGATAGGGGCCTCAAGACACCATTATAATATAAGTAACAAAATATATAGTAATTAGTAATGCTACTGGGGCTTTCTCTGCTTAAATTTTTCCATTCCTTCTCTTTTCAAGGACTTGGTGAAAGCCTGTTTTGTAGTCTTTCATTTGTGACATATTGCTCTAATTTTATGTGCCCAGATCTGTTTATGTTTAGCCTACCCCAAATTTTCTCTTCTATGAAAAGAGATTTCCTTTGTTCTGTATAGTTGAAAATACTTTATCTTTTGGATAGAACTGCTTGTATCTTGAGGGGAAAATCCTTTTGTCCTAGTACTTACAGAGAGACTAGTTTAAAGCTAGCATGAAAGTAATCCACTCCTTTTTTTTGCTCTCTTCTTGCATCTTTCTTCTCAAAGAATCACTGATTTAGTTGACAAAGTATCTAAATGTGTTTCCTTCTTTGGTTTATACCTACTACCTGAAGACAACTTTTATTCAACATCAAACAACCCTCACTCAATTTCTAAACTCTCCTGCACTTGTTTTCAAATTGGCTGCGGATGAGATAGGAGGCCACTTCCCCTGATGAGATCCTACCATCCCTGTTTCTGTATTCCCTCTCATCTCAGGAAGCTGCACTTTTTGCTACTGCTGTAGCACACGTGGTGTGAATAAACCTCAAGTACACATCTGACCAGATTATCAGTGCTGCACTTTGAGTTCAAGCCTGAATTGTGCAGGAAGTGTAATTTGGCTCAGAATGCTGTCAAGATACGGCCCTTTTTGGCTGCATTTGTGTTGATCGTCCCACACTGGGTACTTAGAGTGTGAGGCATTTCCTTGGTGCCCGCAAGAGCGCATTTAGGCTGGCTGTGCATGAACCTAGAGAGGAGCGAAGAGCTGCTCAACACCCCAAACCATCTGGAAATAAAGCAGTGTCAGCCCTTTGGAGAGCATTTTGACTCTTGCCCAGGTGAGATTAAGAAGGGTACTATGATTCCAGTTTTTAACACAGGGAAAATATCACTTTAAGCTAATAAACAGAATTGGGTTTCATCAGAGACAATAGGTTCAGTCTCAGATTTACCTTAATGTGCTGCATTCAGAAACAGAGCTGGTACAGTTCTGAGAGAAAAAATTCTCCAATTAAGAACCCAACAGCTGGGTTAAACTGTTTCAGTTATGAGTAATGCATCTTGTAAGTTCCCCTCAGAACAAAGGTTTAAAGTAAACTGTCTTTTGGGTTGAACATCCTGCTAAAACACTTTTGAAGTAAGTAATAAATAAACAAAATCTTGACTTCAAATAGCTGAAAGTAAGGGTTAATAGAGAACAGATAAATACTGCCTTTGTAGATACGATACTTCCCCCTCATACGTTGCAACCAACTGACAACTGTGTTGCGGTTTGAGAGTCTTTTTCCTTTTTTTTTTTTTTTTCTCTTTTTCTTTTTTTAAGAGGGAAGAAAAGATTTGAGTTGGCCCTGATCCTGTTGCCCACAAGGTGGCTGGAGTCAGGCCATCTGTCACAGCTGCTGCTCACTGTCACTGCCACTCTAATTGACAATGAACCCAGCACTCTGCAATCATTGGGGCTGCGCTGCGGCTCGGGCAGGTAATGCTCCCTTTTAGCATCCAGCAGTCCCCATCTGTGCAGCAGCCCTGGGCACAGAGCACAGTGACCCCGCTGCTGCTTTCCCAGGTGGGCAGCAGGGATGGCCTCACCTGGGAAGCATTAGGAAGGCCCAAGGGAAACCATGCCCACAGTGAAATTGAAAACCTCCCCAAACTCACTGGAAGATTTTAATATTGCTGCCAAGGCAGACACACATCTGCCATTCAGGCCAGGTTTTTATATTCAAATAAAAAGAAAAAAGCCCCTTCCAATACTGAGCAGTTCATGGACTGGCCCAGTCAGGGTTTCTTTATTAAATTACCTCTCAACAATATTTTAAATTGACTGGTCTGGGTTTTTTCTCCATCTCAAGCACTACAGACAACAAAGCTTTGGCACGCAGGGCACATAATTCAGTCACTGAGGAGACACCTTTGCAGCAAGACTTTCCTCAAAGTTTAGATATTTTGGGGGGATCAAGCCAAATCTTCACCATGTTTCTTGGCTGCAAGGTGTTGGAAAACTCAGCACTTCCCTTATGCCATAACCATAACCTTGGTCCCAGAATGTTCTGTGCAACTTTTCACTGTCCCCTTCAGTCACTAGCCTGCTCATTGTGAATTGCAAGTTACTGTTATTTGACTGTATTTTGGGAACTGCTGCCTTCTTAAGTGGAAGGAACTCAGGTTTCCATGGCAGGTGCATGTGTGGTGAAAAATAAAGGTACATTCTTACATTTACAATGTACAGTCCTTTGGGCCTCATCCAGAACATAATGAAGTGCATAGAATTAAGTCATTTTACTCCAGGGAGATTCAGTCTTGACAGGTAGTTTACGGCTTAAGGCAACCTTTTGGGGCTAAATCTCTGCTCTTTCTGCAATTCCTTCACAATTATGTATAAATTAGGATACATGTGGAAGTCAGGATTAGGCCCAGTGATTCTGACAAGCCTAGAAGGATTGGTGATACTGATTGCTTCACAGAAAGTTACTTTTTTTTAAAAAAATACGATTTCAAGTTGCAGTGATTTCTAATTCCAGGTAAATGCTTCCATATGAGACCAACTGGCATGCCAGCTGATTTTCCCAAGTCTTGCTTTAGCATGATTTGGATGCTACAAAGGCCTTTATTGTTTTTTGTTTGGTTGTTTGGGGGTTTTTTTGTTTTTTGTTTGTTTGGGGTTTTTTTGTTTGTTTGTTTGATTTTTAGTCATTGTTAATTGAAATGTGATATTTTCAGTTTATCTTACTTTTTCCCCTTTTCTTCCCAAAACAGAAGCTCAAAAGTCTTTTAGTTCCCTTTGCAAAATTGAGCTTTCTAGATAATTTGACCATTATTTTTAATTTTTAATATTATTTTTAGGTTTGTTATTGGAAAAGTCTGCCTAAGCGAAAACAGAACTGATTTACCAGCTCTTGTCTTTGGAAGTGTGATTTTTCCTTCACTTATTGACAGAGTGGTGAGGAGTGATGTTGTACTAACACTAAGTAAATTACT
This sequence comes from Acanthornis magna, assembly GCA_036785705.1. Taxonomy (NCBI): domain Eukaryota; kingdom Metazoa; phylum Chordata; class Aves; order Passeriformes; family Acanthizidae; genus Acanthornis; species Acanthornis magna. The sequence continues at coordinate 3,997,226 of JAWUZG010000060.1, read as the reverse complement.
CCAACAGCAGCTTGTAGCAGAGAACTACAGTATAATATTTTCCAGTGTTTTCAATCCCTTAACCACATATCAGCAAAACTTCACCTGAAAAATTAATGAAACTGTGAGCTGAGTGGGAATTGTTGAAATGAGAAATATATTACACATGAGTTGTTAAGTAGTTGGTAACACAGTTCCTTAAATGAAAGAAAAGACATTTCGAACTTGGTGTATAAGACAGGAAATATTCCTAATAAAAAATGAAATAATTCAAAATTCACATGACTAGAAAATGATGCTAATGTGTGACTTTTTTCCTGCAAAAATAAATGATCATGGAGAGAAACATAGTGCATACACTTCCACACACATGCACAAGAAAGGCCACAAGGATGTTTCTGATCCTGACATGAAGAGCTTCAAACATTTTGTTAGGTCTCTGTCTAGTCAGTTTCCTACAGCATAATTTTTGACCTGCAGGTATCAGTGGACTTATTCATCATAGATATTCCTCAAAGAACTAGTTGCAAAGAGGTAGATTCTACAACAATTTAAGCAACTATATTGCATGTTACAAAATAATTTGGCAGGAAAATTACAACTCTAAAACTTCTGTTTCTAGTACTTTCTTCAGGTTCATTTTAATCTGGGTTATTTTATTAACCTGGTTTCCAGCATGGTTTCAAAAGCACAGAACTGAACTGATCAGTAAAAAGTGTGGCTTGTCACTTCTCAGCAGAAAATGAATGAATAAATCCCATGTGCAATCAATCACCTGCAGTGGTTTACAAGGTTCTCTAAAGCTCTACATGCTTGTGAGAATGGGGCCGAGATACATTTCTTAATTTTCCTTATGTTTAAAACCAAGATACATGAAGAGGGAAGAGCAGAGGGACTGTGCCTCTCTTTGCACGGCAGGAGCAGCTCACATTCCAGTCAGGCTGCAGAGCCTGTGCAGGCACGTCTCCTCCTCAGCCATGCACATGGGACACACACTTAGACATATTTCCTTAAAGTTATGGGCTAGACTTTTGTATGGCATGGACTTTAATTGCCCAACATTTCCCAAAGTTTAGAGCCGTGTTTCCTAATGCACCTTCTAAGGTTTACTTGTGAATACAATCCCAACACTGGAGGCAGTTATTCAAAGTAAAAAGATTGGCCATGGTCCAGCATCTAAAAAAAGAGAGATTGAGGCAGAATTCATCTTGGATTCCAAAGGTGTTATTTCAGATTTATATGAGTGTAACTGAAAGCAGAAGGAAGTTCATTGTCTATTATGTCAAAGAAATAAGATCTTTCAGATAATGGGCTACAGATACCAGGCAAAATGCACTCATATATTTTGCATCCTATTCATCGAAACCCTTTGCTTAGAAAACTTCAGAATTTTAAATGCAATGCTCACACATTGTGAGGGAAGCTTGGAAGATCTAAAAAAGAATCTGTGGAAAAGCTTTATATCAATTTTCACACAAAAATCTGTCCAGAGATTGAGATAAGCAATCCACAGATACAGACAGGACTTTTCACTATTTCTAGACCAACTTTAACTGTCAGATAAAATGGTCTCACTGTTCTCTTTATATATATTCTATCTGCAAAATGAAGCATATCTCTTCTAGCTGGAGTGACAACTTCATGCATCTTAACAAGTTGTCCTATAACAAAGGATGAACACCTCTGTATTCATGGTAAGAAACTTTATGTGTTGGTTTGAGATATATGACATTTTATAGCTGACAATATGCATTCTCTGAGGGTGAAGCATAGCTTCTGCAAAGTTTTTATGTCTTGATATATTGTGTCTTTTGAATATCAGGTTTTTCAAGGTAGACCTTTGGAGTTTTGTACTCCTTTCGATATTTCTTTGATTATAACACTCTTTTCAGTTTAGGAATTTAAGTTTTGGATTTCTAAGAAAGGAAGTGTGTGTGTGTGTGCATGGGTGCACGTTTCTGTTCGCCCTGAGACACTTGAGTTACTGTATCTTTCTATCCTGGCTTACCACTACAGCAGCAATTATTCAGCTCAAAGGATTTACAGAAGGACATATTTCACAATGAAACTTGAAGTTTCTTTAGTATATTATTACTTCTTCTAGGTCATTTTTAAAGATAAACAGTATCACTCTAACACAGAGTCTTGTCATATCATCATAGAAAGTAAATCCTGCTTGATTAACAAGCATTGTTACATTTCTTTTTTGCATCTTCTAAGCAGTGTAACTTGTTCACATGTCAGTTACACAGATTTCTGTGGGACTGTGAAAGGAAAGAAAATAGAATCAAGAGACCAAACTGAGTGCCATGCACGGGAAGGCCTCCAGCCATGCTGGCCAGGGGCTTGTACATCTTCTACACAGTGGCTGAAGAGAATTGTTAGGAGCAAGAACAGGCAATTGTATTGGATAAGCCATGTGTTTCAGTCTCCAGAAGTAATTTCTCACAAGGACTATCCTCAAGAATCATTAGGGTGAAATTTCCAAGAGCTACTTGGGTATTTAGCAATGCAAGTTTTATTAAAGTCTGCAGAACCTTTACTCTCGATAAACAGTAAACACTTATAAAATCTTTGTCATTTGAATGCAGAGCAGATTGAACTCTGTCACAATATTTTCCTCCCTGAGACATACTTCTTACTACTGATAAATGTCAAGATGGCAATATTCTTTCTTTGTAAAGCAATTGTAAAGTTGGCTGCCTCAGGAAAGCTCCTTCTGCTGAAGTCACAGAGCTTTGAAGAACTGTCTGCAAAGAATCTTTAAGATACTCAGCTACTGCAACTTGCAAACCTGTTCTGCCTGAAGTAAAAAAAAACCACACTCTTCTAGAAAATACATGTGCTAAAAAATATAGAAGTTGCCTTCAGAACTAATCTAAAGCTTCTTATAATTTCTCTGTCAACAGTAAAAAGGACCAAGTTGCTCCTAACTGGAGAGTGGGGGAGGGATATAGGGAGAAGGCTATATTAAGTGAGGCCCCAGGCACAGGTAATAAATCCTTCAGTCAGGTTTATTGTTCTGGTTGAAGAGGTGACCATAGTGTGGGATGGGAGCCTTTCAACTCTGGGATTCAGCAGCACTCTGGCTTGATAACAGTATCCACCACCTGCTGCACTTTGACTTTCAGCTCAGTGGCAGCTGCAGGAATCAATTCCGACTAGAAAACTGAGGGAACACACATTTTTATGTTGTTGAAAGGTAGCTAAAAGGCAACTAGAGGCATGCAGCAGTATTAAAGAGAAAAAAAAAAGTCATAGAATCATAGATTATCCTCATTTGGAAGGGACTCACAAAAGTCATCGAATCCGATTCCTGGCCCTGCGCAGAACGGACCCAAGAGTCACACCCTGTGCCTGAGAGTACTGCCCAAATGATTCTTGAGCTCTGTCAGGTTTGGTGCTGTGACCACTTCCCTGGGGAGCCTGTTCCAGTGCCCAAACACCCTCTGGGGGAAGAGCCTTTTCCTAATATCTGACCTAAACCTCCCCTGGCACAGCTTCATGCTGTAAGCTCAGGTCCTGTGTAATGATATGGTCCTGACTGACACTGACTCTTGGGGTCACACAGCACCACACAAATGTCCCTGGGCACACACAGTTTGACCCTTAACACTTAATACTGTTACAGATACTCATCTGACTGAAAAAGAAACCTTTCTGGCCAATGCCAATTTAGGGAATTTAGAATAAGTTTTTGGTTGATATGCAGCTGTAGCTAAGCTCCCTGTACGTGCAGTGAGATGTACTGTGTTTCTTAAAGGAGAATTCAGCTAGTCCACTGAAGAAATGCTGAGAAAAGTGTTGATGCCTGGATCCCACCTCACTATGCTTAGGTGACTGCTAAGTGGGGTTATGATAGTTAAGGAAGGTTTTGAAGTTCAAAAGTTAGGCCTTGTGAGGAAAAAGCAATGGTTAGGTTGTTAAATCCCTTTGTTCTTCTAGTTCTTTCTTTAAAGTCTTCAGACTGACTCCTGAAGTCTGTGTTTTGTCTTGTAAGTATTTGCACTGTAAAATAAATGGGGACTGTTTAACATTCCCTTCTAAAAATGCCTGTGTGCATGTTCAGCTCCATTAACAATAGAGGTGTACGCAGGGCAGGAGAGACCCTGACCCCAGGAAATTATTGCCTGGCTGCTGTAATGGCAATTGCTTATCTCTTATTTAAATAATCAACTTTAACACCAAACAAATCTTCTAAACTCCGTTTTTTGTTAAGCTCAAAGAAATCATGGGGAGAATGAAACACAAATCCTGTACAAGAATGATTACAAAATATCCCCCAAACCCTCCTTCTATATCCTGCTGGCAAGCTATAGAAAGATTAATATTTTTAAAAACAGCAAAGTAATTGTAAATATGAGATGTCCCTATCCTCCAAATGCCAACTGAAAGGCTAGATTGCTATCTATGTAAGATTAGCAGGAAATTTAAAGTATTATTTATTGTGGGCAAGAAATTAATTTAGGATAAAAACATTTCCATTTTGAAACAGCAGGGTGAAATCAGAATTTGTCTGTTAATTAACCAGCAAAGCTTCATAGCAAAGATTTTACTGTCTTTTAATTTTGACTTTCTAGTAATGAAATTGGCTTTTTCTGCATCTGAGTGATGGTGTAATATAGCATATCACTGGTATACCTCCAGACATCATTTGTTAATGAATTTAGCACATTCCTTGCCATATAACAAACTAAGACACCCACAACTTATATAATAATATTTCATGTTATTGGGCTTCTAAGACCAATAAAACAGCTAGGCAGCACTAATAGTATCAGTAAAGTTAGTTGTTTGTACAGGTTTCCTTTTTATTAAAGTAGCCATAGGATAAAATCAGTATATACAGTAACCATGTGTTGTGAGATACTGATCAAATGACAATAAAATTCTTACAGCAGGGTAATTAGGGCTTTGAATGTGATCTGAATGGGGTAAGTTGACACCAACTTACATTCTGATGGTCAAAGAGATGTGATGGTATCTCCTTTACAAAGAATTAAATAACACTCCAATGTTTATCTGTCCATCTGAAAGAAGTCCCATAAAAGGAAATAAACACTTTTAAATTCTTGACACCTTGAGACTCTTTTTTCACTCAATGGCAACAACCCTAACTGTCCCCTCAGTATTGCTATTTTATAATGATATTGTTAATACTCTTTGAAAATACAAAATCAATTTCACAGTCAAAACTGGGGAAACACAGTATATCAGTGGAGGATTTTTGGTGGCTGCCATATGATCTTTAATCTCCAAAGTTCCTGAACCTTTTCTTAATTGGTTATAGATTTCTTCTGGTATGCAGCCAAAATCAGAGATTTTTAGCTAATTGCTGTTTGTCTAGTGTTCAGGAGAGTCAATGGGAAGAAGAAGCCTGTAGAACCCCAGCTTTAGTGTTTGCCTTTAGGGTTAAGACATTTGTCTGCAGGTTAGGAATGCTACTGTAATTTTTTCTAATGATCAGAATGTGAGAGATAACATAGCTGCAGGAGGCATCTAACAAAAGAGGAAAAACAAATGGAGGCTTATAGGTAAGGTAACTATTTAAACAAAGCAGTAAAAGTTATTATGAAAGACCCACTAAGGTTTATCTACTGTTCCTAACTCTCACATTGGCAACAAAACATCTCACAAAAATCCCAGACAATGATCCATATGGCCTGGTATCCATGGCTACTCAATGCTGTACAGTCTTAGCCTCACTCGAAACTCATGATGTTTCCTACACATGTGGTCTAAAACTAATAAAGAAATAGAAAAGTGGATTCAAAGAGGAAGAAGAGACAAGAGGAGGTTTATGTGTTAGACTGATAGCAAGTATATTAATTTTGGTGAGATCTATGTAAATGGGGTGGAAGAACTGAGAGAGGTAGGAGATAATCTGAAATTAAAAATTTTTCAACAGAAGTTGCCGAAAATCAGGAAAATAGGTGGAGGTAAATGAAAATAAGGTGCTGAGATTTTATCATAATTATCCTAATTTCAGTAAGAGTTGAGACATTTATGAGAAAATATTGAGAAGCCAGGAAGAGTTTGTGGATGCTAAGCAATACATGAGAACCACTAGCATGAATGATGTAAAACCTCACTGTCTGTAAGGAACCAGTACAAACAAAATGGTAAGCCAATATCACCACAGGAATACTGTGGAACTGAGGGAAGGGGGAAGAAAATTCTATAAATGGGACCTTGAGCAGGAAAGAATGAAAAGGTATTTACTCCACAAAGAACTAGTTAAGAGGAGCTGGGGAGTGAACTCAGAAGACTGGAGATAATCATAATGGAAAAGTCTGTTTTACAGGTAGGTAACAAGAAACTTCTTACTTTTAGAAAGGCAAATTCTATATACCATGTAGATTAGAATCAAGGTTAGATGAGAATGAGGAAGGAGTCAGAGAGCACCATGTGTGTCCTCAGGCAGAGAGAGCCCACTCACAGTGAGGACAGAGAGAGAGGGACCCTGAACTAGGAGAGATGGGTGAGATGCAGCAATGGCAGAAAGCCCAGAAGGTATAGTTAAGGGAGGAGGAATGTACAGATAAAGCAAGTAGTTGATAATGGGACAAGATGGAGGCAAAAAAGACGGAAGCTTGAGTTGAGAAAAAAGGAGATGGTCTTGAGCTGAGCAAGTTGGGAATGGTAATTCAATAGGATGTGGTAAAGGGAAGAGGTAGTAAAGAGACGTGAATAATAAAGGCACATCCGCATTACCTTTTTTAATGCCAGAAAGATCTAAACTAAGCGAAGGAAAGCTGAAAGTTGTACAGAGCTTTTAAAAACTAGAGTTTAGAGAGGACAAAAATTAAATCTGAAGATCTACTGTGAATGACAGAAGAGAAGACATTATAAAAGTTGTATTCATAAGTAGTATTAGAGTTCAGGAACTTTCTCCAGAGCAGATGAAGAGTAGGAATAAGTGCTGCCCACAAAACTAAGAAGGAGAGCAGGGAAAGGAATAGCAAGGGGGATCAAAAGCCCATTTGGTCAGATGAGGACTGTGAGAGAGCTCTGGGCAGTGGCACCTCAGGAGCTGGAGTAGTGGGTGGGCAGGAGTTAAGGTTAGAACAGATTAAAGTCAGAATGATTGACAGACTGAAAAACAAGTTTGGCAAGTGAATAGAGAGGCAGGACATGAGAGCACCAGGATTAGGATGGGGCAAGGGAAACTATGATGGAAAAAAAACAGAGTACATAAGAAACGAGGTCAACATGGTGCAGGAGGTGGGCACACTTAAAAACGTGTATTTTCAGGGAGGCAAATTTTGCAAAACATGGTTTAATTTTGAGGATTGCATTTAAACTAAGCAGTTCTGCAGCATGGAGATTTCCTCACCTGTCTTCATTCTTCTCAGTCTTCCCAGAAATCTTTTCTCCTTTTAGGAGAGCAGACTGCTGTCCCAGATACCTTTAATGTATGTAATCACCCTGTAGTGCCTTTCATCTAATTTGGCATAATGCACATTTGAAAACCTGTCACAAATGGGCCACTTTGAAATGATGCTGTAATGCACAAAAATTAGTTCTCCTGCCCTTTGGCTGCTGAACAAGAAAATTGATTTTTGTGCATTATGCAATGAATTTAAATGGTATATTTCAGACAGTTTTGTAAATAGGACTTTGCAAACAAAGACTCTGGAGGGAACCAAACATAACCAAAAGCAATAGAAACTATTCTGGCAACCTACTAAATCGTTTTTTTACTGACTCTTGTCCATCATGCTGTTGGAGTAATGAGCAGACTTGTCTTTGTGCTCATTAGAAACTCTGGTTCCAAATGCAACTGGTCACTGCTGCAGCTCCCATTACCCGTGATGGCTTTTAAAGGCTCTTCTGGTTACAGTACTTAGGTTGTGTATATATAGCGAGTGCTTTTGAAAAGGCAAATTCCTGTGCTGTCATCCAAGCAATCAAAACACTCTTTGTTTGCGGAGCGGGGGAGGATGGAGACAAGGGGAGTGGAGGGGGGAGATGCTTAGAGAACGAGCAGTTGCCGCTCATTGGTGTGGCCGCTGCCTTCCCATCCCTTCCCGACTGCCCCTCAGAGCTGTGTGTTAAAATCCGGTGCTCAAGGTAAGGCAGCAAACTCCAGGCATGTGGCCCCAGCCCCGGCGCTGAGGGTTTCCTGCCGGCACATCTCGTCCCCGCTCCGCTGCCCGCACGGAGTGCTTGAGGGAGCGCTGGGACAGCAGGCGCTGGTGCCGCACCACCGGGGAAGACAAATTAAACACTCATCTGTTTGCTAGAGGCTTAGTTGCTGGGCTGGGGTGGAAGATAGAGTAACCCCTCTGCTCTGTGACCTTTGCTTCTTTTACTGCGGATGGGTGCAGAGAGGTTAAAGAACAAACACTCTGCTTTTGATCAGCAGTGCGACACTGCACTCCAGCCTAGACACCTGATGGGGAGAGAAAACTGCTCGAACTTTCTCCCCTCTCCATGGCAATATGCTTCTGCACCATAAGTACTACTTTTTAAAAAGGGATTAAGATCCTCTGCCACCAGGAGCAGCCTCTTTGCACTGCATGTTTTTATGCCTCACAAAGATCAGTCTATCTAAAGTCACAGTAATTTTTTTCTCTGAAAATAAGCAAGAAATTATGTATTTATTAGCAATTTCTCTGACTGAATTATTCTCCTACAAGCCCCAGCTTCTCTCTCACCAAGCAAAGCAAATAAGCTATTAATTCTCTGTTTTTCCTCGGGGTATGTGCACGAACAGCAGTTGTAGAAGCTCATCAAGCTGCTGTTTGTTCCTGACAGAACCAGAATCTCTGATGAATGTTTCATTATTTTCATCCAAAAAGGGAGAAAAAGGATAATTTCTGGGACAGTTTACACTCCTTTAAAAGCATCTCTTAAAACCCTCCTGTTGCAGGTTTGTCTAGGTCTCTAACTCTGTCTAGTTCCTCTCTTCTCCACTGTAACCTTTCTGAAATCTGGTACCAAAAGCTATGGAGAAGACAGTGAGGTGACTGGCGTGGAGCCTAATGTCCCCACTTTACACACTGCTTTAGAGCACTAGAGTGAGGTGTGCCAAAGGCCTCAGCTAGAACAACAAATTGCTTCCCACACGAAGACAGGTCTCCATTACCCAGAACAGATCAATTTCTCTCAGTGTGACTGATGAAGCTGAGGTGAAAGTACAAAAAACAAAATGATGCTAGCTCAATATTTTATTTTTGGTAATGAAAGTGATCTATTGCTGTTTAACTAGTAATTCCAAGAACATCAACACAGTAGACAGGGTAAAAAATGTTGGTTACAACATTGTTTATGTGGCCAGATTTCAAGATGAAACTAGCTGCATGTAGTTCGCAAAACATTGGCATTTCATCATCTTTTATTTATGGAATTCATTAAAATGTGAGACTCTAATATACCACGCACTAAAAAGAAAACCTATAAACTATTCCCCATATCATCAAACCCTTCACCCGTACAGCAGTAGATGGCTTGGAGGAACACCTCATATTCCAGTGATGAGCCCCTTGATCCCTTGTGGATGGTGTAGGCACCTTGGCAATTGTTTTTCAGAGAAGGACAATTTGTTTCAGTGGCACATCAGGACAATCCAAGAAGAGCTGCAAGTAAGTGACAGAGAGAGAATTCACCACCTGCATTTTGGCTGTTACATTTTAGATGTAGTATTTATTTTTATAAGCCCCTGGGGGAACAACGCTCCCAGATGCACAGTATCTGCATAATCACCCAATTTTAGATAGATTAAATATTCATATCAGGCTTCTTGAGTTGTGGTAATGTCCCTCTGGGGTTCTGAGGATCCAGGAAGAGCTCTGCTACAGCATAATGATTGGTGTCTGTTGTTCAGACTGTCAGGGTTAGTCTCTCCCCATCACAGCCTGTTCAAAGGCAACTTCTGGTGAACTCTTGAGAGTGGTGGGGTTTTTCCCCATAAAATTAGGCAAGATATGGATCCTATACTACAAGGTAGCTCAAAGATAACCAGACCTGCTTGAAGACTTTTGGTACACCTGTACACTGAGATTTATTATCTGTCTATTTAGTTTAGACCCATCTAGCAATATAACTAGCTCAGATGAAGCTGATGTGAATAACAGGTCAAGATCATGGATATAATTACATTAAATAGAAATATCTGTGGAAAGAGTGGGAAGAATTTACTATGAGGTATGGTTTGAGCTTGTTACATCTTCACAAAATTCATTCTGGAACTACCTTTTTCCATTTTTTCCGTTTGTTTGTTTGTTGTAACAATATAGTAGTGAATGTAATTTTTTTTTTCAATTAAATTGGTGATTAATAAATTCAATGAAAAGAGAAAAAACCCACTCTTTATCCTAATTTTAAGTCTTAAAAGTTCCTTGGATCAGTTAATTGATTGCATTATGTAATAGGGGTAAACATTGTTCTTTCTCTCCTGTGGTTGGCAACTTACATTAAAGATCTCAGGGCCAGGAGAGTATCATGATTTGATGAAACTGTGTAAGCAAAACTTGCTGAAACCCTCCCATTGTCTTTCTTTGTATTTGTAAGCATGACCCATTCTAGCTTCTCAATACAAAATACAAATGTATTAAAGGGCACATATGATTGTTTTTCTCTTTGTCATCACTGTTGGCAATAACAGAGGATTCAACGAGTTATCACCTTGCTTCCAGACAGGATGTGCCTATCCAAACTCAGATACCTGAAAGATGTGCGTATATCAGACCTGTTTGTCTAGAAGCTCACCAGAAGTAATAGGGAGGAGGCAGAATTATCCAGAATAATTCCTTTTGCATTAAACCAAGCATCCAAGATAGGCGAGTTGAATTCTTCTCCTGAAGTGTTTCCCTTGCATTATATTTGAGGGGATGTAAGGCAACTATTTCAGATATAGGCTTCTGCATTATAAACATTTATAGTTAGGTTAAATGAATTGCATCTTATATGTTGAAGACTATTTTTCAAGAAATGAGGATGATTTAGAGTCTGCTTTTATTCTTTATGAAATTAAAACAGAAATGGAGGGGGACAGAGGCATCCCAGAGTGCCCATTTATAAAGTAACTCATTTTCTCTGTGTACAGATAGGCATTGCATCCAATTGATATTCAGACATTCAAGTTTTATAAGCTTCATCTAAAGAGAATACCTCAATCACTCAAATGTGTGCATAATAAGGATATTGCACACTATATAAAGAATGGGGTTTTTTTAGCACTAAAGAATAAGTTCACAAAATTTTTTAAAATAACATTCAAAATTGGTTAATTATATACATTTATACAGAATAAAATTATGCACATGATTCTAGACTGTCAACAATCAACAAATTAGTTAAATAAATACTGGTATATCATTGAAATGCTGATATGTTTGAAAATTCAGTAGAATACGTTTTACAACTGTTAGAAAAAGCTGCAGTTTATAAGACTTGGATGCCTAAAGCTAAACAACTAATTAATGTTTTAAATTAAAGCAGGGTTTTTTTGTTGTTTTTTTTTTTTAAAGATGCTGAGTATACTCAAGCAGTAGGAAACCTTTTAAGCATGCTTTTGAAAGCCAAGCCAATTCATTTTGTTCCTGTGTAAGATTCCTTAGCTAAAAAATTTGGGGAAACTGTGAAAAAAATACCATGCTAAATTTTAGCAAATTTACATACTAGCCGCTTATGATGTTGTTTAAATATCTCTGTATTTTGCTATTTATTAACAAAATACAGCAGGTTATGATGCAAAATAGGAAACTCCTGTTTTCTTGTTCGATAATATTTTCCCAATTCCACATGATGAAATTCTGCTCGTCTTGCCAGTTCAACACAAAAGGAAACCAGCAGATGGAAGCAATGAAAAGCAGAATCTTTACTGCACTCATTGGTAGCTAGTGCAATCTACTGACTTTCCAAAAGTATAGTATAGATTACTGCATCTTCCATTCCCTCCATGCTGATAGATGTTGGATGGAGTGTCCTTCATTTCAGGACACTGAGGAAAGAAATAAAAAACATAAGTGGACAACCGAAAATAGGATATGCTGATTCTATTTCTACAAGTCAAAATCAAAAGTTTCAGCTCCCATACTTTATATGTAATTAAAGTTAGTATAATTACAAAGTACTATGATTGCTACTTGCTCTGAGTATGCACAAGCAAAACCTCCTTTGGGAGGAACCAGCTTAATTCTACTGAAGCAAGAGGACTTGAGCTTCTGGCTCACTCTTAAAAATTGAGCTGGCATGGAAGGCCCTTTTCTGCTAAACTATTCATGTTCTTTGAGCCTTACCTCTTTTTTTTTTTTCTTTCTTTTTTTTTTTCTTTCTTTTTTTTCTTTTTTCCTAATCAATATGAACAAGTAAGACAAATGCTAAATATATGAATAGATAGGGTGAAATCTGGTTTTCAAAGAAATCTACTTAGAGAGTTATAAAATAGAAACTAAGGAGGTTTTATAATACACTTCTTAAGACTTTAAGCTCTGAGAGAGATCATCAGATACAAATCAGCCTAGTTTCAATGACTATGAAGCTGTAGATTTTAATTGTAAATTAAGTGAGAAATCGAGAAAGAAGAGAAACAGAAAGTTTACTCTGAAATTTTTAAGGCTAGCAGGCTAGTGGAACAGAAGACAGCCTATTTCAATATTATACTCTATTTTCAGTCTCAGTGTAATTAAAATCTTCAGTGTGAATGCTCAGTTATGGCATCTATATTTTACTAGTAGCAAGTAAAACTGTTCAGGAGGAGTTTAACAAATGTCGGAAATTTATTTGAAATTCATTACCACATTTCCACCAGCTGGGATGTAGCCATGTCTGCTTTCAGTCTCACACCAAAAGCATGTTACATTGCTCTGACTTCTATAAGGGAAGTTGAATTTATAATAATTTGGAACATATCAAAGATTGGAAAGTATTCAAGCCACAGTGACAGTGACATGAGACTTCATGCACTGGTTACATTTAGAGGGGAATGGGAGAAACTGAGCAATGGGTTTGTTATGCTCTGGATTTCTTCTTTCTAACATACTCTGGTGAACCTCATTTCCACAAAAGCCTTGTGATCACTCTCCCTAACCACTATCCTCCACCACAAGCTAAAACAAGCTGTATATTACAGCCCTGTTTATTTTTAGAAAGATTCAGAGTCCTGTCTATTCTGGTTTCATTTTCTTTTATTTTCACACTCCAATAAAATTCACCCTCTTTCAACACACTAAGATAATTTAATCTGCCCATGCAGGGTCTTATTGTATTTTAATATAATGTACATTTATGCTCCTATTTTCAAAAGGCCTATATATAGTCAAATCTTGACAAAAGTAAACCAACTTTGCCTTCTTGATCTCTAGCAAATTCCATAAACACAACAGGACACAGAATACCAGCAAAACATCAAACACTGGGTTTTTTTCTGGAAACAGATATTGGTATTTAATAATACTTTTTAATTTACAGAATGTAAAGTGGACACTTTTTCAATAGTGTTTTTAAGAGTAACACATTTCAAAAGTCTTCTGAAGAAGTCTACATTCTGATCATTTCCTTGAAGGAAGCTTTGGTTTTGTTGTTGTTGCTGTTGTAACCAGGTTGCTAACTTTTAGAAAAACAAACAAACAAAAAACCCCCAAAACCAAAAAAACTTCTTTAAATAGAGCTTACAAAAGACTACCGAAACAGAACTGCCATCTTAGGAAAGATCCCGGACTGTTCATCTATATAGTGTTATGTTTGGAGTGTAAAGACAGTGGGTGTGGGAATAGATCTGGCAGTAGGGAGAGCTGTCAGTGTGTGCTTCACAGAGGGAAAGTGTTCATGGTGCTCCAGACTTGTCTTTTCCAAGTACTACTATTTCTCTTTCAAAACCTGTGTCTTCCCACCAGCACGGTGTAATCTCAGATTAGTCCTTCACAGACACCTCTCATCAAGGACATTCCAATCCCCTGTGTTTCTCAATCCGATTTTCATCTCACTGTCCCTGTCCTGTCTGCCCATGGCTGCCAACACTGTAAGACACTCACAGCTGTTTATTCAGCATTGCCCAATTTGGGAACACAAAAATGACCCCTCTCTATATATTTTTATTACACTTTTTTTCCTCCCTGCCTCTTTCCCCAAGAGTTCTCTAGGGAATGTTTTTAATGTCAAGTAGCACACTAAAACATTTCTCAGCAAATTAAACAAATCATTGATCATTTGTATTTGCGAGTAGTTAAAAAGATGTTTCCACAGAGTTTAATAATAAGGATTATATTAAACCTTAAAAAAATCTATTCCAATTTGGAATAAAATTTAAAATTTTCCCAGAAAATTGATTTGCAGTGATTAGTAGTGAAGCAATATAATTTATGGGAAATTTGGTTTGTTCTGGGGCAGCTGGCAAGTACAGTGGACATGAGCAGCTAAACTATTTCTATCACTCTCAGATCCTGTCCCAGATATTCCCCATAATGGTACATCAAGAATGTACTGACTTTCAAATGCATGTGTTTGGGTTATTTAAAAAAGGAAAGCAAAAGAGAAGAAAACCATAGCAAAGCATGTTATGTACCAACAAGAGCAAGGAGATGTGACCACATGGCATATCCCAGAGGTGGCTGTCAGGACACCTATAGCTGAGTTTACAAGCACCAGGCCTATAACAAAACAATGGTAATGTTTTATTTTAATTATGGGTATGAATGTGTTTCATTTATTCTTTCAGTGGCTTCAGTCTCGTATTGGTCACTAGGGCCATAAATTATGTAGTATGGTTTATAATCCACAGTGCCCTTTGTTGCTTTTGGAGTAATCAGAAGGCTGCTCATAAAGTGCATTATGCAAGTAGGCCTGGTAATCTTCCTGCTGCATGACCAGCTGCTGGTTAAAATACATCATGTTTTCTGCTGCTGTGTTACAATGATGCCTCACGCAGACAAGACTAAATTTCAAAGCAAACGCTCCAACAGAAGCAGTATGCACTGTCATCCGAGCTGATACACCACTCCACTCCTTGGCACCAGGAGAGCACAGCAACGGGAGACCATCCAGCCCATTGATTTTAGACACCTAAGTCAGGTGCAGCAACACTTGAATAGTAGTTCAAGTAGTTCCCTCACCCCAGCAGGGCTGCCAAAATTGTCTACATTTTACAACTTAGTTCCAAATCAAAAAAGCTTACAGTAACAGTTGTAAAGGCAATTTGATCTGTTCCTGAAGTGGTTATTAAAAATCAGCTCCAGGAAACTGGTTTGTTGCACTTCTCTTGGGATCCATCCTTTCTCCATTGTCTAGAGCTGCTTGTTACTGGTTTTACAGCATGTCCCTAATGTAGATTTCACAATATGGTACTCTGGGGTGTGTTTCTGGTTATGTGTCCTTGGAGTATTTATATATTTTCCTTGCAAAGAAAACAGAAACACTCAAGTAACTCAAGTGAAGCCAAGGAGTGCCTTGTATTGGACCAATATCTAACCAATGGGCAACACACCTGTGGTCCTTCTTGCTTATTCACAGCATCATTTGGGCTGGAAAAGACTTCTAAGCTGCTCAAGTCCAAGTGGCCTTCTGCTGCTGTTCCTAGAAATGTGATAGTCACTATCTTTAATTGAGAGTAAGGGCACATTGTATCTAAAATAAAGCACTAGGAGTAACTACTTCTCTACAGTAATTATAGCTGGGGTTTGCCACAATTAAAGAAGTGAACTTTAATATAACACAATTGTTCAGGGGAAAGCTACCTTCTCAAAAAGTATCAGAAAAACTGCACTGGACCACTGCACAAAAGGAGAGCCCTTGTGACCTCATGCTGATCTCCTCAAACAATGTGTGAATGGTGATGGTTATTATGGAGCCTGAAACCTGCTCAGACAGAGCTTTCCTCCTTGAGGTCTCTGTTGGCTGGCTCCCACAGGGCCATAATTCCTGAATGGCCAAGGGTAAGAAACTGATTCTTCAAAGCCATGCTTTTATACATGCAAGAAATTTTAGTGCTTTCCATAGCTGTTCTGCATCATTGCTGTTTCCTTGATGTGGGTTTGTAGTTCTGTCCGCAAGCCTGTAGAGTGGTTGGCCTAAAGCTGGAAAAATAATGTGTTTGCTTATACATGAAAGGGATTTGCCATGCATCTTTTTTCTTTAATTTGAAGAAACAATTACTACTGGATGTGTTGCAAAGGCTTTACTGCTGGTTGTTGAAGAGACCTATCTAAAGTCACAAAAGTCAAACAAGTCACACCTCAGAGTAACAGCTCCATGAAAATGTTTGTAAATCTTGATAGTCTGCTTAGTGCTCTGTACTGATTCAGATTCTGTGTGTCTGCTCCTGTATATAACCATTTTAATTGCTGTACATGAGACTATATAATATATTCAGTAAGGCATGATGCAGAATAATGAAACATTTCATTACAGAAGCATAAACCTCTTCATTATATTGTCACGGGAACAGATTTGTCCCATTATAATTGTTTTTATATTTACCAAAAAAAATTCTCAAATATATTAAACCTTAGTACACTAATTAGATTGTATTTTACAGTACCTGTATGC
Source organism: Acanthornis magna (assembly GCA_036785705.1). Lineage (NCBI taxonomy): Eukaryota > Metazoa > Chordata > Aves > Passeriformes > Acanthizidae > Acanthornis > Acanthornis magna. The sequence goes on along the minus strand of JAWUZG010000060.1, from coordinate 3,980,759 downwards.
GTGATTTTCTTTCTGTTCACAGCTGGCACATGGTGTGGAGCATATAGTTCTGCTATTAAGAGCTGAGGAGGTTTTAAGAGGTGAGCACAATGCGTATTGCTCTTTGTTGCCTTTTCATTATGTCTGCAACACTGGCCCGTCTTCTCTTCTTTCTCGTTTTTAACTTTCTTTACCTTTTTTATTTAGTTGCTTTTGCACTTTAGAGCCATTGTACTTCTTCCAGTAAGTCAGCAATAACTACCTTAACTATTGCATTAAGTTTTGTGCCCTTGAATACAGTGGATTTCCCTCTGTATTTGATTTCATTAACTTCCCTGGATTGAAGGCACATATAAAGTTAATCATGCTGTTAAATGTTCCTTTGAAAAAGCCTTTGGATACAGAAAAAGTCACAAGAGGGCAGACGACATTACGCATTCAATTGTCATCCAGTTAGTACTGTCTGATCGTATGCATATTCTCTTTATACAATAAACTTCTTATCTCAGTAATCAACCATTTAATAAAGAGCAACTGATCCGCTAGTAATTTTTACTCTAGGATACAACAAAGCAACTTCTACCATAAAAGTAACTCTCAAACTTGTGTGAAAGGAACGATTTTGGATAGTCTTAACTTTGAATAAAATATAAAGAATGTATGTTCCAATATATGATTTTCTGTGTAAGAGTGATAATTATCAGATAATTGGAATATACTGCTTTTCCATAAATGAAGAAAAATAATAATGGAATGGATAATACAAGATATCTCAAGTTTCATAGATACTCATTACAAAATGTATACCAATGTCAGTGTGTAATTGCAATATTCCCATTATTTCCTGAGAATTAATTCTAACTTGGAAATTATTATCATATTCATAATCAAAATTATGATCTATTGTTAATTATTACTGGTAAACATGTTACCCATCAAAATCCCTTACAATTATTAACAAAACTGATTACATGTACAGCATCTTATACTTTGAAAAGCAAGGATAATAAAAGGCAGATTTTACAATTTTAGCCTGCAGAGTTTTGTGTGTGTCTTGATTAGATTATTATAATGAAAGATTACCTCCTGAAGCTGATAGGTCTGCCTACTGATGATCCTAATGAAGAATACCAACATGTTTGTATCTACTAAATACTAGTACCTAAATTCTTTAGGAATAATCCAAGTCCAAGAAAGTCTAAGACTAGAAGGTTGTATTTTTAATAATAGGAGGCTAAGTTAAATACTCCAATGAATTAGGAATGTCAACAAGGCAGAGCAGGGCACCTACTTTAGAGATTCTCAGGTCTTTAGTCAATGTAGAGAAAAAGACCTCTCCGGAAATGAACCCAAAGGCCTTATTGCATCTTCCTCTCTCAGCCTTGGCGAGAGCCTGAGTTCTGTGGAGTGAGAGATGCAGTGGGTGAGCTCATGCACTTTAAGCACCTTGAAAATGAAGTTTAAAATGGAAAGCCTACCTTGACTCAGGCGCCTGCCATTTTTGGATATTGCACCTTCACTGGCAGGAATGAATGAATGGATGGATGAATGAATGAATGAATGGTTCTTATCCATGTGAGATTCACAGCAATGGGTGTGTTACTGATGCAATGGTACATGATTTAAAGCACAAACTTTAAATGCAAAAATGTCAGATCCATCTAGCCACCTTCCCTGAAGAGCAGACAGAAACCCCCCAACAGTGCAGTCTGCAAACTGCCTGAGATTTGTAAAAGATTGTGATCATTCATAGGAAACTCCTCTGTTTCCACCAGGCACTGGAAATCCCAGTAAGTCCCACAAAAATTATACTATTGGCCATTTTAAGGGGGACATTGAGAGGAGGAAGGATGCATAGGAAAATATCTGTCTGTTTTTGTTCTGATGAGGTTGAGTAGATGATAAATGTCCACTGTCTTTCCCCTACTTATTTTTCTCTTAACTACCCATAAATTCTTACACCCAGAAGGAACTCTCAGCCATAACCTACAGGTGCAATCCTTGCAATGCACTTAAAAGATTTTCAGTACTTGAAAGGACAGAAGAGAAATTAATTGAGATAGCTGTTTATTTGATTTCTTTGAATATTTTCTTAATCATTAGCAAGTGGATAAAACATTCAGAGTGTTGTTTGCTCTACTGCTCTGTGTCTCCCTCAGTTTCAGATTTACAAGATTCTTGTCATAAGCTTAGTATTTTCCTGGGAAGAAATGATTTTTTTTTCAAATGTTCCAAATAAATTAATAGAACATTTCCAGATAGCGGGAAATACAAAAAAAAAAAAAAAAAAAAAAAAAAAAAGAAAAAAGAAAAAAGAAAAAAAGAAAAAAAGGAAAAATTATATAGAATAAATTTTACTTTAACAACAAAAAGTCTTACTCTACAAAACTACAAAATCAACCTCCATTCAATACATCCTGAATAACAGCATAAACAACAACAAACATTTTCTGTAGAGAACTCTGATTAGAGTGCATATTATTTCCTCTGTTGATTAATTGAACTGGCATTTTGATTACCTTTAATTGTACACATTAAATAAGTTAGTGCTGTGCAGTGATACATGAATGCACATAGAGGATTTTTTAATTTAATGTAAACAATTATATCCTAAATCACACAAAGCATTGAAACATTCACCATTTTTTTTTGATTCAGAAAACATTACTTCCCTTCATACGTTTTGAGAATTGTGGTTGTGATTGAGGAAGTACCCTTCCAAAACAACTTTCAAGGTTTTTGACTGCATTTCAAGACAGACTCCTCAGAGCTCCATCTGTAGATTCTGACTTTGCTACAAAACAACATTTCTCCTGAAAATATTAGAATGCTTGTCTTCAAGGAGCTTTATAGTCAGGAATGAGTAGCAATACTAAGAATGATAGTATATAATGAAAAGCATCTTGCAGGTCTATTTTGGAACTTTCAGTTTTATAGGCATTGGAAATCATATCAGTCATTTATTTGGAAAAGTGAGAAAGCATTTAAACATGAGGGGTATTTTACAACAAACCATGATGAGATTATATCTATTAGTTATTTTTATTATATTCTATGTATGATCAGCCAGCATAAACACATGTACTAACTCCAAAAAGTGCAAGCAGATACCACTTTGAAAACCACATTTTAGTTCAGTTTTGCCAGATTTGGGCATTGCTTTGCACACCATTACAAATATATTAGTTTCTATGATAATGCTACACAAGGTAAAAAATACATTTCTCACACAAGTATTTTACAAATATTTATTCATCTAAATGAAATGAAAAACTGAAGACTTGGAGAGAGGGATGAAGAACAAATATATGTGTAGCATGAGAAAGATAAGAAAGTTTAACACTGGAAAGTGCCTTTGCTAAAGTCTGGAGGTAAATCAATAATATTATGCAACATTCTGAAAGCCCTTCCAGCATACATGTAAAAAGAGCTGTCTGTAGTACATTTAAACTCAAGGAAGGAAACCTTCTAAATTATTACAAGTGACTCAGAAAGAAATGTCACTTTGCAATGAATAAATAAATAAAAATAAATAAATAAATATTTTTAAAAGCTTTTATGCTGTCTTAAGCAGAAGTGGAACAAAGAAAAACGTTTCCTATTACACAGTAAGTCAGGTTTTTCAACAAGATTCAAAATGAGATCAAGGAATACAGAATAAGAGTTACCTCTAACAACAAATATAATTTTTAAAAGGCTCATTAATGAGCAGACACTTGGTGCATTGCTAAAATTAGCCTAGTCAGACTAACTTGGTGTCTCTTTCTGGACCTGATAAGGAGGTTTCTCTGTATCTAGTGAGATGCAGTAAAAAAAAACAAGAGACAGAAGAAAGGACATAGTGCATAGGAGGAATTCTGTAATGCTGCCTGCACATGTAGAGAGGTATCAGGAATGCCTGAGCTCAGCTGGAGCTGAGACTTTATAGGTACACAGAAAGAAGAGTCTGTACATTACTAGCAAAAGACTGAACAAGGAATATGTTGAACTGTTGCTGAATGAGAATGATGATGATTCAGTGCCAAGGGAGACAGAAAAACCCAAGGAACTCAGTGTCACATTTCCCTCAGTCTTCTCCAACTACTGAAGACGACTTCAATTTTTCATGTCCATGGGAATCAAGATTATATTTGCATTTTCATTAGTAAAAATTCAGTTTGGAATTTCTTGTAATGATAGGAAACTCTTTCTCGAAGTGTTAACACCCCCCACCCCCAAATAATCACATTTCCTGATGTACTTCACTATAAATCGTTTACTCCAAATTTCTGTCTCAATAGTTATTTGCATTCGTGATGGACATGGTTAAGACCTGTTTGGCAAAGTTAATAAGGAGATTTGAGGTCTCTATCAGTTCCTTATCTCTGTCACAGGAAATTAGTGAATTTGCCTTCATATTTTTGATGGGCAAAATCATTCATATCTGAAGCTGTCAGCTATCAACCAGGGATGTCAGAACAAGAGGTCGTGAGCACACCCAATGCTGATTTTGACAGCTCCTTGTCCCAGGAGTGGATGAAGAGCCCCAGTGAGGAAACCACAAGGCTCATGAAAGTCAGTGAGGAAGCACTTTCCCAGTGGATGGGCATTTCATTAACACCTCTATTTGAAGGGCAAAATGACATCCTAGTTACAGTATGCTGAGGTCTTGACCCTCCTCAAGAAACCATCTAATTACTATCCTCTGTCAAACCTCCCTTTTTGGAGAACATGATTAAGGAGGCAGTTGCTAAGCAACTTCAGGAGCACCTGGACGAAGTGGGATTTTTAGCCTTCTTCCAGTCTTCAAATAATCATTTCCAGACAAGTTTTCCTAACAGTCTTAGCTTCATATTTCCTAATACTGCTCTTGGGACACTAATGAAATATTGTTTTATATCAACTCTGTTAATGTTTTTCACATATATTTCAGTTACTGACGATTCAGGTCATCTCACGTTGAGTAACAGAAGGATCACGTTATTACCAGAATTTTGTAAAGAACATATGCATTTAAAATCAAATGCTTTTTACTTATATTCATGAGAAGCAAATCTCACCTTGAAGAACAGATAATGATTTTATTCATATTCATCTCCATGTTTCTTCTTAAATCCCAGATATCAAATATGCAAATCCCCTACCTTCAGTCAAAGAAAAAGAAAAACTGAAATTGTATCACCATCAGGACTTCAAATAATGAAGCCATGAATAAAAAGATCTGTGATAAATGAGTTTCTAATAACAACGGGGTTTCAAATAACAGCAGGAATCAGATTATGAGAACATAAAGGGTAAGTTTCATGTATGAATGGTTTGAAAGACTGCAACCTTAATGTTTCTTTATTGCTTAAAATGAGGAATGATGCAGACTGTAGCAGTCAGAAGTTCTTCTGTGGACCTGCCAAGCCTCCTGCTTTCACAGATCCTGCAGCTCAGCTGTGAAATTGTGGCTAAGAAATTAATCAAGTGCCACAAAAATCAATCAAACAAACAATCTGGTAAAGAAGCTTTCCTCAGAAAACCTGCCCAAGTTGGAAACACTCTGACAATATGAAATATCTAGACTTGTTTAAATAACTTGTTTTTAAAGGTATTCTGCATGATGTGAAAGAATTGGTCATTTGTCATTATATAATTAACTGAAGAAAAGATGTAGAAAGCTTTTTGTTACAAAAGGTTGATGTTTGTAGAAAATTTTTCTGTTCAGGTCCAGCAAGACAGAGGGAAGAATTGTCAATCTGGTGTTGCTGTAAGCATGGAGAAAGTCCTTTTCTTAAATTCAGACAGGTTGTCTGTGAGAAGCAGTTAAGGTGAACTAAGAAAGGGTTAATAAAAGTAGTGCCAGTGTGTAATTTCAGCTCTATTGCCCTCCTGTATTGGCTTTCTCCGTTATCAAGTTTCTATTACATAACCAGATTTATGCCACAGCTCCAAGCATCACAAGCATAAATCAATGAGTAGGAGCAGCCGGCAGAGTCAGACAGGGAAATTGTTTTTAAGTCCCACAGACGTTTGGTTCTAAGTCTGAAACTCTAGCAATGCTCGTGAACTTGTGACTGTGGAAAGTGGTGTTGGTGGGGGAGCTCAGCTCTTTTCCTGAAGCCTGCCAAGCTCTCCACAGCTTAAGCTGCTGATGAAGTTTGCTGCAACGAACACGCAGGACAGAGCAGAGCAAAGGGAAAGACAAGGCAGCCAAGACACAAAAGCACCATGGAACAACTCTTTCTTCTATCACAGCTTCCATTGTGGAGGATGAAGGACTTGTACATTCACTATCCCCTGAGGAGCCTGGCAAAGGGATCCTTTTGACTGTTTTCAGCCCTTTTTACCAATGGATTAGATATTAGAAGGAAACAAGCTGCAGAAAAACAGTTTATTCTTTCTGACTGAATGTAGGAAAAAAGGCTATTTAGATAGTTTCTTCAATACCAAGACTAGGATCAGTACAGACTTCTTTCTGCTTGTTTTTCTGTTTGGTTTCAGAGGAGTTTGTTTCAGGCAGTGGGGCACCTTAAAAATATGCAGTGATTTTTGAGAGAAGCATAACAATGAAGAAGAGCTACAAGTTTTTTTCTGAGTTAAACGTGCAATTCCTATATGTCTGTTTATTAATGGTAGAGCACTGCCCACTTTTGATTACCAAACCTTCTGTAGCTTTCAGAATAACTCACAGCAAGGGGGGTGTTAGGCAGATCGATGGTCTCTCCATTCTGAAGAGCCTAAAGACCATGGACTGTTGCAGAGCATTCCTGCCTGTCTGTCAGGAAAGGTCCCCTGCTCAGCATGTCCCACCCACGTGGAGCCCCAGCTGTAGCAATACAGAGATCCACTAGAATGCAGCATGGCTGCATGTTGTCACACAAATAGAGATTTCTGCTGCAATGGTCTCCGAACAGCCCAGGGTACAAGCACATACCCAAGTCTTTTCCTACCATGGACTCTAGCACCAGCAAAAAAGTAAGCCCTTCAAAGGACTCCTCACAGTCTTGGAACAAGTGAGAGCAAGAGAGTGATACTAGTAAAAAGGTGTTTTAACAGACTTCACAAAAGATAAAGAGATTTTCCTTGGACATTTGCAACTCCTTTGTCCTTAGGTGTTTTGAGCTCTTTCTGGTGTTGTACATGACCAGTTTCCTAACGTGTTATATCTCTTATCCACCATTATCATGAGGCTACTTTCTGTCTGTCTACAAATGAATTCCAATTTGACAGCACAGATTTCTTGGGGAAAAATCCACTGCTTTGGGGATTTTGCAGTTTGATGTTTCTTTGTTCAGTCAGTTCACTTGTGCAAGTTGAAATTAACCCAGATATTCTTCCAGGGCTAATACACCTGCTGACAGACCCTGAATATAGCTGCGGCATGGGGGGTTTTGTTTGTATTTTGCAGAGGGAGCTGTGACATTTTCCACAACCAGGCAATTGCCTACTCTGTATCTACAACTAACCCTAATGGTAGCTGACTATTGAAAGGAAGGAGACAAGGATTGTAGAGTTAGAAACAATTCCCTTTAAAGAAAATAACTCTGGGCAGTACCTGTAGTGATTTATCCACTTTCAAGTTCAACTTGTTCCTGTGATCTTTCTCATTTGCCAGATGGATATTCCAGCTGATGACTATTATACAGTGCCATCACTTCTAAACAGTCTTTCCAAATAAAAAGACTAACAAAACCTGTCAAATTCCTAGAGGAAGTTTGTCTTCAATTAATAAACATTTTTCCTCACAAGAAATTTTTGCAAACATTACTTATCTCTTGTGCCTTTCTGATTTATTTAGGTAAGAACTCTAGTCATCATGTTTTGTTTTGGTTTTGTTTGTTTTTTAATTAAAAGCAGCAATACAGCATTTGTTTTCAGGACCCTTGCAGAACCTATGCAATATTTAAATCCAGAAAATGCAAAACTGTAAGTATTAAATATATAGCCTTACATTTGCAATACTTGTTCTGGAAATGACATTTTGTTCTTATTGCCGTTTAACATCAACTTGAAAACAGTTCTTAAAAATTAATGGCCTATGCTCAAAAGATACTGAAGGATCAGTGTCTAATTTTAGCTAGACTATATTATAATAAGCAATTACTTTTTCTCATATCATGTTTATACAGCATGACCAAGTTTAAATACCTGATTTAGTAAGGCCCTGAAATTAATAATACAGCTTCTTGAAGGAAGAGTAAAAAATCTTGTGTTTCTCACGGAAAACTCACACAGAAGTTTCCTTCAGTTTATTCAGTTCATGAGCTGATAGCTGCACTAATACAAGGGAGAAGTATATAAACAAAGTTGTGCCTTTTAATAGCTTTTTGTACTGTTATGCTTTAAAACAAATCCCTCCCTTTCCCTAGAACCTTTAAAGGCCCTTTCCCTTTCCCAGCTGCCTGGGTTTTCTGTATGGTCAGTAAGGCAGGCAGGTTATAGTATTTTCAGGTGTCTTGGAGGGGAAGGGATGTACTGGCACTGACAGTCCCTGCGGATCAGGACCCAGTTCCACTTTTCTTTCTAGACAAGTTCACTAGACAGGAATGCTGCCAGCAGTGAGATCTTGTTTCCAGCAGAAGAAATGAGATCAGATGTAAAATCCAGCAGTATTTAATGGCACCGAAGGTTTCAGTATATGTCTCTCAGACTTTTTGGAAGGTCTCTTAGCATCAGATCCTCCTTTCTCCTGAAGAGGTGGTTCTTGAAAGCTGTTCTTGATGCTGTAGTTCCTGGATAAAATGCTAAAGAGCTGGGGCATGGTTGTCTGAGCCTATATCAGTAACCATTCCTTGCCAAGAAGTCTAGAGAATTCATAATGCCATTTTTGATCTTGTAAGCTTCAAAATGCCTTGTAACGTTACTATTTTTATGTACCAGTGCACAGAGATCTTATTGCAGAGAACAGCTCTATTCAAATATAGGACAAAAAGATGATTTCTGCCCCAAGGAGATCACATCTGAATATGACTGAGAAGTGACTTAGAAACATAAATAGAGGTGAAATAAAGTATTGGTGATTCTAGAAGGTTGTATTCATACAGCATTAGCAGCTTGATCACTGCTTTGGGAGAAGGGAGGGAATGTAGTTAATGCAAATATTGTTTTCATATCTTCTGCATTTTCCATGTGCATGTAACCCCACTTATAAGAAATGCATACCTTGTACACTTTCTTACTGGCATGGTTACATTTTTCTTACTTATTTTTATTCTTTAGCAAGAAAAAATAATGGATGGTAGCAGAACGGATGCAAATCTCAATAAAGATAAGCATATCACTGTATGCATGTATAAACATATTCAGCATCTATGATGTTTCCTACTGACTGCCAGTGCAGCTTTTTCTTCCTGAACAGCTTCCACAAGTATTTTCATTGGATTTCCACGACAGTATCAGTCAGTCCAGGCAAGTGACATTATCAGTCTCACGGTAATGTGAATGAGATTACATGTGATAATGTCAAACAGCAAATGTTGAGGTATCCAATTCGATCAGGTATAACTCGATTTTGAGAAAAACTACACTCGAATCAAAATGCATGTCTAGACATTATAGCCGAAAGTCTTTTTTTCTTTGATTTTTTTTTAAATATTTTAAATTATTTCAAGATAGATTAAACATACAATATGTACAGTGTTTATGTGAAATCCAGATTTGAAACTGAGTGATATTGATGTCCATGTCTAGCTCTTAACATACTGGCTGATGCACATGTATTGATGGTATAACACTGTCATATGAATTCTGACAAAATATTGTTATATTAGATTTCTTTTTTAATTACTTGAAAAATTGGCAATAGTAGCAATGTTTTTGGAAAATTCTACTTTTCAGAAAAATTCTGGGGCTCTAATAATTTTGAACATCGAAACTCCAACCGGTAATAGAAGTAAAACACCATGAGGAAAAATGTTGGTTAGCGGAAACGAAATATCAAAATGCTTCAAGGGGAAAGTTGTATCTTGTTATCTTGATCAGTGTGAGTGAATAGTGTAGAGTTATTCACATGATTCACATTGGCAAGAGCTTTTAGAGCTCACAAAAAGAATAATACACACTTCCTTTCCTGAGCTCACCCACAGTGACCAGTAATGGTGAATTCAAATGTGGGCATAAAATTTGTTTCAATCTATCATTCACAAAGAAAACCATTCTATATATCACATGATATTCATCCCAGAAGAACACATAACATTTTTTTTAAGTGCTCTGGGATGCTGGGAATGTGCAAAGAGAAGTAAAAGTTGAGATATTTTCAAAGAAAACCTATGATACTGAAAAGTTACAACTCTTTCTTTTCAGAAAAAGCCATATTAAACAATATAGCCTTAAAATTCTACCCAGAAAAATAAGACAAAATGCAATTTGTACTTGAAACTGAATTACATGAATTTTCTTTAACTGAAAAAAACTATTATAAACTAAACTATTTGTATTAAACATAACAACAATTTAAAAATCTTATTTCAGAAGAAACTCCAGCATACATTTAACTAGAATTATTGGTGGCACTTACAGAGCATAGCAGATGTTATTTTTCTTTTGCTGTCCTTTTGGTAACCTACTATCCACAGAGGTCACATCATGCACATTCAGACAGCAGACATAGGTAAATCAGTTTAAGCAGTTTTGATAAGAAAGGACCTGGGGGAATATGTGTGTGTGTGTATATGTATATATCTATATATTTATATACGCTCTGAACTCCCTTCTTGCACAGAGAATTTTGAAGAATTTCTTGCAGAACAGCAGTGGACACCAAAAATCTCTGTCCATTCTCATGGACCAGTTTTACTCTCAAGTGTTAAATACCCTAAAGAAAGGAAAAGCAGAACAAGGACAGTAAAGTCATAAACCTTAAATTAATTGAGAATTACTATTAGCACTGTTTGTCCCCCCATTCCCAGAAGGGGGAACAGTTTTTAATCCTTTTAAAGGATGAACTCATGCAGATCTAATGATGCTGATTCACAGACACACTGAGGTAATGCACTTCAGATAAAAAGGACATTGCATCATTTCAGCAGGTCTGAAAATGTAAATATTAAAGGGAATTTTACCATGGCATCAGCTTTTACTGTAATCAAAGACTCCAAGGTATGATTACAGCTAAACAGGTCACACAGTGGGAAAGAGTCACTGAGGCAATAAGATGGTCCCAATCTAAAGAACATAAGGCAGGAGACAGAAGCCAATTCTCTTATTGTATAATAGCACATAATGTTATATTATGGCTTTAAAAAATCAATTTAAGTTATGTTCCACCCAACTGCTTCTGGTTAAAGGGAAAAAGACTAACATGAGGGCTGCACGTATTTATATTGAAGTTAAACACTGTGGAAAGAGGCTGCAAAATGAGATTTTTCCTTGCAGGACAGGATAAGTATCAATCAACTGAAGTATGCAAACAAAGTGCATTGCTTTAAAACCTCTGTTTTTTTATGAGCTATGTTTCATATTTGGAAAGAATCAAGAAATCCCATGGTTCTGATGCTTATTTTTAAAAAATGAACTCAGGAAGAGAATATGACATGAAAACATGTGCCTCCTTCCTGGGGAGAGCAAAGGTAGCTCCTGGAATTATTTGCTTATCTTTTTTATAGAGTCCTGACCTGGAGCTGCCACAGACTTCTTCCACCAAAGCCTGTGGTTCCTTTCCTCTCCCAAGGGATAACAGGGTGTGAATGGAGGGTAGGGTACACAGTTGTCGTGGAATATAAATAGAACTCCACCTAGAAGTTAGGAAAAGCAATTTAAAACTGAAAGATAGTAAGATCTGGGTCATCCCTTCCTCCCTGTGGGCACGCCTCTAGGCCAGGCTCACAAACTTTGTGCTCCACTATTACCACCGTCACGGCCCCACCACCTAAGCAGAGGCACCACCGGTGGGCCGAGGCACAGACAACTTGTTTGCAAGAAAGGATAGCACAGTATTTCTCAAACTCCACTCTCTTTCCTTTTATGGACTTTTAAAAATCACATTTATTATATAAAAACATAAAATAGTCAAATACTTGATGCTTCTTCACTTAAGGAAAACTCCATAAAATTTGACTGACCTGCTGGCTAGAGAAGTGAGATCATTGTTTGAGTGCTTGCTTTTTTCTCTTTGCTTTATTTTTTTTCCCCATGGCAAGTGCCTGTTTTTCCCCCAGAGATGAATGCTGGATAAATCTTGAGCAATTCCAGCCAGGATTTCATAACATGTAGTATTCTTATTCTAGTTGAAAAGTCCTAAAACTCCTGATTTTCAGTGCAATGGATGTACACACACTCCTCACTCCCTGTTTGCGTGTCATAGCCCACAGGCTCACAGTACTCAAGCATTGTGATCCAGCAGCAGGTCTGAGACATTTCCAGCATTGCTGGGCTTGCTCTGCAGGTTTGTTCAACACCAAGCTGCATTTCGTAGCCCTGTCGAGGGGACTGTCTGTTATTCTGGATTACCATGTCTTCAAAACCAGCATGTCAAAAGCCTTTGAGCAGGACACTGATAAAAATTCCAACCTGTTCAAATATTTCTAACAATATTCAGGACTGCTCTGAACAGACCTTCTGAGCATTATTTATAGAGAGGTGAGTAAAATCTGAATGCAGGTTTTTTAGTTACTGGTTTCACTGCCATGAGTCCTACACATGCTATCCCATCATTTTTACTGGACCAGCCCTTGCACTAACTTGTATATGAAGTCTGCTGTTGTGATTTGTGAATGGTTGTGTCTTGTGTTTCTTCTTCACTAATTACCCCACATACTTCAGAGTACTCCCAGAATATCAGACAAGAGGCTTTGTTTACACCCCTTCTTGGCACTCAGGAGCCCTTTCCCAGATGATCTAGAGTTTTGCCTAGATCACGGTCTACAAATAGAGAATTGCCCATCACCTAACTCTTCAGGGTGACTCCTGCCTCAGGAAAGAGCTCAGTTTCTGAGCACTGCAACACCAGGAATTGCTCCTTCTTGCTACAAAGTTTCATCTCTACTATTAGTTCTGTAACTGGACCAATGGATAATTTATTTTTGCCTGTTTTTAGATGAAATCTATATCTGAGAAAAAACTTATTATGTTTATATCTGAGAGAAATTTTCATTTATTTTACTCAGAAAATGAAAAATCAAGTCTCACAGCTCTCCCTCCAATCCTTTTTTTTGTTTTGTTTCCTAAAGAAAAGCCCTGTGTATCTGTTTTCAAACTTTATCTTCATGACAGTTGCCTATAAGAAGAAACTGGCCTGCTTATTTAAGCTCTGTCATTGTATACAAAATGAAAGCTTTTATTGTATCACATTACATATATGGTGAGGTAGGAGTGAGGGTGTATATAAGAAGTCCAGTATCTACATTTGTTCATTCATTGCACCACCGTATTTAGTTGCCTATTCACATGAAACAACAACCCTTTTGTATAAATCTGATGTTTAAAATCTAGTCTACTATACCATACTTATTCTACAATCTATTTTATTTTAATTTTCCTAATGTTTCCCTTACACTTTGCAGAGATATGAAAATGTCTTACCCTTTTGCTTAACATCTGTTTGGGAGAGGGAAGAAGGGCTAATAATGTAGTGCGAAAAGAAATGTGTATGGGTGTCACCCGCTGAGTTCTGGTAGAAGTGGCATGTTTAATGCCACTCAGCTTTGTTTGTTATTAGTGTGCCAAGGGGTCTCTTATAATACACACTGAACCTTGTGGTGTCAATGTATTTATCTAAGTGGCTTGTATGGCAGAGAATTGCACAGTGGTATGTATTGGTGCTAAAAGTGGATAGACTCTCTGCTTGCGCCTAGCTAGAAGTGATTTTGAAAGTTGCTCCTTTTTTCATTGGAAAAAACTTAAAAGTCTTGACAATAACCGAAATAGGTGTTTCCCATCAAATGACTCTGTAACATAAGGACAGTTGCTAAATGAAAAACCACAGTGAAATAATTGTGTTTAATATTCCTAGTGCTAAATTATGAACTTAGAGTAAAAAGTAAAGTTGCTTACCCAGCTATCCAGCCTTCTCTGTATCTTTCCTTGTAAAGCATTTGCCTCTGACTGTCCCCAGGCCTGTCCTGCCTGCCTTCCTCTTATAAGTTTTGAAGTAAAAGAATAACACCATCTCAGAGAGGGCTGCAGAGTCCAGAAGGTTAATCTGTCAGAGGCTATCCTCAGGGACACATCTTCCAGTTTTTAAAGCTATTTCCAGATTAAATGACCATCTCAAGCTGCCTCTTTTCTGCAGCGTTACTGAAGGCTTTCAGCTACCGCAATTAACATCATTAAATCTGCAGCAGGTTGTCTGATATCTGAGTTGCCTCGTACTTTAGTATCAGAAAACTGTCCCACAAATTGGCTCCCCAATAATGACTTCTTGCTTTTGGGGTTTTTTTTTAATATGAGAAGCCTCTTGCTTCTGGCCGTTGCCTGCTACACTGCAAACACTCTAGCTCTTATCTGGCATCTTTTCTCCAAAAATCAGCTTTTGGCCTGCTGGATCAGGAGCTCAGTGAGTGCAAATCAGTGGCAGTGGCTGGATTTGAGCCAGCAGTATTAGGCAGGAGCCCTCATGGAAGCAGAGGCTTTCACCCATGACACGAGCCCAGAGCTCAGCCAGCAGCACACCAAGCAGAAGCTTCTCCCTCTTTGTGTTTTATTCCCTGTCCACTTGCTTTTATTGGAGCATCTTACTGTGTATGTAACTACATAAATGTATTTTTACCTTAAGCATGTGAATAACTTAAAAGAAGAACAAAACTCCCAAATATTTATATACAACACAAGTTTGAGTATTCACAGAGGAAGAAAAGTGTCCAGAAGAGCATTAATATATATTAGTGAGATGTGCATACACACATCTGTGCACAGGATTCCTAAACTGGTAAATTATATCTATGCACAATTTCATGTGTCTCAATATGCCAAAACATGACATAGTGAGTAAATATGCAGCATAAAACTTCATATAGATATTAAAGGATTCTGTTAAACTAGAAAAAAAGGCTTATCTTTCTGTTAGTGCTGAGCTAAGGGGAGCAGCAGGGCTGAGGAGCAGATGCTGCTGGGGCAGGGACTGACAACCCTGAGGTTTGCTGAAATGGGCTCCTGGCCCATGGGCAGGGCAAGGCGAGACTGGTTGGGGCCAGCGACACTTCTTGGCACCTTCAGAACCCTGAGCTTATGTGGCTTTGAGCAAATATCCAGACAAAATTCAGTAGGAGAGACTCTTAGCTGTGGTCTGAATGAAACTAGTAAATACTTAGCTTTTAAATTACCCTTAGAAAGGCATGTTGAGGGTGGGCTTTTCAGGTGATCATCCTAAACATCTTGCACACATGCATGCATGAAAGAAGACAATTTTAATTATATTTTTGTGGTAGTCCTGCTGTCAGAGTAATCATAAACTCTGATGTTTCTCATCAGCTGTGCTCTGTTAGAAATGAAACATCTCAGTGTGACAGCAAAAAGATTTCATGAGTACACCCGTCAGATCCTGGAAGTGAGAAGGCTGGTACAGCGGATTATAAAAGTGCTCTCACTACACAGGCATTCAGTTCTTGCGATTAGATGCATTTCACAGTGAAGGGAAACATATCATCTGGCTCTACTGGTTGTGACTAGGTGGGTGAATTAAAGCAAACACAGGGCTTTCCGTACTCAGACAGAGGTAGTGTCTTTAAGCAAGCCTGCAATTTGTGGTACACCAACTGCCATGGCTCCTCAGAAACGGGAAAAGCATTTTGCTCAGATTCTGAAATTCCAAGTCTACCTGTATCCTGCATTACCCTACACAGCTCTTCATCTCTTGTTCCAGAATTAATGAAATGTGGCTTCCCCCACCCCACACTTTTTTAAAAAAGCCTTCAAAGTTAAGAATTTTTGTTATATTTTGAGTCCCTAAAATGCTAACAATTGGGCTGTCACTGCATTGAAACAGGCAGAAGACAGATGAGATATGTGTCCGTCCTTTCTTCTGCCTCCCCATGAGGAGTGAAGACCCAAGGCCAGGAAGATCAGCCAGTGCAGAGCTGAACTTCAGCCACCACACCCCCACCCTCCAGCCCTGGGGCTAATGCTGCGCCACACAACAGCAGCAGAAAGACTAGAAAGTGGTTGATAAATCCTTCCCAGTGTACATTTATCTGGGCTTTCTTGCCCCTGCAAGAAAGTGCATAAATAACATGAGGAAAAAACCCAGAAGTACTGCCCCAAACTTTACAGTCCTGTCTTCTTTTTGGAAGTTGCAAGAGAGAAACTGGGTAGTCTGTAACCCACAAAATAATAATTTCAAAGTTTCCTTTATGAAGGAAACAGATAATCCTTGGGGGGTGGGGGAAGGATGGATGATTCCTTGATTTAAAAGGTCAAGAGACAATATTTTAAATCTACAGGACTAAAGTTTTCAAGGAAATGCTTATAGCTTATTTCCAGCTACAGAGTTATTAGCAAAGCCTGCCACAAGTTAGTGTAAAAACAAAGTGATAATAGCTCAGAAGTGCTTTCTTCATATTTTCCTGCTAATGATAATGCTATGTTTCAGAAATTCTAATTTTTTGATATTCAGATTCTACTCTGGAAGCATAAATTATGTTAAGGAAAAAAATTCCTCCTGATAATAATTTTACTGAGATCAACAGAAGTATGTCCTAAAAAAATTCTACTTAGCCTAAATAAAGTTTGGAAAAATAGACTCTAAATTTATTTCTTTCCTTGCTGATAATATTTGGAACAGTGTTACACACACCTCCTTTCTCCCTGAGGTATGCCATTTAGTCATAAATCAAGTACTGGGCCAAAGTATTTATTCTTAGTTTAATGTCATTTTCCTTACCATCCTGTTACACTGCTTTTGAAGTAAGCCTGCCCTTTAAAAATTGATTTCTTAAAATATAATTAAAATATTCCAAAAATCTCCTTTTTTGTGAAATATTTTTAAACAGAAGGAAGTACTTGTTTCCCTGTGCCCATGTCAGTAAGCCTTCTTTTCTTATTTTTTGTCTATAGGTTTTAATTTAATGCATTAGTATTTTTCTTGGCTCATTTTGCTAGACCCAACTGCAACATCATTTTCCAAAATGCCCACACAGTAAAATCTACTCAGCCATAAAAGATTTAATTTAAGTAAAGTTGATCTTAACATCAGATTTAAGGGTTTGGCTTAAATTTATAAACACAAGGAAATTCCAGGCATTGTAAATGAAAGACTAAAAAAGGTCATTCATTATTTAATTAAGAAAGATTATAGTGATATCTGCCTATTTATTTATTCCATCAATCCCTATCTCTGAATTTTCTTCTTTACTCTCAGACAAGCAGTCACTGTGCTGCCAAAGACACTTTTGTGTGAATTAATAATTTTTGTGAATTTTTGGTTTGCTGTTTTTTGTTGTTTTTTTTTTTTTTTTTAGGAAAAAAACAGTATTTGAATTCAAGAAATTCTGAAAGTCTCCTGAAATACTTTAGTAACCAAACAGGGATTGAAATCTGCCACTGTCACTGTGCTTTAAAGACAAATTTACTGACAAGACAGTAGCAAATAATAAATTATAAACCCCCAAAGGAGGGCATGATCAACTTCCTTGGCGGCTCTGGCTGCAAGAGGACTTGCAGAGGCTCCCGAGTGGGTGCAGCCTCTCATGCCTAGGCTTTCCTGGGATGTTTCAGTTCACAAATCGTTTGTGTATAGACTGCAAAGCCGCCCAGGGAGCTACTGCAATCTCATGGGTCAACACAGACCAGCAGGGGCTCTTTTTGAAGTAAAAAGCTGCACAGAAGACAAGGGACTCTTTTTACTTACACGTCTAGATTACAGATAGATAGATAGATAGATAGATAGATAGATAGATAGATAGATAATGATTCCTCAAGGCTCCTGGATAACCTGTATCATTTTAAAAGCTTGCTGAAATACTCAGTTCCTGCATGCATATTGAAAATTAAATCTCATAACATATGCATTCTATACGCTTCATACATCAAAACACAAACACAGACAGTTTGGCAGAAAGAAAAGTAGTGTTAATGAAGCAGTAAGATCTATAATAAAGAATTTCTTTGAAACGTTATTGTCATACCAGGTTTTATTCTGGGAGAACGTTGCATGCTTTGAAATCACAGGTCTGATGAATCTGTAATGGCAAGGCTGACAGACACATTAGCACTCCCTGTGCAGAAACCATGGTGATGGTCACCTTATACATATGAATAAGTAAATAAGCTATACTGCAGTAGCCATATCTAGACTTCCAAAATATAAGGATGGCATGGAATAATTGATTAATCAAGATTTTGGAAAAGTAAGGATTTTTTGATAGGTGTTTATGAAGAATCAGAAGCTTTGAAGCTTTAAAGGTTTTAAAGCTTTGAGGGATGGAGAACTAAGTGGAGAAAAATAACGATGTTATGGCTATAGTAATTAAAAATAAGGAGAAGATCAAATGAGTAATTCTATGTCGATCAGCTTTCTTTTGCTGAGGAACATAATACTCGGGTGTTTACACTAAACAAATTTAACTTTTATGAAAGTGTATTATGGACCAATTCTTCTAGAAATAGCTGCACTCTTACTACAAGTTCATAAAAAAAAAGAAGTTAATGAGCTCACAGCAGTTTCTTTAGCTTTTTCTCAGAATAGGGAGTGAAATTTGAGTTACAAGCTAGAAAATTATTCTGGCACAGAGAAGTCTATAACGGTTGCTGATTTTTATATCCATTTGGTTTGATTTTCTGGCATTGAACCTTTTTCATCTGTGTCCTTAGTGAAGCTGGTGTTCTCTCTCAGACAGACAGAACACTGTATGTCAACCCGAGACCTGGGTGCCTTTACGGAACCGTGTGTGAGTAACACGTCACACCATGATTTCAAGACAGCAGAGGAGATGTAGAGCGGATCAAATCCCCAGGAACGATTTCCCACAACAATTGTGCCTCTCTTTCTGTGCAGGCCAGGCAGGAGAGTGTAGTGAGGATGGCCGAGCACCTCACTGCAGCCTGCTCCCCCCGGGTGACCCCGGGCTGAAAGAGGGGAGCCACAGCCACAAATTCGGTCGGATTGCCAATGTGCCTGGCCGCATTCTCCGTCTCCGTGCAATGCTCCATGACAACAAGGTGAGACGGCAGAGGTTACCCGAACAGCTGCTTCCTAAGCCAGAAATTCCAGGCATTGAAAACCATCTGTCTATACATTCACAAATGTATATAAGGGCAATCTATCAGGCTGCGGCACTGCAGCTGCCACTCCATCAGGCCTGCTTCCTTTCTCCAGGCTGAACAATAAGAGCTAGTTCTTCACTTTGTGTCACACAGAATGGCTGATTTGATTAAGTCCCCAACTCTCATTATGCTAGGTAGGGGTGTAGAATTTCAATGATAATCCATAATGCATGACCAGTTTGTCGCCATGGTAACATAAATTCAAGGTTACTAGCTCAGACGCATAATTGGGTGTGCATTGAGTGCTGAAGAAGGGCTGTTAAAATTCTTGTCATAGAAGAGTAGCATCCATCATACTGTCTGAAATTGCAAAGTACTCATAATCAGAAAGAAAAATCCTTGGAGAAAAATGTTAATAAAATAACGATTACATCTAATATAATTGTTTAAGTTTAAAAAACCAAAGTGGTTAAAGTATTTTAGTTAATAAGAATGGAAAAGGCAACTCATTAACTGCAGAAGACTTCATTTGAACATTCCCCACCCCCCAATATTTGCATTGTAAGATGGACCCAAAGCAGTTCAGCTCTGAAACTGACTGATTAGCTCAGAATCTAATCCATATGATACAGTAAAAGATGACGCTTTGCACGCAGACGGCACAGCCTTATAGGCATCGTTTGTCCAGTTTGATCTTTTGTGGGTAAACATATCTTCAAAATTAGCTGCACTAAGGATAAGAGGACTATTGCATGCTGATTTTTTAAATTTTTTAAATGTTGCCCTGAATTATTGCACTATACAGCAGCCATTTTAACTATCCAAGATGAAATAGGTAAGGTCAAATCGAACAGATGGAAACAAGACATTTAAAATCAGACTGAGAAAAGCTGTAGCATGTATATAGTAGGTAGTGATCTTACTCCAGCAGATGGATGGAATAGATGACCTAGAAAGGCTTCTCTTTTTTTTTTTTTTTTCTTCTCTCTGTCTCATTTCTATGCATTTGTGACTGCAACATACCTGAAACCTGGCATTCAGTATATAATGCAGTGTGGGGAGGGGATTAGGTTTTCTTTTTTAAAAATACTCTGGCGTACATCTCTCCTGTATTCCTATAATATTAGCAATATTGATGTGATGTTTGCATTACTTATTCCCCAACAAGCCTTATTTTGATGACCATCTTTGATAGCAAGGAAGAACAGGCAGATCAGATTTTACATGAGCACTTCCAATATGTCAGGGGCTTAAACCTAGCATGTCACTACAGGAAGAAAGATCATTACTAAATGAATATTTTCCTCAGTTCCAACCTCCTTTTCCTTGATATTGTCTGACTTGTATGTATGCGTTTTATAGTCTTGGCAAATTCTAGTTGAGATGCTTCAGTATATGGTTTTATTTATTAGGATTTCTAGTAGAATCTGACATTATTTCAATGTATGTTTCTGTAACAATTTCAGAAGAGTTTCTTCAAAGGAATAAAACCTCAGTTCATGCCTTTTGAGTCAAATCTGTCCCTTGTTTCTGGGACTGAGCTTTTATCTAATTCTGTTGGAGATGCTTATGATTTGTTGGGTGAACTGCTTAAAAATAACAATAGAAAATTCCCATTACATGGAAGTTGAAAGGCTCAGTAAGGAAAAGGTTATTCCAGCCTGAATTTTCTGCAAAGATTAAACTAATCTATTTGGGCTTTCCAGATTTCAGATTGCACTGTTTTCTAATCTACTCTGCATTTACATTTTGAAAAGATAAATTGTAGGCAACTTAACGTAAACATAATTCAAATTGTTAAACTACAGTGAATTTTAAAATAATTTTGTGAAGTGCATTTGATATTGACTATTTTTTATACTTTTCATGTTTGTTGCTGAGAAGATTATATTTTGAGAACTGACCGTGTTCATTAACAAAATTGCATTATTTTTGTAAGGTTAGAAAATATGGGTGCTAACCTGCAATTTTTAAAAATTAATTTTTGAAATGAACCATGCAGCTTCTTTTCTGAACAAGTGAATCCAAGTCATGCTCTCTTGTCACCATTTTTAAATTGTTCAGATCTGCAACTAATTTCCATTACAGAAAAATGTGCTGGATCATAAGCCTATATGCACCTCGTAGGCAGTAGGGTTTTTCACGAGTGAGAAACGGCAAGATCAGATGCTACAGTAATGGAGGCTGTGGTTGTAGCACACTGAATTTATTTTTCTCTGTGTGTAAGACCTGATTTTGTATGTAAAAACATATATTACTGTTCAATATCAAGATAGGACTGTGTGTTCAATGTTGTGTTTTATTTCAACACAGCCTGGCTTAATATGAAGCTTGCAAATATCGCATCTGGAGGTGTATTCTCTTCTTGATGTGCACATGTAATTCCAATTAACATTAAGAATGTTAATGAGAATATGCCCCTCTAGGGGCTGGAGAGGGGGAGGTGAGGGAGCAGGTTTGTAGTTCTGATTTAAATAACAAGTGACTTTTGTGGAGAATACCAGCATGTGGTCTCATGCACTTATATTGTGGAAATGCAGTGGCTCTGAATGAGAGTGCAGGATTTAAACATTGATGTTCAGTGATGCTTAGCCAAGTGAACCCGTTGTTGGGGGCAAATATTAAATCCCCATGTGCCTTCTCCAGGAAGGAATATTTGTAAAAATGCTTACTTCTGTATTTGTCCACAGGCATAAAAGACTCCACTGCGAGAGACTGGGCTATGGTTTTGTGATTTTATTCTTTTTTAAAGACTAGCTTAGTTTGAAGAAAGGAACCATTTAATTACTTCTTGTTTCTCAAGTATACAGAATGTATAGAAGAGCTTTCAAAGCCTTAAGCAGCAATGTGCTCCTATGCTTTGATTAATTTACGTGTTGTTCTTTTAGTGTTACAAGGAGGAAGTACATTTAATATCAGATTTCAAAATAACAACATCTATCTTAAAATGGCTATTAAAACATTATCTTTTCTTTGAAAGTGTGGTGTCACTGGTGATATTTGGAGGAATAAGAGTAACTACAACACTTCCATTTCTGAAAGTGGAAGATAACAGACTGTGAAATGGTTTTAAGGCAAGAAGGTATGCAATTTATATCTTATAATTGTAAGAAAGTGTGCTTGATAGATTAAATGGAATTATCATTTCATTTTAATAGATGAAAACCCAGACAGTGTTTATGTGGAGAATATATTTTCCTGTGTTTTTTCTCCAGAGGACAAAATCATAGTACAACAAACAAGGATAACATGCAAAATGGTTAAGAAGAAAAAATAGAAATAAGAAAGACAAATTTTTTGCTGTCCTAAGAAATTATTTCTCTTTTAATTTTTTCCTGATAATTATTATTTCAAGACAAAAAAGTGACCAAGAAATAAAAAGATATATTACTGTTTAATCTGCCATCTAATTCTTTGGTTATCAGTGACAGAAAAAAAAATACCCCAAACAATATAATTTATCTGTTTTGTCAATTCTTGCTGCATAAACTTTCTGCAAGCCTTTTCAATTTACACATAGAGATCTGCTGTTCATTTCATTGATCTGACACGTCACATTTCATTGTGTTGATTTCAATGCAAGTGCTGTTGCAGGATGGGCAACGTGCAGCCAGCAGGATACATTAAAAATGTAAAGTGAAAATGTGTGTTTTGTAGATGTCTTTTACTGTGACATTTTTTAGGTCAAGCAGTTGAAAAGCTGTTATTTGAATATTTGTCTTGTACATTTTATGTGTTGAGTTTGGTATTTGTAAAATGTGTATTTTGTAAGTACACAGTGGTATATTTGAAATGATAAAATACCACGTACCCTCATTTTTTAACTTGTTCAGGGCCTGATCACATAGTCCCACAGGTAACACAAGGCTTTTAATAAGACTATTATAGACAATAAGAATTGTCCTTCTGTTTAGGAAGTAGTCATCTAAGGCTTAGATTTGTCCTCCCACATCCTTCAGTAGTCCTGAAGTTTTGGGGGTTTTATGAAAAAAATATTTTGCACAGACAATGCTCACTCAGTCCTATCTCTCAGTGTGAAAAGATTACATGTGTACAAGAAGAGGTGGGAATTGTAAGAAGGCATGATGGGAAAACCAGAACTGTTACTAGCAGATATAGGTGAGTGAATCCATTTAGGAAAAACAAGGCTGGAGCAATTTTTTAATTGGAGGTTTTCACCCCCCATTAATCAATTTCTTCAGGTTTGAAAGAGAGGACAGTGTTCAGCTGCAGTACCTCCACATATTTATTTCATTCTTCTTTTTGAAGAAAAAGTCAGTCATTAAATCAGAATAAAGAAATCAAAAGCAAATGAAATAGCTTAAAGGGGGTATGACACATGGATGACACAGTGACCAAAACACCAAGTCTAAAAGTAGATTAAATATTTGTCCACCCCACATTGAGAAAGCACACACTGAGCATCAAGAACCAGGGAAGAGGCTGCTCCCAGTTCTCATGTTGCAAATCCAAGGAAATTTCATTAGACTCTATAGAGCAATTACAGAAAAGAACAGAATTTGTCTGGTTCTGTCAGTCACATTAACTTGATTTCATTAGACATAAAGATTACTAAAACCATATCTTCCAGAAAAACAGAAACATTCTCAGAAAAGCATCACTTGTGAAAAGAAGTGTTAAAAATACAAATGACAAGTTTTCTGTTAAACTTTGAGCCGTTCTTTCTTCCAGTGCCAATTTCTGGTAATACACACATAAATTAGTCTTTCACCACATTGCAGAGGCTAAAAAAATGATTAAAATATTATGGAAGCAAATATGGAAATGTACAAAATAGTATACTAGGATTTCCTTTAATTCAAAAACAAAACCCTGAAGACAACAGATTTTTATTTATCAGCTGCAGTCAAAATTTGCAAAAAAAAAAAAAAAAAAAGAAAAGGAAACTGTTGTGGCACATTTACAAATTATGTACCCCCTTGGACTGCATAGAAGAAAACAGACCTGTAGATCTGATGGTGCTTTTGCTGTTGGCTTACCTCTGACCTGGCTGTCGGGATATCGCTTTTCTGGAACTATGTCGATGTTTCACAATGCTCTCCAATGAAGAAGAAACTGCTGAATGAGAAAAGTGCCTGACAAGGATGAAATTCTCTGACCTGTGGTCTGCAGAAGGTCATGTTGGCTGGTCATAATCTATCAAAACAGTAAATGTAATACACATTCTTTAGGCATTTCAAGGATCAGTGGCAATGTGATTTCCAAAAATTTACAGTGGTACCTTGTGTGCTGAGAAATGATCACAACTCCTCATAATATTGAACTTGTCTTGAGGTGACTGAAATGGGTCAGTAAGTTAAATACTACATCCACAGAAGCTCTGTGAAAAAGAAAAAAAAAATGAATAATTGTTTCTGCACTTGAAGGCAGCACTAGTAGCCTATCTTTGCTCTTTGGGTGGTCAGGAAGAAAGTATCTTCTTGTTTTTTTTAAACCTTCTCAAAGTGTATTCTAAGTTTAAAATCAGTGGGGTATTCACCAGGAGTGCTAATGGCATTGCAATAGTCCTGTGTTTGTCCCCTCTGTGGTCCTTTGCTGCTGCTAGTGGTGGCATTCAGGGAAAGAAAGCTGAGCCTAAAATAGATTTCCTATCAAAACTGCTTTCCTATCAGTTCAACTGCCTCCCTATCAGTTCAACTGCTTCAGTTAAGAATGTGATTTATTTTTAAACATTATGCACAGGCCATTTGAACCTTTGGTGTAGGTAGAATCACACCATTTTATGCATGTTAATACCAGTATAGCTCGTTTGTTTCCCTTTCTGCACTGGAATCAACTACCCTGATATAATCACTTTATATCAGTATAGCTGGGCTTGAAAAGGGGAAGATGGGATGTGACTTGCAGTTTTACCACTTTAAATGAACCTGAATATTTAAGGCAATATAAACTCTGTGTTTAGACAGGGCTTCAGGCCTTGGAGAATTATGAATATGAGTCATTGACTGTGTCTTTTGCACAAATTGTTCCAAGAACAAACCTCAGTCCTTGCCCAAACCCCTAATTAATGACAACCAGCTAACCCTGATTATCATGTAGGGCACAGTAAGTGTGTTGAAGGGATTCTACTCAGATTTTAGCTGATGCGATTGAGCACCTATAACCTTGTTTTCCCCTTGCCGAGCTCAAGCAAAGGTGTTTCATCATAATGGGAATTATTCCCAAGTCAATTTTCACAGGTTTTTGCTCTGTCTCCTTTCAATCCATATGATCACAGTTAGCTTTAACAATGAGGAAGAAAAGAGACTTTGGTTTACTGTAAGTACATTTTATTATCCTCTGACTCAGAAGTGACTGAAAATGTTTTACCCTGCCTTTACAAAAATCAAGTGCTGTTCTACAGAGAACATGCAGAGACATGTTAGACTGGGGAGATAGATGATTTAAAAGTTTTGCACACAACAGAATGCAATTAAATTGAAATAAAAATAATAGCAACACAGCATTTAAATAACAATACATATCCCAAAGCACTTCACAAGTAGGTCAATATCATGATAAGCATTTGAGTGCTGCTTGCTTTCACAAGAATGGTTTAAAATGAAAAACAGTTTAGCCCAGTCTCCCTCTCTTCGTGGCAGTTCTGCAAAAGTGACAGTTTCTATAGAGCATTCTGCTGCTGAACACCCAGGCAGGAAAAGCCTGGCCAATGCTGAATTACATCTCCAGGTGCACAGAAATATCAGTGTTATTTTCAGTTTGGTTTATGTTGGGCTTTAGGTTTATGTTTAGGTTTTATTTTTTTAATAATGTAAACATTGGAAACCAGAATAAAATGCGGATTGGTTACCAGCGTGCAGCTTATTTTTATCGTTAAGTCATTTCAAGATCCAGACGCAGCATTCATGTGTCCTTGAAGCTGTGAGATGTGGGGATGGGAGGGGGGGGGGGGATGTTCTCTCTGCAGGACTGAAGCATTAATCTAAGAAATCATATAGGGAAAAGAAAGCCAGTTTTTCATACCACCATCAGTATTCCTGTCCTACCAAGAGCTTTCATTAGATGATATTTAACTCAGATAATTATCTTTCTAGCTGACATTATCCATAGGAAATCACAATTTCACTATGCCAAAAAGAAACTGAATGGCAAGCTCTATTGCACTCCATACCTTCCAACTGATTATTCAATTGATATTTTAAGGCAAAATACTCTCCTCAATCTCCATCCAAGTGTGTATTTCTATGTGGATGAAATCCTTTCTTTGTTTTCATTTGATTCTCCTGGAAATGGATAAAATCATATCCTCAAACAAGTTGTTTAACAGCAAGTCTTTTGCTTCTATGCATTCCCTGGGTCTCAAATGGATTAAATTCATAGAACTCGTCTTCACCTTGGAGTTGCATTCTATGAAGTATTTGTTTCACTCATATCCTTCTGAAAAGAAAATTCCTAGCTGAGACCAACTCTTCCTGCACTGCTGGAGACCAGAGCACTTTTGGGGGTGCAGGTGTTCCACTCTGACATGCAGATACTGGAATGTATGGTAATGTAGTGGGCACCACAGTCCTGCTCCTCTGCCAACCTCTTCCTCAGAATTTAGGCTTCACAACCTCCATTTTGTCTATATCCCCAGCTTTTTTTCCAATTCAGTCCTGTCAGTCCTCTCCTCCAGCACTTCAGCTCCAATATAACCACAGAATATAATTCCTAGGTATTCTCAGAACAGAAATGAAAACAAGCTTTGTCTTTAGGAAGACTTGGCACTAGTAGAGTGTGTAGCTGCTCTGTCCCTTGTAAGCTCTTTGGGGAAGGAACAAAAACTATTGCATTGCAATTACCTGATGTGGAACTCTTGTCCACTGCAAAAACCCAAAATTCTATTAAAAAGTAAGAACATATTAATGGCACTGTTTGTGCTTGCGTGTTCCTGTGACTAAGCTTAGAGAATTTGGCCATTGAGTTTGCAAATATAATTTCTTTCCTGACCTAACATTTGTTATCCCAGAAATATCATTCCACAACCTTCATAACCATAACCAGGCTGATCCCATGTATGAAACATATTAAGGGCGTGTCTCTTCTTTCCTGGTTGCCTCTATGCTGCTGGGTTCTGGGGCATGTTTTAGTTCCACCAGCAAAGAATATTAGACTTTTCTTCACATTTGACCAGGAGGTCTCCAAGGGAACTGCTGGTTTGATATGTAATGAACATACGTGGGTTATCTGATGTGCTTGTTACTAAAGCAGTGTTCATGCTAACAACAACTGAAATAATCCAGTGTTAGAGCCTGAGGTGTAAACTTTCCTCAGTTTGTCCCTTTCCCTTTATATCATCCATTGCCTATCTCAATTTTAAAAGCATCATGTTCAAAAAAATTGAGTATAAAGCAGAAAACCCGACTTATATCTCTTTTTAGCCATAAAAAAATGCACAAGAAATTTTTAAAACCATGAAAGCCATGAAGATGTGTCCCAAGAAACTTAAAATTGGATAAGCACATATATTCAATGAAAGAACAGTACACTAGGTACTTACCAGATTAAAACCTATATACCATTTACTTTCAATTGTATGTCTTGATGTGAGTGTTGAACCAGTTGACATTCAGAGGCCACTTCCAGTTCATATTTTTCTATGATTCTGTAATTGGGTTAAAAATAATTAAGAGGAAGGGCTTATTTTGGTATGAAATTCCAAGAAGAACAAAAATCATTGTTTTAATCTCCAGGGGTGGGTTTTACCTCATTCAATTTAACATGCTTCAAAGTAATTTCCTTGCCCAAGCTGGATGTTCTTTAGGTCATTAAAGAGGAAGAACCATCTCCAGAATTACTTTTTGTCCGCTTAGATACCTAACGTGACCTGAAATGGGCACCTGTTTCTCTCCAGTAGCAATATGAGAACTGTATGCAACCAATTTTCTGATGCTTGAGCTGAGAAAAATGAATCTCACCTTATTAGAATTACCTATTTTGCATAACCATACACCCCTTGATGAGTTATACTTTCCTAGTCATAACTTCTTACCTTCAAGCTGACTGCATCTTCATCCAAAATTTGAAAGAAACAAATCAGACATTGAATTAAGTTGTAGTGGAGACATTTTACCAAGACATAAAGCCTAGTATTGAAAATGATAGACCATATTCTTCTGTGTTAACTTTTTTCACTGACAAAACTGGAGGGTGGGAAAAAAAAAGAGGTAAAAAAAAACTTGTGAGTAACAAGCCCCAAAGCCTCTCTATGAAAATGGAAATGTTATTTGATATTACAAATCAATAACGCTGCATTGTTGACAGATCTCTCCCTGCCAAGCACCCTCTTGCATTTATTATGTTTTACAAATGCTGAACAAACCATGCGAGATCATATTGGGACTTAGAGCACAAGGTTACCATTAATAGCAGGGAATTA
The DNA here is from genome assembly GCA_036785705.1 of Acanthornis magna. Classification (NCBI taxonomy): domain Eukaryota; kingdom Metazoa; phylum Chordata; class Aves; order Passeriformes; family Acanthizidae; genus Acanthornis; species Acanthornis magna. Next base: position 3,952,300 of record JAWUZG010000060.1, on the reverse strand, counting down.
ACAATGTGATAAGACATTACAAAACTGCTGAAATAAACTTGTGACCTGAGTGCACCCTGAGTTCAATTAGAACATTAAATTCTTGGTGCACTTAATAGCCACATGCTATTAATAACAAGAAGAAATCATGTCTGAAGAAACTGTTTGATAAAGAGGTTTATTTGGCAGTAGCATGTAGGGAAATCATCATTGAAACCTACTACATACACTTGCAGGGCACAGGATAGCTCTGAGTCAGGAGATAGCTCTCTCTTCTATATTTGTAATATTAAACATTACAAAGTCTGGCCCAGCAGCTACTTTCTCACTCCAGTAATTGTCATATCAGAAATGCACTCAGGGTCTTTAGTTTTAGTATTTTAAACAATTCTCATTGAATTTTTCTTCTCTTCTTAGGCATATAACCACAGAATCATTAAGGCTGAAAAAGACCTTCTAGATCATCAAGTCCAACCTTTGAGATAATACCACCTTGCCAACAAAAAGCAGTGCACTCATTGAATCACAGACTGGTTCCGACTGGAAGGGATCCATGGAGATTGTCTAGCAGGGTCTATTGAGGCAGGTGGCTTAGGACCATGTCCAGTCTCATTTCGAGTGATTCCAAGAATGGAGACACCACATCTCTGGGCAACCTGGTTTTGTGTTCAGAAGGATTACAATCAAATAAAAAGATGAACGGCTAATCTCTGCTTCAAAGAGAAATTCATACATCACAACTAGAGTTTCAGTTTGAATCGTGAAGTGCAAAAGACAGCTAACATATCCTCCCTGAAGCTGCAACTCACTTTGCAACTCATTTACTCAAGGTAATCAGTCAATAGATTTGCAGAAATGATGTGCTGATCTCCCCTTTTTTTAATTTAGTCATTTCTGTTAGCTGCCAAAATTAATTAAATAAGGAATAGCTCTGAAAGCTTACATATTAATCAGAAATAGCAGGTGTTTTCTCTCAAAAAGCTGCCAGGAGCGCAGTTTCTGGGCCCCCCATGGGCTGGGAAAGTGACTGTGCAACTTTGGGTCTCAGGGCAAGCACGTGTTGCTTGGGAAATCCCTAAGTGTTGCCCGGAAAACTGGACAGAACCATCAGGAGAGAGTGAGGAAGCCCGCACCATCTCTTGGGAGTTCCACCAAGCCCTGGTGGGCACCTGGCTGGTCAAGAGGTCCTTAAACCAGCAGATCCCTACCTGTACATCATGGAGTAGCATCAGCTCCAAAGACCTCCTTTCAGCTCACCCTGCAAGACAGAAGGCCATTCCTCTCCTCCAAGGCTATCACCAACTCTGGGCATCCCCAAGCTTCTTGTCAATTGGGAAAAAAAATAGGGATTCACAAGGTTTGTGGATTATTATCCCATTTTTGTTTGGTTGGGGTTTTTTCCCAGCTGAAGCTATTTAAATGAATTTATGCCAAATGACAATTGAGATAAGTAATTTCCAGCTGAAGTTTCAAATAATTTGCTGTTTCCTAAAAAGCGCCAACAAAAAACCCAAATCAAAACAAAACCAAACAAACAAACAAAACCCAAACTCAAACAAACAAAAACCCCCAAAAGAAACCAACTCAAGACTCACCAATAGCAGTCTGGCTCTAGTTAAAGTTTATGGCAACAAGTAGAGCTCACTGAGATTATTTTAATCTTTTCTATTTTCTTCAAAACACTGTGGAGAAACTCCCTAAATTTTGAAAATATAAGAATAGGTTTATTCAGAATGACAAAATATGTAACCAACTTTAAAATTGTTTGCATTAGCAAAAATGCTTGGCTTCTTCATAATATTCATATTATCTGAAAACTTGTTATTTTGAGCTTTTTAGGGTTTTTTTTTTCCATTTTGTCAGGATCTACAGATCTATCTGTGAAGTATGTAATTTAATAATAATCAGCAACGATGAACTGGATCTGTAATTTAAGGACTGGCATGAGAGTGTTAAGAGGGCAAGTTGTTGAGCTGATTCTCTTCAAATTATGTCAATATAATGAGGAAAGTGAATTTAGCTTGTACAACACTTAAGGGTCTTCATATGTATTTTTTAAGGTGAACTTTTTTCTTCCTGAAGTGAATCCTCTAGAAATAAAAGTAGTGGATGACTTAAGATACTAAAAAATTAGTAATAGGTAAAACAGTGTGAAAGAAATAAAGAATTTTCAAGGCCAGTATTAATGGTTATTTAAAAATTACATGAGGCATCAAGGTAATACACATAGCATTCTTCATCCCCTGATCAGTTTTTAAAGGTGTTTGATGTACAAATACGAGTTGTACAAGCTGACTTCCATGGAATTTCCCTCCAGTCTTGCCTCATGAAAAGATGTGTCTGGGAGAGAAAACATGAAGGTTGGCATTTCAGAAGTTCCTCTTCACAGCACTAAACCTGGGAGCTGGTGACTCCTTTAAGCTCTTCACCTGCCTCACATAACAGAGCACCAATTACTGCCCAAATTCTCTTCTTGTCCTCAACCACCAAAGCAGCAAAGGGAGTCAGTTTTAGCCCCACAAACTCAATGGCAGACTTCCCGCTGGTATCAGTGAAACCAGATTTTTCAGTGAAATCTACTCCTTGAACTTTTACCCTTCTCGAGACAAGTGTTCCATTTGTGTATCTGAAAGCATTTCATAGTGGTGACTATGTTTCACAGTATTTTTGAGATGCAGGTAAATATTATTTAGGGTTTTTAGAGCTTGTTAAAACTGTCCTGAGTCATGAGTCCACAGCAGAACCAGCAACAAATTTCCAAACAACCGAATTCCATATTCCCTCATTAAAATGAAATATGAACGATTACATATCAGCAATATTGCCTTTGATTTATTAAGGCCTAGCTCTGCTGACTCTTTTTCTTTCTTATTTTATTTTTTTTCTCTCTTTTTTTTTTTTTTTAACATGGATATTTTTCTAGCCAGTTTCACAGAACTTTTCCCTACCAGGTACCACACTGAGGTAGGCTGGAATTGATGAGATTAACAGTCATCTCTAATTTAGGCTCCTCCTGAGAAGCCCCAGTAATTTCTGAGACAAAAATATGAGTGTATATCACCACCGGAATTTAAAGGCATACGTGAATATACTTAGAAATTTGACCTATTTGGAAAGACAGCTTCCCTGAGTACGGTGGAGTGGGTGTACCTATGTTTAGAGTGAGAAGCACAGCAAAGGTATGAGGAGGAAAGATTCAGGCAAAATTTGGACCAGGCTAGGCTATGACTGAAACGGAGAAGGGGAGAGAGTTTCTTCATCAGATGGCAGAAGGGATATCCTGCGCTGCACTGAAGCCTCACATCCTACCAGGGAGTCATGATTCTGCACCCCTTGTGATCACTTCTTGTGAGAAAACACTAGAGCAGCCAAAAGGACCTGGGATTTTGGCTAGCAGCAAAATATGACCCTGAGAGATTTAAAGATATAACTATCCTCAGAATCCAGACTGATGTTCCTCCCTCACAAAATAAATTTCAAAATCATATTTAACATCAAACTTTTCAAAAAAAGTGTTTGAAACATTAAAATAGCCTATTTTTACAATCAAGCTCCAGTGAAAAACTTACTGGAAGTCAGTTAGGTTTTGTTTAGTTTTTCAAAATTTCATCACTTCAGCAATCAAAATATCCTTCGTAATATTAATTTTAACCACTATATCACCTGATAAATGCCCTAATAACAAGGGCCTTACTAAACATGAAGTAAATCCTCATAAGGCTTAACTGATATTTATTTTGTTTCTACAACTGAATTTCAAAAATTACATTTTTTCACATTTATCCACAGGAGTCTCAGATCCTGCTTCACATCAGAAAGAATTGTCATGGCTTTTACTGTAGCTGGGGAAGACAAGAGGATTCTTTGTATGTGTTTTTATTACATTGTCAATATATTAATACGAGTTATATGAACAAACCCAACAAGACAAAGAGCTATTTGTTATGTTATTATCCAGAGGTGAAAGCACAAATCTTAGGGAAAAAAAAAATCCAGTAGGGATCGCAGCTGAACAAAAGGTCTAAGCAAGGCAGGCTTCGGCACCTGATTATATGCAAACCCAGCAGTGCAGCCGTGCAGGGATTCCCTTCTTCTGTTTGCAGACAAGGATTGAATGAGAAGTGGTGAGATAACAAGGACGCGTGCAAGCTTAATGATATGCCTATTTTTTCTATCAGTTGCTAATCTGTAGCTCTGGTGATGATTACTATTTCATCTCCAGAGAGATGCTATTCAGAAACATCAAAATGACATAAAATTGAATGCCTTGTGTTTCTGTAAGTATAGGCCAGATTGTCAGGGCTGTCAGCCCCAGAAGGGAGAAAGTCTTCCTATTTCATTCCGCTCTTTTCCCCGCCCCGGGCGATGCCTTCCAGCGAATGGCAAGGGGAGGCTGAGCCCAGCCTGCTCACCTGATGTGCCGTAGGGAGGGGACAGGAGCAGCCGAGCCGCGGCTGTGGCCAGCGGAGGGAATGGCTGCGCTCGCAGGGGCGCCGAGCCCTGCGTGGAGGCAGTGTCGGCTCTTCGGCTCCAAGGGACAGAAAGAAAAGTGGAAACCTCGCCGTACTAAGCCTTGCCTTATTTTCTAGTTTGCTCTCGCAATAGAAAAAAACCATGGTGATGCCGCCCACATCCATCAGCTTACAGGGATCCTGGGCATCCTGGCATCCAGTCTGCTCTCCCTCACCCGAGCCACACTGTCGCTCTTTGGGGACCCGCTGAAGTCAATTCGCTCCCTGCTGTGCGCAAGAGCTGCTCGCTGTACAAACTGCAGCATCCACTGATAATCACACCCTTGTTGGCGTGGCTGCAGCTTCAAGGGCAGTATAGCCTTCTCTCCAGCCTGCTAAACGTGCAGCTGGGTGTCCTAGAGGAGTAGGATGGTTTTTTCAGCTGCCACTACACTGTGACTGGCCCTGGATCTAGCTAATTTACATCCAGCTTGAGCAGCAATTGCATGTCTGGACTTCCAACAAACAACCCAGTGTCTCTTCCAGTTGTCACATCAGGCATCCATGTGCAGAAGCTCAGATCTCTGACTTGGGTACCAGTCGCTGGAACTGCCAAAACTTCCAGAAAAAATCTGATTTAGAGAAAATTTCAAACCATTTTGTTTTGGTGTGGAACAATTTATAGAGATGATCCAATAAGGTTAGCAAATTTAAAATACCTTCCTTCAAGAAGAAGGTAGAAATTAACACAGATCTGTATGCCTTGTGTGGGTTCCTAGTAGAGCCATGGATTCTTCCTGCTGACAAATAAAGGTTTGTGCCAAAGACACTGTGAAAATCAAGTCTGGTTGATTACCTTGTCTGGTTGTTTACCTTGATTACCTTGTTACCAAGTCTGGTTGATTACATTTCCTTACCTCCTTCTTTGTGAAAATGCTCATAACTTGAGTAAGCTAATTTTTTTTTTTTTTTTTTTTTTGGTCTAGATGTCACTTCTTTGGGGCAGGAACCCTTCCCAGCTCTGAAGAGGAACACATCCCATGTTCAAGTGACATCCCCTACATATGTGCACTTTCATGCAAGATGTTCTAAATTCATTCTGATACCTCTTCATTGCATGACTTGGGGTACACAGTTACTGCCAGAGTTGATCAGAAAGGTTTGCATATGAAGGTTTTGAACAATCACTGCACACATAGGCAGAGTGTGCTGAAAGGCTTTCGTGGTGAGGATGAACAGGCAATGCCTTAATAGTGTATATACAGAAAAACTATTCCATGTACTACTAATAAAAAGATAAGTCATCATAAGTGGTACAGGAATCACCACTGATTTTCCTGGGCTGAAGCTTACTAACCTTCATGAAGACCTCATGCCTCCCTCTGAGACTCTTTCCTTGCCACTGCAGCAGGGCAAACCAAAACTCTCTTAAAGCTCAGTGTTGCATTAATCGTGCATTGGGTGCCTGCTGGTATAAAATCAGAATGGTGTGTGACTTCAGCGTGAATTGCACAGGAAGCATGGATGCTATTTGTATATTAATAACTGTGTGGCCTTTTGCTTTCCTTATTTATTTCCTGGTGCTTTGTCCAGGTGCGAGCGGGTAAAGTGACCCCCATTCTCCTCTGACACATCCCACATGGCACTGCCCCAGCTCAGAGTGCAGTTTTTTCCCTCCTGCATACAAACAAAAACACACAGACAACCTTAATCACGGCGACTGGTGCAGGAGCAGCCTCCTCCCCTCCTCCCCTCCTCCCCGCACGCCTGGCAGATGGCACAGCAGCAGCACAGCTTCACAGCTCCAGGACCAAAGGAACAGATGTTGGATTACCGCACACTTTCTAGAGCTTTAATCTTCGAAGAAATTCTGGATCTTACCTGGCTTCTCCTTTCCTCCTGTCATTCACAGAGGCGGCAGAAGCCTCTGAAAACAAGATTATGCAGGCCCTTAGCACAGCCCGAAGCCACAATGTCAGCAGGGATAACGACAGTATGGTTAATAAGGGCTGAAATATGTGTAAGGGTGCAATCCTTCAGAATGAGGATTTTTTAAGATAATTACAGGGGGTGGAAAATTGGGTTGAGAAAGATTTTAACAAGAAAAATATTTTAGTTTCTTAAAATACTGCCTTGAAAAATGTTACAGGGTAAGTCAGTCATATCTTACATGGAAACTGAAAATGCAGAGAGCTATTTGAAAGCTAACTATAGAGAAGGAAGCATGTTAAAACCAAAGGATCATCTCCTCTCCTTCTTCCCTACAGATGACTGCCACTTTAGAAGCTGATTTGCCATTAGATTAAGTGGTTGTGGACAAAGATCATTTTTTAACAAGCCCCAGATTCAGAATATATTTTCAGTGGACAGATATGGTAGGGCAGCACCTACAATCAAATCCACAGCTGAGAATTTCTTCATTTTGTTAGTAAGTCAAATTCCAGTTATACAAAGGCTAAACTGTCATGAGTGGGGTAATCACAGCATTTTATTATCAATTGAATTTACATTATCAATGGACTTTATCATTAGCAATCTTGCTCTCATTTGATCTGAAATAAATTCATAGTAATTTCAAGGATTTTGAGCAAAATATTCCTGCATTTTAGCAGATGTACTCGTAGACATGACTCAACTTTGAACTAAAATGTTTTAATCCAGGACAGATCAAATAAATATGATAGGAACGAAACAATTAGTTTGGAAGCTGGTAATATTTTGCTCAGTGAGATCTAAATAAGAACTGGTTGAATAAATATTTATTATTTATTATCCAAGTCCTAAAAAAAAAGAAAAAAAGTACTCTATTTGATTCACATTACATTTTTCTCTTTCTTAATTGAAAGGGCAATGTTAAACTTTCTTTTCAGTTACAAATTACTTTAAATTATTATTGAGTTGTAGTTTAAATGAATTATTCAAAGTTTAATATTAAAGGTCGCATTCTAATATTGAGAGATTGATTATTTTTTTCTGAAGTGTACAAGTACACTCCAAAAACACGTTGCTTTCAATCACTTGGTCTTATAGATTATTTTTGTAGAGGCTGAGTTTCAGCAAATGCATCCTTTCTTTTCCTGTCTTTTTACAAGTAGTGATAGAGACCTGAATACCAAGAAACTTCTAAGGCAGTCAAAAAGAATGTATTAAAGGTCCAGCCACACAGTTTGAATTATCATTTCACCCATCTACTGAGAGTTACATTTAACCAGTCTCTCTCTAGAAAAAGTATTTTTAACATATGAGAATCCCTGAGAGTACTACAGGCAGATGCAATGCCTGTCCCTGTTTCCCCGAATTGGAGGAGGCTGCTAACAGGAAAATTTCATTTCCTTTTCATTACGCAGCTGCTGGCTGTCTGAGCTGGCTGATACAGGGAGGATATGGGCAGGGATGTCTTACTGAGCTCTGGGGAAAGTGCTAACAGGATTTATACATTACCAGAAGACCACTGGGGTTCAAGAATAAGGGAGGGACACTTGGACATTTGCTAATATAGGTGTTGTCATTGATATCAAAGACAGTAGGCCAGGTCTGTAACTAGGTCTTGTGTTATTTCACTCAGTTTTCTTGTTTTCTTATTTGAAAATAGAGACATAACTATTGCTAGAGATAGATGAAGACTGGACAAATTTTTGCTAAAATATTTCCCCCATTTAAAATAATAAACTGCTTGAACTTGCAGGATGCTTTAATTTTGATGCGCAATTTCTCTCTTCTTGAAAGTTCCATGTCTTGTTGGCATCTACAGTTGTGATATTCTGTGATGTAACTTTGTTTTCATCCTGGAGAAGGTGACTGCACAATTTATTTAAAGACTCTGCTTTCTGCTGCATTTGGTATTTGTTGAAAGGATAATTGGAGTGCTTTGCCTCAGTTTGCCTTCCTTCCCCAAAAAATATCTTCTGCAACTTGTGTGACACTCAAATCACAGGTTTCATCATGGTATTGTCCATGGTTCCTTCCCTGTATGAGAAGAATTATCCTTGCACAATAGCTTTTTAGTTTTCGCAATGCATTTTTCAGGAGAATGCTTTCCCATTTGAAACCATAGTTCAGGTATCTTCTCTGAAAGAAAAGAAAAAAGCAGTTGATAGAAACATAGATCTGGTGGGAATAGCTTAAATCATTGATCTGGATGCTTGCAAACATAGAAGCTAGGCAATAAATGTTTAATACAAAAAGCGCAGTTTACTCATGGTATCCACTGAACACGTCCCAGCACTCCAGAAACAGAATAAAGATTGTATAAAGCTCTAAAGTTAGAGACAACGTTCAAATAGAAACCCACAACTTCTACCCCCGGCTTTACCCCATTTTCTACATATCAGTACTACCACAAGCCTGTAGTGCAAATGTTAGATAAGTAGTCTCTATTTCACCTTTCAATGACAAGGTCATTCCCAAAGTTCTCTGCTTTTTCTTTGCATTTTTTGTCAAGGATACATAGAGAAAAGAATAATACAAAACCCTCTTAATTTGGGACACACTGGGAGGTCACTGGGAACTATGGATATATTATTACTGGCCTGATGCCAATGCTGCTGAAATAAAGCTTGTCACATTTCTTTTCTTTGTGGAAGCCGAGACCTTGCAGCATCAATGGGATAGTCACTTTCCTTAAAGGAACTGCCTAACCCATTTCCATGGGAGGAAAAAGAGCTCAGAAGTTTTTTTATCTTCCAAGAACTTCCCCAGAGAAAAGGAGGGAAATATAAAGATGAGGAAAGATGAGATTTAGACAGTTGTCAGAAAAAGACAAAAATGTTATACCTCAGTTATACCTCACAGCTGTTGGAGTAAGAAGAATACAACTAATATAATGGAATTGTCTGCGTGTGACCACCAGCCCAGGACTGCAGTTGGAAGAGCAGAGGAACAGGAGGCCTCGGGATGTCTGACCTCCTGCTTTTAATGATACAGAAATACTTTGCAGGCTGCAAAGCTGAGGCAAGAAGATTGTGATCATGGAAGGACAATGCAGTGACCATGTAAGCCTCACACAACAGCTGGAATCATTTGGTGTGACACACAAAGTCAAGGCAATCTAGAGAAGCCCCACCAGCCTTCCAGCTGCACATACCCTTGAGCTACACTCGGGTCCTTGCCTTCAGTATATTGCAAAATAGCACTGTGAGCATTCCTCCAAGTCTGAGCAGCTTCTCAAAGTGATTTGTAGCCTCAGAACTAACTTCCACCTTGACAAGGAATTCCAACTGCATGGATTTAATTGAGTCTGCACCTGCCATGCTTCTTTTTCCTGAAAACTTGGCATCATTGTCTGGGAAGGGGAGATCCCAGGAGAATCAATTTTTTTTGTTTTGGTTTGGTTTTTTTTGGGTTTTGTTTTTTTGTTTTCCTTTGATCATGCTGAGAACTGCAATGCCTGAGACCTCAGCAATTAAAGTTACCAATTTACAGTTATTGAATAGTGGGTGTCTTATGACAAGACAAATTAGCACTCAGTAGTGTAGAGAGGGATCTGCATTAAGTGTTGGATAAACATTCCTCCCATGCAGAAGGAGGAAGGCAGTGTGCTCACTGCAAATGCATGGCTTTAAAAATGGAACTAATAATTTTTCCTTTTCTTCATAGTACAAGCTCACCTAGGAGCTGCTGTCCAGTCTCTAGGATGCTATAAACCCATACACTTTATCAGGCTGCTCCTTTGGGACACAGTGGCTTCCAGCAACTCCAGTCACTAGAGCCATTTATTCTTGACTCCTAATTGCATTTTGCACAATCCTCCTCTTCTGCTGATGTAAGTTATGAAATGCTTTTCATTTGTAAATCAAATAAATAAAGTGATTTAACTCAAAAAATAATCTTCAAAAATAAGGGAGTAGTGCTTTCTTGAGTGGGGTTTTCTGAAAAGCAGTTTTTTTTCCTGGGGACAGGGTAAGCCCTGGAAAGGTATGATTCTGCACCAGGCAAGGGTAACACCATAACGTTGATGTACCACACGAGCTAATAAATTAATCAATTGAAACTATAATGAAAATTAGGTCTAATCCCAAGTAAATAAAACACCTGGGTACTTGAACTGTCCCCAGGATATTCTGACCTTCTTACTTTGTGTTATGTTTTTGGTTGCCTAGAACCCCCTACAATATCCTAGAAACCATTGAGGAGACTAGCCAGGCATCCACAGCAAAGATCAGATTAGTCCAACATCTTTCAAGAATGGTTCAGAAATTATTGATTCTCCTTTGGGACCAGGGAAGGGAAAAGAAGCCCTCTCAAGCTCTTTGATCTTGTTATCTTGTTTATTGTATTATCTTGTAGTCAGTTCAGATGTAGCACAAAGAAAGCAGACTCTGTCATATATTACTTCTTTTCCTTCTCTCTCAACTTGCACTCAGATAAAAGCAGCTAAGACTACAATTCTTTGATTTTACTCTGGAAGAGAGATTCTTTAGGGGCAACTAAGAATCAGAGGTTCTTGTTACGTATTATTTTTGGGGTTCATAGCCCATATCTCACAGTCATAGCCTGCTGGTGGCCAAAATGACTGTGTGACCTGTTGTGAGAGCTTGTTCTCTCCTGCTTACAGCTGGGCTCAATATGGGAACTTTTCCTTTTCCCCATCCAGCATTTTTCTCCAGGTTAGCACAACCTGTAAGAGGAGGAGGGCCCTGAATTAAGAAGTGTTCGAAAAGAAGGCTGAAGAAGAAAGAGGTCTGCAGGGTAAGAGAAATAGCTCACTTATGCAAATGAATAGAGATATAAATGGATGTTGATGGATTTCTCTTCTTGCCCTAAAAACAAGAACATCATGAAGAGGGGATACAGCAAAACCTGTGCAGAGACTACTCTGTTCCTGACAAAATACTGAAGTGAGAGGGTTAGGTTAGGTGTTCTGGAAGGAAAGATAAAAATATTATCATTATGGTTTTAGGGAGGTTTTATAGTACTTTTGTCATTGTTGTTCTGTTTGCTGATACATTGCCATGGAAGGAAACATGAGTGAGTTTTCAGCTTGTACTCCTGGGGACAGATACAGCAATGGAAGAAGAGGGAAGTTCAAAAGATGTCTGTATGTCTGCAGAGGAGCTCAAGCCCCAAAACTGCTTGTTGCTGCCATGGTAACTACATTTAGAATAAAATGAAAATATGAGATACAGATAACATTTCCTCTGCTTTTGACCTATTTGCTTTTCCTATGGTGTGTCTCATCTCAGCAAGGTCAGACTTGCCTGTGAGCACCTCAGCCCAGATGCTTTGCCCTCTCTGTATCTTCTTGAGTGCCTGCCCTCCAGCCCAGAAATCTCCTCAGGGGGTTTTCTCAGCTGTCTGGAAGTATTTCCACCTATGTACCTTTAATTTTGCTGCAATGAAATCATCATACTATGACATGCCCTCTCTTGGCGTGGATATTTCTTGGCAACACTTCCACTGAGACTGTCCTTTCCTTTCAAGCAGCCCAGGTCTGGAGTTTTAAAAAGCTAAAAGGAGGAAAGGAGGGGATTTTGAGGCTTTAGATTTTTGCATGTTTTTCTGAACATTTATGTGCAGGTAGTTAGCTGAAACCAAAGACACCAAGAGTTCACTTTTGTTTCAAGATGTTAAGTTGAGGTACATCTGTACCGTCAGGCCCTTGTGTGCTTCTGCCTATGTTGAGTCCAGGAATGGGGGATTTAGGTGAGAGACAGTAGGGATGAGAGAAGCAGCATAGCTGTCCAGAGTTCAGGGTCAGTATATGTCTGCACAGTCTTTTTTTTTTTTTTTTTTTTTTTTGCAGCCTAAAGGTTGAAACCTTAGTGGGAAATGGAGCATCATCATGTGATGCAACATAGGGATGTGATCCACAGTGAGGGAAGGAAGGAACATTACTCCTTACCCTCAGGGCTATGTGCCAGCAGCAGCAGCACAATATCCCGGCAGCACTGACTTGTCCTGGCACAGAAAAAGGCCACCAGGAGTGAAGGACACGGGGCAGGACAGACCTTCCTGTCTCTGAGCCTTGCCATAGGGAGCTCTAAAGCTCTTCTCAAACATGCCTGCCCTTCCTGCACTGTTCCCCAAGTTTCAACAGCTGCAATTAATCTTCTTTTACACAACACTTTGATCTAGCAATTGATCTTGTAGGCTGTGGAAGACTAAAGCAACTGGTTTACAATTAAAATATCATTGAAAATCAGCATGGTTACTGTCTGTGAGCCGACCTGTCATCTAATTTGGACCTCACATCCTAAGTTTTTACCTAGCAGGCCACTTTCTTTTAAGGCTAGGGGTTTTTTCTTTGTTTTTGTTTTTGGTTTTGGTTGGGTTTTTTTTGGTTTGGTGTTTTGGGGTTTTTTTGGTTGTTGTTGTTGTTTTTTAGCTTTTTTTTTTTTGTTGTTAGCATATTTTGAAATCTGTATGTGGAACTCACTTTCCATTTCCAAGCTGATTCAAGGGGTTATTTGGGCATAACAGGCAGGGCAGCCCTGTTTCCTTAATCCTGGTATTTTCCTAATCAGTTCAACAATTTAACCAGATCAAGTAAAGGTAGCTAGTTAATTTGCACCTTGATCAATTTCACTCCATAACATAAAAGTATCAGAAAAAAATTGTATCTCAATTTACCTACCTTATACATATAATGTTCCCAGAAACATGTCTAAAAGATATAATGAGAAAAATTGTACTGGCCTTCAGTAAGAGTTGTTCAAAATTGGACTAAAATAAATTTATTGTGTAACTTTAAATAAAAAAAAATTAGAATGACTCCTGAAAATGCCAGAACTTAATTTTTATATATTTTTAAATAAAATATTTCTTTTTTTTTTTTTTTTAAATTGCCTGATATCTTTTATTGGGGGGAGCAGGGATGATTTTCTCACAGCCATAAGTAGAAGTTGAAAAAAAAATTCTCAGGCAAAATTTTAAACCAGGCAATGTTATCAGGGAGCTCAAATACTTGCAAGTGCAGTTTCAAGCTACAAATACAGCAACAACACGTGTTTGCATTTCCATTATGCAGATATTAATGCACTGGTTTGCAGTTATTTTAGGAAAGTAATATAAACACATGGGTGAAAATTCTAGAGGACAGAGTGACAGGTAAGAGCAACTTGTACAGAGCACTAGAGCTCGGGAATGCTCGGTCCAGGACACCTGGGTCCCTTTTCTGTTCGAGCTGCACTGCTGGGCTCACATCTGTCTCCGCGCTCGCACACAGTGCTCTGCCCGCCTGTGCAGGTGGGGCTCAGGTGCTGTGGGTCTGCCAGCACACAGCCTGTCTGGGGTTTGGAGGAAGGAGGGCGATCCTTGATCTGCAAGAGTCTGAGACTTGCCAGCTGTGGTTTGCGCTGCCCTGCTCCGGCTGTTTCCTCGCCCGGATCCGCCCTCTGCCTGGCTGGGGCCGTGGCATTTCCCAACACGCCGCAGTCTCCGCGGGGCTTCCTTTTGGGCTTGGGATGCTTCCTCCACAGCCATCACATTGGCTGTTCCTGTCTCTCCCAAATGTTGAATCTTTTCTGACTGCTTTCCTGCAGTTTCTTGCACAAGAGGAAAGTCTTTCCCAAAACATTATTGGCACGCTTAATGAGCAAGCAGATGTTGTCTGGAAATCCCACTCTCATCGAGCCTGCGTGGCTGGGTGTGCACAAACTAAATATCTTTCCTTCAGCTCACAAATCACCTGTCTTCTCCGCATGGCCATTTCTATTTCCTATTGATGTCGTACACTGTTACCAGGGGTTTTAGCTTTTTTCCCCCAAAAAATGTTTAGCTTTTTTCTGTTGTGTGAGAATAAGCAATTTTGGTAGTAATTATACTGTACAACAGCTTTTATATGAGGATATTTTTCTTCCACAAGAGGGGAGCATCCAGAAGACAACACTCAAGAGGCATCTCTGCCCACGAATCACACTGCAGTGAATTTCTGTGTCTCTGCTCTTAGACTGGCCAAATGTGCATTACTGTAATTGAACTTCTTTCTCTGAAGTTTACATTAAGGCCCGTTACATCACAAATAAAACAGACCAAAACTGATAGAGACATTTATAAGCAGTTATGGTTATTATCCAATGTCTGACAACTTGTTTTACATCCTTAACCCAATTTTGTGTACAAACTCTAGAGGAGGGGGGAGTGTAACATTTTACTTGTAGCACTAAGGGTAGTTTAATGCAATTTCTGTCAGTAAAGTAGATCTGACATACTATTTCATTCACCTTATCTGGGAATACACAAATTGTCAGGGACCTTCTGGTATAAGTCATTTGCAGTTAAACTTGCATTTTTCCCATTGAAGCAGCTCTCTAGCTTTGCTGCTATTTGTGTGGTTTTCTGGTTTTGGAAGATATTTTGTTCATTTTGTTGACCTTGGCAAATGTTAACCTAATTGGTTGTCCATGTTCTGAGACATTTCCATGAAACAGTCCTTCTCTTTAAAAATTTAAGCTGGATGCTCTCACTGAGATGTACAAGACATAAAACCCAGTTGAATATTGATTGTGGATACCACTCTGTTCAGGTTTGTTGTTGGAATCTTTTGTATGACTGAAAAACAGAGAATCTAACACAAAAAAAAATTAAAGTAATCACACCATCAGTAGAGTAAATCACTTCTTTCCTATGATTTCATTCTACATGATGTTTGGGATCATACCTAAAAGATTGTCAGTCCTTAAAATTTATAGTTAAACCCAATTACATTAATGCAAACCTGAAAAAAGACTCTGACATTAAATAATTTGGCAACCTGTTCCTTTTTCCCCTGTTCTCAAAGTCTATTACAAGCTCATGCTGCTCAGTACTGGTCCTAAAGTGCATCACTTCAATCACTTTCCTTCACTTCCGGAGTGCATTTCTGAAGCAAATCATCTGCACTTATTGTACACTGGCTTATTTTGTGAGAAAGCACAAAACGGGTCCCTTTTTTACATAAAATAAACAAACCTGGAAGGCATGTTAGAGAAGGACACAGGTGTTGTGGGAGCCAGGAAGTTTTCATTCAACTTGATTAGAGCTGGTTCAAAGTAACCATCCCAGAACATATCCAGGACAGTTGCAGGGGTTATGAATTTATTTAAAATACCACTTCTTATTATACTATTAATACACATATGCCTGGGGTTCTACAGGTGGGACAAAAATATCCTAGGATGAATAATAAACATTTCCAGAGAACAGCTAAAACTCTTCTGACATAATCAGAAATGTATTATCAGGTGGTGGTGCAGCACTGACTGGCTGGGTTTTCAGAAAGCATTATGACATTACCTAATGCTATCAATGATGTTACTTATGGGGATACACGAATGCCTTGGCCAGACCCTCATTAGGGCACAGCCCCACAAATGCATAGTCCCTCTTCCAAAGAGCTTCCAAATCAAGAAATAGATGCAATGAGAATGGAAAAGGCCACGGTAGATATTTCAGCAGCTGCCCAAAATGCCACAAATCTTTGGAGAAAAAGCTTCCAGGAATTTTTTTAGTCTGTACATCAAGCCTCCTCTGTAACCTGTTAATCCTTCCTTCTTAAAGGATTTGAGGAGGGATGGGATATAAAGAAGAAAATGAAAATACATTGCATTTATCTGCACACCAGTATCTTTAATTAGGTAACATTTGATATTCATCCTTCATTAACATCTTGCTAAAAATGGTTTTAACTATCCCAGAAGTGGGGCCATGAAGCTTGGGGAACTGAGCACATAGAAAGATTAACCAATATGAACAAATTCTAATACGCTACTCACTGATTTGGGTAATATTTTACCCAACAAATAATTTCTTTGATCAATAAGGGTATGCTTTTGTTGTTCTTTTTTTTTTCCAATGAATAATGAGCCAGTATGAAAAGTGAAAGGATTAAAGACCCCAGACTCTACCAGTGAGGCTATCTATGGAACAGACAGTTTTCATCAGGGCTAACAGTGACAGAATGGATCTTGAAGTGAATACTTAAAGTAATGACTCTGTTGCCCAGAAAATTATTCCCCAAAGCCTAGGATGGCCAAAAGATTTTATTGATTTTTATTTCATATTTTAATTATGTGTATTTTAACCATCTCTCCTCTGCCAGGTGAACCTCTGTCTTCTTCCTATGAAAGTGATGATATTATGTAGCAGCTATTACAGAGTAGTTGTTACTTTTCACAATCCCAGCTGTTTCATTAGAAGAATAAAAAGATATTGGATATCTGCCAATTAAGCAAATGGAATTGCCATTTTCATTTATTGCAATAGCCAGTTTAACTTGTATTCATAATGTTTTTTGTTAATGTAGATAAAATGACAGTACTGGCAAGAGAGAGTATTTTTATGAGCAGAATATGTGTGTTAAAATATTCAGTCTTTTCAGAGGATTCACAGCTGTTTTAGTTTCAATATACAAGTTTTAAATGATCACTAATGTGCTGGTGTCTCCTACCTGTCCACTGACGCCAGATTCCCCACCCCTCTGCTCATCTTTCTGGTGTATGGTGCAGAATGATCAATAAGAGGGAGGGCTACATGGGCATATTTTCCCACCTACTTCCTATTCCTGCTTTCCACTTAAAATGCTGAATAGAATTATAAACCCATTAAGCAGTGTTAAAATGCACTAATATCAGAGTGCTCTTTTTCAAAACTGGATCACTTTACAACAGAGCCACATCTTCCTTTAGTGTACATCAGGAAGGCTTACAGAAAGCAGATATAATCAGCTAGAGAATTTTTTAAAAGTACTTCCTGTAAAGAATGAAATGCATCATAGTTTCTGTTACCTACACAAATTTTCCATTAGAAAAAGAATTAAAAATTATTTTTAATTTGTTGTTGCACTTACTATCAAAATGTGGAGCTATCTCAAAAATGCCATAAGTGTCTATTGCCAAGTGTGGAGATTCCACATATAGAGGACCTTTTTGGGAAAGAGACATAGGTTTGGGACAGAGGATATATTTGGAGTGTAAGACAAGGAAGTTTATGAAGGGGTAGAGGAGTCTTGAAGGAAGAAGAATGATTCAAGCATGGCATTGTGCACTGCTCAGACATGTGCTACATGTCCAGATTAAGGAAGGCATTTAAGGAAATGGTTAAATTCACCTGAAGGAAGTGCAGAACCTTCAAAAAACAAAAGCCCTTTTAGCAGAGCAATGCTATAGTTCCTGTTACCTTTGAATGCATGGGCCTTTGAGGAAGATAAGTAACAACAAGGAAAAGAGAACATCCTCCTGGGTGTCTGAACCTCCTCCACAAGCTGGAGCTGAAGTAGTGGAAGAGTTTTCCCCTCCACTGTGTCATCTGGTATTTGGGGTGCTTTGCTTGGCACATGCCAAGATGCCTGCATGAATAAGTGACCAAGATGAGTTCAGTTAAAATAGACTCTATCTGAACTGGTTATTTAAACTCTGAATTAGATTTTTCCCAAGAAAACATTTGTGTCCTTCTGAACAATAGTGAGTGCAACAGCTAGGCTTCAAATGCTGAGCCACAATCAGAAAACTCAGCTTCTCCTTAATTAGAAACATACCCCTTCAACAAAATTACAGACAAAGGCAAGAAGCAGACACAAAAAAAGGTAAAACTATTAAGCAAATAAGAGAGTAATCAATTAATGCACTTCAACTTTGCATTGTTCTGTTTACCTCCCTCTGAAATGTTTATACAGATTCCTTGTGCTTATACCCAAATATCCTTGAATGCACATTTCCTCAGAGTATCTCATGACAGACAGAGAGAAAATGGTTATCCCCATTTCACAGGGGGAGGACTGAGGCAGGAAAAGCCTGTGATCAAAATGAGTTCCCTGGAGAGGCAGTCTCCAAAAAGTGACTGGCTTTCTGATGTTTCATGGCTATCACTGGTAGAGATAAAATAAATTCTCCTTGAGTACTGAATTGGTTTAAGATCACAGACTTTGGGTGAATTCTGCAAATAGTACAGAATTTTTTTTATTTGTCCTCTCACTTTTATAGCCCTAAAAAGCACTCCCTTTCCATTTTCATTGTTTTCTATGCAAATCTGAAAAAAAAAGGAGAGAGATATAATGCATATAATGTTATATATAATCTATATCACACATATTTAATGAAAGATTATATTCTTAAGAAAGATTGCAATTCAGGCAATTGGAGATTAGAATAATGTAATTATGCATCTATATATAAATAGTACAAGTAGAAATTACCTAAATTTTATCTATTTCTCTATTTATTTATGTATGTATGCATAAGCATTTTCCAACCTTGAAAAAAAGAAATCTATAAAAGTTGTCAGCAGTCTTTTGGCTATAGGTGAATGAAATTACATTTGAAGTAATTACTGAAATAAATGCCAACTAATCAGCAATTCATCACAAAGTAATTTCTTGTTAATGTAAAGATAATTTAAAAATGGGGGGAAATAAATCTAAGGTACGAAAAAAAAGAAAGAAACTTTATGCCAGTTTTTATTAGAACATTTCACCTTGTCAATGAAATCACCTTTGCTCTTTCTTTCCCTCCAGAACATTGGGACCCTCTGTCATGCCCTACCCCAGCCCTGGGCAGGTAGGAGGTGGCGATGCCCCAGCTCTCTCCCACTGCCTGGCTCCCTCCCCATGGGCTGCTCTGGGCCCTTGCCAGGGACTCTGGGGAGCTGGAAGTTACCCCTGGCAGGCTGAGGGCGGTAGGAGGCATTGGGAGGAGCAGAAGGGTCTTCTCTGCTCTCCAGACCCTCTGGCCAGTCCCTCTACAAGAGACCCTTACTTCAAACAGATTTAAATAGCTGCTTTCCAGGTGTCTCCCAGCTGGCTGGTAACCCAATATCCTAAGGGTTCATGTACCTATTTTTCCTAAATTTCCTCAACTTCCCTTTCCTCTGCATCGACATCTGGCATCAACCTAACCACAGGCTTGAATATCCCTTCAAATGCATTCGGGACAATTTTTCATTAGCAGTCAGGCTTTTTTGAAATCACAGTCATTGTATGCATATTTTCATAGCCTTCAAATTTCACAGGCCTTGCTGAAGGCAGGATTTTATTGGTCTTTCTACATGATTAAGATTGCTCATGTCATTCATGGATC
This sequence comes from Acanthornis magna, assembly GCA_036785705.1. NCBI lineage: Eukaryota > Metazoa > Chordata > Aves > Passeriformes > Acanthizidae > Acanthornis > Acanthornis magna. The sequence continues at coordinate 3,932,883 of JAWUZG010000060.1, read as the reverse complement.
ACCAAAAGAAAATATCAGAACTCCACATCTCCATTAATTTCAGTAGACTTAAACTGAGATAAAGACAGCCTGTTATGCCATGGCATCTCAGAGAAGTGCGCTCATTTTAAAGCCCTGCGTGTAGTGAATAGATTAGGCACAAATGCCATCCAGAAGCAGAAACTGAACTGCAGTTTTCTTTCTTCCATTCCAGCATAGCTCTGACAGTGCAGACTTTTGTAACCAGTGTAATCATTTCTGATGGCAGACAATAGCAAAATATCCTAGCAAATACTTAGCTTAATTATTTGGGGGTTTTAAGAAAACATTGGCAGTTTGCAAACTAGGAATAGTAAGTTTAAGCACACTATTTAAAAGGCTGGGGCAATGCACACAGCTTCTCTGGGAGGAGGATATAAAGAAGAAAAATATCCTGGTAGTTAATGATAACAAAAATTCTAATAGTATGAGCTAGGGGCAAAGCATCTCATTCAATTCTATTTCTGTATTTCAGATGTTAAAACACGTTTGTCCTCTTCAGGGAGGTTAAGGTACCTCCCCTTACGGATGGGAAACACACAGTGACTGTCTCACTATAAACAGAAGTATATTAACACAGACACAGCGTGACATCATTGGTGTAAATTGGTAAAACAAATGCATTTCACAAGAATTTTAAAAGTGATTAATGGTTCTGGATGACTTCTAAGTGCTTTGCTTTAGATCCTTTTAAAAGGACTGGTTTCCTAAAAGTGAGAGCTCAGTGTGAGAGTAACTACCTTTTACATATCTGAAGCAGAGCACTGTGCTAGAGATGAGTTTTCCAGAGTCACTACCTGTGAAAATGCAGATTCCATTCCTGAATATTCCTGAAAAGTATTATACAAATGCTTGGTGTTATTTACTTACACAGATTCCAACTTACTATATACAAACAAGAAGAAACTCAAGTTTTCCAATTTATTTAAAGAACTTAAAAGCAATCAATATAAAGTTATCAATAAAACCTTGGGATGTCTTCAAGATATATTTTAGGACTTCTGACCTAACGTGTTAAAGCCAGGCATTTATTTCTTTCCTATGAATTGAAGAGCCTGTTTCTGCTCCTCTTTGAAGTCAAGGAGAGTTTTATCACTATCTTCAAGGACGGGCAAATTAGAGTCCAAATTAGCATCTGGAACTATGTACAGTAGGGTGTTCGAGTGGTGTACAACTTGTCATCACAATTATAGTAATTTTAATCAACCTCATTTGCTGTTTGCTTCTCTGAGATTTCCAGGAGAATTTGCTCATCTGCCCTTCAGTGTTAATATCTCCCCACCCTTTCTCTTTTACAAGTCATGCTTTTATTCTGTCACTCCTGCTACAGCTGAACCGGAGCATTTTAATAAACCTCTTGTTACCCACATCTTCTATCCATATGTCATTGACTTAAGCAGAGCAGTTTGTCAGGTTAATATTTTATACATTTTGTATTTAGACTATTACTTAGCTGATCCATAACAGGGGATTATAGTCAGGGATAGGAATATTGAGTGGCTTTTTTTTTCCCACGTGCTTGTCTCCAAGACAACTAGATGGCTGTATTTAAAAGAGCACAAAGACCAGAACAAGTAGCTCATCCAAGTCTTTTAGCAAGTGAATGCTCTGCGGTTTTGCATTTTCAGGCAGGCCTTTCACTCTATCCCCCTGACATTTTTCACCTCGGGCTCTGATGGGTGGTAACTCCAACTGGGAGCCCAGCTGATAATTGCAGCTATTAAGCTGCTGCTAGTGTAACTCCAGTTCCCTTTTGTTTCTGGTTTTATCTAGTCTAGCTGGAGAGTTTCACTCCTGATAGTCATATTTAAAAGCCACAATGATATTCTTCCTTTTCCCCCTTTCAGTCAGGGCTGGTGATTATTAGGTACATCCTCTCTCCAGTTTAGCCTGATTGTAGTTATTTTGCAAAGCACACGCTAGCTTGTGCTTCCTGGATTTTACACACAAAACCCCCCCAAAAAACAACAATAAAAAGACCCCCACAACGCGTGGCCATAACAAAAGGTCCCTGGAAATCATAAATTAGCAATAGAAACTGCTGTCAGCCCTGCAGGAAGCCCTCGTCCTGTAGCCTCAGACAGACCAGCGGCCAAGCAGAGGTTGCAGCTCACTATTAACCACCCCTGATCTGCCATTAATCTGAATCTGCTTCTGAAATGCAGCTCAGCACACCCTGAATTTCCTCTCCCTCCTTGGCCCTGTCAGGAATAACACTATGCACTGGAAATGCAATGTTTGAGTGGTCAAGCTTCATTGCTCCCATGTATATTTTTTGGCCTGATAATTACATTAAGGATGTAAAATATGTAACGTAAGTTTCCTGTGAGAATTTGCTGCTGACCTAAGTGCTATCACATGTCATGGGGGTTTCAAAGTGTGTTCAATACAAAACCCCAAACCTGTCCAAACAGCATATTTAGATGGGCGCTGCAAGAAAGATTGTGCTTTTCAGCTGTGCATGAGGCTCGCAGCTCCTGAGGACTGCTGTTTGTGACGCCTGTGAGGTGCCAGTTTTTATTAGAACATTTCATTCCTTTGAACATGAGAGGCACAAACTTTTATGATTCAGATAACCTTTCAGGGGTTTCATATTCCAGGGGAATAGTATCTTTGTATAGACTCAAAAAATCCAGCAAGCCATTTCCATTCTCTCCCTGAGATGATTTATCTTGCTTCGTTTCAAACAACTCCTTCTGTACTTAACCCTCCTTTTGAGAACAGAGTACTCCAGTCAAAATTCAAACTAGATTTCAGGTGCTGGCACTTCTGAAATTTCACATCCTCTCGTATCAGTTAATCTAGTAGTGAAGGTAAACTTCTGCTGTTGGCTACACATTGCAGACAGCTTACTGGTATGAAGACTGTAAATATTCCTGTAAAAGGGATTGTTGTGTTAATGTGATTAGCAGGGAAAATGAAGTATTGGCAATCCTCAATCTAGAATTTTAGTGAAGCAAAATAAGAGCCTGAGTCCTTTGTAAGGCTTAGCTGATGTTCTTCGGGAAGTTTTGGAAAGCAAATATACATTAACTAAATTGCCAATAAAATTAAATAAAGAAAATAAATATAAATGTATGAAAAGTCCTGCACCCCCCCCTGCCATTCTCCCAGTCTTTCCTTTCTCTTCACAGCTAATAGTAGCAGAAATAAATCAGCAGTATTTGAGCACACAAACAGAAATAAAACAGTTTTTGGAGGTTAAGATGAAACAATTAAGTTCTCCCATCAAAATCTGTTTTTGAGAGAAAATACATTTTGTAAATAAGTATCTTTCTTCCTGTTTTCCATAGAAGGTATTGGTTTTTCTCACATATGTGCAGTAAAATCTGCATATCAAAAAGGTTCCTTCAAACGAAATCTTTCAATCTCACTTTAAGCAGGAATAAAGATTTTAAGCAAATCCTGGGAACAGTAAACAAACAAAAAAATTTACAAAATTCTTCCTATTTCACTGACATCATTCAGTTTGGGAATAAACATATCTTCAACCTCTAGGCTGGGTCATTAAAAAAAAAAGTATATAACAGCAGGCCAGTTCTCATTTCCACCAATTTCTGTTTCAGAGTCTTGTCCAAGGGAGCACAGTTCTCTTCTGGGTCATCAGGAAATAGGAAAACAGAAACCAAACCAGGAAGTAACTTGAGGCAGAGAAAAATAACATAAAACCGGTGAAGAAAATTAATTTAAACAAAGATTAAAAAGATAGGAGAAGATTGTGCCTGCCTTTTCTGTCTTCATTCAAAATAAAAAATAGGAAGGGTGAGTAAAACAAAGGAGAGAAAGGGTAGTAACAGGGGAGTCCTTAGCTCAGCTGTCTTAATGATGCATGGTGCACACAAACAGGGTTGAGCTGAGTAGTTCAAAGATGGTGAAGGAGATGAGTTGTTCCTCAGTGGATCGTGGTCTTTCATGGATGTTCTTGACATGGACAGAACACAAAAATTTTGAGTTGCAGCATCGTCCAGTCTCATCCACTTCCTTATCCAGTGGATGGTGAGAAAGGCTGGGAGATCTTGCCAGCACTGTTGCTCTTATATTGTCTGTGGTGATGATCTAAGGAGCTGCCTGAAATTGTCATGTACCATACGATTGCAAGTATGACAGACTTCAGACAAGTCCCGAAGTAAAGGAAATCTCTGCACTGCTTATGATTTTTCCAAATTCTAAGCATCTGAAGGGATGTGGTATTTAACTTCTACATTAGTGAACATTTTGAAGCCCTGTCCCTGTTTTATGTGGAGTTCTGAATATATATGTCATTAAAACTTGGACCAGCTTTAGTCAGTGGCCAAAAATCCCTTGGGTTCCACAATGTTTGAGATAAAAGTGTACATTCATACAGACACATATTTTTTCTTCTAGATCAGCAGTAAGAAAATATTTTTTTGTATAAAACATCAGCATTTTCATTACCCTCTTCTGATTTTTCTCACATTTGCAAAGAGGTAGAAGGATTGTTTTGTTTGTTAGGAGGTTTTACAGCTTGGATTATGCTGAGTAAGGAAAAATTCAGACTGAACAGTGAATAAAATTTCCTGAAAGTAGATGTTATTAGGCTTTGTGATAACATCCCAAGGGAAAGGAACAACTCCATCAGTTGTGACATTTAAAACTAGACTGGGCAATGCACTAATAAATATTCTGTGTGGACTGTTTTGCATTGTCAAGGGGGTGGATGAGGAGAACTATAAGGTCTTTCTCACATCTTATTTCTCCAGTTCTGAGAAGCAGAAAAATATCATGCAGTTGATGGAGGTCAGAACAGGAGCAGTGCTAAGAAATACAAAACACCCGTTTATTCTAGGATGAGTTTTAACTGATGCAAAATTCTTTATAGTCCTAGGGCCCTGATCTCCAAAATAATTGTGGACAAAAATAAGTTTTCTATTTTCATAAACTTGCATCACTGATATAGTCAACGGGGATCAAAAAGGTCTTTCATGGCATTTGCACTGCTTCTTTTTCTCTAGCTAAGATCTGCTCATATTGGTCAATGGAGCTGAACTTCCACTATTCACATAGATAGTTACTGTATTGTTTTGAATTAATTTTTATTTTATGGGTAGAGTTTTCCAGCTGTGATATCAAACAATCTTTACATGGAGGAACACGCTAACCCACCCTGTTCTGAGTGCTAGGAGTCTCTTAAGTAAGGTAATTCTCATTGCTTATGATCTGATAAATTCAATTGTTACTGTTTAGCTTACTTTATCCTGAAAAAAAAATTTATAGCTCCATGACCCTTTTATGCAGCAACTTCTGCAACTGTGACAGTTGTAAGGCTGGGAAAGATGGGACCAGTGCATTGCCTTCCTTTGAGCTGCCAGCCCTAACTATTTGTCAGGGAATCCATTCTACCCCAGTGACCTGCTGGTCAGAGTGGTGCTGAAGCACATTGCTCTGAATGACAAATGAGGGGAAACAACAAGGGTAGAGATGTAGCCAGTGGGCACACGCTGAAAAAAAAGCTGCTCGTATATCATGAGGTCTCCTAGTCAACTCTTCTGCAAAGTATTTGAAGAAATGTGATGGTGAGCTTGTTTCAGTGATCAAAATTAAGTAGCATCTGGAAATGGGAGAGTAGTTTGCTCTAAAATAATAAATTATTCAAAGTTATCTGCAATTCCTGCATATTGTGCATTCATAACTATTGGAAACACAAATACAAAGAAATGTCTGTTTCTGTAGAGAAAATTAAATATCTTAACTATTGTTGGAAGACATGGAATGGGAAAAGATCCCAGTAGTTTCTCTGTAAATTAATTTCTGTCTTAAATCCCCATTTTTTACATGTCCAGGTAGGCCTGTTTTAGTCATTCATTAATAGAGAAAAGGGTTTTATTCTAGTTCCTATTTAGGTGTAATAAATCTAAACTGTAAGGAAGAGAGATTGAAAGATTGATTGATTTTGCTATATTTATCAAAACAATCAATCTGGTACTGCAAGCACAGAGTATTAATCTTATAAAGAGACATATGTCTGATCTGAGCAAGCTGAAGCAGGGACAACACAATTCCCAGTCCCTCCAGTGTAACGAATGTCACCCTGGAAAACTTGATTCTTGCTAACTCTCTGCTAGGAACGTGATTCTCCTGTACCATGGAACTAATCACTCACCAGAATTAAGAAAAACCCCAAAACAGAGGATGACGTTACAAGCATGATGGCAGAGCATCTTTCCTTTCTAAGCCATTTTTTAGATGTCTACCTGGGCTTGAAATTTACTGATTTGCTCTATCAGAGGTTGCTCAGGTCAAACTCAGACTTTTGGAAAGTCAAATTCCCCATCACCAGGTCCAAATTTCTATGAAGGACCTGATTCCACCACCACATAATCTTCCCTTTCTCAGAATGACCAACATTCTTACTACGTTTTCCCGTAAACATATGTAAAAACTTCTGAAGCACCTAGAAAGTGCTCTATCGAAATGCAGGGGGAAAAAAACCCAAAAAAAAAGGGTATTCCAGCCCTTCAGGATCCTGAGTGAAGAATATTTCTCATTTAAACTAAGGGATTTAACTTCAGGTACATTGGTGACAATATTAGCAATGGAATTATTTCACATAGTTAGGACCGAATACAACAGACCTAAACTGTCATCTTAAACTCTACCCAAAAATCAACTTGATGTCGGTGCGTATCATGGAGCAGAGATAAACCACATTTTTCCTGTACAATCTCATATTATAAGAAAGGAGCCTTATCCAACAAGAAATGCCATACACAAATGTTCTTACACTAAGCACCAGGGCAGCATATTATAGTAATCCATTTCTGAGGCAATAAAAACGTGCCACAGTCTCCATGAATTACATGAAAACTCCAGTTTTCATGAAGCAACACATAATTAAAAGAAACAAACTTGTCAACATTTGCTACCTGAATAGCCATGAACCTGATAAAGGAGGTGGACAGACTGTATTTTTCCTTCAAGGAAACTTAATTGTAGCTGCACTCTTATTGATTTGGAAAAAAATATGTCACTTCATATTCAAGTTCAGCTGTTCAGTGTAACTGGTGACAGTGGTAGTAATATAATGAGAACTGAAGAATAATAATGTACAAAAAAAAATCTCATACAGAATTAGGGAAAGAAGGAGAAATGGAAATAGAGAGCTTTTCAAAAGAATATGTAATTAATTGCCAAATAATTTTTCTCACTATTTTACAGTACAAATAGCTGAAAAGGTTTATATAATCATACCATCAATGCTAATAAGCTTGTAAACTTGAGCACTGTAAAACATGGATTTGAATACATTAAATTCTACTTACATGTTTGACAGGATGCTAAAATCTGACTGTACTACATCTTGTTATGAATTCACACATTACTGTCGGTCAGAAAACCCTGACACTAACCTCCATTGCTAATAGTAATGGGTAGGGGTGATTTTAATAATAAAGTGTGTGTGCTCATTATTTTTCAGAGACAGTCTGTGGAAAGCAATTCCAAATCAAGAAATATGACAACAAATGAATACATTTGCATTAGGAAAATATAACATCCCTGAAGGCTGAAGGAAACAGTTTCATAAGCATCTGAAATAAATTGTATGTATAACTTCCACAACTGTAAATGTGAACAGAAATACGAAAGATCAAAGATTTCAGTGCTGTGTATTATGCATAGCTACACTGAACTTCCACCTAGTAGCTGAATGACAATAAATCTGTTTTGAAGTCAGGTGCTCTTCCCAGAGCTTTCAAGCCAAAAGTTGCACAGAGTCAAAGACTACCTGAAAGCTGAAGTATCAAATGAAGTTTTCAAGATCCTTTTCTCAAAGAGGGGAGCAAAGTGGGGAATTTTGTTTTAGCCCTATTTGTTTATGAGGTACAGAAGCTAAAAGATCAGGACTTAAATCCACACATTTTCCAATTCTCATTATGAAAACATTCTGGAAATTGTTACCCATGTGCCTAAGGGTTGTCATTCTCTAGCACTTGTGGCTTATGTTGTAAGTGCTGCTGCACTAATGCTGGAGTCAGCAAACTTTGGTTCTGGTGGGCTCAAGGAAAAGAATCAAGGAAAGATACAATCATAGAGAGTGATTCTGGAGAAGCCATCTAGCCAATTTACCTGTCCCAGGGCAGAATGTCATTCTCCTGTCACTCCTAGCCTACACTTGTCTAGTACATTCTTACAAACTGTTGCTGAGTACATTTTATTCAGCCTTTCCAGACTATCACTTTTAATGCTGCACTGTTCTTAGAAAGCTTTCTCAAATGCTTGAGCTTAAGCTTGTATTCTTTTTGTTGTGTTTGCCAAGGACACAAAGAAATTTATTTTTCTCTTTCTTTTCACAGCAACCTATTACACATCTAAAAATTCTTAACAGGTCGTCTTTTTTTTCACATTAAGCAATCCCATTTATGTCAGGCAATAGTTGTATATCATTTAACATGATCATAACTTTCCTAATTTCTGCTTCTCCCACCTGAGTTATCTGTGATGGATACTTGTATTCCTTGCAGTCCTGTGGACAAAATTGAATAATTGCTTGGCTGAAGCCTTAGCTGTTCTGCAGAGAGTAGCGAGAGGATTTCTTGTGTTTTGTAGACTATGCATGCTTCTGTAAATGCATTCAGTATGACACTAGTTTTGTCCACAACATCATGATGTTTAAATTTTCCTGACTAATTGTCCTCAGCTTTCCCTAGAATATAATAGCTGAGGTATTTGCATTTCCATGTTTTAACTCGATAAAAGAGATGTCTTATGTTTTGCATTGGTTTCTATTGGAAATCACTCCAAACTGCTATGAGTTCTTAGAGCAAATCACATTGCTAAAATGTTAGCTGACCTTGTCCATGTTATATTTGTTTGCCCTTGTTTCCACACTGCAGAACTATGACCACTGTACATGCCAACAGACTGTGGTAATGATAAATTCAGCTGACTAGAGTAGCTGCCGCAGTAGCATTCTTTGCTAATATGGATGATTTCTGGGTTGTGTGAATAACTTCTGAGAGTTCTGAATCTTTTTAAGAATATTTGCTATTCAGAAATATGCAGTGATGACTTTGAACAAACAATTTGCAGTTTCTCAATTATCTTCAATTTCCTTTTTTTTTTCTACTCATTCACAAATCAGGCTCATTTGCTTGCCAAGTGTCTCAAGGCAGCACTTAAACATTTTTTTTCATATCCCACTGATCTGAGAATGACCTGGCACGCTCAGTACAAAACTTAGAGGATAAGTGTGAGGGAACAACAGCTCAGGGATGTCCCACAGGAAGGATGGAGGAAAGTTGGTACCTCATGGCATGTACTTAGCAAATCTATCAGCCACTGCCACTGCCCTGGAGTGGGCACTGAACAGTTGTGGGGCTTGGTACTTGCATTTCCCTTCTTTCTAACTTTAATCCTTCAGGGGTATACAGTCTTCAGTTTAAGTCACATGAATTATACTTCTTAAATGGATAACAAAACATTTAAAATAGAGTGATTATAAATGAATAGTAACAAGTAGAATAAATTAACAAGATTCCCCAAAAGGTAATAAACAAAATTAATTTTGTTAATATAGTTCTTTATGAATATAGGAAACCTGGCACTTTACACAGGCTGGTGGCACTGAAAATTTTCTATTAATAAATGTGTGCTTTTGCCCAAGATGATAGGGAGCAGTGTAACTGAAATTAAAAGAAGAAAAGCCAAAAGTTTTTAAAAAGTTTTCTATCTGAAGTTAAACATAATCTGGACCTGATTTATCTCAGTAGATAAAACAATCATTTGGAGAATGACCTTTTTTATTCAACTGACATGCAGAAAAAGAAAATGACACCATGGATTATAAAAATCACTTTTTTTTTTTTTCCCCAAGATGTCAACTCTCTGCTACGCTTTATGAATGAGCTTTGAAAAACTGACAGATTACAACTGATCAGATTTGCCAAAGCTGGAGATTTTCAGTGCAGGCTAAGTTTCAGTACTCTAAGATTTTATCTATATTTGTAATACTCCAAGAATTCATCTATATTTGCATGCAATTCAGCACAAGAAAAGCAGACCAGTGGATCAAAGCTCCTGCTGCTGAAGCCCCTGCATCTGTACCACATGTGGTCTAGGGGCTTTACTTTGGACTAAATTTAGTCTAGACTGAATATCACCAGGACACGCATGGTTTGAAGCTGTCCAAAGGCCCAGTCACTACTTTGGACCCATCAGAGGTTGGAGCAGGCTCGGTACACACCTCCAGCAGTGCTTCTCGTGTCCTTTTGTCCCAAAGGAATCCCACGGGCTTGCCCTGGAAACAGAGCCAGTGTGCACAACATGGAACTGATCAGGAGTTCCACTCCAAAACCTCACTGCTCCAGCCCAGCTTGTGACTGGGCATGCAGAGCAGGCAGCTGAATCTGCAATTGGGCAATTTCAATGTGCTTATTTCGAGTAATCGGAAAAAAAAGACACAGTAACAGCCAAATTTCGAAAGATGCTATTTGTTCTGAGGGAATGCATGCTGCTGAAACCTTTCTGCAGATTGCATTTCTAATTTTGCTGCTACTAAAGGGGAGGATCAGCTGGACTTAGAGACTGAAGGCCCTGTGATACCCGCTAAGGGGGAATCTTCCTGCCAGATTTACCCTGGAACTGTAAAATCTGGAAGACTGACCCAGGAAATCCAAATGTTGGAAGGAGAATGATCATGGAAAAAAGCTGACCTTACAAACTTCCGACCATATATGCAAGCTTATAAACTCCCCACGGCCTGGATTCACCCTGGGGGTTCCTAGGAGATCTAACCTTCTTGTTAAGGATCCAGGAGCCACAGTCAAGGCAGATCTGGGGCTCATAAATTGCCAAGTTTGCATCGCATGTTGCCTTGAGGTCCTGGGTGTAGAGAGGATTTACCAGTGACCCAATTGCAAGTCCATGTCACAGCACTTCAGATCTTGGAGTGAAGGAGTCCTTTGTGGGAAGGAAATGTGAAAAAGTCCGTGCACTACAAGCTCTACAGCTTCAGGAAAATCACATTGAATGTAGGAGGTGTCAGTGAAGACTATCAGGTTGCCATTTTCTAACAAAAATCACCTTTCTGATTTTCATTTTTCTTTTGCTTTAATTTAGAAATTTTTTTGTGCTTCTAGAATTATGGCAATAGTGGAAAAAAAAACTAAACAAAAATCACAGCCAGGCTCTACATTTGAAACTGTTAGTCTGGAATGTTCCTAAAAGGACCCAAATTGTATATTCATACCATTCCTTTGCTACTTTAACTCCCCACCCGCATACAGTATGCCAAGCTGTTTCTGTGTAGTGATGTGTTCCTGCCTGTGCTCTGTATGTCTATATTAATACACATATATATGAGAAACGGCTGTGATGGTAGGAGCCAGGGAAGGGAATATTTGTGCCTCCACAGAGCTCTGTGGGGAGGGACTGTTGAGAAATAGTCCAGAAGGTTCTTTATGACACTCAAGTTCAGGAACTGAAATTAGTAAACTGCCATTTATGTAGTAGCAAGATGAATTATTCAATCTGCTGTGTGGACTGAAAGTCTAATTTTAAAAGTCTAGCTTGCCTAAAGAGCCCCATGCAAAATGTTCATTAAATGTAAGGCAGTACTAAGCGTTATTGCCTGGCTGGATGTCTTGGGAGGGGTTGTCTGGTGCGAAACACCATGGCTAATCTGGTCCATAAACTGTGGGTAACAGCAGAACAAGAATCTGTTTCCCTTTTTTATGAATATTTTGAAAAAGTTGTGGGTCTCCTCCTTATGCCACATTCAGGACATTTTTGCATGGATACCACTGGGCTCCCCAGCAAGGTCAGTGTGTGGGGGTGCAGGAGGCCACTCAGCCCTGGGGGATGGACCCTGCAGACCCATGGAGGAAGTAGAGCCCTGCTCTGTCCTGGGGCCTTGCTGTGTCCCTGTTCCCAGAGGGAGGGCAGACACAAGGGCTTGCAAGGTATCAGCTCATGGCCTGAGGGCGAGAGAGGGTGAAGGGACAAAGTTTCTCCCTCTCTCTTAACTTTGATGAGACTTTGATAAGACAGCAGAGTGCATCTGGGTATCCCTTCTCATGGAAACTTCTGTCTGGCTCAGCATTTCCATCTAAGAGGATCCACCTCGGTACATCAGCACTTTCCTGACACAAAAATATTTCCCTGAAAAATTTCTGATGGGCCACTTGCTAGCATGAACGTCAGTAATGAGCTTCTCCAAACCAGCAGCCAGCATATGATGCTTGTGTGTGTCAGCCAGAGAAAGGTGTAATTTGTACACTGTGTGGCAGTTTGTCCTCCAGACACTGAATATACAAAGCAGGACTTTATTAGTTAGCAAATCACCCTAGTTTGAAATTAAGGAAAGGTGATTTGTCATAATGTGCCTCTGTGATGTAGGGACCTTTTCTGCCACCTTCATGTCATGACTCAGGCTTTTGTCCTGTGGGAAGTGTCGTGCAGGTCACCCATGACCTCCTTCCCAAGCTAGGATCAGATTCTACACTGTAAGGAAGAAGTGAAAGAAAACAACAAAATACTGCATAGTACTTTCTGTTACAGTTGGCTGCATTTTAATATGTAATGCCAGTCTGAAATAATTAAAACCAAAATACTGTTGTATGTCCACAGAATAAAAATATATACAGTCATCCCATCAATCAATTATTTTCTAAGTACATGTATGTACATGCAATTAAACATTTAGATTGTCCAGATGAGTAGCAGGGCCTGAAAGAGTTATGAAAACCTTAACTGAGAAACTGCTAAGAATCTGCTGAAGTAAAAGCTACCAGATGTATGTGTGAGTTGCCCCAGTGAGATCAGGTTCAAACATCTTTAGTCTATTTGCTCATGAATAACAAACTAAGGAGATTTAAATCTTCATTGTTGCTTCAGTAAAGTCTAATTAACTTCCCTGCTCCCTCCGAGAAAAACAACTACCCTCAGACAAACACACCCGGATAACATCACCCAATATCCTGAAGAGCTTTGGGGATTTTCAATTATTCCAAAGGTGGGGTTGTTTCTCTCTTTCTCTGCTCTCATCCTGCATCCTATATCTTAGGCAAACACCAGAGGAAAAAAAAAACAAGCAAGATGCCATTCAGAGATGTTTGCATGGCTTGCTCTGGAGATAATTGTCAGAGATACACAATGCTGACTCTGGTCCTTAAGGTGGATGCTTCTATTCTGTGAAGTGCTGCTCGATCTGCTAAATAAAAAAACTCCTGATTTCGTTCCTGGCTATCACTTACTGCCTTGTGCCAGCATCCTCCATGCCAATTGCAAGTCCATTTCCAGTTGAAGTGAACCAAACTTGGACCTGAAAATACTTGCCTGAAAGCACAATTTGGCACATTTTACTGTGCAGCTCAACAAAAAGGCCATGATCCTCAAATCTGTTTTCATTCTAACGTATTTTTTGTGCCAGAAAGTATTCACCTGGAAGTCAGCAGTACATGGAAACATTCAAATCAGTTTGCTGTAAGGCATTTATAGCCCGTGTTTAGCGCAGGGTAACTCACCAGAGAACGTGACTCCAGGCATTGCCATTGCAGCTCCTCTTTCCCACTTTCCGTTTATTCTTGTGCCCCAAAAAGATAAGTAATTGTTTGACTTTTCAGTAAGGAAAGCCTCACATGTGGTCTTATATTTTACTGCTGTTAAGATCTTTGGCTGCCATAGGAAGGGCAGAACTACATTAATAATTTTTACTACTAATTTTTAAAATATCATTTTTTTCATATTCCAGACATAAAAAATAGTGATTCTGCTCTGGTATGGCTTAACCCCAGCCAGCAGCCAAGCACCACACAGCTGCTCACTCACTCCCCCACCAGCAGGACTCAGGAGAGAACTGAAAGGGTAAAAGTTAGAGAAAATGTGTGCTGAGATAAAAACAGTTTAATAAGGAAAGCAAAAGCCACACACACAAGCAAAACAAATCAATTCACTGCTTCCCAAGGTCAGGCAGGTGTTCAGACATCTCCAGGAGTGCAGAGCCCCATCACATATAATGGTGACTTGGGAAGACAAACACCATCACTCCAGACATCCCCCTTTTCTCCTTCCTTTCCCCACTTTATATACTGAGCATGATGTCCTCTAGTATGGAATATCCCTTTCGTCACTTTGGGTTATCTGTTCCAGCTTGTCCCAATATCTCATTCTCCCCCTAACTTCTCACCGGTGTGGCAGCACAAAAAGCAGAAAAGGCCTCAGCTCTGTGCGAGCCCGGCTTGGCAATAACAAAAACATCACTGTATTATCAACCCTGTGTTCAGCACTAATCCACCACATAACCTCATATTTGCTACTGTGAAGAAAACTAACTCTGTCTAAGACAAAACCAACACTTGCTCTTAGTGTTGACTTAAACTTTACCAAAAAAGTAGTTCTGCAAGGAGAAAATAGCTCAGAAAGCAGCATTTGCTTTATGATGATTTGCAGAGGTGAAACTCAGGGCATGTAAAAAAATAAAAATTCCACCCTGTCAAATTATCTTGACCCCTTTGCAGTTCCAGCAGAGCTGAGCTCCAGTTTCATTGTTACTCCCCTTTTACACTGCAAAGCCATTATTAAAAAACAGAAGTAACTAAACTTTCAGTTCAACAAGTTGGACGTGACCTTGTACCTGCTTATTCTGGTATTTTACAAAGTATATGTCCTAAGTTCCATCCTATTAGGCAAGGCCTAAACCCCACACATAGACACCTATTGGCTGCAAAATCAATCCTCCTGACTATTACACAAAAAGTGGATTTGGTTCGCAGCACTGGCAGCAGGGATTTTGTTTGCTGAGAGTGCAGCTGGTGAGCTGCATCCCTCAGGGGACCTGTGCTGTGACCCCTTCCCACGGCAAAACCTGTTGACCATGTTTGCATCCCTCCTGCCACTGAGTTTCTGCTTTAGCATCATAGAATTTTGCCTGCTCCAGTTTTCTGATGTAATTCCACATGGAGCAAAGCTGTAAGCCAGACCACAAGAGTGAGCTATTTTGAACCACTATTTTTTTTTTTTCTTTTTTTTTCCCAAAGAAGGGTCATTTTAAAAGTCCCACTTACAGTAAAGCCCACAGACAGTTGCAAGAGCACAACTGAAAACAAATTGTAATGTTGGGGTAGGAATGACAGATGGGGGAGGAATTTCCTCAGCCATCTGCGCCACCAAATTAAACAAAAAACTATACAAAGCTGCAGCCTCAGGCACTTCTCAACCTGAACTTTTCATCACAGTGGCCCTGAAGTAGGAATCAGTGCCAAATCCCCAGCCAGGTGCTCCTGAAAACATGTAGGAACACAAGCTGAGGAACCTTGGGAATTTTCAGGCTGATCGGGAAGATTCCAATAAATTTCAAAAGTCTCCAGGGTTTAAGAAGCTTTTGAGTTCTGTCACATTAACTGGAGATTGGTGCTTAAATTCCATGGGTGGAATGGAGGAGATCTGGACCTTGATTTTCACTACACTCCACTGAAATATATGTCAAAACTTTTAATGGTATCTCTGGAGCAGGACTGCATCCTCCTTGTGTTGGAAGGCCACATGCCAGATGCCATATAACACCCTTCTGGTACAGCAAGCACCCTCTTGACTGGTTTAAAGATTCCAGCTATAACTCCTAATGTCTCCTGGCAGTGTGGTTTGCTCCTTATTTCCTTTAATTTTTGATGGATTTTTGTTTTGTTCTGATTTGGTTTGGTTATGTTTGTCTGTAAAGTTTTTTCCTCCTGAGAGAGGCCATTCTATGCTTTTATAGAAGAAGCAGAAGATTCTGTGGTGTGGGCTGATATTTAGAAAAAACCTTAAAGTTATCATATTAGGCTATTTTTTACCCCTGCATTTTCCCAAGAGATTCTTCATGCTGGTGTTTCTGTTTGGTTTCAGATATGTTCTATTAAAATATCTTTTGCGAGGGGTTATTTCTGTTGAAGCATGTTTTTAAATATTGTGATCACTGACATCCATCCTTCCTACTGAGATCTACCTAAACTTTGCCAATGTCTTTAATGGAAACCACTGATTTCCACTTCTGACTGCATGAGTTGACCAGCTTTTCTCTGTAACTTACTTTTTTACTTTTGCTTTACTTTTTTTACCTGTAGTAGTAATGCTAAACCTGGATTTGGCATCAGAACACTCTGGAGAATGCCTCTGAAGTGCTGCTCACTTTTTTTTTCCAGAAAAATGGGCCCCAAACAAGTCTTCATGCTCACAGCAGCCTCTGCAAGCCCTAGCAGAGAGCTCCTGTGCATTTCATACCTCCCATTTCTGTGTTTCAGTCTGATGGTGGGGTGATTTCCCTGCAGAACTTTCCTCCTCCCCTACCTTCAAAAATTGTTATTTCTTGTTAGTGCCATTTCATCTACATTTTTAATTCTTGTCTTTCTAATGCTTTTACCCTTGCAGGACTCAAAGCACAGACATGTCTATAAAGATAAGATTTTCAAAACATGAGTTACACAAAGAGAACATTTTTGAAAGTCTAACTCTTGTGTTTCATGATTAAATGAGCTCTGAACTCTTTTGAGAACATGGGTAATTACACTGGTGGGTAAACACTGAGTCCCTTTCAGAACTTGAAGAAAGACTGGAGTAGAGGAAAAGAAATGAGGATTTCTACATGAACAAATTTCTATTAGCTGATCCTGGTCTGTACTAACCAGTAGCTGGGGGTAAAAAAAAAGGACAGAAACAACTGAAAAAGAGAAGATCAGTCAGAAAATTATCATCCAGCTCATGAATATGAATCCTCTGCAACACATTGACTTACATTTTTCTTGATATCCTCAAATTTCCAAACATCATACCTTTATGAAGGAGTAACTTTAGTAAGTGTAGGCTAGCACATGTAATAAAAATCAGAGACAATTAATCATATCATTGTTTTGTACCGTGTAGAATGCTTGATGCATTATTTATGCAGGTAGAGATAGAATTTTAAGGCCAAAGGTGTCATTATAATTATGTAGTATAATTATGTCTAACCTGCTTGACTCAGTCAATACAGTCTCATCCAGTAATTCCTTCTTCAGCACCGATGCCTGCTTGAACTGCAGTCTGGGTTTCAAAGAAGCCTCCAATCTGAATGGGAAATCTTCATGTGATGGCCAGTCTTCCTCATCCTGGCAAAAATATCTTCCACTTTCAGAAGGTAAAGAGAAATGAAAAAGAAATTTGTGTTTAAAAAAATGGAACGGCAATGGATTTCTTTTTAAAACAATACTGAACACTAAATTCTTAACTTGCAAAACTTTTAGAAAATTTTAATCTCACTGGATTTTGTTCAACAAGCCTGAATTATTTCCTACACATCATTTAGGAAAAAAAAATGAACTGTCCTTTTTGTCAGAGTTTTTACGATTGAGGTTGTTTTGCTGGTTTTTTGGGGTTTTTTATTTAATTTTGCCCTCACAAGACAGAAAATATTTTTTGAGAACTCTAATTCTAGCAAATATTAATAGAAACACAGAATCACAGAATAATATCTTTTGGTAGTGACCTAAGGAAATTGTCTACGATCAACTGATGTGATTAAAGAAAAGATTAAAGAAAACAAACACCTTGCCCCCTTAGAATACAAACATACTTTCTCACTGTATTTCTTTTTATGGTTATCTGCTAACGTGCCTTCAAGTTCAGAAGGTCAGAGGGTTGTGGGATTACTTTTGGAAATACAGTTTTTACATCACTACATTAAAATTTGGGCCTTTCAGTGAGGTCAGTTATAGGAAACAATGAGAAATAATCAGCTCCGTCTCTCTGTCTCAGATCTGAAGATAAAGGCTCTTGCAGAAGGCTGTGTGGAAAAACAAGTGACCTGTGGCTTCCACATAGCCACAGCTCACCCTTCTTGTAATGCAGATGCAGATAGCCTCAGCTTTGATGGGAGAAATCTAATTTACATCCACAGTTTTTCTCCTGGAGCTGCAACAATCTCACCAATTTGTGACCCAAGTGAAAGTCTGAGGAACAAATGAAGGAGACCTATGAGAATTTCCCCACAAAGGAGAAGTTCCTGATGATCAGGAAAATTCAGGTTCAAAATCTCATATTTGAAAGTTCATTTTTAAGATTTCTTTCAACTTTCCAACCAGGCATCAGCTGAAATATCTCTTGAACCATCTTACATTTGAAAAGTCAGTTCAAAGGTAAAAGTTATCTTGAAAGTGATCATTGTACACGCACAGTATTTAAGTTGGTACAGTCAAATAGTTAATGTTTTTCACACGTGCCAACAAGAAACCTGTTGGAGACATCTCTCTTAAATTCAATATATTGCAAAGGATTATGCCATTGCATGTACAAGCATTGGTGTGGTTTCCCAGCTTCATTGTGGGCAGCTCCTTTCGGTTGGCGGTGACAATTATAACATTGGCTACTCACAGAATTGAATATACATATAATACCTTCAATCCAAGTATTCATTGAACATAAGTGGTTAAACTTTGTTTTTCTTTTTGAGATAAATAGCCCTGCTTCAGAAAGGGGGAAATGAAGCATGTTAAGGTTAATTGCAAAAGTTAAGCATTGTCTCAAAAAGACAGACAGGTTCCTTCTAACCAAATATCAGAGACACAATCACCTCGTGGTGTTGAGTCAACACGTCCCGCTCCCAGTGCCCCTCCCATTTAATTTTATAAAAATTAAATAAAATTGCATGCAATTAAAAACCACCTATTTTTCAATAGTTAAGATAAAAAACTCAGATAATTATATTTATATATCAATGTTCAGTCAAATAAACCCCTCAGAAAAGACAGAATTCAAGTTTTCTGGATTCTCGAAAAATGCAATACCCACTGTGTCATTCTACATTTTAGAGTCAAACATTTCCTGATGGTTACTTACAGGCTTCTAAAAATTCAGCCAGATCATTTCCAGATGCCCTGGCACTCCTCCCCTCTGTGCTTCCTATGCATACCATGTAGAAGGCTTTAAAGTTTTCAGATGTTTTCTACATTTCTGCCAGCACTGATTGAAATATTATTTGCATTTTTTTTTTCTTATTCCTTTAATGTGCTGTCTTCATATATGAGGAAGATGAGGAGCTGCAAGGAGCAATTTAACTCATCTCTGCAGCTGCTCCTTGGGCAGCACCTCAATGAGGTGCCAGTCATGTGAGAACGCTGCAAACCCCACGCTTCTCCCCTCTTGCTGATGCTTTCTGTCCTGTTGCTGAAGTAACTCCACACCTAGCAAAAGCCTCAACCTCCAATATAAGACTGTGTATTAGTATAGAGGTAAAAAAAAAAATCTCTAGAATGCTGCTTACACCTTTCAACACTGATATTATTTACTATTGCCTTTTTTCATCCTTTGGTTTCTGATGTACTGAATTTCATTATAAGGCTGAAGCTTGCCTTTCAGAAACAGTGTGTACCTTATTTGGTGCATCTGAAAAGCAGGTGTTCTCGAGCCAATCTGAATATTTTGAGCAAATCCCTGCTTTGAAATGCAAATGAATTTGCAATGTCTGCATAGTTTGAGATAAAGCAGTTAACAATGAATTAATCCTTGCTTTATGCAGTTCATTATCAAGAGACTATGACCAGGCCAACAATGTATTTGGAACATAATCAGGTCTTGCCAAACAGGTAGAGACTCTTTATTCAAACTGAGCACTTACAGTTACAGTGACTCGTTTTTGAGGAGTGCATAAAATAAGGCAATAAGCCTGATATATATTTTTTGTGTTTGCCCCAAAAGCTGGTGCATAAGCCCAGTCTAGCCTTATTCCAGAACCAAGGTCTCCTGGATGGTACTAAAACATTATCATATGATGAATTCCTAGTAAATATATTCTTAAATTTGAAAAGGCTGCATTTCAGGGGAGGTGAAATTTTAAAATTAAAAGATGCTTCCAAAACCATGCTATTTTCATGAGAAGTTTGCATGCTCCGAAAATTTAAATCACTGATGTTGACTGCATCAGAAATATTCTCTAAATATGCTATGGTTTGAATCTTTCTTTCCACCAGGTTCAGGTTGAGATTCCTGTGCTTGATGGAACCAGGGTTATGTAGTGCCTGCAATGGAGTTCCCATGGCACTCAGTGTGAATGATAGGAGACAGTGCAAAATTAGTAGTTCACCAGTAAAATAATGAAGTTCAGTACTTCATCTAAACAAAAATTATGGCCAGTGATCTCCAGCCCTGCTGCTCTGTCTCTGCTGGGACTCTGTAGAGAAAGAGTGTGCAGAGGATATGGCACCACTGAGGGGTACAACCTTATTGTTCACACCTGTGAAAGACCTGCTAAGCTTGACTCTGTGGGATGAGGGAAGAAGATGGTGTGGAGGAAAGAGATTGCAGGTGACCCCTTTCTAGCCCCGCTCCCACTGGGGCTCTGGGCAGGATCTCTCTCCCAAGGGCTGGGCTGAGCCTTAGCCATGCACCCCCACTCTGTTGCAGGTGAAAAACATCTCAGAGAATAATTTAGCTGCAGGCTAGAACTTCCCCTGGCTGAAATTTAAGATAGAAATGCACCCCTTCTCCCATTCAGATATGTCATGGTTCAATTAAGAGGGAACAGTCTAGATAGATAGGTGAGGGGAAAACTTACTAAGTAGTTTGCTAGAAATGAAAGTGTTTCTAACTTGTTGGGGTTTTTTGTTTGTTTGTTTAGGCCTTTTTTATTTGTTTGGTTTGGGGTTTTTTGTTTGCTTCTTTGTTTGTTGGTTTGATTTTTTTGGTTTTTTTAAAATATAATGCTGTTATACCTCCCCATAACTCTGGCACAAGTCTGTAAGGCACTGTCATAAGTGAGGAGTTTGTTCATTAGATTCTTTTTTATATTCTGGAGTTAGATACTCAGTGGTGACATGCTGTACAATTATTTACTTGAATATAGTGGTTTCCTCCCAGTAGTGCAGATTTTTTCTCAGTATGTTTTGATGACTTACATTCATGATCTGCAGACTGCTGAAATGGAGGACTTCAGTTTTGCCTGTCTCTAATCACTGTAGTATATAATAACAGATGGCAGCATTCCTAAACTGCCTTGTTCAACAAATGGTATGAGATAGATATTTCAATGATTTCATCATTCTGATTAAAAATAATTATTATCAAGAATTAAGAATGAATCAACTTCATATAATATAAACCTCTTGAGCTACATTTTTGGGATTGCTAGCAATTCTGGTTGCTTCTGTTTTTGAGTCTACAGAGAACAGACTGTAAAGACTCCTGAGTTTTAGACCAAACTGAGCAACTTGTATTTGAAAATTAGGCTGCTTTAAGGGATGTTATGTTAGTCTAGAAAAATAACTGGTTGCTTTTTACAATGTAAGGCTCTCCTTACATTGTTTGCCTTTTGTTCAGTTCAGGTATCGGTGCTTTTTACCTTATAGTTGATAGAGATGAAATATAAAATCAAAATTTGCATTATGTTTCAGAAGAGCAAATTTGTTCATATTTTCATCATGATATATCTGAACTAGTTATGCTTAAAATGTTTGCTCATTTCCCCACTGTCTGAAGACACAACCAAGGAGAGCAACAGTGACAAATGAGAGGGAACACTTCCTCTCTGTGCTGACTCTTTTATTTTACTACAATAATATACTGTATTGCTGACCTGAAGAGACTTTGGGGGTCCAAAGGTTATTGGACTGCAATCAGTATTGGATTTGAGGTCTCCTTCCAGCTAAGAAATCAGGATTCAATAAAAGTTGAGCTGAGACCAGGTCTCTACTACAGCCTCATGGGCTGGCAGAGCAATTATTCTAGTTTAAATTGCAAAGCACTCTCCTATTCTAATATTGATACATTTTGTGAAAGACAGAGTTTGCACATTTTCTTTGTTCAGAATAACCTTTAAAATATAAAACAAAGGAATTACTTTAAAAGATTCTCATTCATGAGCTACTTCTTAAATCATTATCTTGCTGCCTGACAGTACTAATGAGACCCAACATTCAATTTTTTTCAAGGGCTTGAAGACAGTGTCCTCATGTATCCGAGAAGGAAATAATCTCTTGTTTAAAAATTAATAAAGAAAAATTACCTTGACTTCTACAGGTGCTGTGTCAAAGTCCTTATCTAGTTTTCAAGAATTTCAAAGCCAATATTTTAAATTTTATTTTAACAAGTTTTCACCACTGATGATAGTAGAATGAAAACAATTATATCTATGTAAGAAAAAAAGTGCTCAACAATGCTTCAAAAGAGTTTTAAACAAAGTAATTTCTAATATTTCTTAAAGATTCTGTATCCTTATGTAACTGGCTAAGACAAGTAAGAACAGGTGAAAGGGTCGCCTAGCTGGCTGTAAACAGCTGTTTGTGACTAAAAGGCTTAAAGGACATTGACCATGCTGAATGTAAAAATTGAGTAAAGTGCTGAAAAAACTTCCGGCATAATTCATTTCCTGAAGACTTATAATTAAGGCATTCTACCAAATTAAGGAAGTCATGGAGCTGCCACAAATGCTGCATTAGGAATCGTTCATGTTGGTCTTCTTGCATATACATATAAGCAAAAGAAACAAGACTACTCAAATAACAATTTTTTTGGTCTGATTTTTCTAATTCAAACTTGCTTGACTTACAATGCTCTGTCATTAATATTTGGTTTACTCTTTTTTCCCCAATTCAACTTTTAGGATTTATCATCTCCCCGTGAAGATTCATTTGCAATAAAATCAACCCACCCTAGCTTTCAATAAGCTAGTTAGAACCATGTGTCTTGTAGAACAGATGTCTCTGTTTGAATTCCTTGTTCTCATTGCTATTTATTATTCCACTAATCTTTGTGGAAAACTTTATTGCTCGTATCCGTATATTTAGAATCACTGGCAAAGTCATCCTATAGAACCAGGTTTGTCACTGATGCTGGCAGAACTCTTCCAGTCAGCTCTGTCTTTGATGGTGGCTTGCCATAGAGAGCTATTTTTTCAAATGCTATAGAATCGAATCATTGCATCATTAAGGTTGGAAAAGTCCTCCAAGATTATCAAGTCCAACATTGGAATGAACACCTGCTTGTCAACTAAACTACATAGCACTACATGTTATGTCCAGCTGTTTCTTGAACATTTTCCGGGGTGGTGACTCCTGGGCAGCCAATTCCAATGCTTAACTACTCTTTCAGTAAAGAAATTCCTCCTGATGTCCATAATGAACTTCCCCTGGTGCAGCTTGAGGCCATTTCTTCTTGTCCTGTCTCTGGTTGCCTGGGAGAGGAGACTGACCCTTACCTGGCTACAATCTGCTTTCAGGTAATGGTAGAGAGCAATAAGGTCACTCCCGAGCCTTCTTTTCTCCAGGTTAAACACACCCGGCTCCGTCAGCCACTCTTCATAGGACTTGTGCTTCAGACCCTTCACCAGCTCCATTGTCCTTCCCTGGACACGCTCCAGTCCCTCAATGTCTTTCTTGTAGTGAGGGGCCCAAAACTGAACACAGGATTTGAATTGCAGCCTCACCAGTGCCGAGTACAGGGGACAATCACTGCCCTGGTCCTGCTGGACACAGTATTTTTGACAGAAAGCAGGATGCTGTTGGCCTTCTTGTGCACACACTGGCTCATGTTGAACCAACTATCAACCAGCACCCCCAGGCCTTTTTCCACTGTGCAGCTTTCCAGCCACTCTGCTCTCAGCCTGGAGCACTGTCTGGGGTTGTTGTGACCCAAGGGTAAGAGCCAGCATTTGGCCTTGTTGAACCTCACACAGATGGTCTTGGCCCATCAGTCCAGCCTGTCCAGATTGAATGTCAATTGACTGATGTCCAGTTGACATTGAATATCCACCAGTTATGAATTCATTTACCATGTGCCTTCTTCACATAATTCAAAGCTTTATTCCTTTTACCACAGGAAGTAAAAATCCTGGCATTAGTCTAAGCATGTTGCATGTATATAGGTTCTTTGTCAATCAAACTTGTAATCTCATCAAAGAATGAATTCAGGTTTTTGTGACAAGGCCTATTTTCCATTAGATCCTGTTGTCTGGCATTAAATATATTCTGATCCTTTGATTCTTTTTTAATTGAATTCCATATTACCTTTTCTATTATTCTCTTCACACTGATATCAGAAAACAGACTAATAGACACCTGAGCTATCCTGCGTGCTGTCTGATAAAATACTGGGTTTTATTCCTTTTATGAGAAACGTTCTGTTATTTCTTCATTGAGACTCTTACCAATTTTTCCTTCAATTTCAAGCTATTTAAACTCACTTGCTTTTTCCTAAGCATTTGGTTGAAATCTGTTCAGCAATACAAACCAAAATGTAGTAACAAATATTACATCAGGTGTGGCATAAAAGCCATAAGAACTGGCAAACACTTCTTGACTTGCAAGGCAAAACACAAGGTGTTGAGGTTGACCTGTATTACCAGCAAACATAAAAAAAACTCTTGGCAACACAGGCCTATTTTTTCACTTCATAATGAAACCCCAAGAGGTCAATTTTGTACTGCTTAGCTTCACTGCAAATGCTTCACACAACTCTATTGTTAAATCTCTACATGTTATATCCATACTGCAAAGGATTTTCCAGATTATGGATGGTGACCTCCATCACACCTCCAATTCTGAAAATAGGAAATCCATTTAGATCTGGTCTACATGAAGAAATTTGTTATTACAGTAACTTTATTAGAGAATAATTGTTAAGTTCACAGTGCAGAGCAGAATAAAAATTACTTTGACTCCAGAAGACAGTCCTGTCCAAGAGTAGTAGGAGCGGGGCTTCCCTACAAGAGCAGAGGCAGCAGGAGCACATCAGGACAGTGAGGTTAACTGGGTGGGGTAATCACTGACTCAGACCTCATCTCAGAGCCCTCAAACAAGGTGAGCAGAACGGGGTTACCACAGTACTTCTGGTCAGCTGAGAGCCCAGTGACGGCCAGGCAAATCTTTAGCAGCAGAACTTAGCTGCTAGCAGACATTCTTGTAGTACTTCTGCCATGCTTTCAGTGAAGGTGTCTCAGTGGAGAAGATTCTGTAGGTCAGTATCTATAGCTGTCTAATGCAAGAAGGATTTAATGTGCTATGTCTAACTTTTGCTTGTGTAATGTGTAGCCATGTCACTGGATTTCAGCAAAGCAACAAACTCTGTACTAGAGTCCTGAGCATCTCACCTCATAGTTTGCTGTAACTAATGTTATGACGGAAAGTCTCAGCTGAGGCTGTGAAATTTTACCAAATTTTAAAAATCTGTTTTCTTAAGCATTCTCAGAAGCTCTGCTTTCAGGTGAAACAGAAAAAGCAATACTTACCAGGCTTCCATCAACAGGTTAGAAGCTCTTCCTTCTTTTTCATTGGATGAAGATTAAAATTTCAGAAGAATAATCTTTTGCTGAAAGAAAAGTATAATTTTGTAGCATAAAACGATTTGTTAGAGACATAACCAATTTGAACAATCCAGTTGTAAGAACTTCATTTCCACTTCCGTCAACTCAGATGCTATAATGACTCATCTGCATGTTTCTCCTTCTTGCAAAAACAAAGTGAAACCGAAGAGGAGGTTTATGCTAATAGATTTTATTTTACAACTGCAGCAGACACAGGGAAAGCAGCTCACATAGCCTCATACACTGTGGATGTCTGATAAACAATAACTTGCCAACTCTGATAAGTGAATTGCTTGTAATTGTAAGAATGTATGCTATTACATTATTTTAATTTTATTGGGATATTGTAGTAGTATACTTATTTCCAACTCAGGAGACTTTGAGACAATCTAATTATTCAAAAGTTTCTGAATATGAGGGTGCAAAAGTTCTTCCATGTTGCTCCTTGATTCACATTTTACTGTGGTTAAAGTTCTCATAAGCAGATAGTTCACTAACTTAAGATTCAGGGACATATAGTGAAGCTTTATGGTCCCAAACTCAAGTGAGTTTTTGAAGAAGTGGTGTTTTCTTGTGTCAATAGTAAATATTTTTAAGAGGTTGAGTCCCTTTAAATCCATCAACCTTAGGTTGTCTGATTCAACGTCAGTGGCTTTCTAAGTGCTTTTAGTAAGAAGATACACAAACACTCTGAAGTTCTTCCAAAAGGCCCTAAATGCAAATGAATTGTCCATTTGACTTTTCCAGGGTCTTGTGTTTTTGTCTAAATGCACTAGATATAGGCTTGTTTGCTTACTTAGATATGTGCCAAAATCTTGACATTTGAGGCTTTCAAGGTGAGAGCTTCTAAACACCAAAGAAGCATGATTGCAGCGGGTTGCTTTCATGGTTCATGTAGCTCCATGCAGGAGAAGCGGAACACTTGAGCAGCAGGCTGATCAGCGAAGACCAGAAACTCTTTCCGGAAAACAAACATTTTGCAGTTGTTTGTACTGGGACACTAAGAGTCAATATCTTTGTTTCCTCATTCCACTGAGTATTCAGGTACAGTCTGTCATGTTTAGAAAATGTCATACATTTTGTCATTCCTACACAGCACCCACTTGCATTTGCCTTTTTTTTTTCTTTTTTTTCCTACTTGGAAAACCTAGAGCTATTATAATACAATAATAATGTTCCTAATGATATTATTCCTGGCTGTAATAGATAAGAGGTGAGCTAACCACTTTAAAACAGCTGTGTTTTATCACTGACACTGTAAAGTCTGATTCTTACAGCTTAACTATACTTGTCTTTCTTGTTGCATATATATATATATATATACATAGTCACAAGCATATATGAGTCAAGATATAGGGAGATACCATGCTCTGTGCATCTATATCGAACATACATTACATGGGCACACAAAGTGAAAGATATGTATGATGAACAGATATATTCCTTCTACACATAGAGAGCTTTACTGATAGAGCAATAATATTAATAAGATCTTACCTTGTCACCAAAACAAACTCACAAATAAATAATCACTTAAAACATTCACAACTCATTTGTTCTCTGCTTATCCTTTGTTTTTTCTTTTCCCTTTCACTGCCAATGTCACCTACCTGTATTTGGCTTGACCCCACCTCAAAAGTTTTGCCCTTGTGACTGTGAAAGACAGAAGGATGATATTCATATTCTTGATTTTTTTTCACTAAGATAAGCCATAGACAATTCTTAATTTTCAATATCTGTGCCTCTTTTCCAGTGAAGATAGTAAGAGCTCAGTGGTTTGTACGAGCTAAATGATCTGACTTTGCTTAATGTTATTCTTCCATCAGGATGTCTATTAGCAGCACCATCTTCAATTGTACAAATAGGTATAAAAGAGGACATATCTCCATAGCCACAGATACACCTGTAAAAACTGTAAAAAAGTTGTGATTATAACTCCACATGTCACATCATGCTAGTTTTCTATTTTGAGATTTGTGAATTTTTCATTTCTTTTTTGTTTTGGTTTTTTTGATTCTTTGTTTGTTTTCTGGTTTTTTTGTAATGGTGGTTTTTGTTGTTGTTGAGGGGTTGGTTTTTTGTTTGTTTGGGTTTGGGTGATTTGGTTTTTGTTGGTTGGTTGATTGGTTGGTTGGTTTTTGGGGATTTTTAGTTGTTTGGTTTTTTGTTTGTTTGTGAGGTTTTTAACTGTATAAGAATGTATAGCTGTATAAATACCTTCATGACAATGGAATAAAGCAAAAAGAAGTGTCAGTAAAACATTAAGTCTTCATACACCTGCCTAATAAATTGTTCATGTAAAGCCAAACATAGTATCAGAATCTGGCTATTTTCTTTGACAAGGGAACACCATTTTTATTTGAATATGGATTTTAAACTTTTTTGAGACTTCTCAGAGTTTAACACAGCCTGGAAAGTGTTGTCATAGCAGAGGAACTAGGGTTCTTTGAGAAAGAAAATAGTGATTCACAGTGTATTAAATAAATACACAGACATAGAGCACTGTGCTCTACTCCAAGTAGCAATATGTGAAAGCAACTGCATCTATATCATTATTAAGACGTCCTACAATACCTAATCATTATGCATTTGTAGTGAATGAATGTGACTGTTGGGAGGAAGCCATAATGGAAGTTAGTATCCATAGAAAAGAAATTTGATGGATCCAAGGGCTACAGTCTGCATGTGCAAGAGGACTCAGAACAAGCAGACAGAGCAGCTTATTCCCTCAGTGTTTGTATCTTGCTCTGATGAACAGAAGCTATAAGTTAGCTGAGTTTTTTTTATAAATACTATGTTAGATAACACACACATGTATACAAGCTAATGGAAAGCAGACTAGCCCTACTGGTCTACTTCTTCAAGGAAGATGAAGCAGTTACGAGGAAAAGGTTTTAATGTACAAAATATAAAATCCACGCAGACATTGTAGGCTACTCAGAACTCCAGTGAAACACCCACTTGGGAATATACACCACACTGAGGGAAAAAACCCCTTAAGCAGGGAGGTAAATATGTTTTTTTAACCTAAGTAAAATATTTCCTAAGCAAGAGACTTCTTGAATCAATACTTTACTATAAATATTCTTTCTCAGAAATCTTTGTTTTCCTCCTTGTATCCACTCCCTCCAGTCCTGCTGCTGAAACAGTCAGCAGCACAGGCTATAGCACAGCTGAACTTCTGCACTTCCTTTTAATAAGGACAGATATGCAGGGAACCAGAAACTGAGTAATCAGTTTACCCAGCTAGAGACAGGCACTCTTCTCATCTGAGAAAAGCATGTTATTTGCTGAGGTAGATATGTTATATCATTACTGACATTATTTTAGACACAATTTTTCTACTTCCCTGATGTTTCCATTTCTCATCTATTTCATATAACCAAATACCACATTTACAGTGATAAGCATTACACCCTACCTTGGAATATTTTTTACAGATTGTAATCCTTGATATTTTAAAATTATGTAGTCTGACTTTAGTGTAAAGATCATCAATGCTGAGTCACGTTGACTTGGAAGCAGCATTTTAAACAATTTCCAAGCCCAATAATGAAACAAATATACAAATATTGCACTATTTCCAGTAAGGATTTCATAATGGCCTCCTCCATGAAAAAGTGATTAAGGCAATTTGAGTTCACTAGCTCTATTTATGTTGTCTATTTCTTTAATATTGAAAGAAAAATGCATGGTGTAGAAGTCTATCTTTACACCAAAAGTCAAGCCCCAGGCATTCCTTAGAGACTTTTTCTGGTATCTTGAGAAGACAGCACAGAAGGGTGTATCCGTGGTAGCAATTTGAAATTTGCACCCTCTGGCAGATCTCTTTCCATCCACCCACACTGGAATCATCATTTCCCAAAGTAGACATGCCATTGTACAAAGTATGATAAAGACACAGCAGCAAGACCAACAGTGGGGGTGGAGAGTGGGGAAGACGAGAGAAAGAAAGAAAACCCACACGACATCCTCTGCCAGTCACCATAAGAAATGTCTGGGAAATCAATTGCTCAAATGCCACAAATGTTCATTGCTTGGTATTAAGGTGTGGCCTGAGCTATTTCTTATAAAAAGAACAGCAGCACAGTCTTCTCTCAGATAAGTTCATGCATATTCTTTGGTGGGAGGAAATTTGGGCTTGGGTTTCTCTTGGTTTATATTGACAAAGGCCAAGCTTACAGAAGCAGGAAATTACATATGAGGACATTATACCTCTGTTTTCACATCTTGCCAAAGACTGAAAAGTCAAACTTTTTCTGAGTTTCTGGAGCTCAGTTTACCATCCCTTGAAATGTCACCATTTCAACTCATTTCTACATCATAAAATGGACAAAGCTTGAGATGCCCAGATGGAGAATGTTGGAGAACGGAGAAGTCATTTTCTGAAATTCCAGTGGCAGCTGTAAAAACAAAAAGAGCTCAAAGTTTCCAAACTGAATGTTGTCAACCATTCTAACCTAATTTTCATTTACTCTCCTTCATCTATACTTTATGTATGGTCAAAGGTTGTCTCAAGTAATCTATTTTCTCTCCATGAGCCAAAGGTGGCCATTTTCCCCCATGAGATAAAAAAGATTTTTTATGTGTCAAGAAATATATCCTCCATATCTGGTTATTGAACAAATATTGAAGAATAATGCTGAGGTTTTTTCTGCAAAATGGTATCTCCTCACAGGCAAATACCTGTGTCCATAGTACTTTCACCACAGCACCTTTGAACCAGCAAAGCTTGCAAATTGGGATACTGGTTGGCCCTGGCATGAAGAGCAGAGGCTGCACTCCTTTAGCTAATTATGAACACACAAGATTCATGGAGATTCCAGAATTGGTTTGTAGGTGTTAAAATAGAGTAAAATTAAAAGACGTTTGCTGTTGTGAGAATCTGAAAAATAAAAGTTTGAAATTAATTCCATTCTGAATTCTCATTATCTACATCTATTTCCACTTGTTTCATTTAATGATTTATTTCCATCATATATCTGGAAAAAAATTGCTCTCTGAGGCCTGCTTGTATGCTTATTCATGACTGAAGGATGACTTTATTAGGAATTTTTAGAATAGTGTGCTTTGTTCTTTGTAATCTCCTACTGAGATCAGTCAGAGTTACACACCACACCCTTAAAAAGAAGCATAGATATAATTCTAGTTTAAAATGTCTGATAACTCATGACTGCGGTTGTCCATTCTTATAACTTCAGGGAAAGAAATAATGATTCGTCAAGGGCATAGAGGCCACATATCTTTTCGAGAGGCTTCCAGTGACTGCAACTTACAACTATTGCTGTAAATATAGCGCACTAATTTAAGCAGGATGTGTGCTCCTCTGCTGACCCTTGCTCTGAGATAGCCTATTAATACCTTTTCTGGAGTTCCCTTCAGGCGCCTACAATGCAGTGGGTGGACAGCAGGTGGGAAAGGGTTAGGCATGTGGGAATGCAGCCTACTTCCCCAAATCCCACAGCAGCCCAGCCCAGTGCAGCCCAGCACAGCCTGCCAGGACAAAGCCAAGTAGGAGCGACCAGGGCAGCACCAGGAAGCAACACAGCAGTGTCAGCTCCCCTTCCCATGCTGCAGCTGCTTCTAAGAAGCAGAGCTCATTTCTGTAGGTGCATCAAGTATGATTTGGCACTAAATTGGTGAGGGCTTAGGAGCTGAGAAGCTATAAAGTTAATATGGTAATTCAGGCTGGAAAGTTTACTTCCTTAACTTTCCTTCTTCTGTCCCAGAGAAATGTGATTGTATGGAATCAAATCATAGCTGGATTTTGTGTGGTTATGGAGGGTCCTTGCTGAAGCTGCATAGTGGAGTTAAAATGTACCTCTGGAAAGCCAAGGAATTGACTGTCCTGAAGGCTTGAGTTCCTGACAGGACAGTATAGCAGAATGCATACGTTTTAAGTTAAAGTTGTCTTTCTGGTTCTCCAAAATGAGTTTTCTGAAAATAATGAGAGAAGAGACAGTGAAACAGTGTCATGTTCCCTATTATTGTAGTCAATTTACCAAGCTTTTCTACTTAAAAGTAATATTTTCACAATACCTTGAGCTAGTGTGTTACCATGCCAAAGCAGAGGAGTTCAGAGCGGATGGGAGCATTTCTTGTTCCAGCTCCCTCTTTGGCTCTGCATAGCTGTGAAGATGAAATCTCACTTTTCCAGAGAGCTGTAGCCCATTGCAGCACGTTGGGAATGCCTGCCAGTCGCTACCCTTGGCTAGAGGCATGTGTTACAAATGTTCTTGTATATGACTTACAGCGGGATGTACAGAGGAGGAGTGTACGGGAGGGATACAGAGGTTCACTGAAAACACTCTGGTGGTTTCTTCTTTTGTTGGTATTGCCTTTTTTTCAATGTTTTCATTAACAAGGGAGGGAGAAGAACAAGGAGGTCCTAATGGGACATCTGGAGCCTTGTTTTATGCTCCCACCCAATAAACAGGGTATATGCTTTATTCAACACAACCAATTATTTACACTAGGAATCAAACAAAAGACACCAGAGAGAGGGAAGGAAAAATTTTTAAATGAACAAATACTCTCAATTATTCCCCTGTCATGTAGGTCATCACTGAACAATTACTGCAATTTAATAATGGTCAGTGTCTTTCCTGAGGTCTCCAATACTTGTTGCAGATATGGAAACTAGCTGATGCAAACAATGACATTTTCCCCTTGACTACTTCTGTTTGCAAGAGTCATAACTATAAATATATTTCAACTCAATGGCTTGCACCAGAAATGCTGGAGTATTCATAGGCTCCGGATGAGCTCCCAGCTGGCCAGCTGTGTGATCTTGGGAAAGGCACTTCACATCTGTTTTCTTCCCCCATTTCCTTTGCTTATCTAAGCCCTGGTCTCACTGTATGCAATAGGGTGCCTCCCTTTTGGCTTCCAGTTGTTGAAACAGAACAAACTTCAGCTTCCTCCCCCCAGTCCCTTGCTTTCATTTTTATCTTTGCTTTCATCTCTAGGAAAATGTGTCTCCTGGATCCCCAAGGGTGCATGTTTCTGACTGGAACACCCATGTGAAGCTTGTCAGCAGAACGGTAGGTCTCCTAATGACGTATAAACTTGGTACAAACTTAGGCACCCCAGAATGCAGCTCGCCTAGAAGGCCCAGGTGATACCCAGCAACACTGCCAGTGGTGGGCCAACTGGAGCTGCATACCCCGTGGCTTGTGCAAAGGCTCAGGCATAAAGGGACTCCTTGCAAATCTGCTGCAGATCTCTGACATCCATCACTTCACTGCTTGCAAGTCCGGGGGGATGTACTCTAACCTCAATACTCTGAAGCCACTGAGTTTCATCCTCATATGCCTCTCTACTCATGCCGGAGAACTTGAGTAAGATGAAAGCACTTCAGAGGAACAAGACAGACTAAAGTTTCCATTAATGCCTTGTATCCTTGCAATAACAAGGAATCCATTAGAGAGCCTGTAGCAAATACCCGTCAGTCCTCTCTCTTCAACATTTCCCACAGGCTGCACATTTTCTTTCAGAAGCTGGATTAATGTGTTCCCGTTTTACAACTACATTTAAACTAATGGTGAATTCACCATCTTAATGTGAAAAAAGGCAGGTTCTGATCTTTAGTTACTTTCTCTGTTAAGAAATAACTTCTTATTTTGAGATTGAATTTGTTTAACTTCAGCGTCCAGTCACTGGACAGTTTCTGACTTACATGAGGAACAGCTTCCAGACACTGGCTGAAAGTTAAAGTTAGACAAATATACATTTGTCAGTAAGGCTGAAATGCGCTTGCCTAATTGTTTTCAGCTTCCAAACCTAACTATGTATATGCTGTGACCAAGTTACTTTTCATCCTTTCTCTTCATCTAGCCAAATAGGTTTGGTTTATTTACCCATTTATTTTCTAATCCCTAATTTATTTGTCCATCTGTTGCTGAATTCACTACAGTATTTCCAGTGGTCACCATATTTGAGTACTGATGTGGTACAGTAGCTACAATGCTAAGTGTAGTGAACTATTTACACAAAATGATGTTACATTATTGTAACAGCTTATACCTCGGCAACTTTAAGGTCAGTGATTAGCCTTAAAATGTTTGTAAATGCCTACTACAAATTTTAAAACGTAGTACCTGTGCCTTATCATCTTCTTCCCTGTTCTCTCAACAAGACACAGGACTGAGTTTGGAGAAAGACTTTCAGTTCTTGAGCCTTGAAAGCCTTCTACCAAAGGTTGACCTTTTTTCTTATTTTCTGTTAAAGAAATGTTTTAAGGCTATATATTCTTTTTTTATTTTTTTGAGACTGGTTTTATGAAGAATCCTACTACTGAAGTGACTATGTGTCACATAATTTGGCCTTCTCATGGCACTTGGATTCGTGTGCCCAAATGCAACTTTGATAAACTGCTGAAAATCATTTCTTTATATGTTAGTCTTATAAACAACTCCAGTTTCTCTTCTTTCCTTCTTTCATTTGTAATGGATGATTAAGTCAATTATAGGTAGGCATCATCAGCAGATTCCTAGAAGTGGCATCAGCTACACAGTAAGTTTTTGTATCAGGTTTTTGTTTCTAAAATATTTGGTGCATTTTTGTTTGCTTCCTATTTTATAGTAGAAATGCTGTAAATGAAGAATTTTGCAAGTTAAAGTATCAATGTTGGTCCCCTCAATTCATTAGAGGTGAAAGCAAATGCAGACATTAAAAGGAAGGTGGAAATATAGTCCCAAATGTATTATAAATTCTATAAACTGAGCATGAGAGATTAGTTTGGCAAAGCTCAGTGAATATTTTCAGTGAACACTGCATTTACTGCCGTTCTACACCTTATTCTAATTAGTGCATGCAACAATTCTGCTAAAACAATAGAAGAGAAACAATACCAGTCAGTCTATAGAGGAAAAAAATCCAAGTGGCTTCTGTTACTTTAATTCCACCCTTTTTGTTTGAATCTCACATCATGGAATATTTGATTATGTGATTGCATCCCTGAAAGATTTTAAAATATTTAGGTGCACTGGCCTAAAAGTAGAACCAGACCCTAGTTCAGAGCTCCACCTACAGAACTGGGCTACTTTTCTTATCTCCTGAGTAATTTACTGTTTATTATAGAATTTTCTTTTCATAAACTAAAGGTTCTGCTCAGCACAGACTATATTGAGTGGAAATTAGGCTGAAGACTCACTTTATGGTTAGTTTTTTTTCTGTGAATTCTCTCTGTATTCTTCTTCCAGTGTAATTTCTCCTTTTAAATAAGCACCAGTCTTCTGAGTTGGGTTCACTGTATCTATCTTTAGTCATCAAAAATTAGTCCTCTAGTCTGAGTTTGAGGTTTAAACTTTTTTTGCAACATTATTGTTAAATGTTTAAAATTAATTTTCATCAAGGTGAGCAAATACCCACCCTTCAAAGCCACCAGCAGAATCTTTTCAAATTGAGGAGTAACTCCAAGGAGGTATTTTGTCTTTTCTCAGTCTCAATTACTGAGATGACTCTCTAAGAGTCAAGTCAGATCTCTGCACACACTGAAAATTCCAGTGAATGCAGAACTGGAAACATCAAAAACGATTCAGAAATAATAAAGTAAAAAATCGGTAGCAGGAAAGAAAACTTGCAATGAAAACACTTAACAGTTCTGCACAGCACAAAATACCAAGTTTCTGATGCCATATGAGCATGTCTTTGAACAGCCAATTCCCCAGCATGTGCTCTCTAGACTGTTTGGGGTAGTATTTGTGGTGTAAAGTAAAGATGAATCATAGAAGTGAGTGAATTTATGTATGTTGCTATTTAAGAGATAGGGCACTGTGAATGTGTTGCTACATGCAAAGTTGGTTCATCAAGTAGTTAAATCATTTTCTTCCCCTTATTTAGTGCATCTTACACACAAGAGAGCTCTTGCTCCTTCACCTTACCCCCATACAGAACTTATTATGCACACACAGGCCCCTCATTCGCTCCATATGCTCCATAGTGCTTTCCAAGAGAATTATAATAATGTGGTTCCAACTATCATGCCAGTATAATTAACCCCTGGTCTTTTTCCTGTATTTTGATACACTTGAAATATTACCTACATTTTAAAATCTCTGCACATTAAACAGGCCCTTCCTACAATCATTTTTCCTTTCAATTTCTCTAGTTCATTTAAAAATAATCACCAACTTATCAATATGCTCAATTTGCAGAGTTAATGGAATCTCCAAGGACTCTTGAGAATCATCCCTTTCATTATTTTTCATCAAATAAATAAATCAAGGCGAGACATCAGAATGTCCTAGCACCTGCCCAGCGTGCCCACGCTGGGGAAGAGGGAGGGAATAAGCTTCTCCTAACACAGCTCTGCAGCTCAAGAGGCTCCTCACTGGGTTTCTGGACACCGCTGCTCATAAATCTCCTGAAACTGAATTTCCTGCTGCTGCTTGCAGTCTGCTCTTTCCTCCGATAATGCACTTCCAGAGTGCCATGATACCTGTCCCCTTCCCCAGCGGATCAGGGGGTCATCCCCACCTTTCTCCGCAAGGACTTTTTTAGTGCAAGAGGTCAGTGTTGATTTCTCTTATTTTGCTCAGCTTCTGCTTCCATTGTCACCTCATTCAGTCTTTTAATCTGGTAAATTATGCATCTGCTGGAAGGGTAGTCAATGGTGCGTGCTGTTGGCACCTCTCCAAGTGGCAGCTTGAAGCCTACCACCAAGCAGTGGTAAGAAAAACGATGGCTCTTTTAATTGCACTAAATAAAGCTCTGCTAAGTGCAGATTTGCTGTGTTAAGATCTCATTTTCTCTACTGCTTTTTCAGAAAGGCTTCTATGCTGATAAAACTGTATAGTGTAACACAAGGGTTTCCACATAGTGATTAGAAAAAATAGAATAATAAATTAATTTTTAAAGAAAAAACAAACAAAATTATTTCACTAGAGAAAAAAAGAAAAAACAGTGAAAAATAAAGAGAATCCAGTTTAATAACTCCACTGATTAACTAAAGTAATAAATATTTCATTTCTTTAACTGAACTAAAATTATGCCAGTTTTCTTTAATCTGGTTCAGACAACATTTAAAAGCACCAGTGAAAAGGAGAATTTTAATAAACTGATGTACAAGTAACACATTTCCTGCCCTCGATTTCTCAGTTTAATTTGAAACACTATACAACGGGTGTATGTGACAAACAGTGAGAGGGACAAGGGAAAGAGGAAATACATGCAACTTACTGAATGAGTTATGATCTGATCACCCTCAACCATTAAATAATTCTCACTGGAATAAATGGCATTGATTATTGACTTAGAATATTTCTGAATAATTACAAAATATAGATAGAATTGAGAGCAAGCATTTTGCTGTTGCTTTTCTAAGATTGGCTTTTGGATATTATCTCATTACATTTAGGTGACATCAAGGAAAATAAAACTTTCCTTGTCCTTAGAGCTCTGGAAGAAGAATGAGGTTGCCCTTTTGATCTGATGATACTCTTTAAGAAGGAGATAAAAGGTTTCCCAATATCATTCATTATTTTGTTTTGGAAGGCTGGTTTGCTGGCTTCTTCATAACAACACATTGAAAAGAACCTTTCAAATATAGAATAATTTCTAGGAAAAGGTCGTTGATTTTTTTTTTTTTTAATTTAAAACAAAACTGCAAACCAAAATGCTTTGCTTTTGAAGGCTTTCACTTTTATAAGTTGTTCGCTTTTATCCTTTTGTGGTGTGCCATTTGTCTTCCACCCTTTATTTTAGGAGGCAAATGGAAAAATGAAAAAGGAAAGAAAAAAATTAATTAGAAAAAACCTTTAAAAAGGAAATATTTGAAAGCCAAACTTGTAAATAGAAGCGTCTTTACAGTTACTAGGTGGAAAATCTTTCTCTGTACTCCCTGTACTTTTTGTTGGTGCCTAGGAAGAGGAAACGCTCTATGGCAGGTATTTCCCTATAGTTGGTAGACAATGGTGGAGCAGATATCCACACTATGGACCAGAGACCTTGTGCCTCAGAAGGTGGATGTGTCTCAAAGAAAGCTGCCGCCCATGGAAAACCCACACAGCAGTAGGCCTTTCCTGCAGGACCACAGCCCACCAGGAACACCTGCACAGGAAAGGTGGAAATGTGAAGGAGCAGCAGAAGGGAAGAACCCTGTCCTGACTGTAATCTCTTCCATCCACCCTGTGCCTTTGGGAAATTGAGAGGAGTCTGGACCTGAACCTGAGAAAGTGAAGAAGAAAGGTGTTATTTAATGCTCTCCCTTGTTTCTCACTATTTGAATGTATATTAACTGGCAATAAATTAATAGTTGAGCCTGTCTTACCCATGATGGAAATTGTTCAGTGATCCCTCTGTCTTCTTCTTGGCTGAGGGTCTTTCTCATACTGTTTTCTCCTCTTGTCCTGTTGAAGAGGGGGAGTGACTGGGTGGCTGGATGGGTGTGTGCTCCTTGGCCAAGGTTAAGTCACACTCCATTTTTTTAAGAGGTTTTCTTATTGAGTTTATATGTCAGAACATCTCATCAGCATGGACCACATTTTTATGCCTCCTTTTGGATCCAGTCTTTTAAATTGCTCTAAGACTTCCCAGATCCTCTTTGTTTAGTATTTAGAGAAAAATGCACAAAAGGGCATAGATATCTCAGGGCACAGTATTGCCACGAGACTCTCAGCCCCAAGTAAAATCCTGGCTTTCCTACAGTGAAAGGAAAGACTTAGCTATTGGCAAACAGGAGTCACTGCAATGATGTGATGAATGGGGACACACCTAACCTACATAACAAATCATGCCAAGAGGGATATGTCTTAAAATCTCAAACATATTGGGTCTGACCCACCCAGACTTTAACTAAACAAACACTAATAACGTTTGTACTGAGAAGGCCATTCATACTCTCTTTCTATACCCAAAGGAGGGCAATAGGCATCTGTCAATGACAATTCATACCACCTATTTCAATCATGTTTTATTCTCTCAATTAGCTATTGAGAAAGCCCAGATGACAAGTTTAGATTTGATGCCTAACACTTAGACTGCAAAAATAATTTCAGACAAATCCCAGTCCCACAGGTATTAATATGCTTAAATATGCAATACGCTTCTTGGGAAAGACAGAGAGTCTTGGAAGACATGTCAAAAATCAGAAATATTGGCACAGGGGTGGAGACCTCTAAGTGTAAAGTACCCAGAAAATACTGACACAGAAGATCAAAGCAAGTAAGGGGAGAGTACCTTGGATTCTCCCCTAAGTGCTGGTGGTCAGGGCACAGTGTCAGTCAAACATGAGCTTGGCTGTCTTTCCACCTGTGCTGTGTCAAGCCAAGAGACTTTTCTTTCAAAGTTGTCTCTTGTCTCACAAACACCTCAGTTTAATTACCCATGATGTAGTTTATTGAAGTCTATGTCTGCTGGAAGCCCAAATGTCACAAAATGAAGCTACATCCCCATGCAGAGGACTCCCTTTTTGATATGCCTCCCTTCTCTTCTGGTCAATCTTCAGGTGCTGTCAGAAATGTTACCTTTTAATTTGTAATATTCATAAAGTTTGAATCCTGACTTTTTGTCCCTTCAGCACTACAACTGAAATCAAGGGACCGTTGCCAAAATACTGCAATGCAACTGGATCCAGCATTTAGCAAATGAGCTAATGGCCTCAAGTATAAGCTTGTTTTTGGAACCTGTCAGTGGTTCCTCTGAACAAGAAATCATACTAAGTTCCTGCTATTTTGTAGTATAAACAGGCCCTTAGAAACTTCAGGCCAAGTCCTCGGCTGGCAACATCAGCAAAGCATAGCTGAGTTCTTCTTTCAGTGCAGATGAGATTCTCTCCTAATGTCTCTCAAATTCTCAAATTTAATTTTTTTCTCCCTTGAAATTTCTGTCATGACTCCAATAGCAACACGTTCACTGAAACTTACAGTTCTCCAGCATCTGATACCAGCTGTCAGGCTGTGTTTCATCAGACTGAACTCTTTGTCCAAGTGCTACCAGCTGGCGTTGCTTCAACCATCTGGGATCGCAGTACTCTAACCTACGGACTAACGCAGCTCCAGCAGAGTCAGGGCTCCCTAGCCTTTCCTACAACAGAATTTATCAGCAAAGTGAAGCAAAGCAAAAGCCACTGTCCTTAATCAAAGCTCAAATCTTCCCAGTGCTCACAACCTCCAAACGTCCACCTCCATCCGAGGGAACTCAATGCTTTGCAGCTTTCAGATGCTGGCTGCTAACTGCTGGCATAATTTTGATTCCCAGACTCTGTTGTTGGAAAACACACCGTATAATGCACTCTGAGGAGAGTGCAACAAGATTTCCTCTATTTCCTGCCTCCCCATTTGTGGTTTCTTGTGTAATTCAGTGTTATTTGTCACTTTCTAA
Organism: Acanthornis magna; assembly: GCA_036785705.1. Classification (NCBI taxonomy): domain Eukaryota; kingdom Metazoa; phylum Chordata; class Aves; order Passeriformes; family Acanthizidae; genus Acanthornis; species Acanthornis magna. Next base: position 3,893,285 of record JAWUZG010000060.1, on the reverse strand, counting down.
CCTGCACACTTCCACCCTGCAAACTTTTACAAACTTTCTACTCTTTCCTCCCACTTTTCTTTCATTTCCATTAATTGTATATCATGCCCCTTCTCAAGTTTATTTTTATGCAACCAGTAGTATTCCTTCAGAAGGCTCTAAAAGTAGAAACTAGAAAATCTGTGTTTAAAATTACCATGGGGAAAAAAGTCTCCTTCCATTCAATATGTTTTGGACATCTGGATGTATGATGGATCTTCCCCTCCCCACTAAATTTTGACTCTATTTGATCTCATTAGTTAAATTCCTCCCAGTAATCTTATTATTGTTATTGAATGCCAGTAATATTATTGGCACTGTAGAAGAGCCTGGGAATTGCCACACTGGATCAAAGCAGTAATCCATCTCTCCTAGTACCCTATCTCCAAGAGTGGTCAGTACCAGCTGCTTCAGACAAAGAAACACTACAGCTGGCAGTTTGGAGGTAATCTGCCTGGAAGCTAAGTTTCCCTTGTTTAGCATTACAGGCTGGTTTATGCCCCAAAGCCTGGAGATTTATATCCCTCCCAGAACACTTGCTTATGAAGTCAGGTACTGTCCTTGCCTTGCAAACTTACAGATTGGGATAAAAACTGAAAAAGCAGGAAAAGAATACAAATGCTTTGGTCAATGAGGCAACTGCTCAGTAATCATTATCCCACATGCCGCAAACTTCCCCAAGGCTACACGGTGGGCTGGTAGCAGGGGCTGGAATAAAACTTCGGACCGGCTCACCCTGAGCTGGTCTTAGAGAATGATGTTACATCTCAAAGCATTTGAGATGTGTTAAATGTTAATTCTGTAGGACTGACTACATACTCTTTTTTTTTCCCTTTCCTTCTCCCAAGTACTTTGCAGAGGTCAGCATATTTGACAGTTTTCATCCAAAAATAAACTTTCAAAAGATGGTAGATGGCAATTTTGGTAGTAATAAACAGTAATAAATCCAAAATGTAATACTTCTCAATTAAAATCTATATTAACTTTGGGCTAGGACAGCATGGGAGATGAGATCTCCCAATAGAAATTGCTTTGGATATATAGGGGAAAATCCAGATTTCTGCAGAATTATCATAAGGCTACAAATAATAGACCTATACATCCTGCACAACATGAGAAAAGACTTTTGATTTTTTTTTAACTTAAAAACTCTAAGATGAGTTTTTAGGTTATAAGTTTTTGACTGAAAAAAAACCTATTAAAATAGAGTTAGCAAAATTACCTTTCTCCTGCTAGCACAATGAAATATATTTGCGCTTCAGCAGATTAATTTGAAAACTAGTGATCTTATTGTCAAAACAATTTCCAGTGTCATTGGTGTCTGATCATGGGAAGAACAGGGCCTTATTCTTATTCACTGTACACTTGCAGCACATCCCTATTCAAAACCTTCCCCCACACTAGATTCCATTTATTTTTCAGAATCAAATGCTGCTGCATCTAGGCTTCTGTTACATACATTTAATGGTTTATGCATTGCTTTTTGGTAAATAACACATATTAAATAACCATACATTTCCAATATATAAAAGACCTCATCATTGCTATGTATATAAATAAAAGATGCATTTCTTGCATTTCTTGCCTTTCTCAGCCTTTTCTGCGCCAACATGTCCTGTAAATTAAGGGAATGTTCAATTAAAAACATTTCCTAGCTTTCGTGAGGTGGAAGATGTAGAAATCAATTCAATAGCAAGCTGGCTGATTCAGCAAGAAATCAGCTAGCCTCCAGGAGTCCCTTTATAAATGTTTTCCTCTCTAATAAGGTAACAAACAAGAGAAATGTACCAAACGGACTGGGAGATAGGGAGAGCTTATGCAGATCAGCTGCTCTGCTCCTGCAGGCTGCAACCCTTGATTTGACACAATTTTTATCCTACACCCACTGCTGCCCAGTTAATTTGTCATTAACATATTCTATGTGCTCAGTACTGTGCATATATTGCAGCAGGGCCTTTAAATTTTCTGTGTTCCACAATGGAAAGTGCACTCAGTTTCATTCAATTCTTTTCAGTTTACAGTTTCATTGGCATTAGGCTTCATTCTCTACATTTCAGTCACCACTTTGAAAAATGAGCACTGCCAAATTTTAAGAACTGCTATAAAAAATCCAGTGTTGTGGATATGAGAACACAGAAAAATTAGTTCCAGAAATAATCCTGCCAGTTGAATACAGTGTATTTCTGTTTTCCTCTTTTCGTCCTCCATGCACCTTATGTCCAGAAAAGGATTCCTACAAACAATAAATATTATGCACTATTAAAGTATTTAGACTGAAAGAGAATAAACATGGGACTGTATCACTGAAATAATGACAATTTGAGGGTTTTAGTTAATGAACTCTTATTTTCACAAATGTTTTACTAGTCAAAAGAAATTATTTATTCCTTTTTGGAGACATTTGCATCCTTACTCAGTAAGTTGAGCTCCTAGCATCCACCTTGTTAGTCTGCTTAGCATGCTTTTCATTATAGTCTCTTCTTATTTTGTTTGATAAAAAAATCCCCCAAACAGTTAAACATATAAGGCAAAATTTAGTCAATTTTTTGGTGTTCCTTTTGATTTAGTGAAGCAGGGGTGTCTGTATTACATCTTGCGCTGCCATTAAAATTTAACAGAGCCTCAAATGAAAGAGAACCATTTTCTGGCTTTTGATTCATTTCTCATTTGCCTAAAAAGTTACAAGCCTTTGTAGAAGCTGTAAATCTGGCTAGAACTGGGACTACATTTTTTCTCTTTTAGTCCATGCAATAGCTGTGCCTCCTTTCACCTAAGTGTGTGCTTCAGCCATTGTGTTTCCTGAATTTGGAGCCATTTGGTACAGTGCTAATTTATTTTACTGACTGAGCACATGAATCCCCGCTTCAGAGGAGCACGGATGGTGCTTTGGCTCAGAGGGGAGCTTGCATAGCAAGTGGAAAAGGGGTATCACTCTGAATGATTAATTGTAGTCTTCAGAAGGGTCTCGGAATATGATCATTCTTTATAGAAAATTGGATTAAAATTTGACACTTCTACAATTTTTTTTCTTTGTAGTGAAATTTTCATTTTTCATCTGTTGGCCAAATAATTCCATGTGCAGTCATCCCTAAATTAATCTTGAATTAATTTTTAAATCCACTGTCCTCTAATATATAATTCAACATAAGAAAACCCAGAGCAGTCAATCTTTCATTAGACATGGGGTGAGAAAGGGTCAGCAGACACTCCTGCAGTACTAAAAATAAAGGCACCACATCTGGTATGGAATGATGTCTGGAATTGTAATGCATATGCATCCACTTACTCGTTCTGCTGAAAACACAAACTACGGAGTGGCTGCATGTTGAAACATGAACCAGTGTAATAGGAGCTTAAACCCTGGAACAGACTGTTTGTATATGTAGTCAGTTTATTAGCAAATGTGCAGGCCTGTAGAGTACAAGGACCATCGTTTCAAGCTGATCTGTCACACATTTAACAAGCTGTTTGTAATACAGTCCATTTCAGATATAAGAGAAAAATCTTTCCCACAGGTATAGGAAATATACAATACTTTTAGCATATGGTGAGCTCTGGTTTTGCAGGTACCCTACATTAGAAACTGCTGTAACATGCTGTCTTAATGTATTGTTTGTTCTCAAAAATCCTCCTTTCCTTTGTTGAACACTTTACAATAAGGCATGTTATAGCGGATGTTAAAAATGAGATTCTGTGCAAGATGTGTTCCTAATGTCAGGCACAGCCATGCTCACTGAGAATAAATCTAACCCTGGTGCAAACAGCTCACACTTAACCTACTTTATATACCACAGCAGGGCTGAATGGGCAGGAATCAATAGCAGAGGGGCCTCTACTACTCAAGCACAGCGGTACCTCTGTGCTTTTCCACCAAGGAGGAGCAAGATGCTGGGGTACCTCCCCAAAATGGTGCATGCTGGCAGTAACCAGCAGGGAGGTGGTGGGGAATAAGCACCCTGCAGTGCCTGCACCATGCCCCAACTTCTAGCTGGATCTGCAAATACTGCATGGGATTCAGGGATTTTGCTTAGAGAGAGCTGCCAATGCTCCGGTGCTTCTCGATCTCACCTCCCTGCCAGGGGTCCAGCCTGGCCCTGCCACAGCCCCGAGGCCATGAATGCCCACCCCACAGCAGTGCCCGAGCTGGCCCCAAGAGACAAAGCAGAGTCCCAGCGGAAGAGGAGAGGAGGCTGCCTCCTCCACACTGCCCAGGCCCGCTGGTGGCCAGCAGAGCCAGCCCCAAGGCCTGTGCTGTGCTGTGCCGGGCCTGTGCTGGACCTGTGCTGGGTCTGTACTGGGCCTGTGCTGGGCCTGTGCTGGGTCTGTACTGGGCCTGTGCTGGGCCTGTGCTGGGTCTGTACTGGGACTGTACTGGGCCTGTGCTGGGTCTGTACTGGGACTGTACTGGGCCTGTGCTGGGCCTGTGCTGGACCTATGCTGGGCCTGTGCTGGACCTATGCTGGGCCTGTGCTGGGCCTGTGCTGGGCCTGTGCTGGGCCTGTGCTGGACCTATGCTGGGCCTGTGCTGGGCCTGTGCTGGGTCTGTACTGGGCCTGTGCTGGGCCTGTGCTGGGTCTGTACTGGGACTGTACTGGGCCTGTGCTGGGTCTGTACTGGGACTGTACTGGGTCTGTACTGGGCCTGTGCTGGGCCTGTGCTGGACCTATGCTGGGCCTGTGCTGGGCCTGTGCTGGGTCTGTACTGGGCCTGTGCTGGGCCTGTGCTGGACCTATGCTGGGCCTGTGCTGGACCTATGCTGGGCCTGTGCTGGGCCTGTGCTGGACCTATGCTGGGCCTGTGCTGGACCTATGCTGGGCCTGTGCTGGGCCTATGCTGGGCCTGTGCTGGGCCTGTGCTGGACCTATGCTGGGCCTGTGCTGGACCTATGCTGGGCCTGTGCTGGGCCTGTGCTGGACCTATGCTGGGCCTGTGCTGGACCTATGCTGGGCCTGTGCTGGCGCTGCAGGAGCCTCTGTCCTGCGGTGCTGTGGGTGCCTTCCTCCCTGGGGGGCTCTCCATATGCTGCCCCAGGAAGGACAGGGTGGGAAGGATGCTTCCCCCAGCCAAATCTCCAGCTGACTCCTGCCTTGCCTCCTGCGGGAGGAGGCGAGAGCCTGGCTCCACATTGTCCCCTCTCCAGGATTTTCCCAGCTGCCGTCGGGCTGGCTTCAATGTATAAACTTTATTTAAGCCTTTCTGTCTGCCGTGGACAAATGCTGAGCAAGGAGGGCTGAAGTTTGCAGGCTGTACCCAAGCTGGGTTATAATTTGAAACAGATTCAGTAATTGTGCTGTGTTTCACCTCCAAGTCAGGGATTAAATCTCGCGCATGTCAGGTGTTAGCGGTTACGAGCCGACTTTCCAGCCCCCAGAGGGAGCATAGGGACCACAGCTGCTGCACAACACCTCGGGGGCTTTGCTCCCCCAGGAGCAAAGGGAACCTCCTCATCCCAACTGGCAGGGCTCAAAGCTGCTTCCAGCACCAGCTGTACCCTGTTCTCTGCCTCTCTCCCCAGCAAAATCACTGAAAAGATTTCATCTTTAACCGCATATTCCACAGTAACTACTGGCCCTTGTCAACAGTCTTAGAGAAGTAGCCAAAGGCTGCTCAGCATGACTGTGTTAGTGGGAATATTTCCCTACATTTGAATGGGTATTGTCTCAGACCAGGAATGAACAAGCCTGTTCTGCTTCAAGTCCGTCCATCTGAGGACAGCAGGTCAGCACTGGAAAGCTACTGCTCCCCAAACTGTGGAGCTGCTCCTCTCGGCCCGAGTCATTCTGTTTGTTGGCAGACATCCTCCTCTAGGTCCAGTCATGCAAGGGAATGAGATTTTTTCTCCCTAGAATCTCCCAGTTACTCTTCTCTTTAAACTTGCCCCCATAGTTTTGCTGGCAGAGCACTTGGTTTTAACTTTCCTTAATCTGTTTCAGACAAAATCAAAGGGGTTTAGCTCCCATAGCTTCCATGGGTGATTTGCGCAAACCCAGGGTAATCTCTACCACTTGTGTGGTTGGATCCAGAAGAGGATGTCTGCTACCACTGCAAACTCCAGATGATGCAAGTTTTGCTCCTTTGCTACATTAATTCCAACTAAGTGAAAATAGGCAGGTACCCCACTGAAAACTGACAAGTGGTGGAAATATTTAGAGAAATGTGTTTGCATGCAATATCAACTCAGATCATGTGAACTGACCCACTAATCTGTTGCCATCCACATGTCACAGAAACTTGAAGGCTTCATACAGCTTTGATTACAAAAATGTGCATTTTCTCTCATCATGGTGATTGAATGCAGAGGGAATGGGTTTGTCTTTAGGTTTGTTTATTTTTCTTTTTCAGGCATAATGGAGTTTTGAACAGTAAAATTGCTTTCTGCCTTTTCATAGCTCTATGGCTATTTGAGTAAAAAAAGACACACCAGACAGTGCGGCACTGCTAAAGGGAGAGGTATAAACACAGTAAAAAGCAACTTTAATGAGCATGTTTTAATATTAGAGGAAAAATGTGTTTTCACTTAAACTACCTGAAAATCCACAATGAATCCATTCAAGTTAGTGGTGTTATTTACCATATGTTAAAGGCAAAGAACCTACTTGTGAAATGCCCTTCTAACTTAGTACTTTAAGAATAAGTAAATGACTACATGGTCCTGTGCCTCTCTAAATTCTTCAATACATCTTTCCTTGCTTGAAGATGGCTGATTATGAAAATTACACTTGCCCTTAAAACTGAAATCACTAAAAAACTGAAATCACAAAAATCAGAGTGATTTTTGGCGTTGAACTTTTCCCCATAGTTTTCAATATTTGCTTTGGGTATACAACTTCATCAAAATGAATTGAAGCAAGCATGAAACGAGAGCAACTGAGGCAGAGATTATAAACAAAGCTGGTTTTTTAGGAGTGTTGCCAAGGCATGGGGAGGAGTCTGTATTCTTCAATTTGTTTATTTATATTACTAGACAAAATTCGACACTTGGGAATTTTTCTGTGCAAGTTGGCAGCTTTGACAGTATGGGACTATCATTCATGATGGCCAAGCAAAACCAGCCATACGTTTCTGAGACGTACCCAAATATTGAAAAGGGTAAAAGTACTAGTGCTAGCAATTGAAAAGAACAGCTCATAAGAGGTCCTGATCTTGTGCTGAGAGCTCAGTAAACTTTGAGGGCCCATGAGAGTGGATAGGCAGAAGGCTGGAGCCATAATAAAAACTAAAGTTTTTCACAGTGTCGTCAGAAGGTCTCTCCTTTTTTATATACACATAAGTAAACAATGGCTTTTTTTTTTCCTTTTTTTTTTTTCTTTTTTTTCTTTTAATTGCTGAACTGTTTGGGGATGATGAAGAGAAACACTCAGACAGGGCAATTCATCTTATCTGCCTGTATGTTTAACTTGCCCATGCCATCTTTCATTTCAGCTCTAAGTGTCAAGCAACCATTATGTAGAAGTAATGAAAAGGTCCTAGAAGGCATAACACTGGCTATTGCTAGTCTTGCTTTTAGCTTCTGGGGGTTTTTTGTTCTGAAAATGCTTAAAATTACATTACCTTCCATAAATACCTGCAAGTTTTGGCTCTTAAAGCAACTGTGATTTCCATGGTATTTACCATTTTTGGCAAGGTTGGCATTTGTTATGAGACTTTCTCCCCAAACTGCCACAACAAAACTGAATTCCTTTAAATCACAGTCAAGTCAATCAGGGATCTGAGAGTGAGGGAAAATAAAGCAGCAGCCAAATGACACGTTACTTCTTGCTTTTGCTAGTCTGACCAGAAAGCTAGAACAGACAGCAGGGGATAGGCTAAAGACTTTGGGTCTGGTTGAAACAATGATCATCTTGTTTTGCTTTGCCATGGCCCCATAACTGCACGGCAAATAAACAACAATGTGAGTACAGCCAATTCATTTGCTGTCTAGTTTTGATTTATGAAAGCAATAACCGAGTGAACAAGGGGATTCAAACCTTTTGGTTGCTTTTTAATTTTAGTTCCTTTCCGTTCTATTTTAAGCTTAATTTGAAATAGTTTTGAGGGGTAAAAGCAGCAGGGGGGCCCTCTTACATCTTCATAAGAAGTGCAATACATAGCTTTGAGTTTTTGCCTTGTGTGAGAAAGTATTTTTGCTTCTCCCTATTACTTGATTAAGACATTCTCCACAACATTATGTTAATACTATAATTTGGATCTTTACCTTTTAGATATTCAGCTAAGGGATTGACTTTTCAGACTAAGAACCCATGGCTCCAATTAGAGCTTATAGGAGCTATCTGTTCTCAGTGCCTCTGTAAATCAGCCTTATGACTGATCTGTGAAGCTAATTGCAGCTCTAAAACTCAAAACTACTTTGCCATTTTTCAAAGGAGCTTTGGTAAACCCTCAATTCCTCAAGGAACTGCTTATGCTCTTTTACTGTTAATGAAAAGACTTACCAAAAAAGTAAGTAAAGGTATTAATATTGTCCAGTCAAACTAATATCTGTGAACATAGCTGACATGCATTGAAAGAGCACAGACTAGATTTGTCATTGCCCTCAACTTGTGTTCATTCAAATTACTACAGAACTTTAAAAGCTGTTGAAAGATAAAGCAGAGCATTCCTCATCCACCCTGTGCTGGTGTAAACAAGCACACAAGATGTAAAGCAGCAGAAAATCGGACTCCATATGTGTACATGCAGTGCTCCAAATAATACGGAATGATGCCGATCTCAGCAAGAATCAGGCTGCCTGAAAGCTGGGAGTGGCTGAGGAGGGAGGCATAGCTGCCCCCTCAGAAGAGATCTACTGTCTGTAGTTGGTACAAGGCTTTATTAACTCCCTGAGTAGACACAAATTCCAGTTTTATGTCAGACTGAGATATTGGAGAGCAGTGTCTGCTTCTTGCAGAGATGCCTGCAGTCAGCTGAGCAGCCTTACCTTCAGCTGTGGGCACAGCCACCAGTGGGGTCTCAGTTCCCTCCCAGTCCAACAGTTGTATCTACATGGGGGCCAGATGACCCTGCCACTGGGGGGCCACACCCACTACAAGGGGTCTCTCAGCTCCTGCTGATTCAGGAGCCCTTTTATAGAAACAAAATACAACCAGCCAGCTCTGTTTTGCAGCTCTGAGAAGCCACATGGAAGGCAGGCTTGCTTGCTTCCAAGCTCTAGAGAAACCAGCAGCGATTGTGGCAGGCTGGTAGTGGGCCCACCCTGTCAAAAAACCATGCCTCCAAAACCATGTCTCTTTGTGTCTCTTCACTATAGTGGATCCTGTCATACTGGCTACAGAAGGCCACTTGCAGACAAGCCCATGGCAAATAATTACTGGATAATTACTTAAGCAAATATTTTAATAATTCTTTAAGCATAAAATTGAGGATGTGGGTTTTTAGTTAAAAGAGAAATATGCGATACTAGAAGGACTGTACAATAGTAAGTGAACCTAAAATCAATAGGGTTAAATAAAGGTAGACGGTCACAAATTATTGCACACCAATCCCATTGCCATGGAGGGTCTGGTAATGGGATTACCAGACAAACCTCATTCTATAAGGAAGGATGTAAACCAGCTCTTTGTGGAGAACACTTTGAGGACCCCTAGCTCTTATGTGAAATTGAATATAAAGTTCAAACTCTGCATATATCTATTTTAAGAACAAATAAAGAACTAAAATATTAAAATATGTACACATCCAGCAGTTTTTTTACTGATTACCTGACATGTCAATATTGTAATTTTAAACATTCAAAAATTATAAATTGGGGTCTCCAAAATTTCTGAGACTGCTTTAAACTTTTTTTTCTCTTTCAAGTTTTATCACTTTGTAATGTTCGATCACCTAGAGCATGGTTGTACTGGTCTTTCTTTTTGATTTTAGTAACAAAACATTTTTTCTAAAATAAACGTGCAGTGTAAGAGTCTTATGTAGATCCCAAGTGGTAGCCCTACTTCCAAACATCACCAGACTTAGATTAAAGTAATTACATTTGGCAATATTATTTTATGATCAAGATATAGACATGCAAGTGTACTTAGGGTGTACTCATTTATGGCTGTGAACAGTCTAATACAATCAGGTTTGTGCATGACCATGGCAGCCAAATTTTCATGAGGCCCCTGCTGAGAGCTCATCAAGTCAGACTGCACAGATGATTCCTGAAAAGTGTCTCATTTAGGGCAGCCTTAGCACAGGCTCCTTCTTAATCTGTTGCAGGGGCTCAAGTTCCTTGCTCAACACAGACCATTAATTTGCAGTCTAGCCTATCATTGCCATTAAAGTCACTATCTATTAACAGTTATTACTTGTACCACCTCAACACAGTACCAGTTATTTTCTGTTCTCAGTTGAATGAAATATCACAAGATCCAAAATACCTTAGTGAGAATGATTGAATGGAAATTGCTGTCTCAATCAGTGAATTCAAGTTTCATGAATATGAGACATAGGCTAAGGCAGATAAAAAGATTTAAGGAGTCAGGGCGTTCCACTGATAAATAGCAACGCCACTGGCAGCATCTACAGCACTGGGTAAAAACCTTGGTTTCTAGGCAAGGCCTCAGAAAAGTCAGACACTTCAAAACAAGGTTGGCCAAGCAGGGTCTCAGGGAAGTGATCACAGCATCAAGCCTGACAGATTTCAAGATGCATTTGGACAACATTCTCAGGCACATGGTGTGTTTTTGGCATTGTTCTGTGCTGGGCTGGGTGCTAGACCTGATGATCCTGATGTGCCCCTTCCACTCAGGACATCCTATGATTCTTTGAGTCTATCTCCATTCATCCTAGACCCACTCTGTTTTGACACATAGTACACTCCACCACTGGTGAGCTCAAGCTGTCCTCAGCATCTGGTTGCTCGTCATAGGATGACAAAAGACAACACTGTGACATACTGGGGCATTGGTTTTCGTGGGTAACATACATGTCTTGGGAAGTGACCTGAGCTGTGATGCTGACAGCACTGACTCTGGCAGTATGACAGTGCACATACGCTGTCCATGATGTCTTTATTGCTGGTACCACAGCACATGTGGCCTTATGCAAACACAGTGGCCTCCATGGAGAGTTCAGCCACATCCTTATCTACACTCCAGTGGCTGCCAGGAGCATGTGTGGGAACTTCAGGGCCCATTTCCACTGCCTGTAAGATCAGCTCAACACTGTATGAGAAATGTAATCAAGGGCAGTTACTGTGTGACTTGCTGCTAAGGAGGAGCAACATCCTGTCCAATTCTTTTGGCTGAGCAGTCACAAGGAACAGTCCAGGACCAACGCTGTCTGAGCAAAGCAGCCATCATTTAATCATCAAGGCCTTTTGGACTTCCAAACATTCTACCCCATTGTCTTTTTGCACTCTTTAAACTGCTACTATGCTTCTTTCCCCTATGCATCAGAAATATTTTCCTATTGGAGAAAATTAAAACCTACATCATTAGGAAACAGGAGGCTGACTTCTCCTACTACCCATTCCACCTTACTTATGCATTAGTTTTAGTTCTCATATCTAAATATGGTAACCATTTGACTATTTGGATGTTAATCATGAGAGAAAGTTCTTGTACTTCAGCAGACAAATGTAGGGAGCCAGTACTAATCTGGCAGTGCTCATTATCTGCAACATTGTATTAATAAAATCTGAGACAGATCTGAGAGCTGAATATCCTTTTTTAATTTGTAGTTATGGCTACCACAGAACTAGAAGTATCAAGTCACAAATTCCAGGGCTTCATTTTTACAAAGTAGAAATCTGTGTTTGGAATAACCAATCACATTGAAAGATTGTATTTTAAACTTTAGAGATAATTTTCAATACTATTTACAGTGAGCCTATGGTTCAAAGTTAAATATGATTCTGAAATCATATATTTAGTCAGGATAAAAACAGGCCCCTGCTTTACACCTCAGGTGCTCAGAGGCACCTTAGGATGGTCAGTTTCAGGTGTTGAGTAAAGCCGTTGCTCTGAAGTATCTACTTTATTGTCTGGTATTATCTGTAGAAAGAGGTGGAAGCCCTGGAAGACCTCTGTAAAAAGTCAAATTTTAAAAATATATATATTTATTTGACTGCTTGAGCTTTGGCAGATCAGAAATCTTCAAAGAAATGCAACAAGCCTCATTAACTGCATAAAAAAAATTCACTAATTTAAAAGGATTACTTTAATTGATGTTTAGGTGCTAGTTAGGAGTCTCCATCTTTACAATATAAAGTAAGGGAATATCTCCTTAGTTATATGGTATAAGATTGTTCATGTTATGGTTGGGCCTGGGCTATAAAAACTTCTGCAGGGGCTACATGTTGGAACAAGTAGCTATTTCTTTGTTAGGTGACAGATGAAGTAATGAAAAGCTGTTTTCCAAAGAATAAATGCTGTCAAGAGCAGGCTATGCTATCCAAGTGGTCCAGCACTGAATAGATAAACAGTGGGACTGATTGGAGTGCATCTATGTATCTGTGTAGCAGAATGAACAGAGGAAGTCAAGGAAGACCAGACCATCTAGGAGATTCCAGGGATATGACGCTGAAGAGCAGCCATGTTGGTATTTGGGGGCAAACTTCCAGTTAGATGAGGTTTACAAATTTGATTACAGAAAATGCATTCTGCTGTTTGATTCTTGTGATGTCCAAGGGCAAACAGTCATTCTCAACGTTATTTCTAAATACAAAGAAGGCTTTTTCAACAAAATAAATGAGGGATTAATCAACTCCCTCAACAGCTTCTAATCTTCATTGCTACAACTAGATCAAAATGGAATATTATTGTGAACAGCAAATGACATATTTTCCTTAAAAAGAAGAAATGGAAATGTTTCAAGATAACCCCATCTTTCAGATGTCTTAGTTTGCTACAAAAAAATCAATTTTTTTTTCTCCTTTTCAATATTTCTTCCATGTAGCCATATCTAGAATGTGGTTAATTTTCATTTAACTCACTTCTTTCCCTGACAAAATGTGTGTATTGTGACACCACAAAAAATCACAACCTGGTGAATTCCTTCCTGGCATTCCTTTTCCTTTCTCTGTTCCCTTACAACTCAGAATATACTGTGTTTCTGTGATTATCTTTGCTGCAAATCTTCTGAATATCTCTTTTATAGTTCTATACATGACCTATAACAAAAATGAAGAAAGAGTACCAGAAAGAGAACATTATCTTTTCTTTCCACATTCACAGTGGTCTGTTATTATTGCCAGTCTGATTGCAGTCCTAGTTCCTTCCTACTTATAGAGAAGCTGATCAGATAAGGTAAAGAAAGGTACAGTAACATGAGCCTGGTGTAATAGCAATAACAATACATTTATAATGTGTTTTTTACTCAAATATCAATCAGGGAAAAAAGAGAGAATCTGGTTATTTTATTTTTTCTATGAAGTCCAAATTTCTATGTCATAGATTCAGATTGCTTGCTAAGTAAAAAATAATAATGCAAGATTGCACCATATTCTGCAGTGGTTCTGCTGCAGCCCTGGATCTGTGTCAGGGTCATGAACCTTCTGTGCAGTGTAAATAATTGATTTTTCACTATGGCTGTTGAATGAAAAAAAAAAAAAAAAGAAAAAAAAAATCAGATCAAACCAATTGTTGTTTTCTTAACTCCCCCTAAAATTGCATTTAAGAGAAATGTTCCAGACTACCTAAAGCAGAAGGGATCAAGTTTGCTTCAGAAAAGTAAAATAAATAGATTAAAATTGTAAAACTAAACAGAAACTGGAGAGCAAAAAGCAGAGAGTGCTTCCTTGTGTTAACTTCGGGATACAAAAGATTCAGGTCAAACTTCTCCATTGGCTCCTAAAGAAATTTGAATATCCACTTCCCGCTGTTTGGGCTGTGCTCTGTTCCCTGGGCTAGTGTGGGCTGTGCAGGAGCAGGACATTGTCAGTGTCCCTGTCCCTGATGCTGCTTCACTTAGTGCAAGCTCATGGGTGCATGGATTGGCAGCCAGGCAGCCCACGTGGAAGGGACAGACTTTCATGTCTTACACTTAGTATATTCTCATGGTGCTTTTTGTCTCAAAGATCCTTTTGGTGTTTTATAAGAAGCAGAAAAGTTCTAGAGGAAGAAATTATTGTTGTAGCATGAGGTGGTTTAGAAGCCATAGCTAGGGAAGATGATGACCCAAGCTCCCACCTCCTCCATCACTTCTCCCGTGGAAGTGGCCAGGCTTTGGCCAGCTGGAGCCATGCTGGGAGCTCGACTCAGCCTCACAGGGGACAATCAATTTTTGGCTGAATTTGCTGTTTTCTAAAAATATTGCACAGTTCTATCAGTATGCCAACACCATACTTGTTCAACACACAGACTAGTTCTTGCTTCGTGCTCCACCATGAGAGGTCTGGCTGCTACGGACTGAAAGCCATGAGGTTAAGGAGCCTCAGAGGGAGAATATGTAACAGCAAATCTTTGAAAGAGTCCAGCAGACAGTTTTTATTGTAGCTATTGAACCCACAACAGTTCAGCTTAGCAACACAGACTTTTGGGGGGAAAATAGGACAATTTTTCCCTTTTTCTGTATCCTCATTCAGTTTTGAAATGCACATAATAACTTTTATTCACTGAAAGTGATTGAACTAAATTAACTGCTGGTATAACTAATAAAATTTACCCAAGTGATTAATTCGTCTCACTAAGAATGGACATTGGCTCGCCAGTAAGCTTCATCTAAGAATTGTATTCAACAATATATACCTTCAAATTTGCTTTGCCAGTATTAAGAAAAACTTAAATAAGATGGATATGCCACTGAAACTTGACTAAATAGCATTGAATTTCATCCACTTGGATCCATTTGCCTGCAACCTGGATCTGATTCCTTAATACCTATAATGCATGGATGTTCAGAACATGTGGATGCAATCTACTGTATTTTAAAAAACATTTATGTACAAAGAGGAGAAACAACCTGATCACAGTTTCAGGGAAAGTTGCCACAAGAAAAAAAAGCCCTCAAGAATTAGTGACTCATGACACTGTACTCAGATAACTGAACCATGTCTTGGTTCAATTTCTCAGGAGGAAATCAGAGATTTTCTAAATTACTTTGTAGCTGAATGTGGGGGGAAAAAAAGATATTTCTTTTTCTAATACTAAAAATTTTCTTCCTGTTAAATATATTGTGCTATTATTATTTGATATCTAAAATTAAAATAAAATGAAGAAGAAAAGTAGGATTAAAATGCATTTTCTTGGTATGAAGACAAATTATTATACACACTTTTTGTAAACAGAGTAAGATATGCTCAGGGCTCTCTGTATGTGCTATTCATTAGCCTGGAGCCCTTAACTGCAGCCGTTATGCTGACAAAGCTGCCCTCAGCTATAACAGAAGTTTTACCTTTCCACATATGTTCTTAGTGTGTACACATCTGCATCCAGTGTGAATGAGTCAATATGCTTTGGGATTCAGGTCATAGGTAGTAAATTAGATTGAAATAAGAAGCTACCCGGAAAAAGAATTCAATGTAAGTGCATTTATTCACAATATGGAACAGCAGCTTTTCTTTTCAGTGCCGGGCTTATCTTCTATCTGCGGCTGGTTACATTAAGGCATGAACATTCATTCACATGAGATGTCTGACGCCATAAATCTCAAATTCTCTCCTTGCTTCCACTCTTGCCTCCATTGTGCTGGCTATGCTAATGAAAAGCAGGTTTTCGGTTTCATATGGACGTGCATGTGTGCAAAAGAAGGAGGGGTTTTGTCATATACGCACTTGTCCTGCTCAGCACACAGATAGAAGCCCACTGAAGTAGAAAAAGTATAATATATGTAATAAATCTGGAGGAAAGCATGTAGATGCTTTTTCTGGCCTCATAACTATTTTTATAAAAACATAGAAACCAATATATCATTGAAAATAAAGCAGTGCATTGTGTTGTGTTACACGGTGTTTACAGAGAAAAGCAAGCTTTTTAACCACCTGGCAAGTATTTCAGACAAAAAAAAAAAAGAGATTTGAAAAAGCAAGGACAAGCATCAGAAAGAGGGGGGGAGGGGAAGCTGGGGACTTCTCATTTGCACATGTAGAAATGCTAATTTGATCCATGTCTTTCTTATCTAGTGGTAACAGACTTGACTCGTGGAGCACAATAGCACCTACAGTTCTATGGCCAAAAATAATGAAGTTTAAAAAGAATTGATTTGATTATAGAAACACTTCTATAAAGCCACGTGTTCACTAGCAGATGCCTGCCACCTACCTAGGAGCCGAGGTCATGAAAAGCCTGAAAGCAGGATATAGCCCCCAGATTTTGGGACACAGACACATTTAGGGGTAGTAAGAATCCTTGTAGTTAAACCTCTTGCTAATGCAGAGAAATGTGGGGACTCTGACAGTAGTAGCTGATTTCCTGCTTTTCCACCTATTATCATATAGGCCCACAGTCTCCTTTAAAGCAAAGCTCATTCCTTTGGCTTGTGCCAGATTAGTTCACCTCTGTAATAGCTGGGACCTAAATATTGTTGACATAGCTACAGAAATAGACCTGATAGATTAGTTTGCCCCAAATGTCTCTAAATATCAAGGATGATATTAACAACCAGATCAAATTCCTCTGAATTATCTGAAGTTATTTTGTCTCCACATTACGAAAGTTTGCCTTGTGTAAAGGTTTCAAGAATTAGACTATTGCAACCTAGGGCTGCTGAATTAGAAGAAATTGGACAAGGTCTCCAGTACAGATTTATCTGTCAAAACTTTTGTACTGCATGAGAAACAGTGGAGCTTTTATAAAACTGAAAAAATGTGTTTGTGTTTCCTGTCTCACAAGCAAGTGTACTGAGGAAAGAGAGGGTAGAAAGTGAGTATAAAATCAGAATTGGGGATGGAGATGACAGAGAAATACACACAGCTGTAGTTTTTTACAAAATAGAAAAAAAAAAGCTCTGCTTTTGCAGGGATAGATCTTCAGCTGGGTAGCAATGCTGGGGCAAGAAAAAAAGCTTTCACAGAGTCTACAAACCACTTGCAAGTAATTTGCTATCCCTCTACCCTTCCATATGAGCTGAAATCAGATACAAACTAATTACGGCAAAGGCAAAGGCGGGCGCAGCCGCCGCAGCAGTGAGAGCTGCCAGGTGCAGCCGCCGGCGCTGCCAGATGGGCACAGTGTGACTTCCTACCTCAAAGAGGGGCTGGGAGCCTGGCCGGGCTGGGGGAGGCAATTTGTAAAGAGCACAGCATATGCCACCTGATATTCAGAGGGGTCTGAATGTGTTGCAGTTTACCTGTCACTTTTGTGGGGCTTTTACCATGCGGCCCAGTTACTCCATACTGTGGGAATTCGGCGGCAGATCAGATGCCATGAAACTCTCACATGCTTCCACATGATTATCTTCCCATGTGCCCTTTTTCATACCCATTCAAGGAAACCACTCATCAGAAAGCACAACCTGCAACTCTGCCTGTGGCTAGCCTGCTCCACCAAGAAAGTTGTGACTGTGACTTCAGTCCTTCCCCTGCTGCCCCAGGGCTGCCCTGCGCTGCAGCCTCTTCCTGCTTCTCTCCGGATGCTCACTGTGGAGAGCTTGCCAATACATTTTGCCCTCTTGCAGAACTGGGAATTCTTGCACTCACTATGTACTCAATCATGATGAAAGATACTTTTGGCCTTACAACTACAGAAAACCTGAGACAGGTGTCAGGTCCCAGCTCTGTAAATGAGATCAAAACTCCCCTTAATATCAGCAGAATTTCTCATGAGGGATCAGATCAGACGTAGGCAAAAGGTCCCACAATGCAGTTCACAATGGGGCAACAGGAGATTTGTTCTGTAATTCTAGCTTTGCCTTGTAAAACTTGAACAAACATCATAGCTTTTTATTTCATCCCTACATCTTTTTATTTCCTTTGACATTTAGGACTAATATGCACATATTGCTATTGCCACCACTTAAAAGGAGCTACCCCTGTTCCCCCATCCAAACACTCTTCAGCAAATCAAATCTCCTATATACTTGAGGATGTCTGGGATATTTCAGTGCCATGTTCCCTTTTGAATTTGTAGAACTGGACTGAAACCTTAGCGTAATGGAAAAGACTGCTGAAAACTTTGCTAAACAGATGATCACATTCCTGAGTTTGTTTTATTTAGTTAGCATTTTTGCCTGCTGTGAGGTGTTTTCCTTGGATGGTTACCTACAAATACAGCACTGACCTCAGTGTGCATGAAGCAGGCCAGCACAGGCAAACAGAGCCAATTGGACATGCTCTATAAATCATCACCCACATCCTTCCAGCAGCAAAAATAAAAAGGAAAGGAGGAGGGGGTAAAACAACTGGTGAGTGTTCCACATGAGGAAATGGGGGATATTTGGTGTCACCAGCTGGAAATACTCAGAGTGCTAAAGAGAAAGGTACCAGTATGAGCTAGCTCTGTGCTGGATAAAGTACTAACATTATAAATAAATGCTATCATCTTACAGATGTCTTGTACGGGCAAAATAATAGGCCTAAAAATGATCTCTGCTATAAAAGAGACTTACGAAATCAGACTTAAATCCAACATAGAAGATTGTCTCTTAGCATAATTCACTCAAGTTCTTCAACTCTGAACATGTCTGAATGGTCCAAATCCTAGACAAGCACCTAAATTGCCTCTTTCTTTCCCCGGTACCCAGAGAGGAAAACTCATCATGGGATGAAGTAGGTGAAGTGGTCTTACTGCCCTTCTACCACAGCTTCACTCTGGATGTGCTGCAGAGCAGGATCTCAACACACTCCACTGCACTGGTCAGCTTACTTTTAGGATAAGACACATTGCATTACCTGATTTAGGTAAGATAGATTATTTTCTCAGAGAAAAAAAAGCTTGAGGAAAACCAAGATTTTTTCTGGTATGATTGTTCTCTTTACCCCTTATATCAGTGCTTTTGAAGAGGAACTGAAATTTGACTTTACTGTGCACCTAGTGATTTTTCTAATAGCCAAGTTACAGAATCAAACTTGTTCTGAGTCTAGTTCAGTCAAAACTTCTGCATTCTGTATAAATGAGTATTAATTAAGGACTGAAATACTAACCTGAATTCTTAGTCTTCTTCCTGGATCATCTGTTATTTTGAGTTCCTTGAAAGTATTCAGCATGACCCTTCATAGGAAAAGCTCTATCCTAAGGGACCTATCTCAACAACAGGAATCACAGCTGAAAATCCCAAGTGAAAACACACATCTAATTACTTTTAGAGATCTGGCCCAAGTCTTTCTCTGCTCCTTAGCATGTCCTGCTGTATAGCTCTAGGAGTTCTTTGATCATTTTCTTTGCTAACACTGCTTTTGCTTTGAAGAGAGGGTCTTGCTGTTTTCCACTTGGTGATAGAGCACATATAATTAAGGGGTGCAACAGTTAAATCCTTTTGGCTGCATTTGCCTTAGCAAATACAATGCACCAGTAACTGTTCTGCAGCCCCAGGGCCAGCTGCCATGTCATCACTCACATCCATACAGTTAAATTGTCTTGCCTGTTCCTCACTACAATCTTCATCCAAAGCAGAGAGTCTGCATCCAAATTGCCTATTGAAAGCAGTCCCTGGCTTGTGCTAACCTCTGAACTGTGCCCAGGCAGTGGCAGGGACTGCTAGCTGGCCATGGTCAAAACTACGTCAGGGATGATGCTGGAAGGTAAACTGTATGAATGACTGGGTGCCATGGCAAGGACCCATATCCTGGTTCATTCCAGTTCACTCATGTTAGCATGGTTCTTGTGGATTTAGCTTTCACAAAGAGCCTCAATATGTTAGATTCAGCTTCCCCGACTTTGGGCTCTCTTAAGTTAACAGTATAATTATGCCAGGCTCTCAGTCAGTGGAAAGACACTTCCAGAAGAGAAATTAAGATTTCCTTATATTACACAACACACCCACAAGAGAAGCCCAGCTAAACAAAAAAAATGTTTGATGTATTGATGGGAAGGGGCAGTAAAAAACATCAAAAGACAAAGAATCTACCACATAAATACAGCATTTCTGCTTCAAAAAAGATGATGGATACTAATGATCTGCCTGGCTTTTGTAGGGCAGAAATGCTTTCCACGGGTAAATATTTCTGACTCTGTCCTGGGCAGATCCCCACATCTTAGTTGCCAGGTGGCTTTAACCTAGAGGAAAGATTACAGACTGGTTCTCTTCATAAATCACTAGGTATAACATTCCAATGCATTCACCTCATCAGCTGGTACAAGCTGAGTATAAAACTGTCCAAAGGATTCTGGTGCAGGTCGTTTTCAAACTCCTCATAGATACACACATCAATTGACTGGGGTGAACTTGCAAACACTGAAAATAATTCTTGTCCATCAGCAGAATGGCTATTGTCCAGAAAGTCTCTCCTATAGCCTGTGTCTCATTTACCAATGGCCATCTTTGGTTTCACAAATCCATGATTATTGTCAAATTGGAGTGATTTACAGAGCAAGAAACCTATACTACTCTGCCTGCAGGCAGAGTTGCAAGTGCTCTCACCAGAAGCCTCTAAATTGGTATTCTGCTAGGTTCAGCTCAACAAGAACTATGCTAGGAGGGAAACTCCCTTGGATAACTGTAATATAGTAACTTATTTAATAATAGAAATTATGTCTTGAAACAAAACGTTTGGAAAATTTTTATTTCCAGCTTCAAAAGAAATGAGATTGTTTTGCCTTTTTAGTTTGTTCTTCCAAGAGAAGTTACAAGCAGAGAATAAAACTTAAAAAAAGTCTGTGAGCAAAATACATATTTGTTGTTTTATTTTGTTTCCCTTACACAAATTGTAAGTATAATTTTCTGAATAGTACTAGTTTAAGCATTTTCTTAGTAATATGCTAAAAGCAGTTCCATTTATTATTTTGCTCTTTCAATTTCAAAACCAAAACCTTGCCTTGAAACCTGACATTTGCTATTTCAAAATCTAGTTTTTCTGCATGAATCTTTCAGATTCACTTTTGGTTTTCTTTTTCTTGAATTGTCATCTATATAGTCTTTGCAAACCATGCTTCAATCAAATATTGTTACTGTGTATTCTGTTAATAATGGTAATGACTTTCAAACATAATTCATAAAATGGAAGGAGCAGTAGATGGTTTCACTAACTTAGCTGATAATGAAAAGTTAAACTGGTTAAATTTATTGCCACTTTTACAAAAAAATCCTGGTCAACTGGAAATATAATCATATTTATGTTTATGTGTCTATAAACATATTTTATCCATATAGCTCATTTATAAGTATGGGTGGAATTGATGTATGGTTTCAAAACTGATTAGGCACTGTGTAAAAATGACAAATTATTTCAAGTAAAGAGGAAACTAAGAAGTGAGGCATAACTATTTTATGTAAAGCTTAATAAACATGGAATATGTTAACAGGAAGGGCAACTGCATCAAAGCACAGAAATAAATTAAGAGACAGTTCTACAGATCTTTTTCTCTCTTTTCTCCTTTCTCTCTTGAATCTGAGTCAGCAGTGCCCTGGCAGCCAGGAGGGCCAGCCCTGTCCTGAGGGCATCAGGGACAGCATCGCCAACCAGGCAAGAGAGGGGATTGTCCTGCTCTGCTCTGACCTGGGGCGGCCTCACCTTGAATATTGTGTGCAGTTTTGGGTGCCACAATATAAGGGTATAAAACCGTTAGAGAGCATCTTAAAGAGGGCAATGAAGAGGTAAAGTTCTAGAGGGGAAGCCGTATGAGACGTGGCTGAGGTCACTTGGTCTGTTCAGCCTGGAGGAGACTGAGGGGAGAGACGTCACTGAAGTTACAACTTCCTCGTGAGGGGAAGAGGAGGGGCAGACACTAATCTCTTCTGTGTGTGACAGTGACAGGACCCGAGGGAATGGCCTGAAGCTGAGTCAGGGGAGGTTTAGGTTGGATATTAGAGAAAGGTTCTTCACCCAGAGGGTGGTTGGACACTGGAACAGCTCCCCAGGACAGTGGTCACAGCACCAAACTGATAGAGTTAAAAAAACATTTGGACAATGCTCTCAGGCACATGGTGTGACTCTTGGGGATGGTGCTGTGCAGGGTCAGGTGTTCAATTTGATGATCTTTGTGCTAATTCTGTGATTCTGTGATTTTCATAGAGGAGCAAAGGATTGTGAAGCATAGTGAAAAAGCAGGGAAGTAGGTTTAAGACAGAAAAAAATGCATTCTTGTGAGGTCACATGGCCTTTTCCTGTTCCTTAAAACATCTTATATTCTTGCTATGGGCCTCATTTTCAAACTGAACTACAGGCCAGCAAAACCAACTTTTACTGAGGAGATCATCCATGTCCTACTTGCAGACGCAATGACTTGTTCAGCTGAATCCCAGTTTTCTGTAAAGCAGCCTGGTCAGCAGCCTGACTCACACTCATTCTTTCCATCCCCACAGTGGGCTCCTTGCATAGATCACAACCTGCAACCAAAACACTGAGCTGTGTCGGATGGCAAAGTGCCTTGAAATGCTCGTGGTGTGGGTGCTGTGCTGATTCTCTGAACTCCCACATTCCACTGCTCATTTATATCTCTTTTCTGAGCGGGGATTTATCACCTTGTTCACAGATCCTCCCTGAGTTGTCCCTGCTTGTAGCACCTCCCTCCCCAACATAGTTGATGTGGGGACTTTGCCATTTTGGTGCATCATTCCATAAACTTTTTTATTGGAATCAGCACCATGTGGAGATGGAGGTTTATGGGATGCATGCACAGAGCATCTTCTTGCTCACAGGACTCTTCACACTTCTTGTACTGCTTAATAATCCTGTGGCAAATCTCCAAACCACGTAGCCAGGGCAGGTTTGCATTGCACAGAAGCACAGGTTCTATTGATTAAGCTGTTATCAACTATTGTTTAATAAAATATTTTATATTTACTTATTTGGGCATGCCTTTAGGCATATTTAAATGAAACTCTATCACTAACTGTTCTGCTGCTATTTTACTAGCTAACGTGCTCTTCACATTACAGCTGTCGACCATGGGATCAGCAATTTCCATGGCAAGGGACGTGTCCCATACGCATTGGATTCCCAGCTATGAGCAATGTAGCTATGTTTGGCTAAATCACATAAAAGACTTGCAGTCTGAGTCACATTTTTAAAATAGCTGAAAGATTTTATCCTTACCACAGTAGAATTTTCACTTCTGGACAGTTATGAATAATGACATTAAAATACACATTGGTGTAATCCTCATCACAGATAAGAAGATCTTGTCCGTCACATGGCTGCCTCATTCTTGTCAATCTTCATTCCTTGGGAAATCTTAATATAGACAGCACTGAAAATCTTTTAAAAATATCAATGTGATTATTGACATCTCCCAAGACATTGGAAGAGTAACACAAAAAACCAAAAATTGAAGGGACCAGATTTTCAGCTGTGGTAAGCTAAAGTATTTAACATATACAGCAATCGAAAAGTATATTTTAGGAACAGACTGAACAGACCTTTGTATAAAGCAGTTCCTATCCCAAATAACCTTTGAAATTCTCATTTAGAGAGCCCTATTCAGAGTCACAAAGTAACAGACAAAGTGTCCTGTTTGTGCTATGTAGCCCAAAAATTTCCATCTGTAAAGTTCATAAGCATCAGAAACAATGATAGCAATAATGATGTTCTTTCATTGCAAAATTTTAACTAATTTTACGTGGAAGGATATTCTGAATGAAATGTCTCCTTATTTCAGAAAGATAGTGGTGGCACCTCAGCCTTTGCAACAGCAAATAAAAGAATGTTAACCTCACAGCCAAACATTTCTGTCCTAGTGTCACAAAACCAGTGGTCCTGAGGAAAGTAAAAATGAAAATTGCTGTAGTAGTGTCAAGCAATTGTAAACGCAATCTGAAGAATTAAATTAGGTGAATACAAAGCACAGAAAAATAAAATCCAGAACTCCAATTCTTTGTAGCATTAACTAGTCTATCTTTCCTTTCCCTGATGCCTCTCACTTTTTTTGTCTTAAAATATCTAATAGAAAAAAATCATTAGCAAATTGTAATGAATAACAGTTCCTAAAATGAACTTGAAATTTAGCATATCTTTTCCAGATCTAAGGAAGAGTCTCTGTGTCACAAAGTTTCTCTGGTTTTCCAACTGGTCTAAAAATGATAATTACTTCTCCCTACAAACCCTGCTTCAGGTGGGCTTATTTAATCCAGGGTCCAATACCATTCCTATTGAAACGAATAAAAACTTGCCATTGCCTTCATTATAGCAGGGCCTGGCCATTACCTTGCAAAGAGAGCTGTTCCTACTGAACAAGATTATTGATTACTTGGCAGTTTCATTTCTGACTTGGGAATTAGAAAGTTAGTAAAAAAAATTAAGCATTCAAAAGAGATTATCCTATTTTTAAGACTAATGGTGACTTTAAGAGCAAATATTCAGCCCTAGAAAGTAAACAGATGACGACAGAGAAGTAAAATGAACTAAAATACTATTTACATTTTGATGCAATTGCTCAGTGGAATTTTGGTGGATGAAATCATCCCATAAAAGGGGAAAGGGGATGGTTTTCCTCCCTTCCTCCAGAACACAAGACAGGAACCAGGCCCTGCATTTTTACATGACACCAGTGTGTTCTTATACAGGGTCTAAAGACAAAGGAACGGTAAGAACCATCCCAAATAAAATCAAGGCAAGGCTACCTGTAGTCCTCTAGAGAATCCAACAGGTCAGCAAGGTTCTTCTTGAAGCTTTATTTGTCTTCTGGGTCATGTAACTATTAGTGGTGGGGTGGGATAAGTAGGATTTACGTATATACTAGCTGCCGTATTTCTAAAGGACTTTTTTCATCCCATGTGGTGAATGCTGCAGGATGGAGGTGCCCAAATTGCTCTGCCAAACCTGTCT
Organism: Acanthornis magna; assembly: GCA_036785705.1. Taxonomy (NCBI): domain Eukaryota; kingdom Metazoa; phylum Chordata; class Aves; order Passeriformes; family Acanthizidae; genus Acanthornis; species Acanthornis magna. The sequence goes on along the minus strand of JAWUZG010000060.1, from coordinate 3,868,489 downwards.
CATACTGATTGCTCCTCACACCCACATAGGGAAACATTCTCGTGCTTGCTATCTCAGCCTGGGAAACTGTGAAGTTACATCAGTGCTAAATCTATCAGAAGCATCATTTTCCTTGTTTTAGCTGCTGCAGTCCTGTTTGTTCATTAAGTGTTACCTGTTGAGGTTTTGGTCTGGTTTGTTATGTTGTTTCCACAACTGCAGGGTGTTGGTGGTCCCGATCTCATATTTGTGTAGTCAAATACTTGACTTCGGTGAAGCATTTTGCACTAGTGTTCAATGACTTTCCTCCATGCTCTCCCAGGATCAGTTTGACATGCTCAGTTTGAAATCTGTAGAGCTGTTTCTGTTACAGTCACCTTGACAAAGTGGTAACCAGCTCCCTGGTCTACATCATCCCCACTGCTAATGAAGGCACCAAAAATCTACCAGACATTGGACAGATCTTCAGTGACATCCTCCTCATACATCCTCTCAGTTTAAGAGCAAGCAATTGATAACTACTATTTACAGGACAGTTTTTAAAGAAATCAAGCACTCAAATCAGAGTAGTTTTAGTCAAAAGTCAGTGGGGTCTAGGGCACAATTCATAAAATCTTTAAGCCGGTGTCTAAAACAGGCAAAAGAATCTCACCATTGAGATGCCAATTTCTTTCCATTGACTATTCAGGTCTAGATATCCACTCTGTACTTGTCTAAAACTAGGTAAGGAAAATTTCAGCTGTTTACTCCTTTTCAGTTTTCTGTAACCTCATCTGTGTTGTTTAAAATGGTCTCAAGCAACCTCCTGTGATTTCATCAGGCCAAAAGTAACCAGCTTATCTAGGTACTCTCTTACTTGTTCTTCTTTATTCTGGCTTGAATTCTTACCCTTTGAGTGCAAATGAGGATCATGTTATCCAACTGAAGCAAAACAACATTAAATATTTTTGCCTCTTTGCAACTGTCATTCTTGTCCCCTTGAACAGTGGGCCCATTGTTTCCTTCCCACTTTCCACTTGCTACTAATGCACTTATGAAATGTTTTATTGTTACACATTTTACTGCTTGTTAGTTTAACTCTATTCCATGTCTGGCTTTTTTGATTTTCTGATTTTTTTCTGATATTTCAAGGACTAACAATTGTTGCAGTAGCTGGTCATTGCAAAAAGGCTCTAGAGGCTGACCCAGTACACATCAGAAGCTAGACTTGAAAAGCTCTGTAGGATATAAGGTGACAGTTAGCTGCTACACGTTGGCTGGAAAAATAATTATTTAGATAAAAGAACATAATTTACTGTAGTTGCAAATTGATAACATGTCACAGTCCCAAGTGCCAAGAACCTTGTCTCCCGTGGAGCACCATGGAGAACTACACAAAGAAAACTGCTTCCACTGCTTGCAGTGAGATTACCATTTGGCAATGTAGACTTCCTTGCAAGAAATTAGGAGCAAAGAATATTTCAGTTGCTGATATAAGCATTTTTTTGACATCTGGAACAAGCTGAAGTTTAAGCCACAGTACAGCATAAGTAGCTGACAGCACTGGTACCTGTCTCTGAGGGCTGCAAAGTCTTCAGGAAAAACTGCTGCTTTGGCAGGTAGAGACAAAACCAACCTGCAATGGACTGCTGAGAATTAGAAAGGCAGCTACCTAGACAATGATTCTTAAACTAGTAATGGACAAATTGTAATGACCTGACACATCTCTGCTTAAAATAAGACCTATAAAAGCTTTTGTATTTGTAAAAATCGTAACTATAAGCAACAAAGAGCAAAACATCTGTTGCTTCAGTTTGACATTTGTCTACAACAACTGTCAAGGTTCTCTCCTGGATAATGTAACAGTGCTCCTACTTAATAACTGCAATTACTCTAAATCTGTCATAAAACTGTAGAGTTTAACTAGACTATGAGGGGACATGTTATAACATTAAAAATATATTTTATAAGATATTTCATGATAAATTTTAATGGTGGAATTCTCATAATTTCTGCGGTGTTTGCAATCACAGTAAGGTCAATATTGCATTTAATTATACACCTGAAAATGCAAATATACTGGAAGCAGCCAAAGGGACTTTGGTTCCGATCAAATCATAAGGACACTAAGGTCTAGAAGTCAAAACAATAAAGAGAAAGCAATAGACAAGAAAAAGGAACAATTAACAGCACTCATCATCATCTTTTTGTTAATAGTAAGTTACACGTGCCGTTTTTGTGGATAGTATTCAATGACCTTTTCAAGTCACCAATCCTATCTTCCTCCCCCAGATTCCCCTAAATATAAAATTCAGTCACTTCTCTTTTTACAAATGTAGATCAGTAAACATGTGCATTGTTTCCATTCACATATTTCCATTAAGTGAAGAAGTTTTCTAAGATAAGAAATTCTTTTTGTTTGAGAACTCTCTGAATGAATCATTAGATGTCAGAAAACAATGTTTCAGCTCTGGGACTATTTGTCAATGCAGACCAGTTACAATGACAATAATAGTTGTTTTACTTTATACAGAAAACAAGCCAAAACCAAATGATATGATACATTGATTTCAAATGGGACACATGTCAGAAAAGCACCACAAAAAAATCTTTCCATCACAAAATATAAGGCTAGACTTGAACTGGCATGGCTATAGAAGACTTTTTTTTTTAGCAGAAATCCATGTTGTTCAGCATTCTTGGGCAGAATCATATAGAAAGATCTTGAGCTTCTCAAACCAGCTAGTCCATTCTCTGTTAAATAAGTGGTTCAGTCTGTGAGATAAATAAACAGTTTCATTAATGTTTACCTCTCTTGAATGCAAATAAAGAAAAAATGAATCAAACACAAGTTGAATATTTAATTCACTTTTCCTGATTTTCTTGGTAGATTTTCCTTTCCTTTTGTTCAGCATGTGCTTACCATTCTCGTGAGCAGTGCCTTTAGTGGGAGCAATTACCTTTTACTGGTATTTTTAACTTGGCTTTCTAACACTGCAAAATAGACCACTAAGGAAGATGCTGCATCTGATCATCAGCTTCTTGGTGCCTACCACGTTTATCCCTGCTACATGTTGAGGAGGTGAGTGCACAGTGATTCACAGAGGCCTGACAAGAGACATGAGAACAAATCCCAGCCCTGAAGTGTTTCAAGGAAATGTTTCAAGAGTTGTGGCTGAAGGAACTCAGAGATTGCTGGCAAGGTGAGTGCTGGAGTGAGCCCTGATCGTATTCTGGGTGCCACATTTTTGCATTGAAAATACACACGGAAGAGCTGCACAAGTGGGGACTGTAGCTGTAGCTAGTAATGGGGTGAGCTTTTCCTGGGCATCAGCCTGTCTGTAAAAAGGTCACATGCGAATGAGCTTTTCTTGCAGGAAAAGCCCGGGATATTGTTACTCATGCATATCCCCAGGAGATGCTCAGCACGTGCAGGGTTCGTATCAGCGTGCTGTGACCCTGCAGACTCTCACTCGGTCTCCATCTCTTCTCTCAAACAAAGGCATGCAAAGCTGTTCCCTGCCCTGGCCAGCACAGCCTGGCCACATCCACACCCTGCAGCCCTCCAGATCAGGCTGCCCATACACAATTCTTGCTACACATACAGGCTCTGCTGCCACAGGCAGAAAGTCTGCCAGAGCCTCTTCTGTCAGTCCAGCAGCACAGCCAGGGACAGCACCAGAGCACTGGCACCAGTGCAGACACTGCTACACTATCCAACACCAAGCTCCCCGAAGCCAACAGGGAAGGGTGATTAACATCCTTTAATATAAGAGCCTCCCTCTCATCTACCATGTCGATGATGTCAAAAGTGAATGAGTAAGATCTGAAGCTTTCTTTCTACTGTTTCCTATGAATAATCATATATGGTAGAGTCAAATTCTCATTAAATACCAAAAATTACTTTTGGTGACCACAGAATATAAAAACCAGATCATGGTGTATTACGATGAAATGGCATCAGAGCTCCTGCACCTGGCAAGGTAATGCCTAATAGAGACATGCTATCTCCAGTTTATAGAGAAATGGCCAAGGTTATGTCACAAAAAAGCAATATAAAGAGAAGTGATCACAGTGCAAGAAAATGGGGGGGGGGGGGGAGCAACAAAAAAAAGGAAATGTAATATCCTGTAAAAATCAAAACAAAGCAAAAACCTTTCCAAGGAAAAGGAAGCATAAAGGGAAAGAGAATAAACAAAAAGAAAAGAAGATACTATGGATTAAAAGAAAATTATCAGGAAGGAGAAAACAAATGAGACTACATCTTGGGAAAAGGAAAAATATCATAAAGGAGTCTGAATTTAGACTCATGGAATTGATTTTACTTGCACACCTAACAGCTAAATATACAGTATTTCTCTGAAAATCTTTCATGAGTCAGTGCAGAGTGAGAATAGAGTGGAAGATGATAATTTCAACTAATGGTTGTTGATGTCATTGGAGAAAAGTCTTTACATATTCCTCTGCAGAAAATTCAGCCACTGGGCTTTTGTAGTTAAAATAAAAATACTTTCCACTAGACTTTTTTATAGTGAGTTATAGAATCTACAAGAAGAAGAAGAAAAGCCAATGCAAGACTTATGCAAGACTGGGTGATGTGTGTTGCTCTACAACTCCAGTTGTGGTTTTAATTTTCTGCAATAGATTTGCTTTTACTTGTTCATTTCCCTGTGTATATGATCTTTCAATAATTTACTGACATCAGCCATGGGCTAACCAAGAAAATAGATTGTATGAAAACAAGCCTTTTACAAACAGAGGAAACATTGTTGCAAAATATATGACCCAAAAGGGCTTACAGATGTCTTACAAAGGAGAAGGTTGGTGGCCTAAATCAACCATAGCCGAATCCATTTTGTGACAGAATTGAGAAATTATCTTTATGAAGTGAGGACTGATAGGGGACTATGGGTTCTAGCAAATAATCCAACTTCTGGGCCACAGGAGATACACATTGGAAAACTTTATAGAGGAAAAGCCTCAGGAAGGGTGATAGAAGATTTCAGTTCATGCTTGCTTTTTGTGAACATTTGAATAATGTCAAGGGCACAGTTCCCAACACACTGGAACCTGCCATATGTTGGCACCCACCATATGTGTAAAGATATTCACCTCTGGCATGAAACATCTTGGGACAACGGGAAGTGTTACAATATCAACTCTTGAGTATTTTCATGTTACCATCTGCATTCAAAATGCAGAAGTGCTTCAGATTCACAAAGAAGATGAGATAGTAATGACATGTATGGACCAGAAACAACACAGGGCTCCACAGTACAAGGCGTGCCATTACACCATCACAGTCTAGCACCAGTATAAATGGCCCCAACCTTGGCAAAATGAGCAAAGCTCCACCAGCCCACCTGAGCCCAACTCAGTACCTCCCCACTGAGCTCAGCAGTTTGACCCAGCACACCCTCAGTCCAAACACTTTCTGTATAACTTACCCTTCCTTTTCCTGCTTTCCTGTGGTGACGTTCTTGCAACATCTGGATCTGTTCTTAGTTAAGGACAGGAAAAGAATGGAGTGAAGCTGCTGTTATTAGCCTTACATATCAGTGCCACGGACGAGCACAGAGTTTGCCTGCATTTTTACATTCTCAGTCTGCATTTTCACTGTTTTCTGTCTCTTCCAGTTCCTGCAGAACTCCCAGCTGCAAATAGGCCCACAATAAATGGAACTTTTGCATCAGCCACAGAACTCTGAAACCTGTAAAACTTCTCAGACTTTCCATTTCCATATAAGCCACAATAACTCTTGCTAAACTTTGTATTTAAAATAACTGTACTCTGTATGTATATTTCCCTGCATTACGTAATAGGAAGAGAGATCTGGTATCTAACACAGGGCTGAGTGGTTTTTTTTTTCAGTGAGCTACAATAACTCCATATGCCAAAACATTAAAATAGCTCCAGTTTTTTTTGTGAGTGGGAATAAGGCATATGCAATTTTCTCCATATGAATTTTTAACCTGCTATCTCCCAAGTTTCTTATAAGCAATGTGAGCATGTAAAGTTACTCTTGTTAAAACAAAAATTAATCTTGAAGTGAATATTTGCCAAAACTAGATTTTACACTGGCACCATATATCACAACAACTTACTATCATGTTTTTAATAACAAGATACCTGGAGAAATTTTTATATGAGCAAATGTTAGAAATGGGCATGTTGTTTTAGGTAATGGACAATGCAATGAAGCTGAAGTTTTATTTCCTTAAGCCCATAATGCCAACAAGGTAAGGGCTTGCAACACTGCTTTTCATAATGGAAGCAAATTAGCATACTCCTAGCTGGTATGTTTAGTTATTAACTTCAACCTTATGTGAAAACAAGACATGGAAAATGCTGGAACTCTCTAGCCAACAATTCTTAGTTTACTTGAGGATGAGTTCCTGCTTACAGTGACAATTACCACAGTTTTGGCAATCAAACATGATAGAAACACTGCTGCTAATTTACTAAGCATCATATTCACCTACACGATTCCAGACTTCAAATCTCTTTTCTGACTGTCTGTGGTCCTGCTTACTGACTTCATAATTCTTTGTTTCCCATTTAGGGTTTTGTCCCATTCCTTCCCCAGCCAAATTTTGCTCCTAACCTCACCCACATGTACTCATTTAGTATGTGAAGCCAGCTGGGAACCATAAGGGTGACCAAACAGATTATTAAGAAGAAGCTTACGGGGCTGACACATGGAAGAAGGGCCAAAATACAGATTTATGGCCCCTAAGCCCTAAGAGTAGGAGGTGATGGAAGATAAAAGGAGCAGCAACCTGATGAGAAAAGTGCAGACAAACATTCCCATTGGAGAGGAAGTCTAATTTTTGAAAGGCTTTTAGCAGTGAGCTTTTCTGCTCTAGATGCACTTCCATGTCTGCATAGTTTCCTCCTTCTTCATACATTCCTTCTCCAAGCTGCCCTCCCACACCCCATCCCCCAAGTGGCCACTTTCACCTTGTTTTCAGCAAAATGTCAGAAAGGATAATGTCAGAAATGTTGGAAGGGATCACAATGGGTATCTAGGATCCCTGGTCAAGCAGGATTAACCTTGCACAGGATTAGGTGCAGACAGTTCTTGAATGTGTCAGTGAGGGAGGGAGACTCCACAATTTCTCTGGGGAATCTGTTCCAGTGCGCAGTCACCTGCAAAGCAAAGTGTCAGTCAGTTCAAAACTGCAAATGAAGAAAACAATTCCCAGTCCGAAGCTGGGAAGCTTCTCACCATACTGAGATACAGCCAGACTGGCTTCCACTTTTGCTCCTGGGCTTAATTTCCCATTGGCCATGTCCTATTGCATCTCTGAGTCAGTTAACAAGAAAATGTGAGGAGAAGAGATGCATGCAAACAGAAGCCCAGCTGGATTTGGACAAGTTGTAGTTTTGTTATGTTCTGTTCCTATGTGTCCATTCTTCTTCATTTTTTCTTGCCTTTTTGTTAGCTTTTTGTTGTGTCATCTCTGTGTCCACTTTGGCTTCTCTCTGCTGGCATGAAATGTTCTGCTGCCAGAGCTGAAAATGCTGAGCCAGCCTCAGGGGTCTTGTGAAGAATGTTGTTCCATTGCTCCATACAATTTAGCTCAGTGTTATTGCTTGTAAAATAATCCTCTTTTAAATACAACCACCTTACAATCACTTTACAGCCTCCTGTGGCAATGAATTCCACATGCTCCTTAAAGACCACATAGTTAATTTTATTTACCACTCATCGTATTCTTTGTATAGTTATTACAAGCCAAACAGGGAGAGAGATACACACATTTATTTTACCATTTCACTGTATATTCCACATTCTTAACCCCTTCAGCCAACCACCTTTTATCAAAGGATGAGCAAGACTGCTATTCCTATTACTATTTTAAAATTAAGCATCCATCCTACAATCATGTAATAAATACAAAGATTCTCCATAGCCTCCTTCAGATGATATGTTGTATATTTTCTATATGCAGCTATCATAGCTTCATTCACTGATTAAATCAAATTTCTGCATTTCCTTTTACTGATGGATTTAAATTACTTATTTTAAATAATCCAAAATTTTCTTTGGAGAAATAAACATTTGAATTAGGAGTGTGTGAAACTTGCAAATGGGTCACTGATCTCTAATAAATGTATTTCAGTTGTCTAATGTGAATATGAAAGCATTATAATTCATTTTCTGGGGAATTTGTTCCACTAAGAATTTCAGAACTGTTCTCCTACCAGAAAATCCACCTTGACCTACCTTGCCAAGACTCCTGTTGAGTCAATTTAAATAAATTACTATAACAGATTGCGTTTTCATGAAAAAGAGAATTGAAATAACTTCTAATCTGACAACATGTTTACATTTATTTATTTATTTATTTATTTATACTTACTCTCATTCTGTCCAAGCTCTTCTTCATCTCCCTCACTTTAACACATCTCATTTGGAATAGAGAGTGCATAGGAGACCCACGAAATATGAAACCTGTCTGAAGGGAAAGTTCTAGCACTTTGGCTCTTGCCATTAAGCACTTGGAACTGTAACTCTCTGGTGCACGTGTGCCAGCAGTCTCTGACATGGCCTGTGGGCAGACACCAGACCATGTAGCTGTGGTCACCAGAAAAAGGTGTCCTCGGTATTGGAAGCAGGAGAGAGTCTAAGGCAGAGTCCTGTGGCAACAAGGATATGTGTGTACTGGATGGTGTAGGTATGAAAAGATAGACCATGATTTCTCACTTCAAAGATATTTGTGTGCTGCTCCTAAAATCTCAGGCTCTTGACCATTGGCATTATAATCTTTTGCTCCTTCCACAGATGAGTTTTCACATATCTTTGACTTGAATTGTTAATGCTATTTGGTGTTGATCTTCTTGTTAAGACTGATTTCATTAGACTGGTTAAAAAAAATAGAACAAAAATCATACTTCTCTGTACCATACTGTGCGACTTCAATTATAGTCATGACAACAAAAGGCAACAGACAGCTCACAGTCATTCAGAAACTTTTTTTTTTCCTATTAAGAAGACATTAAAAATCTTAATTCCCCACATTCTCAGTTTGGTTTCCAATGAAAAGTACAGTTGATTGAAATGCTAATGAGAGAAAAAGGAGACAAACAAGGAAAGAAATCTATGAATCTACAAAGATGGCTTTGCAAAGACACAGAAAAAGCTAATTATTAGAATGTCTGTCATCAGACATTATCATATCTGTCATCTGATGCTACCAGAAATGCTGTGTGGTGACCTCCTGGTGTATTCTAGAAATTGCTCACTTGCCTGTACAGAAACTCGTCTTAATTTCATAAAGATGAGTAAATGCTGATGGGAATCTTTCTTTTCAATTGACTCTTTTTGTCTTGAATTCTTAAAAAAAAAAAAAAAAGAAAAAAAGAAAAAAGTGTAAAACATTTATTTTTTTGTTTATTTGTTTATTTTAAATCATCACTGTTTTTAGGCCATGGGGACTCTGTTACAGTAAAATGTAAACAGCCTGAGCTTCTCATAATTTGAATTTTATACCTGTTCATAATTTGAATTTTATACCTGTTTTTTTGGTAGTAACAGGAATTTGGCAGGGTTTTTCTTCATGGTTATATTTACAGGGCTGAGGCCCTGATAATGTTACAGCTAATTGTCCTAATGACAGCCTAACCCAGCAGCAAACCCTGTCATTTCCTCTTAGCTCACCTCCTCCTTCTCCGGATACCTGTACAATACAAATAATGTTCATCTTTACTGGCAGTGCAGCCATACAAAGAGCCATCCTTTTATGAGATTTCAGTGGGAAACCCAGGAACAGAGGCCTTAACTCTGTGTGTAAGGATAATGTTCTACAGACTAGCAGTATAATCTCAGAGGCAAAATATTTCCTGTATTACAGCAAAAAATTAACATAAAGCTTAATCTTGTAAAGATATGTTTCTGTATGGGTCATGAGGTTTTCGTTTAGACAGCAAACTTCCATAAGAAAAAGAAAATCTTCATTCAAGGACAAATCAGTCGAGAAACTCTTGGCTTCAAAAATGTTGGATGTGCTTGAATACAAACAAAAAATGCTACAGTGCTTGTGTACAAACATTTGATAGAATTACATTCCAGTTTGCATGAAGTAACATGATTCATCTGTTCCAGACTCACAGAATCATCAAGGTTGGAAGTGGCATTCCGCATCATCCAATCCAACCATCAACAACCACCAAAACCATATACCCAAGTCCCACATCCAGATACCTCTTAAACACTTCCAGAGATGGTAACCCTAAAACACCACTGGGCAACTTATTCCAATTCCCAACTCCTTTTTCAGTGATTTTTTTTTCCCATATCTAATCTGAACCTCCCCTGGTGCAACTTAAGGTCATTCCCTCTCATGTTTTCACTTCAGACACGGCAGAAGAGACCAACCCCTGCCTCACTACACCCCTCTTTCAGGTAATTTAGAGAGCAATGAGGTCCCCTCTGAACCTCCTTTTCTTCATACTAAACAACCTCAGTTCCCTCACAAGACCTGAGCTCCAGACCCTTCACCAGTTTCATTGCCCCTCTTTGGATGCTCTCCAGTACTTCAATATCTTTTTTAAGTGAAGGACCCAAAACTGAGCACAGGACTTGAGGTGTAGCCACATCAGTGCCAGGTACAGGGAACCATCACTGCCCTGGTCCTGCTGACCACACTACTCCTCACACAGGCCAGGTGCCATTGGCCTTCTTGGCCACCTGAGCACACTCTGGCTCATGTTCAGCTGCTGTCACCAGCACTCCCAGGTCCTTTCTGCTAAGCAGCTTTCCAGCCACTCTGCCCCCAACCTGTGGCACTACCTGGGGCTGTTGAGACTCAGGTGCAGGACTCAGCACTTGGCCTTGTTGAACCTCACACAATTGGCCTCAGCCCATTGATCCAGCCTGTCCAGGTCCCTCTGCAGAGCCTGCCCTGCAGCAGATCAACAATCACCCACAGCTTGGTGTTGTCAGCAAACTGACTGAGGGTGCCCTCAATCCCATTGTCCAGATCTTTGATGAAGATATTAAACAGAACTGGCCAATACAGAGCCCTGGAGAACCCCTCTAGTGATCAGCTACCAACAGGATGTGTCACCATTCACCAGCACTCTCTGGGCCCAGCCATCCAGGCAGTTTTAATCCAGCAAAGGGTGCACCTCTCCAAGCCATGGGCTGCTAGCTTCTCCAGGATAATGCTGTGAAAGATGGTGTCAAGCACTTTGTTGAAATCTAGACAGACAATATCCACAGCCTTTCCCTCACCAAGCAAGTGGGTCACTTTATCATGGAAGATCAGGTTGGTCAAGCAGGACCTTCCTTTGGTAAATGTATGTTGGCTTGGCCTGATCCCTGCATGTGCTGTATGATGGTACTCAGGAAGATCTGCTCCATGACCTCCCTGGTACTGAGGTCAGGCAACAGGCTGGTAATTCCCCAGATCACCCTTCCAACCCTTCTTGTAGATGAGTGGTATATTTGCTAATTTCCAGTCAAGTGGGACTTCTCCGGTTAACCAGAACTGCTGGTAAATGAGTAAGAGTGGCTTGGTGAGCTCTTTTGCCAGCTCCCTCATTACTCTTGGATGTATCCCATCTGGAAAAATTTATTAAATTTATTGAATTTAATAAAGAGCAAAGGCCACTTTGGCAGTCTCCTGGAATCCTATAGTATTGGTTTAGGTAGCAGGCAGTTGTGAACCTAATAACAGTAGAGGCTTCAAGCCAAAACTCTGCCCTGGACATGGACGTGCAGCTTCCCTGCGAAGGCTTTGTGCTGTCCACAGCCTCCTCTGGGACAGAGCATAACTGTAATTCCCCACTGAGACAGTGCCAACACACAGTGGTGGAAGACAGAGTGACACCTTTTTTCCGACCACATGCAACTTCAGAAAAGCTTTAAACAGCTTAGAGGTAATAAAATATGAAATGCTGAAAACTTGTAAGTTAATAGAAAAAAATAAGAATGTGCGAGTGTGAGAAAAGAGTAAATGAAAGCTGATTAGCACACAGTGTTTAATAATACGGATGGATGCTAAACCCAGTTTGGGGGACTTACTGTTTTTGTTTGCTTGCATTATGTCTTTCACATCTGCTAATCATATCCTCATGTCTGCAGAGGTGGAATTTCTCATAATTAGTGGAAAATATAACAGCTTTATATAAAACAGGCTTATAATAAAAAGTGTTTTGACACTTCCACACAGGTTATAATCCTGATAACTTCATATGGACACAGTCCAAGTCTGACAATGAAACAAAAAACAACAACAACAATAAAATTCAAACAAAGAAAAAAACCCAAAGAAACAAGAAAAAACCACTCAAAAGACTGTTGGAGATTTCTTTTCTTGGTATTTAGATGATTTCTATGGCTTTTCATGAGAAGTGATTTTATAGCCTTCTTCCAGCTGATTGTCCATGCACTTTTAAGTATTGGCAAATGTTGAACATATGTAGGTCAAAGGCACTCTCTTCAATAATATTTCATTTTTATGTGCAATGGCTGTATACTAAAGTGGCAGAAAGGAAGCAGCATAAGCCCATAGCAACAAGAATGCTCCTGGTCCTGCAGTAGAACCCTGTGTCCCTCAGCCTTACAGGAGATTGCTGTACCCTGTACAAACTGTGTGCAACTAAATTTGGGAGAGGTTTTTATTAGGCAGATGTGCTCAGAGGTGGGGAGTTTATACCTGTATTCTTGTGTACATCCTGTCCTGATTCTCGCAGGCCTTCAGTTTCCTCTTTGCAAATGAGAAATATTGCAATAATAGCAGAATTTATGAACATCATTCAAGTGTTAATTAATGTCAACATTGAGACACCATTGTAATGGGTATGTAACTATTCATGAAGACATCCTGTAAATTAGAGGTACTCAATACCTCTAGGAATCATTCATCCCTTTCCAAGATCAGGGCATTGATGTCCATTTCTTTCCCAACTTTTACCATGCATATATAAACTGAGGGCTTTCCTTTTTCCTTTGGGTTTTTCAGATCCATCCAGGAGCAGTGCTCATGCATCTGGCCAAAAGTAGAAAGTTATTTCTTCTGGGAGAAGCCTAACTCAGCATGGGGAGGACATGCCTTGTCATCACATGGGCAAGACAAAGAAATTACCACCCCATTTGTACAGCAGAGATCCTGAAACAGTGACTCACAACAGCCCTGCCCCGAGGAGCACTGATGCAGAACTCACTCAAAATGACTAAGGTGGTATATGCCTTACTCCATAACTCCAGGCACTTTGCCTCAGCCAAGTTATTGCTAATGCTCTCCTAGGGAGACAGAGTTTGAAATGGTCTTCTAGTGGTGTGGAGTTAGAGTCAATCAACAATTTATATACACCACCATTTTCCTCAGAAACAGTCTTTTAAAAGAAAATTTGCCACTAAAGTTTCTGCACCTCATTTCTGTGGCATTTGCTTTCAAAATAATTTTTTAAAAAAGGGTTTACCATAAAGAATGCTTAGGACAAAAAACAAATTTTGCAAATCAGTTACATAAAATATTCAACTCAAAAAAATCACAGCGAAAAGCACACACTCCCCTTCCCCTGAAACATGTAAGACCAGTAGGAAACACTGTGCTTAAAAATATCCACCCTTTAAGATATGGAATGATTTTCACCTGGTAGATAAATGTATTTAGCCTTTCTGCTATAAGGCCATTTCTCCTTTCCATTAACGAAAATAGCTCTAATTATATTTTCTTGCTTTTCACAGTAACTAAACTCTATGAATAGGTGTATGAAAATAGGCAGCTATAACAGACAAATGTAAAGTCACACTCAAAACCTCATTCACTTCACTAATTGCACATGATTATTATAAAAATGTGTTAGTGCTTACTATGACCTGCTAAGGGGAAAACAGCAAATCAATCAAGATTGCAATTATGTTCTGAATACCATTAATAACCTGACTAAGATGGGCATTCAGCAGATAATTAAGTTAAAACATACAAATTTATGGTGTTGTTTTTAACAGACCCCACAGCAGTTTTCCATCCTGTAGTTCATCACCCTTGTATGAGCTTTCCCCAAGCATTTCTCCAGCAATGCAATTCCACTCCAGAGAATCACAAAGCCAGTAAAGAGAACAGATTTTCAAGACACCTCCCCAAAGCAAAGAAGTTGGTAGTGACTTGTTTGTTTGAGCATCTCCTCTCCAAATAAGCCAGACAAAAAGTAACAACCTGTGAAGAGACACTTGTCCTCTGCAATAGTGAACGGGCAATTATGCAAAATGGCCAGCAATGAGCTAGAAAATGCTCAGAAGCTTCATCCTTTTAATAAGCCTTGTGAGGGCTCTAAAGCTAAATTTAAACCTGTCCTCATCAGTGATGCTCTGAACTGAGTGGTGTTTTGCCACAGTCAGCAAAACTGTGCTTGCATCAACATAATGCGCACTTCTGCAGTAGAGCACTGAATACCTGGCCTCCGCGGAGCTGTACTGTACTGATGGATTTGCTCCTTTTTACAACATTGATTTTGAGTTTGAAAAGGTTTAAATTGTCATAAACAATTCCCCTTTTATGTTTTCCTTAGGTTACCATTGAGGAACTGTATTCAACCCTGTTCTTGTTGAGTGTAGATTTTCCGACCTCACATCTCATTTTTATTTCCGTTAACCACTCTCAGCTGTTCACAAGCTTCCTTTGCTTACAAAAAGTTATGGTAAGGGAAAAAACCCAAAAGCACAACTTAAGAAACCACCACAACTTGGCCAATCCACCTTTCTGAAAGTTAACAGAATTCTGAATACTTATTTTCAATTACTATTTTGTTTTGTTCTTCACTTTACACCCAGCTGCAAGAAAGCAAGACAATGTAGAAGAGATGTTCAACAGTACAAAGAGAACACAAAAAAAAGGAAAAAAAAAATCCAAACCAGTCTGAGCCTCTCTAAAGAAATGGCAGACATATTTGGTATTAATAGACTTAATACAAAAAATTAAGCAAACAAACAAAAAGCCTGCAAAAACATTTTCTGAAAATTTTCTGAAATAAATTGGAAGTCTTATGAATTATTTCATAAAAGTATTTACATATCAATGTTAATTGATAAAATATTTTAAATTGGACAATTTCAAAATATTAATGTTTTATGCCACTGAAAATAGAATTTAAAATGACCTAACAGCAGACTTGAGGTAAACGTAGTGACTTTATTATCGGCAAATAGTTATAGAGAAGATGCAAAACATAGCTATGAATGCATAGATCTAATTTATTTATTTTACTTTCTGTTTAGACACATAGCATACATGAGGGTGAGCTAAGCTTTTAAAAGTATTATCTCTTTTGAGACTGTGTGAAGAAAAATTAATCCTGAAATTCATGTGTTCATGCAATGACCAAATCAGTGGCTTCATTCCTTCTACAGTGTGCAGCAGCTGAGAGCTCTGGTAGGGTCTCCAGCCAATGAGATGGGCCAGCTCTGTTCTCATTCAGATAGGAAAAGTTCCTAAAATATCTGAATTCTCATTGTGCCTGTCTCCTTTGCAGTTAAAAGAGAAGGGGTAGACTTTCCCACTTTTCATAACTTAAAGAGTTGGTAAGCATAACACATGAGATTCATCTTATTTAACATCATCATTTACAGTGAATTTAACTTTCTGCTGAGCTTTAGTGATGATGCCCTCCTGCTACCCAAACCTCGGCACATAAACATAATGCAGTACTCAAGAGAGTAATTTATTGGAAACAAAACTTCCAAAATATTTCAGATATTTACCTTAGCACAAAAACTTTAGTATTTGATGAATAATATTATAGAATCATCTGCTTCTTTCTACTGGCTATTAAAATCCCTTAGTACCTATTTAAATAGGTACATTTAAACTATGAATGTCTGAAGTAATTGAAAGATACTTTCAGAAGTCAAGCACTTTCTACTGAAACATTATTTTCTTGCCTCAACAAATTCATCACTTTCCAATGGACTTTTCTTGATGGTATACTCATAGAAGCTTTGTGATGATTAATTATAAATGAGATGATAGAAATTTAATCAATTCCATTAAGAGACTATTTCACATTCAAACTGGTCTCATGTTAAGATTTGCCTTGTAACATTTCAGCTAAATATTCAGCAGCTGTTTCCCACACTTCTGTGAGCATTTCCTTTGGGTACCTTGCACAGTTCTCTTCCTGAAGCTGCTGAGAGCTTTCAGGTCTTTCTGTACCAAGAGAACTAAACAACTAAAAGGAAAGCAATCAGTCAGCCTTTCTGTTTTGGTGTAATTCCAAATCACACTATAATGACTATGTTAAACTTCTTCAGAATGTGAGAAGAAGGGGTCAGAGCTCGAAGAAAACAAAGTTTATGGAGTCAATTTGGAGCACCACAGCAAGAATCTATGTACTGCTGGAACTCCATGAGACATAAAACTGAGATCCTGGTTACTTGTGACTATTGAAGGCTTTTTTTCCAAAAGTGAAAATGCTAATGATGGTTTTCTATAACATCTGAGTAAAGCAATAGCACCCCAGCACAGCACACATCTAAAGTGATGATCAGGGTAAGCAAAACAAGGGATTGTGATTCTGCACTAAAAATAGGACGGCAGAGAATTTATGTCTTAACAGCAGCAAGAAGAAGATTTAAGTAGGGTGTAAGTAGCCAAGTGACTTTGAACACTGACAGCTCCACATATATTGATCATCCTGCAGCCAGTGCACACCCAGTGCTCTCACAAGCTTCTGCCACCTTCTACTCTGGTGTGCAGGACAGTCTGAGCTGCACACAACGGGTGGCTTTTTCAGTAGACAGGCATAATTTCACAGTAGAGTTTTTAAGATGTGTGTGTATCTAAAATGGCTCACAGGCCAGGTAAGAGATTCCATGGGGAAAAAAAAAAAAAGCTAAAATTAATAGCAATTTTTTACCTTGGAGTTACACTGTTAGAACTTTGGACAAGATGTGGAAAAATTGGTTTGTACCTAAATAGCAGAGATAAGATATTTATCAATCTCACTTTTATTCACTTCTGTCATCACTAATTTTTTGAGGAAAAGATTTGCAGACTAGGAATTAATGTTCTTACAATGAATCGTTATTCTGGATTAAAGCATACTCTGAAGGACAGTCAAGCACATGACAATTTTTATGACAAATTAAACTCTTCTATATTTAACCCTCTAGTAATAATTTGCTGTAGCTGTAATGGTGTAAGACCCAGTGGTCTTAAAAGAGCTGCATATGGGTGTGAAATTTTGTATTACACCAGATAAAAAATTAAAACTGGCTTTTTGGTACAGAACCTTTAAGAGCTGAAGCTGATGTTGCCATTTATTTAAATCTTGAGAGACAATAATTATATTAGAATATATTATCCGTATTGTCTGTTCTACAGCATATTTTTGAGACTTCTTTCCAATAGCAGCACTGGCCAGAATAGCTCTTGTGCAATACATTGTGCTACAGTATCTATTTGGAATAGTTTGTTGTGGTTTCATCTGTGAACAATCTATTTTTTATTACAGGCTTTATTTTTTTTAATCACTTGGTGAATGGTGTAAATGTTACAATTAATTCAGAATAAAACAATCTGTATTTTAAAATACACTGCCCATGAAAGGAGGTATTCCAGCTTAACTACTGCTAACTCATTTATTCCACTAAAGCTATCCCAGTCCACTTCCTTGCAGAGACAAATTCAGAAACAGCAGGAATGAGTTCCAAATACTGTACACAAACGTGTTAAATTTATTTTATAGCTTTAATCAAAATCTCATTTCTGTATTTGCATTTTTACAATTTTTTTAAAGAAACATAGGACTAGATATTTGTCCTGGGATTGCTTCTTTTGGGATAGCAACTTGTTATTAAATGTTTCATGACATTTCACAAGAATTGGTGTTGATGCCAATTTTTCAGCCAGACTCTAACTCATGTAATTATATTCTACTTTTGTAAATTACGCCTGAAGTTTCAATTTTATGTTATCCATTTTTCTTCCTTATTTTAAGATACTGAGCTTTATTTCTGTGTACCATTATGCAGCTGAAGTTACCTGTTTTGGATTCTACTAGTGAGTGACATGGTTTTAATAAATACAATTTGTTTCAGAAGAGCAATATAGATGTTAGTTATTAGACTTTCACTTTAAATTCTTCAGATGAAAGATGTAATCATAGTATAATCTATTGCTATGCTGTTCTCCATCACAGCTTTTCTACTTAAGAAGAGCCCATAAAATTTACCTCTTTCTTGAAAAAATGCCTTTCTGTCTACAATATTTCCCAAAATGTTACAGCAATAAGGTATAGAGAGAAAAAGTCCAATATAGATTGGAATTTAACAGTTTTTCTTGAAGAAACATTTTTAAATGCAGAATCAGAGCTGCTGTAAGCCATGCTGATGACTGTAGGTTGCATTCTGGTAGACTCTTTTTCATTTTTTCTGGGTAGTTTTGATCTAATATCTACAGGAAAAGAGAATCTTCCTTATAAATACTAGGAATCTTCTGTTCTAAAAGTTAGATTTTTAAATTGCAAACTGATATGTATTCCCCGGAGATGCACTGACCTGAGAAAGAAAAAATGCACTGCCTTGAGCTTTTGCAAATCACTTTTTTTTTTTTTTTTTCTGATGAGCTGGACCACTGTTTTGTTAATACAGAATTTCAATATTGTCTTCCAAATTTGTTTCATTGTCCTTTTCATGACACACTTTTGTACTGATCAATACAGTAGCTGCAAAAGAAATTTGGAACCATGTTTCTGGGTTCAAAACTACATCTGAAAAAAACTTGTGGTGGCACAACACATCATCTCTGTTGGTTGCCTCAATGGAATAAAAATTAAAGAACCTGAGATGAAATTTATCATTCATAGAAGAAAATATATTTAAGTATCATTGATCTCCTGTTTTGGTGAACAGGCCCTCTTTGCACAACAGTGAGTTTTACCTTTAACCAAGACAAAGATTACATGGATCTTTAGAGAGCCTTTTCAGGATGAACCAGAAAGGGAGGAAATGTGCACTCTGGTGATCAGCACTAGATCTGTTCCAGAAAGATGTCAGTCACCAAACCTGTCAAGATGGCATCTTGCTCAAACACAAAATCAATCAATGAAAATAAGTTCCACCAAGTAAATAATGTCTTCAGGGGGTGAAGGAGGCAAGGGAATTACAATTTTAACTTGTGTTTTCCCTTGTTTTCATCTCATACCTATGCCATCCAAGGGCAAGTAAACAGCTTCCTCAGAGAGTCATCTGTTGCTAGAGAGCCTTGCATGAGCAAGGTGGGACCAAGTGAATTAACTCTCTGATGTTTTCCATTCCAACAACAGCAGGACAGAGATCCTGAAATCATTCCCACTCTTTAAGGTCCCGTTGGTTACTCTGTGAACAAAGTGGTGATGAGGAGAAGATTTTAGTTCAAGAGTGTGAATTTCATGTGTTAAAAGAATAGCTCTTCCATTTGCTGTTCAAAACATGAGTAAATGGAGAATGGAGGGAAAAACAGACCTTTAAATCAGGTCTCAGGGGAAACAAAAGTTTAATCCCTGCACATTTTAAGTGAAGCAGTCTATTCCAGCCATTATATTTGCTAAACAATGAAAATTATAGCAAACACTTCAAGTACAACAAACTGAGACATCACAAATGGCTCTTCAGAGCAAATACTCTGGGTCTGTGCACAGACATTTGATGTCTGATAATGTTTTCTCCTTAGCAGTGTACTGGTGAGCTTCATGAACTTGAATAAACTTGGAAATAATATCCCTCGGTTTTGTTTGGGGCTAGAGACAATTTCCTTCCCCCCTTATAGATAGAATTTTATACTGACTGTGAAGTTAGAAAACAGGATGTCTGCACTGTCATGGTACATTTTATAATTACAGCTCAAGATGGGAGAATTCAAGAGAATTTGAACTGTACTCCAGAGAAGAGGGACATGAAAGGTTCTGATTTTACTCTGTAAATTTTCTCCAAGCAAAATGATGAGAAAATTACAACAAAAACAAGCAGTTTGTTTAGTGTGGTTCAAATTACAATATCTATGCATATCTACATTACAATCCTTTTTGGGTTTCTCATTGTTTGTGGCTCCCTGTTCATCTTCTTTCCTCTCAGATTTTCATAATTTTCTGTCATTTCCTGACTTCATCATGACTCTTTCTGACAAACCTTCTGTTGCTGCAAGGTGCACAAACATGCATATGCAAGGACTGAGCAGAAAAGGGGCAAGTTGTCAGAAGTATGATAATTGCCCTACTTAATGTATGCATATATGCTTTCAGATTAAAAGCATGGTGCCAATCATTTAAATTCAGGTAATCAGTAGGATTGTGAGAAAAGAATGTAAACACCTGGCAAGGTAGTCCATAAATTTTTTAATTTTCTATTTTAATATTGTTTTCCAAATCAAGAAGATGAAGGAGGAGAACCCCTTCAATGTCACCAGTTTAGGAAGATTATACCATTTGGTGACAAAATCCACAAGGAGAACAGATTAAACACTTAAATTAATTTCATTTCCAGCTTGCAGCCTTTTCCTTTTTTTGGCTGTTGGTCTCCTTCAGCAAAAACAGCTGTGTCAAACATCTATGTCGACATTGGCAGTCCAGAGGTTGGGCTTCCCTTCCACAATGCTGTGAGCAAATGAATGAAAAGTCTGTGACACCCCCAGTGAGAAAAGAGAGCTGCTGGCTCACCACATTGCGAATCAACAGTGAAATGAACAGTGAATCAACAACTTACTGGAGCTCTGTTAATTATTCTGAACACTTTTATGGACTTCACAAATAAGAAAAGAATATAATTTTCTTGACATATCTGAATGGGATCAGTTACTGATGCTCTCTGCCTCTTTCTCTCTCCCTCTGTATGTATACATGTATGCATGTGTGTGTAATTGCATGTTCTGAAAAGGGCTTCTTAAATGCACAGTTAAAAGCTTGAAAGATGCAAACAAAAAACAGTCAAAACTTTTTCACTGCAAATTTAACTTTGATAGGAGGCTTAACACCTACTTTCAAAAAAAAATAATTTTAAAAAATAATCATTAAATCAAAAAGCTGTCTTCCTTTTAGGGAAGGACCTATTTAATTTTTGTTTACTGAATTTCTGTCTTAAACTCTGCTTTCCTCCAGGCAGATTTAATATTCTTAGTTATAGCAGGATTACATCTCTCTAGAAGTGGAGTTGTACAGAAGAAAAGGAGACAGAAATTTGTGGAGGAAGAAATACTAAAATGGGATCTTTAAAATCAAATACTAAACATGATTGCATCTTGACAGACTTATCATCCTTAGAATTCATGTACTTCCATCCTTCCAAGAGAATCACACAATATTTTCGTTTTGTCCCCACTGTAGAACAAGTGACATAACGAACCATAGTGAGAAATGCTAAAAATAGATATTGACCAAAAATGTAACTTGGGGCTTTTTTTGTTGTTCTTGCTTGTATTTCACACCTTTTTTTCAATTGCTTATTTTTGCATTTTGTTATTAAACAACACTTATATCAAAATATTTTCATGGCCTTCATTTTCATATATACACACATACAAACATACACATGTATATATTGTAAATAAATCAGTGTTAGTATCTCATTACCCTCATATCCTCACAATAATTTTCATTCTTTGGGAAAATGATGTTCAGACAAAAACGAAGTAAGAAGAATCTCTAGTATTCAATCTGAAGGGCTCAGTCGTTTATTACAAAGAAAAGCAAAATTAAAACAAACATTATCATTGCATTAGCCTCTTTATATCTACAAATGCCAGCTTGGTCTCTAAAGGATATTTCAGGATCTTTACAGATTTTGCATAAAACTGATGTGGAAGAGTGGGTGTGCAATGGCATTTAACAGAAAGAGCATCCTAAATATGCAGCTGCCTACAGAATCAGAGTGGGGATTGACTGCCAGTATATATGAGAAAAATGTCATACATGGCAAAGCTGTTATGCTTTTTGGCCACAGAATGAAAATGAGTGGGATATTGTACTACAGCAAGGAAAAATTGGTACTTTCTGTGGAGTAAGAGTTGCTCACTCCATTGCAATCATATGTGAGTTTGGAATCAGATCAAATAAAACTTATCTGGAAAGGGTGTAAAGGTCTAGAGAATTTGTTCTCATCATATATGCCAATTACAGAGCCACAATTTAGGAATAGCTGATAGGACACCACCATCCATAATGAATTGCTGTTTTCATATCATATAGAGAAACACAGTCTAACCTATCTGCCCACAGAAAGGACTTCAGGCTTGAACCCAGCCCATCTCTGAGGTGCTGGGCACCTCCAGTGAGTCGTGGCATTTGGCCCTGTACCTCCCAGCTCTGCCAGCTCTCAGTCCTGCCCCTGCTGACCTCAGCAACAGCTGAGTGTCAGTCCCTTCCACCACATACCCTGGCCGAGGAGCCACACTTGCACTGACCTCCCAGCAGTGAGGAAAAGTCCATTTCCAGACCAAACCAACACAGCTGGTAAGTGATGAAGGTGACTTAACTGCTATGGCCAATATGAGCACTGAAAAATTTCTGTTGGATTTTGGGATTGCTAAAGTTACTTTCTTCTGATCTATGCAGTGTGTATCTTTAACTGCCCTTCCCCTGACAGATGAGTACTTTTAAAACTAAACGAACACACAGTGTGTCCAAGCATGTCATCAAATGACCTCCTGCTACCATTATTGATGAGTTACACCTGTTTGCCAACAAATACCCTCCTTATCACTGTCATGTGAGTAATCAGGTAAATGTTTGAGTAAATAAGTCTGCCCAGCATGAGGCCCTGGCAGCTCTCTTCACCGGATGCAGAGGAAGACCCTCTAGAGCTAATGAGGAGGTAAGTCTCCCCAGTGGCAGAGAAGTTCATTGCTGGTGGTTTTACCATGTTTCCAAAGAGCCACTGTAAGGACTAAACTAAATTTAGAAACTAAACTTTACAGATCACAGTTTTCTCTAATTCAGATTCTGGCATGGCACAAAGGAAAAGACACACACACACACATATGCTGGTATTCATGGACACCCCATCAAGGCAGTCCCTGATTAGCTGGGTCAGGCTGTGAGCAACTCAGACAGCAAGCCGGGGTGCCCCCAAGCCCAGCTGTGAACAGCAGCAGAGATGATGTTATGGCAGCGATAAATTAGCCTTCTGCCTGCACAGGAAAAAGGCTCTCATGTCTGGTATTCACCCACCTGTGAGGGAACCTGAGACCTGGGGGTTTCCAGCTGCTGGGGCATTCCCTGGAAACACAGTGACCAGGGACTGCAGTATTTGTTAACAAACTGCCTCTGGTAGTGTCAGAACCAGGGGGCTGGATAATGCTTGTGTTATGATAGTGTATGTTAGTCATGAACGCACAGAATAAAGGTAGGATTTGAGAGCCCAGCTGAGCAAAGCAAGCAGGCAGAATTTGGCAGCTCCAAGGAAACGCACTCAGAAAGAGGATGGACTTGAAAAAGGGAGTAATGGGACCCCTTCCCCACCCATGCCAAAGCATGTCAAGAACACACAAAGGAGCAATCTCTGTCATCACAGGCATTTTGTGCAGTCTTTTTCGAAATATCCCAGAGGAAGTATGGCGCTGCCCTGCCCCTGCTTTAGCCCCTCTCTAAATATCACCATTTAGCATAGTCTAAGTGGAGTCAAGGTTGCTCTTTTTTTCTTTCTTTCTCTGCAAGTTATTGCTTTGTTCACTACAGAAAATGATAGAGCCAAGTGTTTGTTTTGCTTACCTGCTCAAAGAGTAGGTAAATTATTCTCTGAAGTTCATGCCACAAATATATTTAGTTCTTATCTTTAGTAAACATTTAGTAACAGTGAATCTCTCATTATCAACAAGAGCTACGTACCTAAATCCCTTCCCTCCCACCCTGATGTTTTTTACTACAGAGCTGATAAAATGCTTTCAGTTACAGAGCTCTGCTCACACACAGGCATGTGAAAAACACGTGTATCAATTGTGTGGCAGAGACACTGTACATTGCATTGCATTAGAGGGTTCATGATAAAAATTGGTATGAATGATTGGAATACCAGAATGAGAACAGCTTAGAGGACAGTGTTCAGTACTGCAGCATCTGCTAGTGCTGCTATAAATAAAGAGTTATAAACAATCCCATATTTTCAACCCTAATTTCAGGAATTTATAATCTGGATGTTAAAAAAAAACCCCTAAACCTCCAGATAACATTTAGAAAAATACTAAGTTTGGATATAAATTTTACTGAATACATGCTTAGATATATATACAAAATCTCTATTTGTAAATCCAAACTTTTCTATCATTATCTATCTATCTATAAGTCATACTGGTTTCAGAAACTCTTTCTAAAATCAGAGAAGAGACACTTGAATTGGTAACTAATGTTTTTAATGGGAAAATTCAGTGTTGGACATTTGCTTTGTTTACATTTTAAGTCACGGTTTCATACTTTAAAAAAAAAAAAACAAAAAACAACTTATACCTGAAATTCTGGAATACCTTGGTATGTGCCCTGTAGGTCACAAGTGAAAATGAGCCTGTCCACTCTGTCTCTGCATTAGCACTGGAAATGAACTGCACAGCCTGTAAGTCTCCTTGAAAGAAAGGCTCAGGAGTGTAATTATTCTCTATACTTAGAGCTCCGGTGCTGGAGAAAAGGTATGAATATTAAAACCAAAACACTATTTTTAAAAGGAAGATATATATTTGAGTCTTTGGGCTTGCGTATCTTTATGTATTCTTCTAAATTAGTCAGAACATCTACCATCAGGGACATGGCTTTTTACCTCTGCTCCGACTGTGCAGAAAGCCCAGGTCTGGCAGTGCAGGCAGGACAAACCCTCCTCCAGAGCCTGTGGCACAGGAGTAACACCACCTGTGGCAGGTGCTGGAGGAGCTGGGCATTCAACATCTGCTCAGATTTCAGCTGAAGAAGCTCTTAGTCATTGTGATGGTTGCAGTAAGG
Source organism: Acanthornis magna (assembly GCA_036785705.1). Classification (NCBI taxonomy): domain Eukaryota; kingdom Metazoa; phylum Chordata; class Aves; order Passeriformes; family Acanthizidae; genus Acanthornis; species Acanthornis magna. The sequence goes on along the minus strand of JAWUZG010000060.1, from coordinate 3,843,628 downwards.
TCCCCTGAGAGCAGCACTCATCTGTGGGGATCTCAGGAGATGGCAGCTACCCTGCTCACGTGTTCTCTTCCTGCTTCAGCTCCTGTTTGTGTAACAGAATATTTGCCACTGATTGCAGGGGGGCTAGCACTTCATCGTCTCTTTCTACTGCCCTCTCAGCCTAGTATCTGCACCCTGCTCCATAAATTCAATTTAAATAAAATGGAGAAGAAAGGATGTATTAAAAAGTCACAGAATGGCATTTGGATTTGCTAGGTGCAACAAAGGATGCAAAGGACTGTAGAATAAAGTGGTGCAAAAGGCAAATGGATCTCTGCACTGTTCATTTCCCAAGTACAATGAGATTTTTCTCTGTTTATGACTTGACACTTTACTCAAAAACCTTTGGAGAAGTAGTAGAGGTCTGTAGTTGACCTGACCATCGGGAAAAGAAGATCAGCAAATGTAGCCAGCTATGGGAATAATTTCTAAAATCAACAGGAGTTCAGACATGCTACATCAAAATAGTGTTGTTTCAGACAAATGAGATGATGTCTCTTTGCTTGGAATTTTGTGAGTATTTTGGGTGACATGTTTTTAATATATCAATTATTCAGAGCTATTATTTAAAGTAAGATATCTTTGGCGACATGCAACCTTTTAAGAAATAGTAAGAAAAAAAGGGAAACATTTGGAGTAAAAACTAAGAAAATAGGATAGGCTCATTAATTCTCTTTAGACTGTCAAATAGCAACAAATCAGTGGGGGAAAAAAAGAGACTGATTTGAAAAACAGTAACAGTGCTGTATCAATACAATTTCACTGTTGAAATTTACTGGGAAAAAATGTGGTTTGGTTACTAGAAGTACCCTTCAGGTCCTATGTGGAAGAAAATTACTGTGACCATCAGGATGTGGAGGGTCAGGCACTCTGATTGCAAGTAAGGTTGAGTGAGCCAGTATGGGGTGAATGAGGTGAAAAGAGAGAGGCACACTTAGCTCTGCACTCTGGCTTAAAGAGCTGCTTGTAAAGGTGTTGATGTAAATAGTCACTTGCTTTTCACACACAGTCTCCATATCCTGCATTAGTGCTGGGAGTAGTAGAAGACATAATTTTGTGGGTTGGGAAAAAATGGCCAATGAAGTCCTTTCTGCTATAGTCTATTAAACAGTGTAGAGGTGTTTAAGAAAAAAAATTAACAAAACCAAAAAATTCCCTGTGTATTGCACCCACAGATGTACAACTACAGCTTTGGTCACACAGCCAAGGAATATAAAAAGTGAACAGTCGCCTATCCCAGTGCCTCTGAACAGTATGCAAGACAGTCAGGAATGCCATATAAGCAAAAAAAATTGCAGATAAGTGAAATGTTTCCTGGCACAAACACAAATTCCTCAAAAGCTAACATTTATCCAATATTTGGTTCAGAATATAATATTGCCTGACAATTCCACTTTTCATGCTTAATTTTTAGAGTTTTAAAACACTGAAAGACACTTCCAAAAGAGAGCTATTTTCCTATGCCTCTAGCAGAGTCTATCCCTGTTTTGAGCATATGCTTTCTCAGATAACACACACAAAAATATCCTCAAACATTCAAATCACTGTATTATCCCAAGAAATGGTTTAAATTAGGAATAGTTCTGCAGAAATTAAAACAGCTCAACAAACACAGCCACAGCTCATATCCTTGTATTCAGAATACATTGCTTATTACATAAACAGTTCTGTCCCCTTCCACTTCCTACTAGGAAAAGGCTCAGACTGGACATATCTCTATGAATTTTATGCAATAAAGATGGAAAATTTAGGGGAGTAGACCATAAACAGCAGCTTTTTTTTTTTTAGTGGGGGTTTTGATAGCTTCAATTTCATAAGCAAAAAGGTACAGATCCTATCAAATATTTATTCCTGCTCCTCGTAAGTGCTCTTCATCTTCTAAGACTACTTGCAAGAGAAGAGTATTTGGTCCAGTGATCATGAATTTTGTATCAAAGTTATTAGTTCACAGCTTTAATGCTCAAACAGTTGTTCTTGGTGCTCTCAGCTAGTTGGAGAAGTATTTTCCATTTAATTTACAAAACTTGTGATTTCTATGACAGCATCAGAAATATTTTTTTGAGAAACAGGGCTCTTTCCCAGCATCAGAGGTAAGGGAAACCTTACTGTCCAGCAGCTACAGAAGCAATTTTAGGCTGGATAACATTCTCACTATTTGGCAGTTTTCTGTGTGCTTTGCAACAGGGAATTCCTATAAAAACCACAAAAGTGTATGCTTATATGTACTCAACACACAAATAGGACACGAGGAAAAAAAAGAAGATAAGGAAATTCAGACTAATGGTCATAACTCCCTCTCCATTAAGAGGAGCAAAGTTACTACAACCACAAATGAACATTACTGCAATATTGCAAAAGAGCTAATGCCAGTGTGCCAGACAATGCCATCATCTTGTGCCATCTTGTGACTCAAGCCAAATGGGAATGTGGATTACGAAGGTGCTTGGCTTGAGATGGTGATAATGGGAAGCTCAGTCTGAAGCAAACACCTCATCCTCCTGGCTTTCTTGGGTTGGTATCTCTGGGGAAGCTGGAGGAGCCTGGGCCTGAGTGAGATCTGGAGCTCCATATGATTTGGCAATCTGCATGTGCCCTGTGATAGACTGAATTTGGTCACTTGGCTGGCAGACTTAATGCTTTTGCAAAGAAGTGCAGCATTAGAAAAAGGCTGTGAAAATAATGACTATTGATTTGGTAAAGGCAAGTGAGAATATTGGTTAAATACATACTCTACTATGCATACTTTTGTGATAACAATCGTATTTATCCCTTAGACATTTATGGCTTCTTCAGAAATTTTATTGTTGCATAAATTCATACTTAGGCACCTTGTAAAAGTAGAGTTGTGACAGCATAATTGTCCATAAGAAAAACACAGTTTCAAGAACTGTACAAGATTTTGTGGTTTGCCATCTAAATGCAGTGCCACTCAAAAATACCAAAACCAGATTCTGAGACCTTGAACAGCCTTTCATGATATGCAACCAGACCTTCTTCCTTCCTAAAAGCACTTGTCAAGAGTGGATCATTAATTTGATACCAGGTGAATCCAGCTGCTTCCTCTCCATACATAAATTCAGAGAATATGAAAGCCTTTCTAAAACATCACCAGCAGAAAATGCACTGGGAAATTCAAAGGTTTCCAGTACACAGAGTTTTAGCACGGTAATTTTTTCCCTCAAAGTGTCACAAGAGATAATGTATTAATCCTTTGTCAAATTACTATTTTCAAATCCAAGCTGTTTATTATTTTTAGTTATTTAATTGCATGAGGACAGAAAATGTCTTTTAGCACTTTCTAATATATTTCCTACCTATTTCAGATAAAAAGCAGATCAGGCCAAATGTTCAGCAAATTAGAGGAAAAACATTCACTTTCATGTTGTTTGCAAGGTGAAGTTCAAACATGCAAAAATATTTCTGGGTAAAAATACTGTCTTTCACTTACATCTAGTAAACAGACCAGACAGACTGCTGTAACAAGATGGCTGCACATAATTTTGAATATTGTATTAATAAAGCCAGTTGTAAATTGGGATGGTGGCTGTGTTGGATAATTGCAAATCTTAGGCACTGACAATAATCATTATTAAAGGGAGCTGTGGCTTCAAGATTTTACTATTGTAGTTCTAATTTGTAGGTCGAACCTGTAACAAAATTAAAATAATCTGAACTGATAATCCACAAGTCTTCATGCTTAATCAAGCAATGCTTCACTAATTAAGTTTGCCACAAGAAGTCAATTCCTTGGATAAAGCTGTGTAATGTTTGTAAAAAAAACAATAAGACAACTCCTTAACTGTATAGCATTGTAGTCACCACCAATTTTTGAATTGTCAGTGAAACAAGTATTGGATATTTACGGGAATTCCTTGTGTCTTTTCCACAGTGTTGCAAAGTGAAATTGTTGCTGGATAGATAAGTTCCGATTAAGCTTATCTGAAATACAGTGATGGCAGCAAAAAAAATGTGTTTCTAAGTTTTTAGGTATGTGTCGTTGTTGCGTTAGGAGCCTTCAAAGATTTTTTTTTTCTCTGCTTATGCTCCATTTACAAAGGGGCAAATGATTGAATTTGCTTCACTGAATTGAACTTATACAGCTTCCTGCTGGGTTCTGGGGAGCATTTATGGAACACCACCTGGAGGGCAGCTGCTCTTTTCTCCTAGCCTTGAATATCATTAAATTTCAGCAGCAACATGACACACTGTAGAAAATTTTGTTTTAAGACTGCACTCTTCTGTGCTGTTGCTGTCAAGAGCAAAGAAAAGTGGGGGCAGGGGGGCATTTCTGGAAAGCGAGAGTGATAGATTTCATTCCTTGTCAGCAAGTGCCCATAATCAGCAAGAGCAGAAGGACTGGAAGTATAAAAGGATCTTTCTTTGTTTTGTTTTGGGTTTTGATTTTTTTTTTTGATGGTGGGTGAAAAAATAACCACTAGGAAGAAATGTATTTCAAAACAGTGCATTGTCTTTTTGTAAATATAGGTAATTATGGCCTGTGCTGAAGCAGTCACAATTTACCTTCATACTTGAGCAGCAGAATATCTTTGCTTAAAAGAGAAGAGCAATTGCTAACCTTATCTTGCATATGCGGGTGACACTGGAGCTGCCCTAAGAACTCATTTTCTTGTAACTATTTGCTTAAGCATTTCACTGCCAGATTAAGCTGAAGACAAGATTGCAGTGAAATGCTGTGAAGCACTGCACAACGCCTGTGCCTGCCAAAGGGACCAAGTAACTCTGGCTCAGACCCTCTACAGGTTTTATAGATTTTGAACAAGCTTTTGACATTGCAGTTAAGAAACCTTTTCTACAAGGAGGAGAGGTAAGATGAGATCAGCTTGCGGCAGCTCACATCTATTGCTGTGCTTCAGGTTTTTTCCCTCCTCTAATTTCCAGCCTGTAAGTGTCAAACCCAATGTGAAGAAAGAAGTGCATTCCCCTGGGAATTACATATGGTCCAGCTCTCTGTGCTTCTCACATTCCCTGAAATCTACAGCAGTCATCTTGCCACTGTCAACAGGAAAACAGGCACAATGATCAGAAAGAACAATCTATATACAGTAAATGTTACCTGTGTGATTTACCTGCTCAGGGCCTTGCTATAAAATTTTAGTATTTTTCAGTGAACTATGACACTTCTATTTCTGCATTTTGACCTCTACATTTCCCTCCTTCTTTCCATGTTGCACCTTTTCTCCTCACCCTCTTTGCCAGTTACATCAGCACCTGATTCCCCTCTCATGTCTCCTTAGTTCACCACTAAAATGCCTAACAGCAACACAAGTTGGTCACCAAAATGAGCTAAGTGTTGTACAATTGACCACCAATTAATATTGCTGTGCAATACAAATGATGGACAATTTCTTCTCAAAGCAAAATTCAGAAATAATGATTTTGCCAAAACCATACTGTTACTGAAAATGCTCTGCTTTAAACAGCAATGAGAAATTGCTGTTAGAGATGAGAATATATCAATAAACTTAAAATTCACATTTCTTGTTTATTTAATTTAAAAAATTGTTTCAAATAGAACAGTTGACAGAAAGTTATATCACTTTCAAATTGAAATATCTATGCCCCCATGCATAAATCAGAAGCTTTTATAGTATTCTTCGTGAGCAGCATTTCAACCAGCAGTTCCAGTTTTGTCTGGGTAGTCTTTCAAAATTCACAGTGACTACAAGTATTAGCACTTTGGGAACAACAAAGGACTCCTCGTGTGGACCAAAGCATCACTGTGCTAGGCAGAGTACCAGAGGCATCAGGTCATGGATAAATATTTTGGCTTCCTGAGAGAAATAGTGGAATGGTGACTACCTGATTTGGACTTGATGGCTTAAGAGTGTAGTCAGAATAGGTTTTCCCTCATGGCCACCAAAACTGGCTAGGAAGAAAATGTATTTGAAACAACTTTAACTCTTGAGTATTAGTTGAAGAAACCAATAAGGATCAATGTTGGTAAAGCAGCTCCCATCACTGAGATTACACTGAGTAGGAGCTTCAGGACCAGCACTTCCAGTTGATTCAGAATCCTAGATTTAAATAAAAAATTATTTTGTTTCTTAAGGAAAACAATATTTGCCATTCTGAAAGCCAGAAGGGCCCAGGTGGGTGAGAGGTAGATTCCAAGTGGGAGGTGAGGATGCTAAAATGTTTTCCAAAAGGAAACCAAAATCAGGCCCACATTTTCCAAGCTCAGTGCCCAGGGAAACTAGACAGGCTTTTTTATATATTGCAAGAAAACTCATACTTAGTGAAGCCATTGAGTTTGTCTATATTTCTTCTGCCACAGCAATCTTGCTGGAAATAAAAACCTGCGTACAATGAACACCAAATAATGGATTTTCAAACTAGCATTGAAATGAAAAAGATCTCTCTGGGTAAGACTGGTGTCTAGATAAAATGTAAATTCAATCTCTCTGTGAAGCAATTGTGAATAATCAGAAATGCATACAGTCACTAAAATACATTACCAAAATAACACAGAAATGGAACAACATGACAGTAATTTTTTTTCTGCTTGAGAATAGAAGTAGATGGTTCCCCCAAATAATTATCAATTTCAAGAGAGAACTGTTCACATACAGAAAAACTCCATGCTTCCTTTTCACATATTTCACTCTTTGGGCTGGCTCCGCTTTTGATCTTTACCCTGTCCCCAAATGGGAGCAATTGAACGGTACAAGCTGTATTTTCAAACGTGACTCCTCAGCGTACTTATTCATTTAGTCTTGGGACTTCAGTGAAGAGTCCACAGGACTGTAATAGGGAGAATTCCAGGGCTATTCCTGTCCTGCCAGGCCCACTGTGTAGCCTTAGATAAATTATCTTAGCAGTAGCTCAGATCTTCCTTTCCTGCTTTGGTTTGTTTATCTGTAAATTGCCAAATGAAGAGCTTGGAGAACACTCTAAACTTGCATGGTTAGTTAGCTGCCCACTTACTTCCTTTGAGGTTTGGGAAGTGAAGGAGAAAGGAGATGCAAGGTATGCAGAAAGGGTTGAACAGACTTCTGTTAATCTTATTCACAAGATAAACGATTCTTTACCATGAATTTACCTTGCAAGGTGAGGCATATACTGGACTATTTGTACCTGAATGAAGGGTTTGGGCATGCACTCAGGATTTGGGGCAAGTATGTGCTTAATAAATGGTTCTCTCTACACACTACTTAGCTGGCAGCAGATACTCCCCTGGGTCACATAGCCAGGCCCTTCCAGACAAAGACGAAAACAGAAATCAGGAAGAGGTTTCTAGCTCTCTGTACCATCCTTTTCTGACCTGTACTGATGGTGCAGGCAGAACCCCAAAGCTGCAGCTCCCTTCTATAAATTGCTGATAATAATTTCTAACCTCAGACTTCATATTGTCACAAAATATCAACTGCTGTGCAAATAGCAAATACAATTAATAATTAATTTCTGGTTTATTATCGACTGACCACTTTGTCAAACAAACTATATTATAACCTGTAATAAACTCTTTCTATTTGCTGCCCTGTCTTAACAATTCCTACTACAGCAAAACTGAAAAAATAAGATCAAGTCTCATCTGACGTACAAAGATCATTAGTAACCATGTCTTGTATGCAAGAACTGGATTCGTGCCATGCTGACACAAGACAATCAGTTTTCTATACTTGCAGGATGCTATAATGAAATGCCTGATTTGATGAAGTTAGAGGCGTTATGATATTTTCATCATTGTGTAATAAAGTATCAGGAAACCTTCAAGCCTCCAATGTTATTGAATACCTTGGTCCTGTTAATATTAACAGTGCACAGCAGGCAAAGTAAGGGAAGGAGGAGGGAGGAGGATGGGCGGTTTGGGTTTTTGGTTTAAGGTGAACAATCTTTCCCAAATTAATTTGTTCTCCATCCTTAAGTGACTGGTACAGCTAGGGTTTTGCATGCACCTGGAATCTCCCAGTATATGCATAAATAAGAAACACTGGATAGAATAAGTAAATGTTTCTCATTCTTACTACAAAGCAAAGGCTATTAGGGGGAATGGTATGCTTGGGTTTTTCCAGTTACCTGGTTTTGGTGAATATTTAGTAATATTCTTTTAGGTACTGAAAGAACATAAGGTGATTTTCATAGTAATTAGTAATGTGCTTTTATATGCATATACATTTTTCATAGGTTATTATCCAAATTTATAACAAATTAATAAAAATAGAATATTAAACCCAGTATTAACTGAAATGCTACTGTCCCAGAGTCACACTCAGCATATTTAATTCATTCCTGCAAATTCAGTGGGGCTTTGTGTAGAAAATAAACAGCATTTCTATGTGCCTTCATTGTTTAGCTACTGTACAATTTCTTTTGACTGCTGATATTATTTATAACTAGGAGGTTTGTTTGTTTGTTTTCCATTTGGAAAAAAATAGGCAATGAAACATTTGTTAAATTTATTTCTCTTTTAAACAATGGTAATAGAAAGATTTACATGGACATAACAAAACAAGGACAATACAAGTTCTTTATAATAACCTTTTTTTCTAAATATATACAACCAATAGGAATATTATGTGGTTTGCTTCTTTGTTCAGTAATGAAGCTCTAATTTCCATTTCCACTGTACAGCTTTTGCACTTCTCTCACTTGGATTTTGCCTGCACAAGCCCAAGTTCAGGATTACCAGCAAGAACAGACTGGAGGGAGAAGTCAGGGCAGCCTAAAAAGCCCACATCCCAACTTCTCCAAGGCGAGCTCTGCCAAAGCAAGCAGAAGTAGCTCAGACGGGAATACAGTCAGGGGCACCTGGAGGATGTGCTCACCTGATGTTCCAAGTGGCTCCTGCCTATGCTGTGAAGCTTCACATCTCCGTGGGAAGGAGGTTACCTTGTGCAGCCAGCACACACCACTGAGCTCATCAGCTGGGACTCCAGACACACATCCAGCACGCATGGGGCTTTCACAGCTCACACGTGGGAAAGCGTAGCTCAAAGAAACCTCTGAGCTGGTCCTTGGTGGGGGACTCCATGCTGATTTGAGAGGACAAGGTCACATTATGGCAATGCCCCTGGGTATATTCGATTTTCTAATTAGGAAATTGCATGGGACTTAGGTGGCATTTAGGGCAAGGCCCTTCTAAGCAAAACCCCTGCAGATTTTTGCAGAATCCTTCTCACTGCACGAGTTCTGTAAATTTAAAGTCTTTCAAAGCATATGCCTTAGAGTGGCTTTTCACTTACTCTATAAAAGTGTATCCAAAGGGCAGCGATCAGCAGACCCCAATCCAGTGAGCACGTGGGATGTGAGACTTGCTAAGTGTATTTCCTGCAGGACATGTTGCCACCTCCTTCATGATGGCAGAGGCAGAGAAAACACCCTGTGTCCATTTTATAGGTTCCAATGTTATTTGGCTGTCAGTGAGGGCTAGACCAGCTGCAGCCCTCCACTGCTCTTTAGGAAGGAAAAGGTAAATGATAAATCTCTGTGTCTGTGTCTATTCAACTGTGCACATGCTTTATATCTCTAATGGGTATATTGGTGTGACACCTAATAAATACACTTTGTTATGCATTTTTGTCACATCCTTGCTAAATTTCCACATTCTAAAGAGCCTGATGGACTAAAAAGGCTTCCTTCCCCTCTCCCACCCAAAACAGTAAGCAAATCCAATGCAATAAGTATAATTATCATTCTAGATTTCATGAAGAGAAGCTTTAAGCATATTGCATAAATTAAGTACATAATGTAATAAATCCTATATGAGCTGTAAATAGTCTGCAACTAAGCAGGTTAACTGGCACACAAGTGTGAAATATTACACAGTGAAACCTGCATGCCCTAAGAGACTACCCTAGGGTACTGACAAATACTTTACAACATCAAATTACCCATATTAAGCAAACCAGCTCTGCAATTTAGCCAGAAAAGGTATATAATTGGTTCAGGGTACAACACTTTTTCCTAAGAGACCTGCTAAAACACTGTGGATTTCAATGTCTATAGGCCAACAATAGAAATGCACAGCATTACGAATAAACTCTGTCACTTTGAATTGTTTTGATTTTTGTGGAAGATCTCATATCAGTCAAAACAAAACATGTTAAAAATAAGTGTTTTCTATTTAGTTTCATGTAAGTGGCAGCTGAATAATTAAGATAAAATTGTTTTAAATTCACACATTGAATTTACTTGCATCAATTTTTCAGCAGAAACAAGTAAACATTTCCATTTAAACAAAGCTAGAAACAGCAATTTCTGATATCAAATATCTGCAATATAATCTCTTATGGGGCTCCCCCCACGTTTTTTCAAGCATGATTTTCAGACACTTTTAATAAGAGACACATCTCTTCTAAATTGTTCTTCTGCCCTAAAGTGATTTGGTAAAAATGGCACAGGGGGCTCTGGATTCATTATCACACTGATTTTTCTACCCAATGAGCTCAGTTTGCAAGTAAATTTCTAACTGCCAGCTGCACAAACTCAGCCTGAGTCCTGGATCCCTTCCATCTCATGCATCACCACCAGTAATAAATGTCCTGTATGCCAGAATATGCCGTCCCTGGCATCTGTGCAATCCCAGTGCCATCCGTGAATTTGCACAGGTGTTGCTGGGGGCAGACATTCAAATCAATAGGGTTACACACAAGTGGCTGAGGAAATGATTTCCCAAACAAAACTACCAGTACTACAATGAGCTGTGGGTTGGAAGCGAACCTGCCTGACTCACAGAGCCAGGTTTTAATCTCACAACCAGTAAGAAAAGTGTTTTGTCTTGCAAACAAAAATCTGAGAGGGGTGCAATGTACATGGAATATCCCAACACTATTTTATGCTGTTTCTTAGAGCATAAAATGGTTTTGAATGTATATGTTGTCCAAAATAACATATATGGAACAAATTTTTTAAATTAAGATGCACTTTGCAACCAGGATATTATGAAAAATCAGTGAGTGATGTATTTTGGTGTCTTAAAACATCTTGTTGTGTAAGATCTGTCGGAGCTGAGAGGAAATAGCCCATCCATATTGTCCCAGTGAGCATTGTCATCCAACAATGCCTAAGGGGAGGGTGTTGGAGCAACAACGTCCTCCAGGATGCCAGACTTGGACTCACCACATAGCTGCAAGAATAGGGTTACTTTCTGCTCCAGTTTTAAGTCCTGGATTATTTCAACCTATGTACACAATCACTTTGTCTCTAGATGTCTTTGCTGATCACATGTTTACAAACTGCAAGCAATGTTTCTAGGGCTACCTACAGGCAGCAGGCAGTTCAAAATCAGTACTTCTGTCACAGCTCTGATGTGTGGCCAGGAGTAGTGCTGGGCATTGGAGGGTGAGGAAGTGGAATACATAGGTCTGGAAGGAGGTGACTTAGGAGGAGCTACTCCTGCTCCCACTAACAGCTACTCTGGGCTCCAGCTGGACCCCTCCAGCAGCAGAGTGCCACACTGCCTGGGAAGATGCCATATTTTGTGCTGAGCAGCCAGAAAACAACCCTCAGACTGCCCTCACCAGAGCGGTATATGACGCACATACTTTTGACAAAATAAAAATTTTTTGCAAACAAAACCAAGGTGAAATGCATCTGGATACCTTTGTCTGCATTTAGTTTCAAACTGGATGCAAATTGATTTTTTAAAGATTTTGATTTAACTAGTTTATCCTCTCAAATGATTACTCTTTTTCAGTTAAATGACTCCATCTCTTTATCTGAAGTTCAGTTTTTACACCTGTCAACTCTGGGCACCTATATACTTCCATTTTCAACACAAAGACTGGGTAAACCAGCCTTAGGCAATCCAAGAGCATGGATACCATGGTGAAAAGAGGAGAGGATATAATTTTCCTAGAAATGACAAGGAAGTTGGCTTTTTCATGTGAATTAGCAGTTTAAAATAAAAACACTAAGGAAGGGAAAATTGACCAAATCTTAAAAAGCACAGCCTATGTGCCTTTTCACTATTTTACCCTGTGTTAGCTAACATCAAGTAAGACCACAGATTACTTTTTTCCTCATGAATGCAACACTCAAGGAATTTATGTTTATTCCAGATAAGATCTCTAGGAAATGTGTCTGTGAACTGACCTTGGGTGTGACCCCTCTGCTCAGAATTCATCATATGTATTCTGTTGAGACAAAACTCTCTTGACACTGTAATTCTTCCATTTTGAATCCACAGCTTGTGACTGAAACCACTTCCCACACCTTGCAGAAGGTGCGTAACTCCAGTTTTCCCACACGCTCCGCAGGCAAAGTCATTTTGGGCTCTCCAGGCAAAATCTGCAGCACTATTCAGAACAAGCAAGAAATAAATAGCCAAAAGAACACTGTACTCATAGTACTATTTATCGTCAGAGTTAGCACAGTAAAAATATTGGCTTTCAGCTTACTAAAATTTAACGCAGAGAGCAGGCACTGTAAGGAGAGGGAATATCCTCCACTTTTTCTAAAACACTATTTCTTGAACAACGAACTTTTTTTGCCCATGTTTAATTCCTGTTTGGTAGACATAATCTTGCAAGGACAGCATAGGGTCAGTCTCTTAAAAACATGCATCACTTCACCTTTCTAAGCACTGATGGGGGTAGCTGTAGGCACATTGGGCCACATGCAAAGGACCTATATTCCAGCATGAAGTGTTTCCTGCTGGCTTCAGGCCTTTGGAGGCACCTCATCAGCTTCTTGCCTCAAAAACCTCAGTGCTTCCACTGACATTCTCATGCTGCACAGCACTCAAAATAACACATCCCCCCAGCTAGAGCACTGGGAAACCCAGTGTAGATGCAGACCCACAAAAACAGACTCCATCCAAGGAGGCAAGCATTAAGCTCTCTAGTGAATCCTATTTTACCTGTTTTTCCCCCACTTTCTGGGGTAGCCCAGCCTCCTATTGACCTAGATAATGGAAAGATGATTATTCATTTGAATTTCAAAAGAACGAGTAGTGGGCTGTTAGCTCTAACTGCTGCACTCTAATAGGAATATACATGCATGCATACAATTATTGAACTACTTTTAGAACATAAAATTATTTAATTTTAACAGTAATATATACTTATTTATGTATATGTTTTAATCAGATTTCTAAAATCCTCAAGATTGTTTTTGTTTTATAGAATGCGGCTATTATTTATCAGCCTGTTTTCAGCTTCACTATCTTCCTAGCATTACCCTTAAAATACAACAAAAAACAACCAAAACATAACATTAACAAGCATGAGAAAACTGTAATGCTGTTTATATTTAAAAGATCACTTTTGAGGAAAAATTGAAATGCTGCCAAGACACTCAGAAAAGGAGATAGAACACAAAAATAGAAAAATGGGATTTATGAAAATTATGTGATGCCCATAGTATTAATATGCATCTTCACAGGGACACACATAAAGGAGCAGAAATACCCCAGAAGTCTGTTGTAATGACAGTGCCTTCAAATTACACCAAAGCTCTATTAAAAATGATCTCTCCAGATCCTAATGTGTTAAATGTCAGGTTCTGTCACCCTGGTGTATGGAGTCCCAGTCTTATCGGTATTGATTACATGGCTTCCATTGCAACTGAAATTTTTCCAAAATAGTTAATGGCTTTTGTAAAATGATTTGGAAAAAAAAAATAGCAGTACTTTGCGAAAATTCATTGTTTTGATTCATTTCGCAGGAAATAGAGATTCAATTTTCATTTCATCAGCTTGAATTTTATGCAATTATATGACATAATGAAATCTCCCATAAACACCAACAACAAATTAAAACATTTTGGCACTTTTCATTTTGCAAAATTTCACCATTATTTCTATCTGGATTCAAAATGCATGGAAAAAACACAGAGTCTCTAATTAGGTATCTAATGAGAGTATGTACTGGTACTTGCAGAAAAATACTATGGAATAGGGTTGGGTGAGACACTGGTAATCTATTGTCATCCTAGTAAGGGTCCCAGCAGCATCAAAGCTGCCTTCCCTGGAGGCAGTCAGGCACCTACGTACCCCCAACACTCCTGACCACATCATCATTACAAGAAACGTGCTCTCACTTATTACAAAACCCTGGTGACACAGAAGGTTCCACAGCATGCCCAATCTGAGTGAATCCTCAGCCGGACGGAGCAGGAACTGCCAATCTCACAGTCCCCTCAGAAAGAATGCCCTGTCCTGCCAACAGCCCTCGCCGGAGAGACCACAGCTGATCACAGCTGCGACAGGAACTCAGGCACTCCCTCCCAGAGCTACTGCACCCACTTCTCATACAGTTTCTCTAAATTTTAACATTTTATGACTGGTTGAGAATCCTGACAGTCAAATTTTCCATTTTATTTCCTGTGTCTTAAAGGAGAGGCTTTATGGAGCTAGATTGTACCACGAAGGGCAGTCACAGGGAGGGAGAGAGGTGGCAACAAGCCTCAGAGCAGAAATCACTGCTGGGGGCAGTCATGGAGGGGCAGAGCGGTATTTTTCAAAATTCATCCTTACAACGAAGTAACTGTACCTTCAGCTATGCCCTTTTCCTTCCCTCTACTCTGTACATCCAGCTGGGGTCGGGCAGGAAAAGTGACATAAAACTATGTATCTGCCTTAAATGAATCCATCTCCATCTGACTCCTGACAGGTGCAGCTGAGACCTGGTAGTTTTAACCTACACATACAGTTAAAAGAAGTGTGTGACTTTTTTGGAGGTTTTTCGGTTTTGTTCCTGTAACAGCACTAGCCACTCTGCAGCCTTATGATATCATAGTCACATCATCCAAACACAGTAATTTTGCTGTAGTCTGAGGAAAATGAACCACTGGGATAATTAGAGGATGATGCACCAGGAGACCTGCTGCCCCATTAGCACCAGTTCATAGGATGTGCTCTGGCAGACAAGAGGCTGTGCCAGGGCTCATTCCTCTCACTGCTATTAAGGCTGTATCCAGCCGGCAACCATCACAGAACTTATTCAACTTTTCTTTTTCTAATAACTGCAAACGGCAGCTGGAAGAGCATAAAGAAACACACAAAACAGTATGTGAATTCATTTTCAGCTTACATTTTGCAATTAAAATGACCACAGGTGCATAGCACACTGTCACCTTTGGATTTCAGACATTCTGCGATAAACACAAATATGGGATTGTCCAAATAGGTGGATCCGCTACGGCGTCCTGAATAACTGGATGCTTCCGGGTAAACAAACACACAAACAAACAAACAAACAAACAAACAGAAAAGCAGCACTGTTTGATGCTTTCTGCATATTTTCACCCTGTACTTTGGAGAAGGCGCCTTTATGCTCTGCCTACACCACGCGGTAAATGCCTCCAGGTGGGTGCGACGATTCTCACGTCCCTTCTGTGGACTGCCCGGGCCTTCCCGTGGGACAAGGGGACCTTCCCCGCCTCGGGCACCCCCGACCAGCAGGCCGGAGCCGCCGAGGCACCGTCAGCATCCACAGGGAACCGGGAGCGCTCCCCTGCGTCCTCCCAGCCCCGTTCTCTACCGAGCAGACGCCGAAACAAACCCTGCCGAGGGCAGGGAGCCGAGGCGCCCGGAGGGCTCCTCCGGGGGCTCAGGGGCCCGGCCGCACCGTGTGCGGAGCGCGGGGGACGCTGTGCCCCGCCGAGGGCCGCCCGGGCCCCCGCGGCGGGGCGGCCCCGGTACCGGCGGTCCCGCCGCAGGAGCCATGACCACGCCGCTGCGGCGGCCGCGGAACGCCAGCGCCCCCTGCCGCCCGCCCCCGAGCCACGCGGGGCTCCGCGGCCTCCGGAGGAAGCGGGAGACGAGGGAACCGCCGCCACCGCCCCGCACCGCTGCGCGCCCGGGGGGGGCCAGTGGGCGAAAACCCCGCGGCGGCACTGCCGATCCCCGAGCGCAGCGACGGACCGGCCCCGGCCGGGCCGAACCGAGAGCGCCCAGAGCCGGGGAGCGCCGGCCGCGCCTCCTCCCGCGGCCGCCCCCCGCACGGGGGTGTGTCCGCGCGCCGCGGGTGGGCGTGGCGCGGGGCGGTGCCGAGCGCCGCCATTGGCCGGAGGCGGGAGTGATGTCACCCATATGAGGCGCTGATAACGCGCGGGGCGCGGAGCCGGAGTTTCGCAGAACGGGCAGCGCGCGGCAGGGCGGGCGGCGGCGCGAGGCCGGGGCACGGGCACAGCGCGCGCCCAGCGCACCAGCCCAGCCGCGCCCGACCCGGCCCGGCCCGGCCCCACCGCCGGGGCTCGGTGCGGGCGGCACAGCCACAGCGCCCGCCCGGCCCCCGCGGGCTCCGCCTCGCAGCGCGCCGGAGAGAGGAGCTCGGCGCGGCTCGCAGCAGGGGCAAGGTGCGGCGGTGGGAGGGGGCGGCGGCGGCGGAGAGGCTTTGTTGGCTCGGAGGGGAGCGGCGCCTCGGCGAGAGCCCACCATGGTGCAGCAGGCGGAGAGTACGGAGGCGGAGAGCAACCTGCCCCGGGAAGCGATGGACACTGAAGAGGGCGAGTTCATGGCTTGCAGCCCCGTCGCTTTAGACGAGAGCGACCCGGACTGGTGCAAAACGGCGTCGGGGCACATAAAGAGACCGATGAACGCGTTCATGGTGTGGTCAAGATCGAGCGGAGAAAAATCATGGAGCAGTCTCCGGACATGCACAACGCGGAGATCTCCAAGCGCCTGGGCAAGCGGTGGAAAATGCTGAAGGACAGCGAGAAGATCCCTTTCATCCGGGAGGCGGAGAGGCTGCGGCTCAAGCACATGGCTGATTACCCCGACTACAAGTACCGGCCCAGGAAAAAGCCCAAAATGGACCCGTCGGCCAAGCCCAACGCCAGCCAAAGTCCCGAGAAAAACGCGCCCGCCAGCAGCGGCGGCAGCAAAAGCGCCAAGAGCTCCAGCAAGAAGTGCAGCAAGCTGAAAGCCTCCTCCGGCTCCTCGCCCCCCAAGCCTGGAGCCAAAACCGCCCACCATGGGGACTACGCGGGAGACGAGTACGTCTTCGGCACCCTGAAAGTGAGCAGCAAGACGGTCAAGTGGCGTCTTCATGGACGAGGAGGAGGATGAGGAGGAGGACGAGGACGAGCTGCAGCTGCGGATCAAGCAGGAGGCGGAGGACGAGGACGAGGACGAGGAGCCGGACCGCAGCAGCTGCGGCGGTACAACGTGGCCAAAGTGCCGGCCAGCCCCACCTTGAGCTCCTCGGCGGAGTCCACCGAGGGGGCCAGCCTGTACGAGGAGGTGCGGGGCGGCGCCGCGGCTACGGGCGGCGGCAGCAGACTCTACTACAGCTTCAAGAACATCACCAAGCAGGGCCCGCCGCCGCCGCAGCAGCCGCCCGGCCTCTCCCCGGCCTCCTCCCGGTCCATCTCCACCTCGTCGGCCGGCAGCGAGGAGGCAGACGACTTGCTCTTCGACCTCAGCCTCAACTTCTCCCAGCACGGCCACGCCGCCGCCGAGCTGGGGGCGGGCGCCGCCGCCGGCAACCTCTCCCTCTCGCTGGTGGACAAGGACCTGGACTCCTTCAGCGAGGGCAGCCTCGGCTCCCACTTCGAATTCCCCGACTACTGTACCCCGGAGCTGAGCGAGATGATCGCGGGCGACTGGCTGGAAGCGAACTTCTCCGACCTGGTGTTCACGTACTGAGCGGGGGCGGCGGCCAGGGCGGGCGGCGAGAGCGGCGGAGCTGGAGCGGCGCGACGCCGGTGATGATGATGATGATGATCATGATAATGATTAAAAAAAAAAAGTCTTGTTTTCTTTAAAAAAAAAAAAATCTCGAAGTTAGTTCCGAGCCCGGGAGTTGTGATTTTATTTTTTTTATTATTATTATTTTTGTGTTTTTTAATTTTTATTACGTTTGGTGATCACAACAACAACAGCAAAGGCAAATGGGACTGGGGAAAAATGATACAGAAGGCGCTGTTTGAAGCTTGTCGGTCTCTGATTGAAGTCTGGAAGATGGTCTGCAAAGAAGTCTTTTGGCAGCACAACTGTTACTCAAGGGGGTTTGTGGATTTTTTTTTTTTTTTTTTCCCGTGAGAGATCTTAATAAACTGTTCTGTTTTTATTTTTTTTTTTTTTTCCAAAAGGGACCATTGCAACTTTTTTTGGAGGGAGAAAACTGATGTCTTCTATGCATCCGATTCTTAACAAAGCTGCAGGGAGCTTGAAAAAATGCAGACTGTACAAACGCTTACAAATAACTGAACTGACTTAAGATCAGAGTTTACTTTTCAGATCAAATTGTTTATGGTTTTACAAATGTGATTTCTACTTGCCAACTTTTTTTTTTTTTGTAACTTGTTCCCTTATACCTCCTTGATTGAATACCAGACAGCCTAGACCTCAGTACAAAAAGGTATTGAAACATTTTTGATACATAACAGACCTCAGTCTTTTTTAAAATTAATATATTTTCAGGCGTATTTTTGTACAGTGAAAAGGGAACATTCTTGCTGTGTTTTTTCAGTAAGACTTTTCAGGCACTTCTTCCCTTTTATTTTCTTTGTTTTTCTCTGTTTTTAGCATGCAAGTTTGTTGGTACGTTACGTCCTGGTTTTAAAAGGATTAAAATTTTAAAAAATAATCCTTGCATCTAAAGGCCTTGTGGTTTAAAAAAAAAAAGAAACAAACACTTTTTTTGTACAGCTATAGTTCAGATTTGTTCAATATTTGTAGGTAAAGATTTATTGAAAATGGTGATATAGACCTCAGAGCTGTTATCTTAGTTTAAAAGATTGTATATGTACTGTACTATAGTAGGATTTTATGTATCTCATACGCTGTGATATGTGGATGGGGCCCCAGATGGAAGGTATGAAACTGGATTCTCGATTTTAGCAAAAAAAAAAAAAAAGAAAAAAGGCACATAGTTTAAAAAGTTTCTCATGTTGTGCAATATAATCTAAAGTACAGACCATCTGCATATTTTGTAGCAAATGATGGCAAAAGCAGACTTGTGCACTGTCAACATCATAGCCTGTTTTTTTTTTTTTTTTTTTTAATGCTGAAAGTCTGTATCTTGACAATTTTAATAAATCAGCTGGAACTGATAGAAACTCGTATCGCAATTAGTGTCTGTAGCAGTAACGCTGGAGATGCCGTGTTGTCACCCCGCGCCCGCGGAGGAGCGGTAGCTGTATAGGCTGTTGTGCATGAGCAGAGCTAGGGGGAAGGAGAGTCAGGACTGCTTCTTTTCCTTTTTTTTTTTTCCTCCTCTCGTCGCCTTTTTCCCACCGGCTTTTCTCCGCGGGGCCGGGGTTTGCTTGCTGCGGGCTGCTCTGGGCAGCGGCAGGCTGGCTCGCCCCGGGTGTTTTCGGCTCTGCCGCCTTCCCCCCGCCCGCCGGCGGGGAAGGAGCCCCGCTCCCGGGGCGGCCCGCGGGCCTCCGCAGCCGCTCGCCAGGGCGGGGGCTCCGGGCGGGGGGCGCGGCGGGGCCGGGTGCCCGCTCTCACCGCCGCCGGGAAGGCGACTCGCCCCTCTGCATGCCCCCGCTCTTCTCCCCGCTGGGCTTTTTCCTCCCCCTCTTCCGTTTTTGATGAATAGCCTGGGCCAGGCTCGAGGTGGAGATGCTGAGGGTAGCGGTGCTGCGTCTCCTCCGCCCCGGGCAGCGCTCGGCCCGCCGGGGTGGCCCCGGTCCCTCCGGACTGCCTCCCGCCGCTCCGGGCAGGCAGGGCAGGGCCAGGGGGGTACGAGCTTCGGCTGTAGGTGAACAGACTTTGTCAGTGTGCTTTTTTTTTTTTTTTTTTTTTTTTTGGACTTTAGGAGCCATCGGATTTCAGTTGCGTGCTCTGAAATAGCTGCTGATGGCAATAAACAGACTCACGAGGTGGAAGTTTGTTCCTCAAGAAGTTTACTTTTTTATCTGATAGGCATTGGTAAATTATTGCTACTTTTTTTTTTGTTTGTTTTTCTCTGCTAATTAACGATCCAGCTGTTTACAGGGACAATTCACTGTGCTGGTATTTTGGTGGCAACCACTGCTACAGGCTTTCAGACTTGCTGAAATGAAAATCCTGCATACGCATTTGTAAGGCATAATAAAACATAACATTAAAACCTGCATGCATGTTATGTTTAATCAAAGACAACTCTTAGGCATTTAAGTGGTGAGATATCTTACTTTAGGTTAGTTAAACTGGTAGTAAAATGATTAATATAATCTGATCTCTTTCTAATAATAGTAATAATAAAACACTCATGATTCTAAATAAAAGTTGTTTGGCCTAAATCTTTGCTATCAGAAAAGAGATATAGCATATCTGGGAACTCAAATTTATGTCTTGCATTGTGATAATTCTTTATGAGAAACTGTGTTTTAAAACAAACTTAATTACAATATACAAGATATCCTTGGCAATGGATAGTCCTCAATAAAATAGAGTTTCTTGAATTTTCAGTTTTTGGTCTCAAATGATTAGTGTGTTCTCCATGTAATAACTTAGAAATCAGACTGAAAACAAATGACATTTATCTCTTCTAAGGCAAAAGACTGAAAGAAAATAAATACACTGAAGTGCTCTAGCCTAGCCATTCACTATCCTGCTATAAAAAATCCCCTTTTGGGCTAGAGTGATGGAGTAAGTTGATCAGGTTCTAAGTCTTAAAACTGAGCCAAAATTCTCTTAGTAATTCTTCAAGCTATCGTGAGGGTAGGGTGACTTGTTCTTTCAGTCCCTTTCTTCTGATATGCATCCTTGTTTATTAAAGTGATAATAGGCAGTGTCATTAAACATTTGTGCTTTACAGATGTTCAATGAGTTATGAATGGTTATGGTCAAATACAGGCTGCATTTAGTTTGCATTGTAATAAGGTCTGTGTCTCAGCCTACAAAAGTTTTGACTTGCATATATTTTTGGAAGCTGTTTTTAAAATTACCATTTAAAATGGTATTTATTAGTCAAGGATAACAGATTTAAATGATCCAATTAAAGAGCAGTCAGGCATATTGTAAAAGAGCAACAGGTCTACTTTAGTCAAAGAATATAATACCCACTCAGAAGTATATCTTTTTTTTCTTCTAGATGGGAATTATACTGTATCAGAGGAATATTTTGAGGGAAGGTGTATGGTGCAGGGAAACAATTTTTTTGGCCAAACAGTTGAGTTGTTTTTATTTTAGAGTTTATTACATATTGTTCAAGATAAAATTAGGTAGTGTTCTGTTTAAGCCACTGCATAGTTAGGGCTGAAGTTTGATGCTGTTGAATGTCTAAGCTCCTACTGATCTCATTGAGAGTAAAAAACAATCTTCTACTCATGAAAAATAGCATCTGCTAAGCTACTCTTTTTTATTTTATTTTGTTTTATCATTAATAATATTCATACCTTTTGTTTCTCTTTCCTTTTTTTTTTTTTTTAGTGTACATAGGAATCTTTGTTGACATGCTAGAGCAGTCCTGTTGCAGGCCTGGTATCTTCTGTGGCCTTTTTCCCCACATTCCTTGCATTTGTCTCTGTACAATACTACTCTGCGTGTAATAGGACTCAGTGATAGGAGGGAGAAAAATGAGCTTTTCTATGTCAAAAGACAGTTTGCTTGCTAACACTGAGGATGTCAACTCAATGTAAAACCTAATCAAACATGCTGATTCTTTTTATCTTTAAAGTGAGCATTTTTGGCAAACTTTTTTCCCCTTTTGATGTTTTTACTGTTTTTCCTCTTCCTTTTAAAAAACCACAATTAAGAAATATTTTCTTCCTTTAAGTGCAGTCTTTTACAAATGTGGTAGAAAATGTGCTCATTCTGAGCATCCTTTAAGTGCTACATGCTCTTCAGGCATTCACTGACATTCAGATGAAACTTCAAGTCTATTGAATGTGATTTGCATGCGTGCAGTATGATCCTTCACTCCTGCCTTTTTGAGGAAAGTGCAACTCTGTTGTTACACCAGGGGAAAACTGGTGTGGGGTCAAAGTCAGGGCCATTAAGTTTTAGGTGTTTGATAATCAAAACAGCTCATGAATTCTGTTTTGCATCTTCACAATTGTTGCCTAGTAAGGCCTTAAACCTGCTCTGGTAAAAAAAAAATTAAAAATTCTCATTGAGCTCAATGGGAATTTTTGCCGCAAGGGCTGCTGGCAGGATAGGTGTCTTAGTTCCTCCTAACCTTCATTTGTAAGAATGGCCAGGAAAAAATAAACAACAAAAACTTAGTATAATGAGTTGCCTTACATTTCCCCTACTATACAGTTGTATTTCTTTGATCAATTTCCTTTCCCCTCACTCACATCCAAGGCTGTGATTGTTTTTGTTTTTTTAAATTTTTTTGCACACTACCTATACCAATTAACTGCCTAATTAGTTTTATCTTCTCTACATGGATGCAGTGAATTTGTAAGAGAATTTCACAAGCAAGTAGTTTTTTAGTGAGTTTAAAGTAAATAGAGTTTTAAAGACCTATTTTTATATTCAATATAAAGCACAAATGTGCAGAAAATGTAGAATGACTTACAAAAAGGGAAACAAAAGTTCATAATATTTCATGTATAAAAGTAATACCTTCTTTGGGGTGAGATTCTCTTAGAAAACCCAATACTTATGCCAGTGCAAAGATAGGAATATTTTAAAAACTCTTAGAAAAATTGTGATTGACAGCAATTTAAAAGGAATGACTTCTGTAGATACAAGGAAACCCCTAAAGCAATATGGATAAGAAGGGGTGAATGGTTTTCAATGATGAACAACAACCTGGAAGTGTGAGAATGGAGGTTTCAATCCTTATTAATTAATCAAATTTCTTCTTTTGTGGTTAGTTACATGTGGATTTTCTGTGAAGTGCAATCTTGCAGGATGAAAAAGTGCCAGGGCACCAAACTTCTAAGACTTGTGTAAGTTCAGAAGCAGGTTTGACTTAGAATTATTGAATAGAGCTTCAGATTTTGGTTGTTCACGCTTCCAGTAAAATCAAGACATTGATTTACTGCTTGAAGAAATTTGATCAAGTAATAATGATTAATCCGGGAACTCCCATTGTCACAATTTGTTTTTGTTTCCATCGTCCTGCTTATCTCCAAAACCAACTTGCCTCAACTCCTGGCAAAGCCAGGGAGAAGAGTTATATGCCATTGTTAGTTCATTTACAATTCGTATCTGGTTTTGCTCTTGTACATATGTTGGCATTTTGGAGTCTTTACATAAATGCTGTGATACTTTTTTTCTTATTTCCTTTTATTTTTTGGTGGGCTGTTTTAAAATGGAGGCCTGTTTTCCAATGTGGGACTTTTGATGGTTACAACATTTCAATGATGTTGCATGATGGCCACAGGTGGGGGAAATTGAATGTTTTAGAGCAGTTTTTCAAGCATGACACTTTTAAAATATGTAATTTCAAAGACTTTTCAAGGCCACATGAAATTAGTTTTCATAGCCACTCCAGGTCTTGGGGGGAAAAGCTGAAAAGTACTTTTGTTTAGAAGTCTGAGTGATGGTGGGGGGGAAACCTTTTCTTGAGGTTTTTGCATGCCAGTGCACGGCCTATTGCTGTGAGAGAAGGAAGATGGTAAGGCTGCTTGAGGCAATGCACTGGAGGACAAAGTGTTTTCTAGCACTAGAAAAAGAAAATGCATGGCAAAGTTTTGTCTTCTAGTAGACTATATAGCATGCAGAGTTTAGTATGTGTCAAAACAGTGTATGACATTGCTGTATCAAAGTTGTAAAATTAAGCATTATTTATTGAAAACTATGTATTTTTTTTGTAAAAACCTGATCACCTAGAGGATTAATATCAGTGACTTGTGCTAGTGCTACAAACTTAACCAGCTTCTTTACTACAGTACTTGATATGCAGTGTTAATGCTCAGGGTTGAAACCAGTCCACTCCAATGTCTTTTTTTGCAAGAGTTTTTAAATAAAGGAACAACATAATGCAATTGTTCAAAAGACTCTAATAAAAATGTGTGATCAATCTTCCTATGTGGTTTTATGTGGATTTTTTTTTTGCCTGGTGTTGCATTTGGTAAATGCAGTTCAGCTACTACAGTGAATCCACTCCTCATTCTGTGGGCACCTAAAGCTGAAAGTTAATGGGAATGTTATATCTTTCAAAAAAACCCTTTGCAGATAGTCATGGTCCAGGTAGTGTGTACTTAAGTGCTGTTCTGGCCACACCTGAGAGACACTGAAACAGAGAGTAAGCCAATTAACTTCCTTCTTATCTGGTTAAGACTCTGGATAAAACAATGAAGTATTTTATGACAAACATTTTTAACTTTGCTTTAAAGTTGACCATGAAAGAATGAAATAAGATGGATTACATGCCAGCAAACCCCATTTCTCTCTGTATCTTTTTCTACAAACAATTTACCATCTAAATGTATTTTGGCATAGAAAAAATCATTCTGTATTAAGATTCTAGTTATGAAAATGTTTTTATGAGAAACCTGTAATCAATTCTTGAAACTATAAAAAGGTGTTTTTAATGTGTTTATGTGGTGAAAGTTTGTTGTATATTAAATATTGTTTTATAGAAATGATGGAGTTATATTGTTACAAATTCAAAATTTGTAATTAATACAAGCCATCTATTGCAGAAATTTATCTTCTAGAGCTCCTGCCAGTAGACATATTCCCATATCCCAGAAAATATACAAAACACATCTCTTGATTGCATTTAATGTCTGTACTTCTGCAAGTTTACACAGGGTTGAAAATATCAACTGGTAATACCTTCCTTTCTCCTGGGGGGGTTGTTGATTACCCTTAATATCCAGGAAATAATAGAAAAATTCTAATCAACTTCAGCTATAGCTGATAGAAACTTTTAGACCTGGGGAGAGTCAATTCAATAAGTAAAAAGTTCCAGTTAATTTTGTATGACTCTTGAGCACAGCTCTTCCCATTTTTCCTGTTCTTTCCTCATTCCAACAGTTAGCTGAATAGCTCATTTCTCCAAAAAACAATTATTGGGTGACATGTGATTTCTATTTAACTTATCAGATCTATTGAGAATACTGAAAGCAATTTATATAATTTCAGAAGTCTGTTGTAGTAGTATATTTTCGTGCGAATGGAGCTGTGTAACTGATGTGAAAAAAGGGTTTGAATGTGACATGTCATAGTAAACATAGGAAGTTTAAGCTGATCATTGTAAATCAATGAAATAAAATCTTTATATACAGCCATCATACCACTATCCTTTCTGTATATATCAAAAAAGTTTCAAAAAGTGTTTTTAAGGTGTTTTAGAAGGTATTTAAACAATGCTCTGAGAGTATTCCATGGTACTTTGCTTTTTTTCTTCAGGAGTTGGTGGGTGGATGTTGTTTTTTCCTTTTAATTCCTATAGAGTTTTTTCATTCAAGTCCTATCATAGTTAACCAAAGACAAACTAGAAATCTTCTAGAATAGACTAAGGTCATCTCCATGATGTCTCAAATGTGTCTAGCTGAAGTCCTCTTTGGTTCCTCCAGAGTCAGAGCAGTTATTACTTCATTGGAAAGTCAGGCTTCAGTTCTATGTCAGGTCTTAATGCCAGAGGGAACTTCTGCATGACACATTGGGAATTTTCCCTATCTAATGTTTGAAAGTGCTTTTGGATTGGTAAACTACAAGTTATCACATCTGAAAACTACCACTGTGGAGGTATTGTGCGCCCTGGGTGTTGGCTCAGTTTTATATGGAAGGAAGGATAGAAACACATGTTTGGGGAAAAAGAACTACTTCGCATTTCAGTTTGAATACTATATTCTCAAGTTTGAATGTTAGATCTAGCCCTAGAAGAAACGTGTGGAAACATGGACTGTAGGTAACACAGACCCGCACAAATACCATCATACATCTGCAACATTACAGACTTAACACAGGCACATGTGTACACATTTGGATTTTCATTAAAATACATGCTGGCTGGACCACTCTAAATGGCTAGAATGTAGTGTCTGTTAAAATCTACAACTTTAAGTCCTGAGAATTTCATGAGATTTTCATCTGTTGGACTTGATGTGTTGTCCCTGGAGCTTCATAAATATTAAGACAATGTTTTTATAGTCTATTAATATTTTGATTCAATAGTAAGAAAACCAATCAACCAAAAAAAAAAATAAAAAAAAAAACAAGCACCCACCCAAATGTATGGCAAAACCAAACCAGAATGAAATCACACAAAACCAAACAAGCAAGCTACCCTCAACAAAAATCTCCAGCTCTAGAAATGAGAAATGAGAAATTCCCATAATAGTCAAATGTAAGAGGATCTTAGCCCTCTCTCTTGAAATCTGATATTATATTTATTTGCATTACTCAGATATTTGCATAACCTGAAGTATCTATGACAGATCAGTTTTTTCTA
This sequence comes from Acanthornis magna, assembly GCA_036785705.1. Classification (NCBI taxonomy): domain Eukaryota; kingdom Metazoa; phylum Chordata; class Aves; order Passeriformes; family Acanthizidae; genus Acanthornis; species Acanthornis magna. Next base: position 3,817,394 of record JAWUZG010000060.1, on the reverse strand, counting down.
CAATTTTGCAAATTCAATTAAAAGATTATCATCTTCAAGCAAAATTGACTCATATATACTTAAAAAATACAAGTCTTTTTCAAAATGTAGTGTTAACAAATACTGAAGTGTACGCGGGGAATAAAGCAGGATTCGTCTACACACAGGAACAAGATAATCAAAGAAATGCATAGTGAAAATAGAAAATTTAAATCTCAGTTACAATTGTCCTGTTAAGTTTCATCATAATGTGACATTTTGGCATTTCACATGTACACCTTTTCTTTCTCTAAGAAAGAAAATATGCATAAATAAATATGCAACAAATTCACGTTGAGATTGCTTTCTCAAGTCAGTACTATAAGAACTTCGATTTTGTGTCTAAATGTTTGTAAAATAGCTTACACTTGAGCCTAACCTTTGCTTGATGAGACTTCTTTTGTCTGCATAATCTTACTGTAATAATATTCCCTAAATCTCTTTAAAGCCTGCCTTTCATTCACCTAATTTCATACACCTTGTTCTTTGAGCTTTAGTGCTCATACTCTTCAGCAATCAGAAGCAAACTGCTCCTCTGACAGTAGCATTCTTTTCCAAGAGTAGAAAAAGGGTAACAAATCACTGAGAAATGCCCAACTGTTTTTGCCCTTGGAAACTTTGACTACTATCTCTTTTTTGGGCTATGGGCAGCCATAACTTGAAAACAGTCTTGTTTTCCTCAGATATTTGTGGTCATTCATCAATTGTGGGTTATCAAAGCCAAGAGTGTTGCAAAAGATTCATTGAATTCAATTAGATTTCTGAAAACCACCTACTTACACTGCGAAAACTACCCATCCTCATTTTGCCTGAAGATTATGTGAATTGTTCCACAAACAAAATGCTGGAGTATTAATGTCTGTAAAAGGGAAAATAACAGCAAAAATACCATCACCACCTCCCCCAGATAACTGCCTGTTTGAAATGCGAATCTTGATGTAGCCATGATAATCTGGGACTTTTCCAGCCCCAAAGAAGAACTTTTTGTGAGTAGACATTTTTGTATACTTCCACTATATTAGTTGATCAGATGTAAAATACCATGTTTTCACAAATGTGTTTTGCTTTTGGAACACAAGAAGAAATATATATAAAGTCCCATACAAATGGAAAAATATTTACAATAATACTAAAGACATTTGAGAAACCATGGCAGTAGTTTTTCCAAAATATTTATCTTTGCTTTCCCCATATCTATTTCTTGCACACATGTTCTCCCACTAGCCTTTTCCTGAGCACATATATTTTTTTACAGAAATTAGCAGATATAAATACTGATAGGTATAACAGTCTTTTATGCACAAATGCAATTAAGCAAACATTACTAAAGCTTCTGTATCAGTCATGCGAAGTTAAGGAACAATGTAGGAAAAACTGCATCTTTACTCAAGTCCTTTTTAATACATATACTGCCATGAGAAAATGTGTACCAAGTAGTGCAGTACCTAGAAATTAGACACCTGGCATCATGACCATCCGTGGTAGATTTCTGGACTCACCCCTTGTGCTGGGTGAGGAGATGTCTGCAGCTTCACTGAAAAAACAGGATGTTTGATATCCCCAGCATCTGGCTCAGGATTTCACATTAGATATCTCTGTCCATTCAAGGGCTCAAGGAGTTAATAGTTTTATTCTGATGAGAGATGACAAACTCGTTCCACTGATACATTTTCCTGTAGGTAGAGCATGTGCTTGGGAAATAGAAAGCACTGGGCAGAGATAGAAAGCACATCTAGACTAAGAAACTAAAACAGAGTCAGCACATAGTCCAGGCACTGGAGCTCAGCTGTCTGTATTGTTAAATTGCTAGAAGACAAAACCCCTGACATGGTTTTGGCTGGTGAATGCTAGCACTCTTCCAAAAAATCACTGGAACAATTTGGAAATTAACATGGGCCAAAGATCATTCCCAACAGGCAGTTTGGATTCAGACGCTCTGTTTTGGAAAGTAAGAGAGTTTAATAGCATAGATGTGGGCAGATCATGCCAGCTGGCTTCCGAGCCAGGGACAGATCTTGGTTTAATTTACTACAGCTACAGGTTACAAACCCTATTTCTGCAGGATTTTGACCATAAAGCCCCTATAATTTTGGAGAATACCTAAACCTCAATCTATGGAGTAGTCTCAGAGAGAAGCTGTCACCACTGTGTATGATTGGAATTCAGAAAACATGAGGCTAAAGGCAAAGCAAAAAGGAATTTGCCCTAAAACCTCTTCTGCTCTGTTACTGACATGCACTACCTCTCATGATATACGGCATCAGTTCTACAGCTGGGGCATTCCTGTTTACATGGGTGCTCAGTCTTAACAGGGGGAGAAAAGAATGAGGTTATGGATGCAAATTTTTTAAAACTCAGAAATTTCTTAAGGAATTTGGGATAGGATGAGTGCTCCAGCTCATAAAAATGATAACAATTTACACTGCAATGCTTTCACTCCCAAGAATCCAAAATCACTTTACAAATATTGTTGGCCAATTTTGTTCTTCCCTTGTAGTCAAAACACCTACTGAAATCAATTGTAAAATCACTTCTATTGAATCTCTTCCAACTGCAGAGCTGAGTGAGAATTTTATATGTTGAACAGCTATAGAATTGGAGCCTTGAAATTGCTTTTTAAATTATACATAAGAATCATACAGTTTATGTTCTTCTAGCACTCTCACAGTTAGTTTAGACAATATTTTCATAAACTGCACTCTTAGGAAAAGAAATCAATCCAACTGGATTAGATAAGAGAGAATCATTAAGTATTTTCCCTGCTTAAATATTAACATAAATTAGTAAAATTGATTTGGTGTCCTGAGAAAGGAATGCTCCCTCGGACAGTACATCAGTGTTACGGTCTAACCTCAGTGATTACTGAATCATAAAAAGTCCTGTCTTCAAACATGCAAGTTTTTGGGTTTTTTTCTCTTTTTTAAATGCTAAGGATAAAGGATGAAACTCATGTTAGAAAAGCATAAATGATGATAGAAATTTCAGATTCATTTGGGTTGTTTTACTGGTATTGAATCAAAATGGTGTATCTGCACTGCAGCAGATCTCATGCTTTTTTCTGATGTTCAGTGGTTTCTTAATCTAAAAAAGTTAATGCTGATTTTGACAGAGTAAATACCACCTAAGTTTGAACTTAGATACAGGCACTCCTGTGGATGGCATGAAAATCAGTGTAGAGTAGACTTGACTTGGAAACAAAGGAAGAAAACTAATAAAGGAGAAAGGCAAGACAGACAGTTGTCATGAGCTGCCCACTGAGCTCTATATTTTCTGGTTTTTAGCATCAATATGAGAAGGCTGCATCACCAGGATAATTTCCAATGTGCCCTGAACACTGAGGTACTGCTTCTGCTGCTTGATCCATCAGGATCTCTCTTACTTAAACAATTTCTGAGAAATGTGTGTGCCCGGAGCCTCAGTCAACAAGATGTACTGTGCCTGACTGCATATGGGGCACTTGGCAACTCCCACCTCCAGCAGTTTCTCACAGTGAGAGACTTGACCCCAAAGGAAAGACAAGAAGTAAAAGGTAAAACTTGGACTTATAAATGATGAGGGTAGGGATATGCAATCCCACATCCGTGTGGCATTCACAAACAACTCCTCTTCTAACTGACTGGAAGTGCTTGGAAGGACTGGATCTCCACACTACACTTGTGGAAAATGAGATTCTGAGCTAAGGAATGTTCCTACTGCCTGACACCAGCCTTTTCCTTACTGACCATTTCAAGAGAAAATTCAGTTATGAATACTTATTGAAAATAGAAGTGACTTTTTTTGTTGCATCTTCATACAGTTCTGTTTGATTCCCCCAATCATTTAATTAGCAAAAAAAGTTAGAACAGCAGCAGATATTATCCATTGCATCCTAAAATATTCAATTATTGTGAAAATACCTTTCTCCAGTCATGCCCAGAAAGTCACTTCATATAAAACTGGAGACAATATCTATTGAATAATGACCTGATATTGAATAAAGATTCGCACTAGTGTAGGATTAGTAGGCTTAACCATTAGTAAGTTTCACAAAATGCTAATAAAATATTTATTTGGCTATTACTTTTCTTGACCTATTAGTTCAGTTCACTAATGGATTTAGTCTTTCCAGACAGAACCTTATACATTTATCTGAAGCTTAGCTAGCTGTTTTCCTCAGTGATGATACATGCATTTTTTTGTCAGATATATTTTTACTCTATGATATTTGAAGTATACATACATACATACATACATACATAACATTAAGAATATTTAAGAAATAAAACACTAATAAATTTTAACTCAAATATTTTCAGGTACAGAAGATTAAAAGAGGTATTCACTACTTGGTCCAACAACCACTTGTTTAGAATATTGCTTTAAGAGTCAGAAACTACTTCCTGTATAATTTATATTGGGATGGACTAGTCAAATGCATACTCACAGAATAATTCTATGTTTTTTTCCCCTATCTAAAATTCTCCTCTAAGAACCTTTTAATGCATCTTGATTCCAAGAGTCTCCTTACCGTACAAATCACTCTCATTCATATTAATGTCCTCTTTGCATGTAAAAGAGCTGGGATGTTGGAGGCGATATATATCAAAAAGGTTTTTTGAGAAAGATTCCCAGAATTCAGAATTCTTGTCCTTTGTGTGAAACATATACCAGGTACTCAAAATACCATGTGTAAATATATTATTATAAAAGTTATTTTCAATTTAGTTTATATGGATTGTGGTTTAAAGCAGGCACTTAATTCTATCTATATAAGATGCCTTGAATGTTACAGTCACAGAAAAAAAGAAGTTTGATTCCATCATAAGTTTTGACAAGCCTTTAAACAGAGGGAGTATCTGGTAAGGACTGGCAGAGTAGCAATGGAATAGAAATGTTTTCTTCAAGGGAAGCCACAGTTTTTCTACTAAAGGGGTGCCACCAAATCCCAGCTTGCAAGAGTTAGCAGAGACTGGAAATTTTCATTGCCTCCCGAGAGCTTCCTATATTGTGCTCAGCTGGGAGGTTGATGTGTGGGATGGAATTCCCAGTGCAGTGTAGAGAAATAGGTTGCCTCCAAAATACAGAAAGTTATTCTAATTGGTTTTTATCATCCTCCTTTCCAGTAACTTTGTGACGTGAAAGTTTTACACATTTCACATATGTAATAAATACAATCAAATGTAAATAAAATAACCATAAAAATAACCTCTTACTGAGAAAAGCAGATCAAAATTTAAGAACTTCCCCCCCCCCCCCCCCCCAGGAAAATAGCAGCAGGTTGGGGTTTTCTTTCTTTTTTTTTTTTTTTTCTTTTTTTTTTTTTTTTCTTTTTTTTAAATTTGTTTGTTGGGGGTGGGTGTTGTGCTTCTTTGTCTTTTCCAGCCTTCTTGCTACTAATTTGTACTATCACCATTTCACCTTGGATTCATTAATTTTTCCAAAGCTAAGTGTTAGCCATCAGACATGTAAAGCACTATGGGACTTCTTTACAAACAAGGCTTAACTGAATGACACAAACAGAACGGTTGGCCTGCTATCTGAAATGTCGGTAACAGAGAAAATGAACTTGAACAGGCTTCTACAATTTTTTACTCTTTTTCTATAAATGTATATTTTTTAATAGATGCTTCAAATGCATGACATTTGAAACAAATATGTATATAAACTGTATGTACTAAGAGGAAGGAGAAACAGTAAAATGTTGAATCATGTTGCTGCCTTTTTCCCTGGGGTGCAGCATGTGTAATACATGAGAAAGATGACATCACCCACAGAAGGGACTGGATTCACAGGCATGCTATAAATTAATCATTCAACAAAATGGAGAACCAGCAAAAGGGACTGTCAGGGTCATATTCTTAAACATGCATTATTTACCCAATAATCTGAATCATCTCCTAGGATCTTTCCAGTTTCAGAGGTAAATGCAATAAGCATTGTCATCTAAAAAACACACATACCCTGTGCCCCCCATTTTTATTTGTTTCTTTATGTTTACAGCTAATGTGTACAGAATGAATTTAAATAAATCCTACTTTACACAGTTGCTTTTGTACATAATTTTTATAGAACCATACATGACTCCGGTTTTGGGCTTGTTTTTAAATGCAAGGTGGAAACACTCCTGCAGTCCCAGCAGCATGGGATGACATGTGGGCTGTCAGGATTCGGCACAGAGGCTCTGTGTGCCTGGGCTCCAGCAGTCTGAGAGGGAGACAAGGGCACAACTCCCATGCACCTAGGCCACAGAGTGAGCCCCAGGGAGCCTTCCTGCTCCACGAAAACTACCCTTATGCCAGTTTCAAGAATTATTTCGGGATTTAGATGCCTGCATCTCTTGGGTTTTCCACATTTCAGGTGTTATTCAGATTATCTACACACACCTAGATCCCTGTTGAGGAGGTAAAGTGGTTTTGGTGCCAGGAATTTCATCACTGCCTAAGACTGCAGGTGATTAAAATCCTGTGCTGGGGCAGGAGGTTCCCCCAGCACTGGTGGGGATGGATGTACAACCTGCTCAGCTGTGGTTAAGTGAGCACCATGGAAACAGATGCCTTGGTCTTGTAATTCAGAAAGGTTACAGAAGAGAGGCCCTACATCAATCAGATCACTATGTTTAGTTACATGATTTGTATAATTTCTTCCTAGAAAAAATTGCTTTTCTATGAGAGATCTGTCTCTGGCACGTTTCTGAGGCTGCGGCTCTTGAGCAGGGCCTTTGGAGATCTGCCTGAGGCTTGGGCAGATCCATCTCTGCTGCTGGAGTTGAACCATCAGCACTCAGCACAAGATTCATGGAGGCAGACAAAGCAAAAATATGCATGGTGATATTTACTGTCCTACAGTTATTTGTATAAATCATGGCAGCATCAAAGAAATGTGTCTTTCTCTTGGGGTAGAGGGTGATGAGATTCCTGTTTAAATTTAGTGCCTGGGGAAGTGTGTTCACAGCAGAGGCCTCTGAGAATGCTCTGTCTCCTTCACAAACGAGCTTCACTGCTATTTACAGCCTCCAACCAAGAGCCAGACACTGTAGCCTGGTAAATGTACAGATAAATATGGATATGCACTACAATTGAGACTTATAGACTGCTTTTGAGTTGATCCATGGATCCTAGTCATAAGAGAATGCATTTATTAAGAAAATGCATGAATAATTAAATAAGCAGAAATTGTGTTTTGTTTTATATTGTATAAAATGGTACTATTTTCTTTGCGTAGCTTCAGATCTGACTTTTATTTTTTTCTTTGTCCTCTGTTTTTGGCCCACAGCTTCCCCATTCTATTAAACATGCATTAAAAACTGTGACCTCTATTCTGCCTATTCCTATTTGTTACATTTTCCTTTTTTCACCTCTGTAAATTTAAAAACATTTTTAGCTCTGGAAAAGTGTAAAGCAACAGAAAACTGAAACTTTGTAATTCTATCTGTTACATTTTAAATACCTTTTTCATGTTTTTGAAAACTTACAGTGTGACAAAGTTACAGAGTTTCATTTTACGTATTTTCTCTTTACTTCTTCCGAAGTTGAAGAACTTTTGAAAAGATACAAAGTGACAGAAACAAAATGGAAGAGTGAGAAAACATCCCAGACCCCTTTCATTGACTCCCAGAAAAAAAAAAAAAAATCAGGGTTAAGAGACAAAAAACAAACAAACAAAAATTGTTAAAGTATCTAGACAAATAAGGGCATAGAAACGGTACAAAAGGTTTATTTTTAGACCAAATAGTTCTTTTCACTGTGAAATGTTTAAATGAAAATATTTGTCAAACTTTAATTGATCTCTGTTGTGCTAGGCAATGTGCATAGAAAACACAGATCTCTCTGGCAAAGAAATGGTATCCTTTGAATTTTAAAGATACCAATATGTTTATCAAGCCTCTGGACAAGTGGATCGAGTCCATCCTCAGTCAGTTCCAGATGGCACCACATTGGGCAGAAGCATCAATCTGCCGGAGGATGAGAAGACTCTGCAGAGGGATCTGAACAGGCTGGATCAATGTGCTGAGGCCAATTTTATGAGGATCAAAAAGGCCAGGTGCCAGGTCCTGTCCTTAGCTCGTGACCCCTTGCAATGACAGGCTGGGGGCAGAGTGGCTGGAAAGCTGCCCTGTGGAAAAGGACTTAGGGATGCTGGGTGACGGCAGCTGAACATGAGCCAGAGTGTGCCCAGGTGGCCAAGAATGTCAATGATGCCCTGGCCTGTGTCAGCAATAGTGTGGTCAGCAGGACCAGGGCAGTGATTGTACTCAGTACTCAGCACTGCTGGGGCCACACCTCAAGTTCTGTGTCCAGTTCTGGGCCCCTCATGCAGGAAGGACATTGAGGGGCTGGACAGTATCCAGAGAAGGGAAACAGAGCTGGCGAACGGCCTGGAGAACGAGTCATGTGAGGAGTGTCTGAGGAAGCTGGAGTTGCTTGGTGTGGAGAAAAACAGGCTCAGGAGAGACCTTATCATTCTCTACAACTGCCTGAAAGGAGGCTGTAGCCAGATAGGGGTCAGCCTCTTACAGGTAACAAGTGATAGACAAGAGGAAATGGCCTCAAGTTGTGCTTGGGGAGATTTAGGTTGGGTATTAGGAAAACTTTTTCTTTAAAAAGTTGTCAAGCACTGGAACAGGCTACCCAGGGATGTAGTGGAGTCACAATTCCTGAAAGTATTAAAAAGACTGTGGATGTGGCACTTAGGGATATGGTTTGGTGATGGACTTGGCAGCATTAGATTAAGGGTTGGACTCAATGATTTTAGAGGTCTTTTCCAGCCTAAACAATTCTATGGTTCTATTATTTGATTATATTATTTGATTCCTCTCATCCAGCCTTTTCCAGGTGTTCTTAATTTCACTTAAAACATGTCTGTCTTTCCTTTTTAAGCACAGCTAGAACTAAACAGAAGGGTTTACGTGAGGCAGACGTGCATATAAACTTAAAAGTAGAGAAAAGAAGCATGAACCTGACATACAAGATGACTGGGAGGTAAACTATTTTATTACAAAAGAAAAAAAAATCAGAAAAATACTCTCATTTATTCAAAGACAAGATGAAATCCATACATAACAACAAAGCAAGGCTGCAAGAGTCAGCATGTGAAGAACAAAGACATGGGCAAGGATTGTAGCAAAGCTGTGGACAACAATTGCAGAAAGAGAGAAGAGAGTCTTAGAGGTTTTGATTCTTCTCCAGCCTTTTCCAAGTGCTCCTGATTCCACTTAAAATGTACTAGTCTTTTTTAAAGCATGCCTAGAACAACTAAACAGAAGGTTTAGTGGTTCTGAAACAGCATCCCTGTACAGTCAGGAGCCAGGACATTTGGAGAAACAGTCTGGTAGCAGGAGAAGGATGAAGATAAAGGGTTTGTGTGCTTGCCCTATAAATGGTCTTTCGGGAGAAATCATGGTTATATGAACTCGTGAATGGCTGTGATAGCTCTTTGCAGGGACAGGAGCTCAATTTCTTCAAAGGCAAAGAGTCCTTCCTATAGATAATCCCTGTTAATTTTCAAATAAAATTGAGACAGCTCAGGTTTTGGTAGGTTTCAGGGCTCATGTGAATCACAAGGATATAAAAATAAAAGACAATCATGTTACCAGTTGCTTGGGCAGGACTTGGAGAACCATTACACAGGCAAAATATTAACCTACCTAACAGAACCTGTTAACCAAGGGATATCAGGAAAAGTGAAATAAATGCAGATTTTTTTCTTTGTACCTAGAAACAGCTAGGATGAGGAACACTGAGACTTGATGTCCTTCCCATGTGTCACACATATTTATCCTGTTGTCCCTTCTCTGAACTGGACAGAGCAGACACCAAGTGGGTTGTTCCTAAATAATCAGTACCCTGTCCTTCAGTGGAAAGGAAATGTCTGAGGAAAAAGGTTAGAAAGGAGTGGATGAAGGCATGTGAGAAGTGGAAGAAGATTGATATGATCCACATGTTCTTTCTGTTCTCCAAGTAATACAGATAGATACCAGGGATGAGCTGGACCAGACTCTGAGCTGTCTGAACTCAGGCTGGGATTTGATGGGGAACAGAGAACCATCAGAAGTACTCCCTGTTCATGGCAGTGCCCCTTTGAGTTCTGGGAGCCATGGTAGGCATAGGTTAGATCAATGATTCCTAAAACTATTTTTTTTTCTTTCACCCACCAGCCTCCCCACTGTCTGTCATATGTCTGTGGGGCTCCTGAGCCCACTAACCTTAATTACTCACAGCTGTGACCTAGAGTTTGGGAATAACTGACTTGGGCAGACACAAACATTTTTCTTGTATCATGCTCAAGAAACAGGCCTTATCTATCTATTCTGGGATAAATTATTTAACTAGGGTAAAATTTAGTTATTTTCCATGATGGATTGTACTGTACACATCTCCCTCATATAAACAATTCTCACTGAATTAATAAAAACAGTGTAAAACCCTGGGTAAACTTAATATTGGAATAATGCTGATTAATTGTAAATAATTCAGAAAAATGTTGAAGGAATAGACACTGGAAAAGTTGCTTTACAAGGAAAGACAGAAAGAATTCTATATTATTTTAGATTGACCTAATGAGACTTAAGATGGGTATGGTAACATCACAATTTTTTGCAAACCGGAAATACCATGACTGAAAGGAATGGTTTATTTTGGCACAAGGATTATAAGTAAGCATGACAGGATGAAACTTAACACCAGACCTGTCACCCTACTAGATGAAGGGAGATCTACAACCACTTCTATTAAAAGCTGGATTTGACAAAGAACTATTTTAGGAGAGCATTCTCTACTGGCATAAAACATGTCCAAATATACCTCTTTGCTTTAATTTCAACAGTTCAGGTTGAAGAACTGCTAGCATATTTGTGCAATGCTTTGTGTGCTAACATAGTGCTATGAAGTAGTATGAATGGAATTGAATGGTCTGCTTAAGAATTTTATATGACTACTTTTATTCTGAGCTTTAGCAAACTAAAGAGGGGTAATGAACCTGTCAAGCTTATCAGAAAGACAGAGAAACATTTGCTACCAATATTTTTAGAGCAGGGGAAGAGGTGATGGAGGTCAGCAGGATTGCTAGTAGGATTCCCTATGGTTTCCAGTGATCTCACAGTAATATGTAAGCAGTATTTAAAACCTAAATGGAGTACTGGTGGATGTGAGGGGGAATGGGAAGTTCATTCTGCACTCCAGCGTCCTTAATTCTTCACAGTGTGAGCTGATGAAACCACACTATTGCTGTCAGAGGCCAGGTTAACATTTAATAGCCCTGTAAAACTTTAAACTTACTTCCAGAAAGTCTTAAAACATTGTTATAGCTTGGATTAAAATTCAGTGGAACTATTAGGCTTAACCACTACCTTTCATTTAAGATAACTTTAAAAAGTCATTAACCTCTGTTAAAGAAGAAGGAAGCTGACGTAATAGAAATCTCCAACAGCAAAGCATAAACACAAAACACTGTTCAAGCTGGAGACAGATGTAAGGTGGCTCAGGGATCATCCTTACCTGAATAGATGTGTTTGGATTTTGAAAAGCAAAGAGAAGTGCCCAGACAGAGGAAGGGAAGAAAGCTGGCACAGCTGGAAGGGTAACTGCTCCGTGGCTCTAGGGCCATGATTGCAGTGATAGGATGTAAGATATGTTTTTTTAAGTAGAAAGCTGGCTAAAACCCATGGTGACTGTGAATGGTGAAATTTGTGTTCAGATTTGTCATGCTTGAGGAAACAGGATTATGTACAGTTTTTTCAACTGTTATTTTCTTAGTCATTTATTTCTCTTTGTACATAAAACAAACGGTAAGATACTGAATTTTGTCTAGAGAATAAACCTACTAATAGTGATAACAATAGGGTAATCCTTCCTTCCTTTTGATCATTCTGTCCTTCTGTTTTAACTGAGAATTAATCTATTCAGAATTTGACATACTCTACCTGAATAAAAATTCATTAAAACAATTTAAGCGAATATCAATAAACCACATGTAACACAATAATTATGCTTCAGATCTCAAGTTAACTAAGTCAGTGACAATATTTGTGCTTTCTTTTCTTCCTGGACCACAGAACTGCTGGTACAAAACTCCTGACACAATTGAACAAGAGAGATAGATTTTAAGTACCAATTTTCAGATTTTCACTAAAATTAATCTGATGTATGAATTTCTTCATAAGTAGGAATGATTTCCCTAGACATAAGAGCCAAATAGCCTTTTCTAGTTGCTGAATGTTCCACAGTGCAGAGCCACAACGAGAGTCCTGTTCGTATGACTTTTAAATCTTCCACTCAAGGCTTCTCAGGAAAACGAGTCCTGAACGTGCAATATTTCCAGGACTTGTTCACATGACAGCTGAAAATCTCTTCTGGAAATCCAAGTCATGGAGAAAGTACCATTGTGGATCTGCTTGCAACTGTAAAAAAGTTGACCTTGGCTGCTGCTTACTGTCAGTCACCTGAAGATTACCATCTCTACTACAACAATATTGCCATAGATTTTAGTATTCCTAGAAAAAAATCAGATTAATTCTTTGAATTTGTCACTGAAACAGATGTCCTTCCAGCAGAGGGAATAGGCACATACACCAGAGTAATTTTGAGCCTCTCGCCTTGCAGTATTCACCAATGTGAAAACAATTTTATTACTTGAGAAGCATACAGAACTGCTTTGGGAGCTAGCAAAAGAAAACAAAAAAATTAATTCCAATACACAGGACTTATTTATTTATATATCTCAATTATGAGCTCATGAGGCATCATTTTCACTCTTCACCGTACCCACCACCCCTCACAACTGAAGTCTAAATCAAGTCCAACATGAAACTTTATGTTACCTACTAACTCCCACTGTTTGAACTTATGTTTTTCTCTCATTGTCTTCCAGTAATGCAGTGTTCAGCATACTTTCTGGGTAGTTTTTAATATCAGTAATGTATCTTTGTCTATGGATGGATTGCACATGAAAGGAGTTAGGCTCAGGGAGGTCTCAGTCCTCACCACTGCTAATTCCATGATACAGTCCAACTTCCGTATTCACTGCAATCTGCTGTTGTCAAAAAGGGATCAAAAATTTGATTCCAAGATAATGTAATGGCTACAGTACTCACAGTTCTCTTCACATCTGATGTTGCTGGCACATCTGGTGTTGCTGCCACCACAGGCAAGGTGGCCTGTTAGGCCTGTGATGGCCTTTCACACCAAGGCTCAGGGTGACCTCCTGTCTCTGGTGAGGATGGTACTGAAACTCTGTGGTTTGGAAGGTACCAGTATTTATTTTATCCTTATTTTATGAACCTCACTTTAAATGAGTTCTTTTTCTAGAGGTCATCTCATCTTCACCTTCAGAGGCTGAAAGGGTTGTCCCTATGGGTAGCATTCATCTCACTTTAGCCATTTAAATGTTAGGGGTCCATCAAAGTGCATCATTCAGGTTGCTTCATGTGAGAAAATGGTAGCTAAAGCAGATAGTCTGAATTGTCCTTCAGAGAGCGATAATGAACTCTGAGGTGACACGAGTGGATATCTAGATATTAGATCATTAAAGAAGGTGAAATTAATCCCATCTTATATGTATGTCATGATTAGCTCATAATTAATATTAAAACCAATAAAAATATAACGAGTAATGAGATTGTGAAATATCAAACAAAAGCTGCTAAATAACTAACAATATATTAATCAAAGGAAGAGAAGATGTTAGAACTTACCTTCTCAATTCAAACTCACTGATTAATCTAATTCGATAAAATGTTAATACAAATGTACCACTTATTCCGTGGAAATCTTATCACTACTTTGTACAATGGCTTCTATTTGTTGAAGACTGTCTGTCTCTGACATACACCTTGCCATTCATTGCATGATAAGGCAGCTGTCAATTATGCTTAAGTGACTTATTGCTGTTGGCATGTGTCTAAATAATATCCAATGTATTTCTAAAACAATCTAATGGCTCAGCTGAACTAAAACAAACCTGCAATGCAACACTTGGGAAGCTGACAGGCTGTCTTAAGTGTGTTGGACATGACATATTGCAGTAATGAGATTTTAAGTTTGTATACTTTCTAAATACTCTATCACATGGTGGTTGAAAATCTGATAACAACTGCGTGTGGTAGGTACAAAAAGTAAGTGTTAGGCTCATCAATAAATGTTTGGTAACTGCTACTAAAAAAGGAAATGTGCCTTTGACATTTCTACCTTTCAGTTATCTGTGAATGATTAGCATGATCTCATGTTTGGTTCTATCTCTTCACCTCTAAATAATATTTCTGGTTGTCAATAAAAAGCTTTTCAGATGCTTCAAAGTCAGAGAACACCACCTTAGAATCCATCATATGCCAAGTCTTTTTATAAACCAAGTATAATTTCACATATATATCTTCTTCTTTATGTTGGGTAGGGGTTTTTTTTCAGTTTCTCTGGATTTGTCTTCCAAGGACAGCATGAGTTTGAAATGTTATGGTGGCTCTGATCTGGATGAACTCTTCAATCAAAAAGCTACAGAAAATGGAATATAGGTACAAGAGGCATATATACATATATATATATGCAGACATAGATTAGATAGATAGATACCAATGTCATATCCATAAAATTACACTGTTTTCTGAGTTCTCGCTTAATTTTATTCTGATTTTGCCACCTCTTCTGTGGTAATTAATTTCCTTTATTGCCATGTATTGTGACATCTATTTGACTTCATGAGCCATATAGCTTTAGAAGTCTCATCATATGTAGACTTTTTCTTCCTGTTTCAGCTAGGGAAAATATACAGTATAACTAATGGTATTGGAAAACTCATCTCACAATAGGAATGTAGATGTAAACAGCTACATTTGCAGCATATAATCTCCTCTGCAAGATTTCTAATTATTGCTATGCTTGTGTAGTCAGGAAATCATGGTCTATAAAGCAAGCCTAATTTCCTGTGGCTTGCACCTGAACACGATAAAAGCTCTTGATCTCCTTTCCTTCTCCAGAGGCAAATCACAAAACTGTGACATTGCTGTTTAATCCTACAATGAGTACCTATTTCCATCCATGTAATCCTGAAAGTGTTACCTTGATGAATGCTTGACCAGGGTCTCTCTGGACTTTCTGTGACTGCCTTAATGTTTCCTTGTAATAAAATGAAGATATGCAGCATTGATTTTTTTTTTTTGTACTCTCAATAATTGTATGAGTTTGGCAAAAGACACTGATTAGTTTAGGCAAAACTGTTTTTCTTCTTCAGAATTTTATGCCAGCTTGAGAGGGTGCTTGTGTTAGACAGAAAGTTAATTACTACTTCTTCCTACAACAAAGAGAAGACTATATTGATTAGATGTAGCTGTGAAAACATTTAAGAAAAAACAAAGCCTCAGGTTTGTCCTATGTAATGTGAGCTTTAGTGCTTGTGACAGGTGCCAGATTTACAGCACTAGAGACTAAAATCCTCTCTATCCAAGGCAGGTATGGCTTTCCCCTGCCTGTCACTCAGCCGTGTTCCAGGGGGAGAAGCACCAGATGTGCAAAAACATTTCATTGCTGCTTAATCCTTTGGTGCTGACTTAGTGGGATTGAATCAGGGACATCAACTTATTTCACATGGACCAACAAATAACATTGACTTTGCAGCCTCTGTCCAACAAAGCTGTTAAGCACATACATAACTTTGAGATCAGCCACAGCACCAACTCCATCAATTCCAGTGCTTTAGGTCCATATTCACTTCTGCTGTGGAGAGGATTTGAACTAGTGACTTATAGCTAAAATGTTTCATATCCTTTCACTAATCCCCCCCGATCACTTCCTAACAAACTGCCTTTGGAGACATATAAACCAAACCTCACACTGAACTCCTTGGCAGTATATTCATGTTTCACAACACCTAGCATTTAACATTCCCCTGTATCAGAGGAATCACTTTTATTTTGCTGATGTTTGTCAATCTTCACATCATGATTTTAAGTCTCCTACTCTGAACAATACTTCCTTATGCATTTAATCCCATGAAAACTCATGACTTAATCAAGTGAATTAGGTCTGCATACTCATATGCAAAGAATGCTTATTACTTTGCAAAAAAATAAATATCTTCAGCAACATGTCCAATCTTATATACTTTTCAAATGAGCTGCTTGTGGTAAAAGGAAAAAAATATATGTAGCAGTAAATATGAAGAAGGAATGGAAACTGATAGCAGCACTAAAATGTTGCTCTGAAAATAATTTGATCAGAGACCAAAATTCTATTAATACAAAATTATAATTTTTTTAATGCTCTAAATTACTTGGAAACTATGTATATATGCAAAGTAGGCAGAAGAGATGTCTGATTCACACCTTTGCAAGCATTTTGCAGAAGTGAATATTTTTTTCAAGCTGTGGGGGAAATGTCTCCATCTGCATCCCATGTGCAGAGGACTCCTGCGTTAGGGCCCTTCCCTCCCTGTCACACTGGGAGTCTGTGTCGTGGTGGCACTGAGCCTTCTGGCTGCTACCAACTACCACAGAGAACTCACGGGTTTGTCCTGGAAGAGCGCTGGGCACGGAGCCAGGGACGTCTGCATCATGTTACACCAACACTGCTTCTCAGTGAGCCCTGTCGGGGCAGCACAGGAAGGGAAGCAGCTACTGCAGGTCTCACGAGGGCAGAAAAGGAAATCCTTCTGAGCTGGAGGCTGGAATAGGTTTGCTGGGCTATCAGGTCCTGGTTCCTTGTATTACAAATGACCTTATATATACATGTTATGTAAGTTTTTTCATTATTTGGTCAATTTCCATCTTAGCAGATCCTGCTACTGACAGAAATTGTTTGACCACTTCACTGCTCTACTGATTTTAAGTATATTTGAATTTTAACCTAAAGTTATGTGTGCTACTGGTTTTTTATACTGGCATTGTCTTTGAGCTGGAGCCAGTTTCCTACTGCATGAACCTGCTTGCTGCTTCCCACTGGACATAGCCACGAGCTCTCTTACCCTACCACAGCCTCTTCGTGCCTAAGTTTTGGTTACAGTTTTTCTCCTCGGGTTGATCAGGCCTGTATACAGCATTCCCAGCTCGCAACTGACCATATCTCCACTTGTTCAACGGCACTAAGTTTTTCTTATCCATACAAGAAATGCTGCTCCTGTCAACATTGTTTTTTTGCAAGTACATTACTTTGATAGTTATTAGTTATCCTGTGACTTGTTAATATGCCTAGGTTTTTCTCTTCCTCAGTCATTTCTAACAAATGAGCTCTTAGCCTGTAGCAGAGGCTTTTGTTATTAGTCCGTAAGTGCATGACCTTGCATTTTGCAGTATTGAATTTCAATTACTCCAGCCTAAAACGTCACGCGGTTCTTCCTGTGTGTTCCATCCCAGACATCCTTCAGAGTCATATTCCCTCCCAACCCTCTATCACCAGGACATATCAGCACCACACCAACTATTTTTTAACAAGGGCATTAAAAAATGCACACAAAATCAGCACCAAGAATCCACGCCTGGGAAGAAGAGTAGGAACCTCCCTGATGTAAAATACTTTACACCCAGTGCTCAGTTCTTATGTCAGCACTAAAAGTTGGCCAGTCTTCTTTTATGCCCTTGTCCTGTTGTGATCCCTATTTTCTCCAGTTTAACTAAAAAATTTTCATAGTATCACACAGTCGATTACAATTTCACATGGTTAAGTGAGATCAAGAAGTAGTTGTGACACAGTCTTCTAAGGAGAAAGCTGTCTTTTCAAAGACTACATGCACAAAATTAACAGATATTTCAATATAAAAGCATGCAACTATTTACCTAGCAATCATCTGTCACCTATTCTACAGGTCTATTAATTTTTAACATAATTTAATTTTTTTCCTTTCTTCCTCAATGCTTGTTTTCTTAAACCCTGGCTATCAGTTGGGTGGCTAGCAGGTCCTGTAGCCATATCACTTTTTCCTCTTCCATAATACAACACTCATATGGCACCACTTCTGCTTTAACTAGATAATTTACTGAAAAGATTGTAATTGTTTTGTGATTGTGCTCTCAGTGAATCCAGAATTACCCATTTCCTTAAACTGGGCAGTCCTATTTTCTGCAGGAGCATGGACTGTGTTCTTACAAACCACCCATTTCACTTAACAGCTTCTTACATGCTTATCACTGCACTGAGTCCCAGCTACAAAGAATCCTTAAAATAAACTCACCTAGACAACCATCAGACATGGGGATGCTCCCACTGGAACAGCCTCAGTAGAGCAGAGTGAAAGTTTTACTTCCAGAATAGGCTCTAGGCTGGTGTCTGTACTTTGCTCACAGAGTTGAAGGCAGGATTATGCCTTCAGGATTATAAGAATTTTTAAGGGCCTGAATTTAAAACTGAGCAGAAAAAGGAGTAAGTAGATATCTAATTCTCTTTAAGATCTAAAACTCCCGTATTTCTAAACAGAATTTGCACCAAAATCGTTTCAGTTATGTGTTATTTAACCCTTTAACCCTCCAGTCTTTTTTTCTTTGTGTGTGTGTGTGTGCACGTATCAAGCCCTTGCCAGACACAACAAGGGAAGAAATCCAGTTCACCTTTCCCTACCCAGCCTGGCCTCCATGGGCTGTGCCCTGTGTGGTTTGGTTTAAGCCACAAATGAAGCAATGCTTGTATTTCTTTCTTGTTAAGGGCAGACTTGTGTCACAGGAGTGCTGCCTGGAGCCCTTTTCCATGCCCATGCATGCATTACACACTGCTCGATGCCCACCCAGGGAAGTAGGATGAAAAGGGTAACCTAAAAAGCTGAGTTTTGAGCAGGTGCATAGAGGTTATCTATGCTGCCAGGTGGATATACTTAAGAGGAATGAACAAATGAAGTAATCTCCATATTTCAGGGAGTGTTTGGGACACAGTTCAGTAGTTCAACAGAAGCGCTTTTTTTGTTGTTTGCTTTGAAATCAGATATATAATAAGAACACATCATTTATCTTTTTTTTAATCTTATTTACAGCAAAAGGACATTTCAAGATGCATAGCCATTTTTTCTTACTCTTTGCCCAAACCAGTCCTTTCTAAGGTTTTAATGGTTCAGATCAAGCTTTTATAAAGGCAGAAGAGATGACACATGGGCTATGTGCACATTGTTGTAGATCTGTGGTGCCAGCTTTGCATTTTCGTTGTCTCTACCTAATTAGATCAACTGGCAGTTCTGTGACAAGGAAAAGGTTATAATTGACTTGTATAAAATGCTTATTTTGCCTGCTTTCACTGATGCTCACCAGCACACAACTCAGTTGTGATCTCCTAGCAGCAATTGTCTTCTAAATATCACTGTGCAGTGATTGGGTGAAATCTTTAATGCAAGTCTAACTTTAAATAATTCTCTAGACAGCTCCTCCTCTCAGTCATGAGGGTGCAAGCACCTGAGCACAGATCACTTTGCTGTTTACACAGCTTTATTTCCAAAATGCTGCTGCATTCATGTGGTGGCTGGTATCAGCCCTGAAGAGAATGAGTGGATGGAAGCTGTGCTTTGGGATATAACCAGCGCTGATGCCACAGAGCAGCAAGCAGAAAACTTTTCCAAGACATCCCCACTGCATGTGAACTTTGCTGTGGAGCAGAGCACATGCAATGGTCCAGGCAGGAGGATGGCAGTTGGGTGGAATTTACAAGGCAAAAGTCATGGAAAGAACTGAGTGGGCAGCCTTTATTTGAGGAAATGAGAGAGCTCATATTCAATAATGCTCGGAAAAAAACACTTGAGAAAAAAAGAATCTGTCAGACTTAATATAGCTACTTCCTATATCTGCACTCTATGTCCCTTGCTTGCTGGTTAATGGGACTCCAAAGGACTCTTTGTCTTTAATGTTTTCTTATTTTTTCCTTACTTTTAATTGAAATTAAAATTTACAAAGTAGGAGAACATATTTAAGAGACAATTAAAATGTTTCACAGGACTTTAAAAAGACTGTTAAGAATACAGTGGCTTGTTTATATTAATGTGACTTCATTTATATTAATGAATTTTACTAAGGGGCTCCTGCAGAAATAAAGTGCTTGTATCCAAGCATGTCCTAAGAGATGAGTGAGACAGTCATGGCATGCCTATTCCTTTCAAACACATGAAAAATAACATGACAAATTATCATGTGTGAAAATTATACACAGTCTCCTTTGGACTGAGTTCTGTTATAAAAGAATCATAATGTTCTTGTAAATGTATTTTTTGATGTTCCAAATCTAAATGCAGGATGTTAAAATCAAGTAATTAAATATCTTCATCTTCAACAAGAATATAATAAATCAATTATGTCAGTAAAGGTAAGAGACAAAACATCCGAGTTCCATACCTGATGGGAATCTCTATATTAATTCAAGTTATTTCACCTTGTTCAGGATTGTTGACTACAAAAATGTGGATACAACAATCTATTTTCTTTATAAGAATTTTTCAGGAGTTTAGTTAATATTTTCAAAACTGCTTGAAGGATGAGAATTGCTGAGTGTTGTGGTGCCCAATGGCAGGAGTGGATCACAGTGAGTATTGACATGCACTTCAGCTCTGAGAATGAAACACTGACCAAATAATTATCTGGAAGGGGAATACTATTGATGGATTCTCGAAGATTTGGGCCATTTTTTTTTTTTTGTTCAAAGGAAGAAAATAATTAAAACAATTTTGTGAGAAGTTCAGTATGAGAAATGATGGGTTCTTTGTTTCTTGAGGACATAATATGCAACACAAAAAATAGCAGACAAGGCCAAGTATCCTTGTAATGTATCCCAAACATGTATGTACCTCTGCATCACCCCACATTTCTAACTTTCAAGGTGTTTTGTTTTTCAGTTTGATCTGGATTTTTCATAATTCTTCTATCTACTTTGATTTCCCCAGACCCTTTTATTGCTTTCCTCACAGAGGTAGGATTATCCATATTCTCTGCTCCTGCAAGCTGGCACGCTTCCTTTGAAGTCCATGAATCTGTGCCAATTTACCACTGCAGGCTTATTTGATATTGTGTTATAACTACAGATGGGTCCCAGCTGTAAATCCTGGTTTGGATCCAAGTTCACCCCAAACTAGGGAGTGTTTGGATTCATGATTGTGACTTAGACCCCTCTCTATGGGTGTACTATAACAGAAAGAGAAAAACAAGTTTCTGAATAAGGTAAAGGCCCAGCACCTGTCAGGGAGTCTCCTTCATTGTGGTTAATCTGCATGAAACCTGAGACCAGTTTTTGTGGAAGCCTCCTGCATAGCAGAGCTGTTGAAAAAGTGAAGAACCATTCAAAGAGAAGGAAATATACAGAAAGCTAAAATTTGTGGCTGATCTAATGCAACTGTAAGATAAATCTTAATCATCATGAATCATTGGCTTACTGAATGAGTTTATATGCTGCATATCACTGTCCAGTACAAGAAGCAAGGAAAGAAAATCCCTATTAAAGTCCAGTAGAGCAATGAAAAATGCATAAAAGCTCAGAGAAATTAGCATATATTTCATTCTATCAAATGAACAGTGTTAAATCCCATATTGTCTTAGTTTTTCTCCTGCTAAAACAGAAATGAGAATGGCTTTTATCTATTTCATTTAGCAGATCTACATTTAATTTAAATAAATTCATAATATTTAATTAATACTCGTGGAAGCTTTGTTCTGCTTCAGTTTTGACCTTGGAAGATCATTGAAAGTGTGTAGGATGTCATTGCCGGTAAAGCAGAGAATTCTTAGAAAGCAGCTTTGATTTAAGGGATGAACAGGGTAAAATGGACTTGCTTAAAATGTTGAAAAAAATTTGAGGGGTTTCAAACATAAGTTTTCTTTTGACAGTTTGAGCCCCTCCCTCCCCCCATCTTGATTAATATTGTGTGTGACCGCTATTGTCAGAAATCAGATGAAATAGTCATCAAAGATCAAATTTCAGATCAGACCTTCAGAAGGGTTGCCCAGTTGACATGAATGGTATGTCAAGGCTCTCTACAGACCAGGAGGAGAAGCAGGGTAGACTTTGCCACATTATCTTCCCAGCAGGGTTCTGTCCTGGTGAAAGATGACCAGAAAGAGGGCTTGAGTATTTGGTGTCCACTCAAGCTGTTGCTACTCTGCCGAAGGTATTACCTGCAGCTGTGAAGGAACACATTTCCCAGCACAGAGGATGTGGAGTCAGAGTTCAGACTCCTAAATAAGTTACTGCTATCTAACACAAGCTAGTGCTGTACCTTAACCCTGTTGTTTTGTTGTTTTTTGTTTTTTTTTTTTACAGTAAGTCTTCACTCCCAGGATTGTTAACCCCCCATTTGAGCAGACAGTAGAGATGCAAATACAGGACAGTGAAGAAGGAGGCTTAGGTGAGCTTCAAAGTGGCATATTTTCTGTACGGGCTGTGACAGAGCATTGGCCAGGCAGTCCTGCCTTCCTCTCATTCATGTTAGAGCTGCATTTACCCCTGTGAGAAAGGAGTGTCACCACTGCCTATCTGGATGGTGTCTGCAGCAATAACTTTTATACACTGCACTCTATAAACATATAGATGCATTTATAATACATTTGTATCTTTTGTACCTTTGCAACAGCAGACTGAAGCTAGTGAATAATTTGCTATTCTGAAGAAGAAATGTACTGTGTTAGTCCTCTTTTTGATCTTGTGTATACATACATACATATAAATATATGATTTTTCTTACGTCATTGTAATTAAAACTAAAATTTTGCTAATAAATAAAAAATCACACTATTGTGAGATGTTATTTTTCTAACTTCAGAGCCCTCCAATGCTTTTGGCTTCTTGATACTGTTCTATTGTAAAGAATAAGCATTATGCATTAGCATTGTTAATTTTTCATGAGCAAGTAGAACAAACGGAATCCTGTCAGTCCAAAGAACACTGAGGAAATTTGGCTTCAAACAAATACTTACAAATTTATAGGCAAAATAACTTAGTATATACTTCATGCTTTATAGAAAGATTACATCAACATTTACATAAATTTATCTTCCTAAACTGTAAGATATGCCACTGTCTTAGTTACATTGACCTTTTCTAAAAATACATGCCAGTTCCTTAAGTTATTGCAATGCCATTCCTGTCTCTTAATTAATGCATTAAGCATTACTCCCTCAACTGAAAGAAAGCAGTTTAAACATTTTACAGAATATTCCATTTTGACTAGAAGCTGAGCATACTAAGACGAGGATATTCGGTAAGATGGTAATATTCTTTTTCTTCAGTAATCATTCAAACCCTAAAGCCATTTCTTCTGCATTTTTCATGTCACATGGGCCTTCCCTCCAAGGGAGCATGATATTCATGCCTCAGGTGGAGCCTAAGTTGAGCTCTTCTTCCACCAACAGAATGAATGGCTTGTACTACCCTCTACCATTTAGCTTTAGCACCTACTGCTATTTAGCACCAAAGGCAATCCCCCTACCTCTGTCCATGTAAAACAGCCTTAAGTTTGCAGATTGCATTAGGGAAATATATACATGAAAGAATATTTTGCTAGAAGCTCAAAGACCCTGTTCCTCAGGGTCCAGATCTGAAACCTTAGATTTAATTGTGCCATTATTTATGCATTATTTACACAGCATTGCCCATGGATGCAATTCCCAAAATACATAGAGCTAGTGGCTGGGTATACCTGACATGACTAAATGTTTGAGCATGGCACTAAATCAATTCTGTGTGTCCTGAATACCTCTGAGGAGCACGTGTAGATCCGTTCTGTGGTGTATCAGACTTGCTGATGACTGCGTACCATATGCACAAGGAGTCCAGTGCAATCCCACTGCACATATGGTGCAGAAGTGATCTGGACTGGTTTGCTCAGAAGCTCACACAAGGCTGCCAGACCCTCAAAAATGATTTAGAAAACACAGGGTAATACCTGTAAGGTTGTAGATAATTGATAAATTTTTACTTTACTGCCAAAACAGGCACAGTAGGATAGTCTGAGTATAGGGAAAAGATTTAACCAGATATTAGCCTAATAAATTATGTTACCCAGACAATTTAAAAATTATTCATTTAACTTCTTTTTGCACATTTTTTCTTCACTTTTATATCTCCATGCCTTGCTTCTTCCTCTAAGTGTTCAAATACATTGTCTTTTGTGTCTGTGGGATATTTAGTGATAAAATAGTGTCGAGGTTTGACCCTGACTAAATGCCAGGCACCTACGACCTCTGCTCTCTAAGCTCTCTCTTGCTGCAGCTATGCGGAGGAAAGAAGAAAAAACTAACACAAACACACCGGACTCCTGAGATGAGACAAAGACTGGTGGGAGGATGCACAGAGAAAACGGTAAAGCAGGTTCCAAACTAAAAGTTGCAAAGTGATTTATTAACCTAACAGAGTTGGAGGATAAATCAGAGGTAAAAATAAGCTCTTAAGACACCGTTTCTTCGCTCACCTCCCTTCCCTCTTCAGGCACCGTTTCTCGGCTCACCCCCCTCCCTCCTTCCAACCAACAGCTCTGGGGCAGGGGCAGGGTATGGGGTTTTTTCTCTTAGTCAGGCCATTACCACAATTCTTCTACTACAAATGTTGTTTCTTTACTCACTGCCCTCCCTATTAAGACACCATTTCTCAGCTCACCTTCTCCCTCCTTCCTTCTAACCAACATCTCTGGGGTGGGGGCAGGTTATGGGGGTTTCCTTTGGTCAGGGTCAGTCCATCAGGGGAAAGAATCCTCTACTTAGCCATGGGGGTCCCTCCCATGAGAGACAGTCCTCTGCGAACTTCTTTGGCGTGGGTCCAATCTCACGAGCAGCAGTCCACCTGAATTTGCTGCATCATGAGTTCTTGTCCATAGGGTGAAGGCTTCTGAGCCAAAGCCGAGCCGAGGCCAGGCTGTTTCCATCCCGGGAGCAAGGCCTTTCTCTCCTGCAAGGCCTTTGCAACTCTCAGTCTCTGGGACTCCACTGGATCACAGCTTCCTCCAGGCCTCCACCTGCTCCTCTGGCGTGGGCACCTCCCCACAGGCTGTGGGGGGTTCTCTGCATCCCCCTGGACTCCATGGGCTGCAGGGGGACCACCTGCTCCCCCATGGTCTTCACCATGGCTGGCAGAGAATTGCTGGCTCTGATGCCTGGAGCACCTCCTCCCCCACCTTCTCCACTGACCTTGGTGCTTCCATGTTGTTTCCCTCATACATTTTTACCTCCTCCTCCTCCTCTGACTAAAAAGAAGTGCATGCTCACATTGTTTTGATTTCTTCTTAAATATGTTTTCACAGAGGCATAACTAACATCTCTAATTGGCCCAGACTTGGCCAGCAGCATGTCCAACATCTTCAGAGCCACCAGAGTTTGGCTCTGCTGGACATGGTGAAAAACTTCCAGAATCTTTACACAGGACATGCAGGACCCATCTTTGTACCCCACCCTACTCACTAGCAAAAACTAGGCCAAGCAAAACCACCACACATAGAGAGTTGCATTCACTTGAGGACAGATTGATAGATTCTCCAGTCTCACTCACCTTTGAATCCTGAAATGTCTGTAGGTCCAGTCTCACGTTGTGCACAGCAAAAAGTCAAATGTTCTCATCACAGGAGAGCTCCTACTCACCTGTGCTGAGTTGTATAGCTGTCAATGTGTTGAAAGATGCAAGTCTGGTCCTGAAAACACTCCTCACGTGAGAAAAATGTATTCACAAGGGGCCTGACATGGCAAGGACCCAAGCAGCTCTGGCATCTATCCAGAAAAGCACTTAATGCATAGGCTTGGAGCTACAATTCAGCTGCAAGTATGTGAGCAGTAGCATTGCCTTTGATTGACACTGAATCAACAAGATGTGAGAGGCGATTAACAAATTTATCAAGTGGGGGAAATATTTGGCCCAAGACTGGACTTCTGTTGTTCAGTTCCTGAATAAGGAAATAGAAACTGTTTGTAGGGGCTGCACAGAACTTCCTCGACACAGAGATTTTTCAGGCGAACATGGTGACATTAGACACAAAAGTATCAGTGCTTTCCTGATGTCTGAACAAACCAGAAATGTGAATAGATATGTTAACACTAATAAATTAATCTAGGAGCTCTGTTCACTGGCTACTATAGAAGAAGTCTTAATGAAGAAAACTGAATATGTTCTGTTTACTTGCATGGTACCATTCCCCTACGTGGAAAAATTTAGTAGAATCTGGTCTTTTCTTAAACAACACCCACTTTATAATGTACGCTGTTGTATTACTGATGGATCGGAAGACAGAAGACCTTTTTAAGATTTGAAAAAACCTGCAAACTCCCAAGTCTATTCAGATTCATAAGCAAGAAATGTCTCTACTAATTTAAGGTTGAAAGATGCCGAAATTGGTAGAAAATTGGCCCATTTATTCAAAAGTTACATTTTCTGATGTGGTGGATTTGATTATTTTGTAATTTTGCTCAGAGTTCTGGAAGCACGAAAGTGTGAGGGTAATAATAGACAGGAAGGAAAGTGTCAAAAGGGGAATTTATTTTGGAGAGGAGGCATGAAGCAAAGTTGTTTAGGGAACATTAGCCCACAAGAATGCTTTTCAAAGGCAAGAAGAGAAGTTGGTGTAGTGTGAGGATTTGTACCAACCTCTTCCCACTTGGGGTGTTTCTGAGCCATCCTGTCAATGGCAGGTATTCCTTTCTGTTCTTGACAGCAATTTGGAGTTCAGATGTCACTAAAAGCCAGTAAAATATACTTTTCAGCTGTGTTTTTGTAAACCTTTTCTTAAATTAGGATTTAGCAATTTTATCTTAGGTTCCTAATTTGTGGGGGAGGGGGTATGATGATGACACAGAGAGAGAATTGTTAAGATGCAAACATACTTAAAAGCACTTCTTCTGATCCAAATAGAAATGTATAATCCCCAAACTTCCAGAATCCATGGGCTTTCAATAGTTTATACTAGCATCAGCCATTTTTTTTTTGTTTTACCCAGTTTGGTGTTTTTAGCTTTTAAACAAATTATATTGAGCATGCACTTGAGGTTTCAAAGGAAATTTTTAGTCTATTGGGTAATCAGTTCCTTAGGTTTACATCCAAGCCACAAAATATGTATTTGTGTCCAATTTTGCCTTGCTACATGAAGTTGTTGAAAAATCTGCTCAAAATGCAGTTGGCCAGGTTTGTAGCTAAATTACATACATTAAACCTCATCTCGTCATGAATAGTTTGGGTTCAGCATTTTCATTGTCTTGAGTATCAGCTTTAACTTTATAGACAGCTATTTGCAAGAGAAAGTACATTTAATCCACAACAGTTGACATCGAGAGCATATTTGTTGATACAGGCTTCAGCGATAACCTTGTGTTTTAAATTGTTTCTGTCCTAGTTTAACAGCGCAGTTTATTGTTAACCAGTTTCCTTTCTATCCCTTCTAGCTGCAGATTTATTAGCAGAAACACATTGTACAAATGATGATTTATAATAGAATCATGTTGCCTGAGAAAATGTATTGATTTGGAATGAAATTGCAGTCTTTACTACAAAGGCAGAATGAAAGAGATGAGAGTGATCTGCCTTGAGTTAAACTAAATTTCTCTGGCTGCCCTATACCTGTGTTTTCTTTCTTTTGTAATATTTTACATGAAAGAAAAGGTTGCATTAGGCATTTTTTTGTATTCAGTTCTTGTGATCTACATTTCTCAACATGCCACAATTACTGTGATTGTTCAATTCTTTCATCAGTTCAAAGTAGTACGGCATTTACCTTCACAGCATTTAAAATGAACCGATCAATAGCTAGATGTTTGCTATTAAGAATGATGAAGAAAGGTTGAGTGGGAGGCAAACAAGGTTATCTACTTTTAATATATTACCTAATTATTTTCTGTGTTGGAAGGAAGGCATCCTTTCATTTAATTGATTTTAATACACACACATGCAATTAATGCAGATGACCAAAAGTGGACACTACAAATCCTGATCATTTCTTACTGCTTTAATTTTTTTTTTAAAGTTCCATGTCTTTTCTAAAGAAAATATGTTACTCTGTTGTTTAAACTATTGTTGAAACCAGAATTTTGAGATAACCAGGCAGCTTCAGTATATAAAAAGGAGGAGGAAAGTGAAGGTTTATTGCTTAAACCAAGGCCTAGGGAAGTTTTCCTATTGTTGGAAAAGTTAGTTTGCTTTTGATACAGCATTTTTTAAATATCTGTGAATTTTTTATCTTTTAAATTCTATTGCAGTTTCTGCATAGGATTCCTTTCACTTCATGATTCTATTGCAACACAAAATTCAAACAGTGACTTTGTTTTGCTTTCTGAGATCACAGAAAGCCTGAATTTTGTTTCAGAAATATTTTGGTCCAAATTATTCCCCTCATCACTTAATGAAAGGATCTCTCTGATACTATTTCTTCCTCTTTTCATGACTAATCAATTCTTCTGGTACAACACCAGCAACATGTATGCCTAAGTTTGCAACAGCATCAGAAGTAGAGCACTGTCACTAGCCGTGGCCCTGGATCTTGTCAGACCGCTTTATGACAGACCATCTCCTGAGCTCCATCCAGCTTATTTTCCACCCACAAAACCACATCCTTTGACTGCCTCCAGCTTGCCCAGAAACCACGCTCCCTGCCCTCAGGCTGCCTTCTGTTTCTGAAGCTCCACAGATTCCAGAGGATCCTCCAGCTCCTTAGATGCCAAAATGAAGTCTGAGCATCTCCGAAATGACAGGCTACATGAAACAGCAAAAACATCCTGAAACAGCATCTGGGGAGCAAATTAAGAGATGGGTGCCCTCAAATTGGAAAGCAACGAGGAAACATTCAGTATGTACATGACGGAAGCTGCAAATGAAGGAGGAAATTTGGTGCTAATAACACCCTGGCCCAATCCAGTCTTCATTGGTTTGTGTTATCTTTAATAGAAGTTGAATCAAGATCAAAGAGGAAGCAAATAACAGTACAAAATGTTGGAGATTGACCCAACAGCAACATTCAAAACAACAAAGGGAGTTAATCTTGCTCTTGATATGACCCTAATGTGGGTTATTTTACATGAAATCAAGACAATCGTACCATGAGTCCTGTGCTATACCTCTTCTGTACCCTTTGTGAATACTTGTGATCACAATATGTTCTATGTTTATTTCTCAAGTTGAGCATTTTTCTGGCTTCAAGTGAAGTTGTAAGGCTCTTCTGGCTTTCTTAAAGAACTTTTTACTTCTGTCTCCTCTAAATAATATTTTGGCCATCATAATACAATTAATAGCATTGCATATTCTGTGTTCGCCATGTCTGTGCTGACAGCTCACAACTTCTGGTGCCTCAACTGTTACCTCATTTGATTCAGAAGTAGTTAAAAATCACTTTGTACAGTGACAGAGATATTATTCCTTCCCTATACATTGCTAAGAGGTAGTACACTGTTATTTTGGTCAGTCACCACATTTTCATTGTTCTATATCAAGGTCACACTTGACAAATAGAACAGATTTGTTTTTAATATTCCTGCCAAGATGCAATGATTCTGTAGTAACTTTCTTCAATGTCCTATCACAACAGGAGCTGCTGAGGGTGTTTTGATAAGATTGGGGTTCTAATTCAACCTACATCAATTATAGTAATAAGTGTGGGAAGGAAAGGCATATTTCAAATGTCCACTTCTCTTTGAATTAGATTCCTGAAAAACAAATTTCACTAAATAAAATAATATGAATGAAATTTCAGCTCATTTATCTAGCAGAGTGACATCAACTGCAAGTGTGATTTTGTCTGTAAGGAGTAAAGATAATGTTCCAGACTTGGTATGTGACTCAAGATTGATAGGAAAGATGGGTGCTAATCTCTTTACAAACAACTTGATGGGAGAGGGTCTTTAGGAGAAATGGATGTTAATGTTTCTGAAAAAGGTCTTAATGTCTCTACCAACCTCAAGCCACATAAGTTTGTTACAGAATCCAGAGAATTTAACTCCTGAACTTTAGGGCAGTAGACAAATGCGTCTGCACAAAGTCTATTGCAGAATTCAGATAGCCTGAACTTCTGAACTTTGCAGGAAAATTACATGTTCAAGGGAGGGATATGTGGTAAGCAGTTGGGAAAGCTGTACCTTCCTAGAATCTCAGCCAATGGGGAAAGAAAGAGGGCAACGCGCAGCCAGGAGTTCAGGATAAAAGGAGTCTGTACCCTCCAAAATCTTGAGAGAGAAACCCCACGGGCATGACTCAGTGGACTCTCTTTCCCTTTGTTCAAATAAAATTGCAGGACTCCTCTGTCTCCTTTGTGGACACTGGCATTTCCTAGCATGATTTTCCACACAAGATTGACTGAAATATTTTATGGGCTCAAATATTCATAATTGGATGTATCCATTCCTTGCTGCGAAATTCCTTAGTGATAACTATACTTCAAATTTCTGCCATCAGCTTGAGCAGTAAAATGCCAGTTCTAATTATTATCTGTAATTTTTGTGTTCTTCATCATCTACAGAAAATCCTTATGTTACTATGGAACAACAGCATTTTATCAATATTAGATAATAAATGAAAGAACAACTCATTTTAGTCTCAGAGATATATGTTTCTCATTGGATTTGCTTCTGCTCAATACAGAGGATTAATCACATGTGTTATTGATTTAATTACACATAGTAAGTAAAATACACATTATACATACATATATATATATACAAACAAACAAACAAACAAACAAAAATATATATACTTAGCTCTCCTAAGGGTTGGAAATGACCTTAGAGACCGTTTAAACCCAACCCGCCCTGCCATAGGCATGGACACTTCCCACCAGATCAGGTTGCTCAAGACCTTGTCCAGCCTGGCTTTGAACACTCTCGGAGTTGGGCTGTCTACAACCTCCCTGGGAACCCGTTTCAGTATCTTACAACCCTCAGAGTAAATAATTTCTTTTGTATATCTAACCTAAATTTTCCCTCTTTCAGTTTGCACGTATTACTCCTTGTTCTATCATTACAGTTCCTGATGAGCATTTCAATGCTTAGAACTAATGAGCTTAAAGTTAGGTGAGGACTTAAGCACTCTCCTAAATCTAACAATAAACTTCATAATTCTTATAGGATTGGATCCTAATGCTGATATATAACAGATAAAGACACGAGGCTTACCTTGAAAGCAAAAGCAATTCAGCGCTAGTAGGTAACATCAGAAAGCACCACAGAGCCTGAATAAGGAAATGGCTGCCAACAGTTGGCCTAGAAATGTTTCCCAGTTAAACAGGATGAAGGCAGAAGTAAAAGGCATACATATATAAGCGCTAAGTATCAGCATTTGTTGTGGACAACAGGAAAACCAGTGCAGGGTATTCAAAGAGAAACTTTTGCTGCAGACGGTCCCTTAATGCAAGAGGCCAGGTTCAGAATTGTGTTGTCAAAATGATTCTGTTGTCACTTTTGAAGATTGTGCTGTTTAATATATTTAATAGTTCCTTGCTATGGTACATTGCTTATATTGACAGATGAATGACAGATGGTGATCTTTTCCTATGTGTCTCCCCTTTTGAGCTGAAGCAAGTCATGGAAGGATAATTACAAAGCAGGAGACTTTGGAGTTGGTGGAGCAGCTTAGGCATTTGAGGGGATTAGTGAACATATTCGATGAGTCACAAGGTGCTCATTAAACAAAGACAAAAAAGAACTCTCACCACAACATTTTTCATTTTATACACAAGCCTTAAAAATGGCAAATGTGTTCCCCAGGTTTTTTCTTAGATGCTTTTGAAGAATCACTAAAGGCTGAGAAGAAACGCTGGTTTGCTATTAACAGCAACTTTTATTCCACAAAGCAATATCCAAGCAGCACAAAAATATAATCCTGAAGCCAGTAGCATCTTTTGGAACTTTATTCTTCCTTGGAAAACTGACTATAATAGCATCTGAAATGGTAAGCATTATCCTAATTCTATTGCTTGTTTACCCAGGGACAAAATGCTTTCTATATCAAAACTCAAAGACATGCAAGGGCAAAGACTAGTAAGTTTGTATAGGGACATGTAGAGACTAACATTTCTCATGTAGCTCATAAAATTATAGAACACTTGTAGTTTACAGCTCATATAACACTAACTCTTTGGAAAATACTAGCTGAAATATTGCTGAAATATTGAAATTCAGAAAATAAGTGTAGAATTACCGGTATATTCAGCAGTAAGGCAGTTGCATTATATAGCAGCACCTCAGAAGACTAAAATACTTCTGTCAACAGGGAGAACAGACTGTGCAACTGTGATGAGCTATCAGTTTGCTGTCAAACCCTTCTCTCAGTCTGACAGTGGTCCTCGCTGTTAAAACCAAAGTGCTGGCATCCCATAAAACTATGCAAAGGATTAAGGTTATTTAGGATATCTCTGCCTTGGTTTTGATGGCCACTTAATTATTCCTTATAAGACCACCGGAAATTGTTCCCACCGACTAAAGTGCTGAGAAACATTCAGTATATGAAAGCAACTACTAAGAATAAAACTTTTTTATGTGGTCTTTTCATTTTTGTTAATGGAAAATGTTACATATCAGGGCATCTCAAGGGCAGACGTTCACTTGAAGTTAGATAAA
This sequence comes from Acanthornis magna, assembly GCA_036785705.1. Taxonomy (NCBI): domain Eukaryota; kingdom Metazoa; phylum Chordata; class Aves; order Passeriformes; family Acanthizidae; genus Acanthornis; species Acanthornis magna. The sequence continues at coordinate 3,784,957 of JAWUZG010000060.1, read as the reverse complement.
TAATTGGCTTTTTCACCTTTGAAAATCTTCTTCTGGACCCACAAAGAGAATTTTACTTTTGTATTGATGTGGCCAAAAGTGATGTCTCCTGGAATACCCAACCCAAGTTTGAAACTCTAGTTTCTGATATGAGATATGTCCCCAGTGAGGAACCAACAACCCAGTTTTAATTCACTTGGAAGAACTGTCTGTGTCAGAAAGGTAAGAGAGCTCTCATATGAAGCAAAGATCACTAGAATGAATACCTTGACATTAAGATGCAGTATTGTGTATCACGCAACATCACATCCTATATAGGGAGAAGATCATTTACTGTCTTGGCAGCAGATGCAAACTTTCTCCATTTTTCTGCCTTAGCCCAGAGTTTCACATTTCAAGTTGCATAACGGGTGAATAATAGAATCAATCATTCAATGGCTTGAATTGGAAGGGACCTTTGAAGATCATCTCATTTAACTCCCAGTCATAGACAGGAGCATCCAACATGTCATAACATCCACTGGATGGAAGTTATTTCTGCCCCACTCCGAACTGAATGCTCATAATTGCTGAAGTCCTGGAAAGGAAGCTTGAACACAGTGCATCTAGATCAGGCATAGAACACACCAGAATATTGTGGGGATGCTCTTCAGCCAGATTATCAGAGGTAATTAGTGCTTCCTCCTTTAAGATACACAATATATAGATATATATGCATATGTGTGTATATATATGTATGTATGTATATATAAATATATGCATATCTACATCTGTGTCTATAAACTACTTTTATGTGATGTTCCTGGTGTTGATACAAACGATCAGAATTAGACCACTCACTACCCAGTTGGGACAGTCTGCAATATTCCAGAAGCAGGAGAGACAGCCTGGGTCATCTCTGTGCATTTTTATTACTATAACCTTCTGCCACTAAAACAAATGTAAGAAATACTTGGATAACTTTGAGCAACAGAGAAACAGTCTGGTGTCTGGTTTCAGAGCCTTTGAAAATAAGCAACTAAACCCTATCGCTTATGCTCAGACTGAAGCAAGGAGAGGGACTGGCCCCTCCAGCTACAGTGCTTAAAATACATACCTGGATGCTCACATTCAAGTCTTCTGTAGTGCAATGATTTTAAGCCATATATTTTGTTTTCTAAGGGACTGCTGCAATTACTAGACTATGAGACAAAGTTTGGCAGTTCTATTTTGTGACAAACCATAATAAATTCAGAAAATGTACAAATAACTGTAGGCTTCTCTAGAACTTGCATTTGTTAGGGAGCTTTGGATTATAATTTTAGTTGTTAACAACAACAACAACACCACAGTAATAATAGACACACTAATAATTGCAACTGCTCTGCTAAAGACTAGATCTGTATGGAATGGTTGCTTGAATGATATAATATCAGATATAGTTGGCAACAGGAAATAAACAGTGATCATTTAATCCTTAAAGTTTCTTTGGTGATGTTTGTTTTTGTTTTTTGAGTTCAGTGGACTTTTTTTGGTGGCTTATTTTTCCTACAGGTACCATATCCTCCGTTGTTAAAAACTACAACAGCCCTCAAAGTCATGTTACATTGGTTGTACTTCCTAAAGATCCCTGCTTCAGAATGTAGTAACACTCCACCACTCAGAGCATCTGTGGGCAAAGACAAAACAGCCAAATAATGAGAACATTTCCTAGAGAACAGCCAGGCAGCCCAGGATATATATGAACACTTGCAAACATTCTGTGCAGCTAGATATGTTAGCCAAATTTTTCACTTGAAAGTAGATCTCAAATTCAGTCCCTATATTTGGCCATTAGATAAGGAGTAGCTCCTGGAAATAATAAAATGAGATCACAGTGTTTTTATTAAATGGTGAAACTTTTCTGATAATGATGAAAGCAAAATGTAATGAAATCCACCTGTCCACCTTGATGCAGTTAAAGTTACTGATCTACTTCTTAGATATCAAAAAGATATTTGACCAGCTCAGATAGACCTTCCTTTCCTATACATTGTGAAAGCCTGGATTTGACATTTTTTTCCCCACTAAGGATATGTGGTTTGGTCAATGATGGGTTATCACAATAGTTTTTTTCTTCAGAGAATCATTGGACAAGAAAATCAATCTTATCTAGCTCTTTAATTTCATGCATTTTTAAGGGGGTTCAACTAATAAGAAAATGCTCAAATTTGAAGTATCATTGATGCTAACAGAAACAAATCAGTCATGTACACAAGCACTTTTATTTTTAACCTCTAGTTTTTACCTCCTAATTTTGCTTTCATGCTCAGGGAATTTCAATGCAATCTCTATACACTAAAGCTATATAAAAATTCCAGTGCTATTCAAACTAATTAAAACCATTCTTTCTCATTAGGTGGATCCCTCTGAAGTTAGGAAGGATTCAACAACAAAAAGATTGTATAATTTTAAGACATTAAATTTTAAATGTAGAATTGAAAACTACAACTTTCTATTAATGTCCTGCCAGAGAGTTTTAAAAAATGTAATACAGTCTTATGTGTATAAAGAAGACTAAAGAATAAAGTTTTGTAGAATGAAATAAAATTCTGAAAGATAATTCTGGGATTTACTTGTTTGACTTTTTTGTTGGTTTTGGGGGTTTTTTTAAGTGGTTTTTCTTTTTTTTTCTTTTTTTTTTTTTGTTTGTTTGTTTATTTGTTTTTTGTGGGTTTTTTTGTTCGGGGGTTTTTTTGGAGGGGGGGATTGTGTTTTGTTTTTTTGTTTTTTTGGGTTTTTTTTTTAATAAGACCAAGATAGATATTCTCAGGGAGATAACCTTGGAATTTGATGGAAGCATGGTTCATACCATTCCTGCCCTTCTCTCTTCCCTTGATCACATCTGTCTACTCCAGACAAAAAGTGTAAAGGCACAATTTGTGTGCATGTTGAAAATCTTCATTTTCATAAAGTAAAAACTGATGGAATAATTATAGTTTAGCCTTGGAAAATTTCCCCTTTTGGGTTTTGCTCCATCCATTTCTCCCATCAAAAAATAGCTAGTGGTTGGGCCAGGTGCTATTTTTAACTAGCAGTTAAAATATTCCTCTATTGACTTTTCATTTTGAATGCTCCTTTTCCCCCATCTCACTGAATGGGTGTTTGGAATTCTAGAATTCATTAGATGAATCCAAAGACATAGGTTAGGTGGATTTCTGTGGAAATGCCTACAGCAGGTCATGAGAATCAGTTTGCTTTTCTTGTGTTCAATCTTGCCAGCCTGCCTTAATTTAGGATGAAATAAACCACTGCATTTAATAGACTCTGGCATGCATGACCCAACCCTTAGCAAAATTTGGGTAGATACGTAATCAAACACCAGCTACTTTGCACAATTTAATGCATGCCACCTGACATGCAAAGAACAGGAAGTCTTGTTCAAATGAATTTTTAGCCCTGTTTTATGTGAATACCTGTGGGAACTGAAAGAAAGAAAAGAAATTATAAAAATATTTAAATATTCTTGTCTGCTACAGTTCGTTATGAAAACTATGAGGCAAGAAAGGACAACAGTTTATTTTACACTTCAGACATTTCCTGACACCTATCAGGAAATTCATCTAACCAAAAGGAACAAGATTTGTTTCTCGTGTTCAGTAACTGTTCAGAGGCAAGCAGCCCGGTGGAGGACGGCTTCCTGCAGTGGCAGCTTTCCAGGAAGCCAGACCTGGAGAACATGAGCCTCTGTGGACCACAGCTGGTCCAGCTGCCCCACTCCAAAGCCTTCAAAGCTTTTCACATCACCCCCTTGCAAGTAGAGAAAGGAAAAATTTAACAATGTTAAAACCGAGTGTCAACTCTGATATCTATAATTTAAAGTGAAGCGGTGCTCCATTGGTGGGAGAGTTCTAACACACCATTGGCCACCTGAAAGTCAGACCTTTTAGCCTAAACCTGTCATTGTATGTCAGTCAGTGGAGGAAGATAAACATCTTCACACTTATCTCCATCCAAAAATACATGCTTTTTAAGTCTCTGCTGCCCCGTGCTGCTCTGTGTACCACAACGTTCTCTTGGTCTTATGTGGAGCAGCAGGTAAATCTGCTCTTTTCTAGGGCTCGTCTGTTGTGGACAGAGACTCCTACACCCTCCACTCTGGGCTTGGAAAAAAGCACTACCTTTCTGGTTTCTATGGTACCTTCTAAAGGAGCTAGATTGGGTGTGTAAGGTAGCAATTTTTAGCCCATGATATATGGCTCAGCTGCATTAGCCTTGTAACCATACCATCAATTTCATTCTTGGCCTCCTTGAGCAATATTAACTGAAACATATTAAAAGTATCAACAGAATGATTCCGTGTGGAATGATCACCTCTTGTATCCTACAGTGTCAAAAATGGCACAAAGAACATGCATGTAAGCATCTGAATTGCTCTCAGTTTTGTAGCACCAGTTGTCAGAAATAATGTTACCTTCTGGTACTTTTGCATGTGCATCCAGATTGCACAATCGGAGTGTAAAGCTGTTTACATCTCCACACTGCTAGAAGTCTTGATCATTCAGGGCATCCTCCCAGTGGTTTTTTATTCTTGACAAAGCACGTGTTCCAGTCACTCAGAATCAAGAAATCTGATAGATGCTTTATCAGCATCTGATTTTTGGGTGCTGCGCATTGAACAACACCAGCCTTTGCCTAACAGAAAAACTGAGTTAGAGCCTCTTAAAGATGTGGCTTCTCTTTGCCGCATGTTGAAGGAGGCTGCCTTCCTTAGACCTCTGCTCAGAAAAGCCTCTGTGCTCTGTGTGCATGGAAGAGGAGAGTTCATGGGTGTCCTGTGGGATGCACTCAGGGATCCACCACAGCAGAGGTGGTGATGCCAACCCTAATCTTGCCCTGAGCACACGTGGAAAAGTAATTCCATTCAGGCAAAAACTCAGCTCTGCTCTTCAATTTATACAATTATTTATTTTTACTTTTCCTAGGGCAGGAAGGGCAGTGTGCCAGAGAGAAGCAGTGAAGGGGAATCACCAACCTGAGAGGCTGGAGAAAGGAGGTTGGATGGGGAGTGTATTCATTTTTCCTGGCCTGGTTTTGGTATTGGGGGGGCTACAGGGGTGGCTTCTGTGAGAAGCTGCTGGAAGCTTCCACCATGACCAGCAGAGCCGATCCCTGATGGGTCTAAAAGATGGAGTACTGCTGGCCAAGGCTGGGCTAATCAGAAATGGGGGTAATGCCTCTGTGATAACATAGTTAAGAAGAAATCAAGCACAGAATTAGCACAGTTTTAATTTCAGGCAGAGAAGAGTGGAGTGAGAACATGTGAGAGGAACAGCTCTGCAGACACCAAGGTCAGTGCAGAAGGAGGGGCAGGAGGTGCTGCAGTCACCAGAGCTGAGATTCCCCTGCAGCCCCTGGTGCAGCCCATGGTGAGGCAGCTCTGCCTCTGCAGCTCATGGAGAACCATGGGGATGCAGAGATCCACCCACAGCCCATGGAGGAGCCCCTGTCGGAGCAGGTGGATACCTGCGAGGAGGTTGTGATCCTGTGGGAGACCTGTGGAGAGAGGGGCCCAGCTTGAGGGGGCCCCATTAATTTCTTGAAGTTGAGCCTGTTTTCCTGTGGTGGTATTTGGTGAACAATCTCTCCCAGCCCTTATCTCCCTCAAACTATCAACCCTTCATCAAATTTCCTCTCTCCTGTCCAGTTGTAGAGGGTGAGCGAGTGGCTTTCATGGGTGCCTGGCACCCAACCAGCATCAATCCACAACAGGGACAGGTATTTCAGCCCGGGAAGGCACCCAAGTCTATCAGCATGAGACCATGTTGGCTCACTGCAGTTGGCTCCACCAGGCTCTCCATGTGCTCACAGAATGCTCCTGCCCTGCTGGGCAAAGGAGGCAGGTCGTCTCCTGGACTCAGCAGGCCCACCTGGTGCAAGGAAATTACCTCTCCAACTCTGTCTCATCCCCCTACTGAAGCCATGGGGGATACAATTTCAGTCAATTCAACCTCCTCTGTTTAAAAATGCACTCTGAAGCCTGAAGCTCACCTCATCGCCTCTCGAATTCACTTGTTATTACTGTGCTGCTCATCCCTCAGCACAGCCATGAGGTCTCTGACTCCTGTCGCTCTCCACCCTCAGCTTGGAGCATCTGCAATGACTGCTCTCAGGCTGACCATGATATTTGGAAAGAGAGAGTGGGGTTATACCATAAATAAGACAGCTAAATACAAACTATCATTGAAGGAACTTGCTGCTTTGGTTTAATTCCATTAATTGTGTCTTTAATTGATATTGATGTGTCTCTGATTACCACAGCAGGATTAGGAAGGATGAAGAGAAGGCAGACATGAGCACAGAACCAATAATGTACTGTTGTCTTGTACTAATAGTGCTCTATTTATGATCATGTGAAGCCTAAATTGCATTCCATTAAAATAAATAGAGATTTTCTTTTTACTTTGTTATGTCAGAAACCAAGTGTAAGATTTACCTTTAAAACAAAAATAACCTCATTGAGCTCAAGGAGCTGAGCAAAATCCAGTTGTTATTCACCCCCACACTTCAGCCCCTCTTTGTCCCCCACCCCCTGGGTCCTGTGGCTCCATTAAAACCTCTGCTGATTTGCAACAAGATGAGAGAAGAGTTTACATCCTACACATTTTTTCAAGCCATGCACAGGAACTGTAATGCAGCAGTGCAGAGGCACTCCAACTAATATACTAATTGGATGCAGATGTGTTCTGCCTCTTGGAAAAATAAGACCAACTGGATGATCAACAAGAGCCAAATGGGTAATTTCTTTTTAAACAAATTGGTTTTATTAACTTTAAAATGCCCATAATCCAACTAGTCTGGCAGACTTTGGATGCTATGAAACCACAAGCAGTATGCGATACCTGTTATTATCTCATACTAATTTTGGCTGCGATCTTGCCATTCTGAATAAAAGACTAACATGTAAGGCTGAAGTCTCTCTTAAATAAAGGGTAGCATGTGTGAGTGCTGCCCCAGGAGATGGCCAGGAAATGAACTGTTTCAGGCTAAATTCTTTCCTTGCTCCTTACTTTCTTCAGTAGGAATCCATTTGTACACTCTGCCCGCAGAAAGGCTCTAAACAAAGAAGGGTGCTGTCAGTGGGAAGGAAACCATGCCAGTCTTGCTCTTGGTGGAGGGGAAGGGTTTTAGTGAAAGTTTTCAATTCTACTCGCAATCCTATCAGCCACCAATGCACAGGGAGCAGCAAGGTTGACATATTAAAAGTTAACATGGAGCCCTTTCATCTAAGAGATGCTTCTGTCAGAAAACAAATTCTTACTTAGCTCATACCTTTGATATTGATGGGAAGAGTGTGATGTCAGTGCTAGAGGAGATGCTGTAAAGTCAAAAGAATCCCTCTGAGTATGAATGCTGTGCTGCTGCTTGACAGCTTTGACTTTCTAAGTGACAGAGGACCAAATGAAGGGCCAAGAGTTGCACACTTTATTGAATAATTTTTTTCCTTTGTAAATCAGTATATTTTTATTCCCTTCTGCCAGTTTTATTTCTGTGGAAAATAATCCATCCTGTAAAATGACTGTTATGACTTTACTAGAAACATGAGCAAACACAATGGGTTTTGTCAATACTTTTTGGAAACAAAATGTTTGGAAGAGCCAATACTGTCAGTATCTGTAGAGCTTGGGCATCTGTCTTCTTAAATCCTCTGGCATCACCTGACTTCTGAGTCTTGCTCTTTGAGTGATGACTAGCAGTCTGAGAGGACAGCCAGAGATTTTAATTTCAGAATTAGGAGTACCAGCTACCAAATGGCATCTAGAATTTACTGTGGCAGGTCTCTATTTTCCTCGTCAATGTAGAGCAGCTGTTTTTTCAAAAGACAGGCATAATTCAATAATTGAATACAGTGCCACTAAAGTCCAGCTACAGTATCAGTGAAACCTAGGTGTGCGCATTAGCCTTGGAGAGCAAAGTAAAATAGCAACATGGACAATATTCTTGTCCATGAAAACAATAAAATTATAGGAAAAGAGAAAAAGCAGCTAAGTTACCACAGAATAAAGAAACCATAGAGATCAACTGAAAGCAGCAAAGAAAAGCCCCCAAAATGCTGGTGTTTCATATTACTGATGTGAGTGAATTTAGAAGTGCCTGTCTTACAAGAATAGTCTTGCACAGAACAGTGGGGTATGAATAGCAGATTTGAATAATTACCTTTGAGATGATTGCCAGTTCAGATTATTTGAGATTGCAATCACTTCAGATGTAACTTCTTTTATTTTTAATTTTAGAAATGTGATAAATTAGAACTATAAGAAGAGTAAATAAGAATCTAGTGAGGCTCATCCAAAAGATGTTGGTTCACTTTAGTTTTTAACAACAGAGCAAGTGACAGCCAGAGCCAGGCTGGGATGCTCAGGCCACATGAGATTCAGGATCAGACACTGTCCTCCTTTAAGAGGAATTACACATCATAGGCTTCATGAATCTGCATGCTCTATGCCAGGAGGTACTGGCAGGGACCCAGACTTACCCTTCAGGTAAATCCACTTGTGTTAAAAAAATGCATTTTTAAGGGTTTTAACTAGAAACTGACCAGTCTCTTAAAGCCACATGGCCATTAAAGCCACAACCATTATCTAATGGTTGATTGCAGCCTCTAAATACAAATGTCTTGAGGTCATGCTTGAAAATATGACCTGCAAACATAACTTCAACACAGGTCTGTAAATTTGAGAATGACCATGAAGAAAAGCAAAAATATTCCAGGTAATAAATTTTGAGTAACATATTTAAATGAAACTTCTCAATTAACCAAAAAAAAAAGTTTAAAATTATCTTGTTAGTAATTCACAGTTTATATCAGGTTTCCCAAATAGCACTTTTAACTGCCTGGAACTGTGTGCAGATGCTTTTCCTCTTTGGGTCAGAGCAGGGTGCCTTGGCAGTGGTCAGGAAAGAGCAGGAATGCTCTGGGTGCATACACATGTCTAGGAAAGTTTCATGGTTTTATTTTTTTAATGGTAGACATACCTTGGAAACAGTTGTAGGATTCCTATTCTAGGTTTTATTTTCCACAGCTGTGCAGCAGTTATTTTGGCATCTAACACATCTGGCCTTTAATTGTGTTCTCACTGCTCCACAGTGTTTGACAGACTATGTGGTAGAGCCCTTCCATTCACAGGATCACTGACAGGATCCATCCACAGAAATATTTCATTTGGAAGGGATTTCTGGAGGTCACCTCAACCAGATTCCTTCTCTCTAAGCCAGCCTAACTTCAGGACTAAAAGTCTAGTTAAACCTTTATCTTTTAGAAAATATGATTTTTTATTTTCTTTTTTAGTCTGGCAGTTTTACACCCCAAATGGAGGTTCCCGAATTTTCTGTACTCAGGTAATATTGTCTACCTACATCATCACTGTACTAAATATAGTTTTCTGTGTAAAGGACACTCTCTTTCAAATCACTGTGGGAAACAACTATAGTTCACCTATCATGGCTTTGCAGACAGTCAATGATGAAATTTTTTGTTTTAAAATGTATAGAATTGTCCATAGTTGCATATATGGTTTTATCCTAAACAAAGTTCTACTCTCATTTGGCATAATAATAATTATGTTATAGAGTCCTTTTAAGATTATTATGGCAGATTCAAATTAGACCTAGATACAGCTGCAGAATCCATATCAAATGAGATACTGATGCGCTAAGATCTTCAGGAGAAACATTTCAAACTTCTAAGGCAGGATTTGTTTTTGTAGATTTTGTTCACACCCCCATAATCAAAAAACTGACATGATTAAATTCCAATCTTGTTGGAGAACTTTGCTTCTCAGATGGTAATATCTTACATATCTGATTTACATTTCTGTTTTTAAAGGTTAATTTTTTCCACTTTTTTATTCACTACTCTATGTAATTTTTGTTTATCTTTCAGAAATTCTACTCTAGCAGTATTTCCTGAATTGTTATACAATTCTGACACTCAGGGCTCCAGCTAGTCAATGGCTTCATTTCGGTCCTGGCTGTATTTGCCTGTGGCTCAGAGGTATAATCAGTAACAATGTGGTGAAATTATTTGCAATCACGTAGTTATTGTCCCAGATTTGGATCAACTTTCAGAAAAATCTGCTCTGTAAAGGATCACAATGAGATATGTGAATAGCCTGTGTCTAAATTTCATAGAAAATATCAGGATAGCTTTCTATAATAGGAAGAGTTGTATGGCAAAACAGGCAACTGGTGTGTATAAACCCATAAGCCGCTGTCCTGCTGGGGTCTGAAAAGCCAGATGGTTTTATTACTGTTGCCACTCGCTGGAGAAGCTGCTGATTCTGTCAGTGTTTGGGTAATAGTTCTGCCCTGGGATGTGTCAGAGCTCTTGCACATCCATCTGGCAAAAGGTTTAGCGATGCACGAGAGCTCCAGTCCCCTGGACAAACAGCGCAGCATGCTCTGCTCCAAACACAGGCACAGTCAGAGCTGCCTTGCCTGGCAGCTCTCTGTGCACGCCTTGCAGCTCTGACCCAGCCCCCCGGCACGTGAACCCCCCAACACTGCGTGTCCATCCATCGTCTCTGGAGGAGAACGGCTGCTCATCCCGAAAGCTGCTAAGACAGCAGTCTGAAATGGACATAAAAAGCCCAAGCCCCTGAATGGAGAGACAGAAGGTCCCAATTAATTTTGTTTGGAGGAGGGTTCACCTATCATGTTCATGTGTGATGTGTATTACAGTAACTGCTTCAAAATACAGGCAAATAAAATACAAGGCTAGCTTAAGAATTCTTGGGAAAGAAAAATCAGGGTCAGCTCTGGAAATTTTCTACTATTCATTCATTTGTAGGGTCTATGGAATAGAGTGTGTTAGAGGGAAGTTAAAGTTAGCTGCAAAACAATGGGGCCCGGCGGAATGAACAGAATGATGAAATCAATGCACTTTTATGGAGAGATAAAATATCTAAACCCATATCCCTATAAATAATTATGGCATTTAAAACCTGTTACTACACTGTAATAAAATGAAACAATAGCAGCCATTATAAAGCTTTTCATTTTCTGGAACATCAGAAGTTAGAAATTAGAGCAGGAAAAGTTACCCAGAGTTTAATTGCTGGAGGAAGCACAAAAAAAAATACAGTTTGGACAGTGATCTAATATCTCTGAAGGGTACTCTCAGCAGTGCCACTGTGACTGTGAGCTTTCTGAGCTTTCTTAAAAACTTCAAAAGCATCTGTACTGGGTCCAGTCTGAAGGACCTTGCCTCTAACAGAAATCTTTGAGTATGTGGTTCAAAGAGAAACAGTCATGGATTCAGTAAGCCGGTCACCACTGTGATCATTTTTTTTAACCTGGCCTGTGACATTTGACTGGTGACCAAATATGAGTAGTTTTTATCAAGAAGTAATTTAATTATTTGTGTCATAAGGTCCTCTTTTTCAAAATCTCTTGAGAATTGTAGAGATGTATATCAAGCTGCCCTATAACAAATACTAAGCTACAACTCCCTATCACTCTATGAAAACACTTCATTTAAAAAAAGCAAACCCTGAGGTAACGCAACAAGTGAATCTGAATCAAAATAAGTGGCTTAGAATCACTGTGGTTTTGCTTGAGAATGGGAAATGGGAAATAGAGTCAGATAGTACTCTTCTTTCTAAGTATTTCTCAGGCATTGAGAAAGTATCAGGAAAGGCATCCTGTGTGTAGTTAAATGATCTCCACTCTCTTCTCAATTTTCAGCTTCATTTAAAAAAAAAAAGAGAGAGAAAAGAGCAGTCAAGGCATGGATTTTCATATTGTACAATTATGCCTTATTAAAGGACAGGTTATGTTGAAACTGTCACTTTGGTTTCTTTTGCTACAGTCACATACAGCATTGAGACTGACACAACCCGAGGCAGTCATTTAATGACTGACAGCCACTGTCTCCTCAATGTAGATACTTTCTACTTTACTGCTAGTTTTCTTTAAAGAAGTGAGAAAAGTGCATGCCAATGGCTGGCATTTTCCACAAATGTAAACTTTACTCCTTTATATTCTTTTCAGAGGGTGATGCACTCGGCTGCTCTCAGAAAATCCATGAATCATGGTTTCCACGGTCTTTGTCATGGCTCCTATTGTAACAAAAGCTAGATGGACAATTGGCAATAATTTATGCAAAGGATTTAGCCACTTTCTCAATTTTAGAAGTTAACTTCTAGACAACTGTGAGAATTATGAATTTGCTCATTCTCCACTGTGGCTTAACTCTTGAGGTGAGTGAACAGTAGTGTGAAAATGGCTTACAATTTGTCTGGTGCCAATATTCCCTGTTGTAAGCTTTGTCGCCCAACTGCTCTACCTGAGCAGCTGTTGCCATCCTGAGTTGCACCATTGCACACTCACTGCATCACTGTCCCAGCTGGCCACTTCACAATGCACATGAACAAATAAACTTTGTGACTTTGTGGGTGTTAATTCAAACTTTAGAGATTATAAAAGTTCCTGGATGGCCCTTCACTGCTCCAGGGAAAGAGTGAGTAGGCACAATGGAAAAAGAAAAACTGCTAGAATTAAAGAGAGCATATTGAATAATTTAAGTATTCCCTTTTCTTCCTCTGCACGAGTTTCCTTATATTGGCCATATGCACATCCAGGCTTAAAAATAGCTGGAGTCTTTCCTGACTGTGAGGCAGAAGAGTATAAACCATATGTATTGGCTGTCCAATAGACTTACAGCTATATATGAACATACTTGTGTGGTCCTGGCTGTGACTGATGTCATCGTGTGTCTGTACGGATGCTTGCCAGGTACACTGGAAACTAATCCATTCCCTGCTGTACTAATAGCACTATCCTTCCTGCACAGAGCCCTAGCCAGCTTTGAGGAGCTTGGAAGAGGTTTTTAAGGGAAGTCTATTGATGATTTCAATGGATAAGTGATGTGCACACTGCAAAGCTATTTATTTATGAATAATGTACATAATGTCCTTTTCACCCTCATTAATAGGAACAGTATTTGAAAGCTCTTGCTTTTCTTCTGAGACTTCTTTCCAGCTACTTTGCTACCCAAAAGCTTTCTTCCCTGATTTTCTCTCAGGAACACGACCCAAGAATTTTCTAGGCATTTTCTAGCTTGCTTTTTGGATTATTCCACCTACATTGTCTCTGGATGCTGTTGTACCTCCACCATCATTATTCTGTGCTATACTTCTGGAGACACCCTACAGAAAGTTAATCTACTCACAGAGCAGTGGGGGTTTAGCCAGTCTCCTCCATCCTCCATGGCCATATTTAGGTATGGACTTCTGTATTTCATCCGTTTTACTTCCAAAAGTATGTTTGATTGTTCCTTTTTCTTCCCTGAATGAAATTTTCTCCCCTTCAATTTCAAGATTTCATCCAGTTTGTGGAATAACAAGAAAGAACAGGAAATAATAAAAGCTGAAGTACTTCCCTAAGCATGAATTTTCTCTGTGAGGATGAAAGGGACAGATTTCATGGGGATATCACTAACATGTATAAGCTGTACCAACACTGACATAGTGATGCCATAAAACTATACCAAACTGCTAAACACAAAAACATTTGGGATTGTTAGACAAGATGAAAAAGAAACTAAGCTAGCAGTGACCGAGAGAAGATAATTAAATACAGAGGATTTTGCAGGACTGTCTACCTGTGGGCAGAGTTTCAGGTGTGGCTCAATCAGTTGTTTTTTCTAGTGTATGATGTGATGTTGCTGCTGATAGAATTGCTGCCCAAATGCTAGTTTTTCTACCACCTGTTTCAGATTAAAAGAGAGGGGTGGTTTTTTTTAAGTAGTGAAGATAGAAAGTAGTGGAAGTTTTAAGCTGATCTGTAATCCTACAGTTGAGTATTTCTGTTTTTCAGACTAATATTTTGTTACACAAAGGTTTTGTTGGTTTTTCTTGCTCATTTCAGAAGACAGCTACTTTGCTAGAATTCATTCATCCATCTATCTATCTAATGGACTTCCCATCACAGAGGAAATAATTATGTCAAATTATTCATGAAAACTGGTATTTGTTTCTAGCTGAGGATAAAAATTGATACTTTTTTAAAAGTTTTCACATTCCCCACATCAAAAGTATGCATACAACTACTGCCCATATATAATATTTCCCAGATATATTGTCTTTTGTTTCCTTCCAAGTTCTTCCTGCATATATTTTTAATAAGTTTTGCCTACACAAAAGTGTTCTACACTTGCCATCCCCATCTTCTCGTAAAGTTTCCAATACATATGAATATTTTGAACTCCACCCGTTAAAGCAGACCAATCAATTACAGAGTAACAAAAGAACCCTCTGGAAAAGAGCCAAAATATACCTCCTCTGAAAATGAAGAGCCTGAGGCAAGTAGAGTGTAAAGAGGTTTAATTTGGTCCCTCATCAAATAGACCATTCCTCTGTGAGAAATAAGATTAGACCAGAAATGAGCACAAATATAGGAAGTCCTGAAATTCCAGAAAAAAAAATTGATTTTGATCACTATCCAGAAGCACTCTCTAATAGTGTTTATCTCTCATCTATGCCCTTTTATTGTGCTGGACTAATTGCAATCCCTGGTGAAGGAACTCAATCAGGATTAACAATGTTTTTTGTGTAGTTTGTTAATACTTGCTGCAGTGTGAAAGATGTATTTTGTCTCACAGCCCAAATCAGGAAATATAATGTTTCTGTTTATAAGTTATGTCTTTTTTTTCCTAGAACACAATAATTGAGGAAAGGTTTGGCAGGTTGGATGACAGGGTGCACTTTGGCTTGGTGCACTTCTACCCATGTTAAAATGAAGTCCTCACAGACAGAGGGATCAAGTGCACACTCAGCAAATTTGCAGGTGACACCAAGCTGAGTGGTGCAACTAACACACCTGAAGGACAGAAGGCCATCCAGAGGGGCCTGGACAGGCTTGGGAATTGGCCCATGGGAATCTCATGAGGTTTAGCATCACCAAGTGCAAGGTGCAGCACCTGGGTCAGGGCAACCCCCGGTATCAATGCAGGCTGGGGGATGAAGGGAATGAGAGCAGCTCTGCTGAGAAGGACCTGGAGGTGCTGTGGGTGAGAGGCTGGACATGACCCAGCCATGTGCCCTTGCAGCCTGGAGAACCAAAAGTGTCCTGAGCTGCATCCAAAGCCCGTTGGGCAGCAGGGGAGGGAGGGGATTCTGCTCTGCTCTGGTGACACCCCACCTGCAGTGCCGCATCTGCTCTGGGGTCCCTGCACAGGAAGGACATTGATCCGGTGGAGTGAGTCCAGAGAAGGCCACTAAGTTCAGAGGGATTGAGCACCTCTTCTGTGAGGAAAGGCTGAGAGAATTGGGATTGTTCAGCCTGAAAACCAGAAGGCTTCAGGGTGCCCTAATGTGGCCTTCCAGTACCTGAAGGGAACCTCGAGGAAAGATGGAAAGAGACTATTTAATAGGGCATGTAGTGACAGGACAAGGGGGAATGGCTTCAAACTGAGAGTAGATTTAGATTAGATATCAGGAAAAAATTCTTTATTGTGAGGGTGGTGAGGCCCTGGAACAGGCTGCCCAGCAAAGTTGTGGATGCCCCATCCCTGGGAGTGCTCCAGTCCATGTTGGATGGGGCTCTGAGCAACCTGGTCTAGTGAAAGATGTTTGGAACTAGATGATCTTTGAAGTCTCTTCCAATCCAAAGCATTCTATGATTCCATGGTTCTTTGATTCTAGTATGACTTTGTGTTGGTGTGGTCAGCCTTAGTAAACTGGTATGATGCTCATCAGACCTTTGGCTCACAGTAAAGAAATCCCCAAAACAACAAAAAGAGAAGAAAAAAAACAACACAAAATGCCCCACCCCCCAAAAAACCCAAAGCAACCCCCCCAAAAAAACAACCAAAAAAAAACCCCAACCCCCCCCCAAAAAAAACCCCAAACCAAAACAAAACCCTAAACCACAAAAAACCAAACAAAACATGAAGAAGTGAAAAAAGAAAATCTGTTGGGGCAGGGCAGAAAAGAAGAGTGAAGGCATATATGGCAACAAGTAATTTAGTCTTTCCTTAGCTGAGCTTTACCAAGAAAATTTCCTGGGATGGCCAGGATAGCTGTAATACTTAGTATTGTAACATTTAGGGATGCAATAAGTCCATATGGCTCATCTAGATTCATTCATTTATCTGTCTAGCTTTGATATCTCGTAATATTTTTATCCACTAAGTACTTGCATATCTATTTTTTTCCTCCAGTATGTTCCTGAATAAAGCATGTACTGTTACTTTTGGTACTATGAGATTAGCCAGTGCAGAAAAAAGTGAACTCCCTTGTCATATGCTTATTTTATTCACCTAAGTTTATGCATTCTATAAATTATTCAGAGAAGTGATATTAGTGGATCAACAAGAGCTCTGGTTCATCAGGTCTTATTAACAATCTTGGACCATGAAATTGGTGGGGTGCCAAAGTAAAAGGCAGAGAGTGAATTTACAATGCATATTTCAGAATAATCCCTCTATGCACAGTGTCAAGGTCCACTTGTGAGATATTCCTATAAAATATAATTGTCAGTGCAGCCCCATCCGGAGAGTCAGGGACGAAATCTGGGACATTTTATTAAATGCACGATTTTCCTGTCATCCTTCTTACAGCTCTGAAGATGATTGCAATCAGGAGCTACACATAGGCAGCCATTTTATGTATTATCTGTTCACTTCCCCCATGCTTTCAAAGTGCTCCAGGATGATTTTTGCTGAAGATTTTCCAATCACCTTTTTCTTCCTTTTACTGGTCTGTGTAGAAAATATCTATAATGGGGTGCAATTGAGAGATTCTGATTGTCCCTCCATTCAGTTGCCTAGGAAACAGACTTGTGGATATCCAGCTTTTTCCTTCATTACTGAAGATGCCATTTACAGTTGATTTCCTCCTATGTCTCCTTTGCTGTGTATACTGGTGAAAAGGAAGGGACACAATAAAGCTTGTTCTATTGTACTGTTTGCTGTTTTAAGGTGTTATTTGTTTGCAGAATATTTGGGTTATAAAGTCTGAATACATTGTTCATGATGGATAGCCATGCCATGGACAATATAGATAGCTGAAGATACCACATAATAAATTCCTTTCCATTTTCTTTCTTTCTTTTTTTTTTTTTTTTCCTTCTGCTTCTTGGGAAAGAGTCAAATGTAAATCTGGTTAGATTCCCTCAGATTCTCATATCTAGTTATACCCATAAAATGTTATCATTGTATTAATTATTTTATAATTCAAATTAAAAAATAGAGGTATAAGTGAGAGAAGATTTGTGTCCTTCCACTCACTTTAATGTCTTCTTATGCACACTGAAGTGGAGGAAAATATTAATTCTGCAGCTGGGACATGGCATACCCTGTTGAGAATGTATCTTAATCAGTCTGAGCACTCTAACCCTAAAAAGCTCAAATTTGGTATCTTGCTCTGAAAAGGTGCAAATGGTGACTCAATCTACTATTTAAGTGCAGCATAAACATATTCTCAGTAAAAGAAAATATATTAATCATTAAGAACTCCAGGTATTCATTTGGATGTGTGTTTTTCTCCTCTCTGCTTCCTTCTCTTTATTCTTTTCCTTTGTTCTCATTATTTTAGCTCCTTCTATTTCCTTTCTTCCTTTCATCCATCACTTTTATCTTTTTCATCTTCTTCCCTTTATCTTTAGCTGTTCCCTCTTAATATTTACTCTTTGTCTGTTGTAACTGTTTTTCTTTTACAGAGCCTTCCTAGCCCCCCTTCCCCTTTCTTCACCTCCCAGGAAGCATCCCTCTTTTGAGAAATATGCCATATTTAGTTTCAAAGTCATCTCCTACCCATTTTGGTTTGAAAATTATTTATACCTGTAATAAAGAATACTGAAGGCCTGGGTAGCAGTAAAGAATGTCGTTTATAAGCTGGAGAGGAGCAGAAAAGCATTAGACATTTCCTTACTCTACCAGCATCTCTCACTTTGCCTCCCCCAGTTTTGGATAGATCATCCCAGGACCACCAAGCTTTTGCCCACCCCCCCCCCACCCCCAGAAGCCTTCCTCAGTTGCCTATATCCTTCCTTGCCTAATTCTCTCTTCTGTCTACTCTTCCTCCCTGTCACAGCCCTCTCAGTACACTTTTCTTTGCCTCTGCCTTGCCTCCATTTTCCTCAGATTGTTCTTTACTCTGATTACATCTCTGTCCTTCTGACCCCAGGATGACCGTGAAGTCACCCTGCCTCTGTTTTGTTTTGTTTTATGGTATTTGTCTCAGTGATGTTTCTCCCTTTCCTTTCCTATCCTCACAGTCTCCTTTTCCCCTATTCCTCATCTCTAAGCAGCTTGATCTGCCTTATTTTAGCATAATCAGCTACCCAAGCTGGAGCAAAGCAGGTAGAGTTGGACAGAAGTCAAACAGTAAAAAAAAACCCAAAACAAACAGCAAAGACAAACCCTGTCATTTACATCAACAGGGCTGGCCTGTTCAGAGAGAGAAAAGAAAGGAAGAGCAGTGCCTTTTCCTGTGAGTCAGTGCTGGCAGAGGAAGGACGACAGTGACAATGATCTTTGGGGTCTTCCTCTTTATTCTCCGGCCTTGGGTCTGCACTTCCTGCTATAGTTCTCTCTTCCACAAAGAAAAGGTACCTTGGGTGTTAGTGCATCCTTACCACTGCCTGAGGGAGCTCAGACAACAGACTTGAGAGAAGGTGAGTGAAATGGTGATCAGAAATTATGGCAAATTTCTTTCTGGACACACTAATGGAAGTGGGAAAGGACATACTGCTGGGTGTATTTTGTGTTTTTACACTTTGTCTGCAAGGCAGTGTTTTGCTCTGCAGATATTGAGGTGGTAAAGGGATGGTAGAGAAGGATGAACATTAATTTATTGATGATAATTTATCAGCTGAAACTGGCAGGATGTTTTTTGATTAAAGGTTTTCCTGTTTTCATCAGAAAATGCTAATGAGGAGAGAAAACCCAGAGGTTTTCATAGGAGTATATCCATTTCTAACACATTTTTATTGGGAATGCTTGTCCAGTCTAGACGGGGAGTTCTGTCCAAAACCCTCAGAATGGACATCATGCCCCAATAAAATCATTGTTTTGGTAAGAGATTTCAGAGGAAATTGTTTCAGTTCCCTTTTTTTCCTAATTGAGATACTGATTTAAATCTGTATATTATCAGTTGGATACCTCTGTCACAACAGTACTGACTTGTCTATATTGAGGTAACAGTTCTCATTTTCATAGTGGGCCTTGATTTTATGTCAGTCAGGATTTAACGTTTACTATTTATCTTGGTAAGTTTTGGGGGATAAAGGGAAAAAAATCCTTCGTTATTATACAGATGCATCCTGAAAGGCATAGTTAGGAAATCTAATGCATATCTGTCCTCTCTTCATCTTCTGCCCACATAAGTCGTCTTTGGCTCTGAGTCCCTTGGTCTTCCCAGGACCTCTGTAGATCTCCTTAGGGGCACAAAGAAAAGAGACACCAAACACATAATATGGGAGGCAGCTTAAATAACCAGTTTTAAAGAAAGACTCAGGTGAAATATTCAAGGACCAAATAAAAAAGAAGTCTTTTTAGTAATAAAATTAAATATAGTGTTTTATTTGTGCTATAATGAAAATAATTAGAGAAGCTCCCTGTTTTCCACAGCAGTACTTTTGGTCTTGAGCTGGAATGAATTAAAAAGCCAAACTGAAACTGAGGTGTCTGACTTGTAACTTACGGCATCCTTTCGCTAGTTGGGGTAGTCATGAACAATATTAAACCTCTTCCCTCTTGAAAAATCCAGCGCGACTGACACTCAAAGAGATGTCTGTTTTCTTCAACAAATTCTTAGAAACAAGTTATTATTGTCTGAATAGAACTCAACTTGAAAGGGAACCTAACAGCATGTAAATATGCCAACAATAACCAAACCTTCTGGGTTGGAACACGTGAGAGCCATGCCCAAAAGATTTGTGAGGGAGACAAAAGGAGGAATCCCCCTGTCCATTCCACCCCATTCCCCTCCATTGGGGGGACTTCTGGAGGATAACTGGTTTGGTGGCAATGTTTGGTCAGTAGGGCACCAGCTGCAGCCTGACCTGCACACAGGAGCATCCATGGGCATGGCTCAGTCTGCTCCTGAGCCTGTGCTAGCCAGGGGCACCACAGCTGGAAGAAGCTGGAAGGAAAGGCTCCTTCCACTTCCTCAGAAGCTCATCACATGTGTCTGTTCAAGGCTGGTCACAGTCGAGCGCCACGTTATTTTGCTGAATTAGGCTGTGGGGTTATTATTAACAAAATAGAAATAAATTGAGAACAGAATGGAAAACAGCTTGCAGTAGGGAGATTTATGCCTTACATGCCTTGTGTGCACCCTGACTGCAGTCATGACCTAATTTCTCAGCAAACATAAAAAAGGTAAGAAGAAAAAACTCTAGTAAAGAAGATAAAGTGAAAAGCTAATACAAAACATACAAGGTAACATTGCTGTTCTCTTTGATGGGTGCATTAGGGACTAATTTATCTTCTTTGAAAATTCTAGAGATCTGTGTCTGCTTATTGAATGAGCCTACAACATTAATATTTTGTTTTTGTTGTTCTTGCACTTCATAGGTTTTATGTTAAACCTTGATAGAATTCGATAAATCCAAATATATCCTTCCTTGATAGAATTCGATAAAGCAGGTATTTAAAAAAAGATTTGTCATTCTCTTTCTTTCTGTGAAGAGTGAGAATGTTTTAGGTTTCCTCGAAAATGCCATACGTTGCCCTATAAAGCCTTCAATCGGGAAAGCCTCCATTCAAGAAAACATTTAACCATATGCTTGACTTTAACTTTAGGCATATGCTTAAAATCTAGGATGTGCCGAAATTCTTTCCTGAAAAGGAATGGGTTTAAGCATTTGCTTATGCTCTTTCCTGGATCAGAGCCCTGTAAGTTATACACCAGATTCTGCTGCCCTCACCTACAGAGTTGAACTCAATTACTCGTATTCTGGTCAGTATTTTTAAAGCAATTTCAATGGTCAGGATTGTATTTCTTCACTGGAAAAAAAAATAAGAATAGGAGACCTGAATTTTCTAGGTATTATAGAAACACTTAGCTCTCAGCAGAGACTGGCTCTTGTTACATATGAAGGTTCTGCAGTGCTCCAGCATAATTTTGAGTAACATTGTTAGTGACTTACACAGTAAAACAATATTTGGCTTAATTTACTTTTGGATTCTGTGGTAAATATGTAGGTATTTTAGTCATTGATGGCCTGGTTTAAGATCCCTAAAATGAATTTAAGTTAGTTTGACAATTTTGTAAAAAATACAGTGATTTCCCTTATTTCAGATAGAAGGAATCATAGAATCATTAAGGTTGGAAAAGATCTCCAAGACCATCTAGTGCAACCTTTGACTGACCACCACCTTGTAAACTAAACCATAGCAGTGAGTGCCACATCCAGTCATTTCTTAAACAGTTCCAGGGATAGTGGCTACGCCAGTTCCCTGGTAAGCAGAAATTCTTCCTTATGTCCACCCTGAACCTTCCCTGGCACAGCTTGGGGCCATTTTCTCTTGTCTTTACCATGGTTTCCTCAGAGATGAGGCCGATACCCACCTTGCTACGACCTCCAAAAGTGTGAATTGGTGAGAACTCTTCCACAAAGGTGGATGCATTTCCTTTCTTTCTTACATATTTTTTCATTTTGGAAAGTGAGAAAAACTTTCAATAACTAAGGGGAAAAAAACCAAAACTGCCTTCTTTTTCCCAGTCCATTCTCTTATCCATTAATAATGACAGAGGCTGTCATTAATGCTGAGTGAAATCCTGTTTGAAACAATACATCACTTTTATCCTTGGGTAATTACCAGAGTTTAACAATTTCTTCTCATGTTTGTTAAACTTAGAAGAGTACAGGTTAAAAAGGGGTATCTGCAGGGGAGGGGAGAGGGAAGCAGGCAGGCACACAAATCCTTTTATTTATGAATGGGATTTGTTCATGCACTTCCTGCAGGAACCCAAGTAAGCATAAGAATCAGAAATTACTGAGCAAAACTCTTTCTTGGGAAGTCAAACCCCAGCTATTTCCTAGAGGTCTGACACCCCAGCATTGAACTTATGCTTCATTATAATCAGACCTTCTTGCACTCTATTAACAAAACGCTTTTTAATCTGTACATGTTTGTCTTTAGACATTATGGTTATTTCACACATCCTCTTTTCCTTGTTTCCTAGAGGATCATTAAAACACAGAGTTGGGCACTAATAATAACATAGCATGTATTCCAGACATTGAAACACACGTACCAGAACCACCAGGGGAAATAAATCATGTTTTAGTATTCAATCTCCAGCAGCCTATAGGTCTGTCACTGCAGGCATATCTGCAGACACCACTGCACTCTGCTTAGAGCCTTCTTGGCAGAGATACTCCAGCTGACAAACTCTGAAATACAGCTGACACTCTGCATCTGCTGAGTGCGTGAATGGGGAAATGAGGGTGTTGTGCTCTGCACATAATCAGTTATGGGGTGCTGGTGGCAGCTCACCTCAGGGACTTGCTAAGCAGCCCTGAACCTGCCTCCTGACAGGCAGGCAGTCAATGCCAGCCCCTCTCACAAATTCACAGCAGCTCCACAGGGTTTTCACAGGAGTCCCTTGGCTGCTGACAATTGCTGGGAAGCATTTCAGGCCACATGTTTTAATGTGAATCTCATATAAGAAATATTTGTAAGAATAATGTGTTTTCTCCAGGCACATTTCAGGGCAGCAATGTGGACACTTGGTTTTTCTTCTTTAACAGAAAGTGGCATTACCTTCATGGAAGAGATGAACTTTGATTTCATCAGATTCATCTGGTCTCCCTCCAGCTTGGACTGGTGACCTTCCTGCTCACGAGCTCCACACTGGGAACATCTGAATAAAGGAAAAAGGGAATTTGTGCTTGGAAACTCCTCTGAACTCTCTCTGAACTAACCCTGAACCCCATCCTGAACTAACTGGGGATTATTTCAACTATCCATATCTGATTTCCTTCAAATTTTTGGTACATTTAGGTTTTCACATGAATCCAGCTTTAAAAGTAGAGGACCGGATCCATTTCCTCTTTATTTATTATCTAAGCTCTCTAATCTTCTTTGTCTCCTTGCAGTTTGCATACACTGTGTATGACATGACCTGTGTAGGGCACTTGCTATTTTCAGTCCTGACTCAGTACTCCAGTCATTGGCTATTATTAATCTGTCTTTATCTTCTATTAGACATAACAATATAACATTGGAGAAAGTCAATGAGAGGTCAGTGAGCGACCCCTAAAACAGCAGACCCTTTGAGAAAGCATAGGTTTAAAGTAATCTCATTTTGGTCTGTCTGAAAATATTACTTAAGTTTTTAATTTCCTGTAGGAAAAAAAGTATAATAACTCACGTGAAAGTAAAATTATTAATTAAACATTCATATTAATTACTCAGGTAAGTAACCTAATTCCCTTGTATCAAAGGAATTAGGTGAATATTTAGTTTTAGTCTGCAGTGCATTTCTACACACTGCAGCCTGAACCTGTGGTGGGGCACAGAACATCTCACACAAATGACCAAAACTCCCCAAAATGGCCCAGGAAGATAATTCCACAAATGCTGCTCATTTGCAGTTAAAGACTTTGAGTGAAGGGTAGCAAACAAGATTTCCAGCACAAGCTAACAAAATGAAATGCTTCACTTTGTTTTATGAGACAGCATAGAAATCACCAGAGATCTAGATATTATCTTATAAAAAAGGTATTTAAAGCTAATGCATGTCTGTCAGTATAAAATAAAAATGTATTTGTTCACACTTGGCTAAGCTATACACCTGTGTAAATTAAATGCTGGCCTCTTCATCATATCTCAGCATGATACAGAGATCTACCAGCATAAAATCTGTTAAAGATGCCTTCTTCTAAGACTTCATCTTTTTGACAAAAGTGCTAAAGCATTTTACTAGAAAGAATCTTAATAAAGGCTGAAAGTAAGTGCAGAATTGTCAGACAGATGGAGGATTCATGCAGAGGAACAGGCAGCCAGCAATGGATGAGAACCTATACAGGAGGGTGTAAAGCTAATTTTAATCGACTTTATTCTTCTTGTTTTGTGGGTATTGGGTTTTTTCTTATGCTTTTTCAAAACAGTTTTGTGCTATCAAATGGGCAACTGGCAATTACATTCCCCATTCCTACTAGAAATAGCTGGAATGGTTATTGTTGTTGATATTATTCACAAAACAGTAGGGCTTGGAGTCAGCCAGGGACTCCCACTGTGCAAGGGAGTATAGAGACGCAGAATGAAATGGTGGTTCTGCCTTAAAGCACCATCCTATTTCATTGTGCTGAGAGTGAATCTGTGTTCATGCAATATCCCTACCACCCTGTAATGCTGGGTTGGGAGATCCAAATCTGTGCTGATTTTTCCACAACAAGTAAGGATAAGAGCCTGGAAGCTTTGCTGCAACAATAAGAGCCTTTGGCCCTCCCCTACTCTTCTGGCTTTTGAAGTAGTCTGAGGGTCGTATTTTAGAATCTCCCAATTTAGTACTTGTTAAAACTAGACATGCATGAATAACTAGTGGGCAGAGAGTTACGCAGGGCCAGCATTGCAAGGCAGTTGCCTCTTGATCCCTGCATTGCACCCAGGCTGGAGGGAAATTCCTGCAAGCTCAGGTTGCTTCCTCCGATAGGCACTAAAAATATACTCTCTTTACCTAATGATAGGCAGGCATTATTTACTGGATATTGCATGAGAGAAAAACATATTCTGTGACAATGAGCCCTTCCAAAAGGTCATGTTAATTTTGATAATTTGGGAGAAGGAATGGGAAAGGGAAGAAAAGAAGGAACCCTCAGTAGAGAGGGCTTCAACTATACATTTCCCAGAAAACCATTTCACTTGACTCAGCGTGACTATGTTTTAAAATACTGACATCACTACTAAGGCAAAGAACCTATTGTTTGATGATTTGAGATTTCAGTGTGTTGTTGATAACTAAACCTGCTTAGAATAAAAACTAATTGAGTTTTAAAATACTGGGCATCTTCTTCAAACTGATCTTTTAAATTTTAAAATTACTATATTGTTCTTAAACCCTAAGATCTTAACATTACTGAGAAGAAATACAAAGGGAAAAAATGGTTTCAGCTGATAGTAAAAACTCTGAACACAAAGGTCTTCAAACAAAGTTTGGGCTTCCTAGCTTTGGACAAGAGAACAGAATGAACCAAAATGTGCCATTTTCTGTACAGTTTAGCTTTTGCTTCTTTATAGAAACTCAACAAAATGTGGCAAATCACATCTTTGAAATAATATATTTTTTATCAGCTAAGTATCCTGAAGGCTTTTCCTCAGTAACAATGAATTATGAATAACTCATACTCCCTAATATTCCCCAGATCTCTTCTTTGCAGGGTATTCAGCTCCTACAAAGAAGCTGAGCTCTGCTCTTTCATCATCTGTGCTCCTTTTATTTCCTAGCCCTGCAGTGCTGTACTCAGTGGGTCTGACATGGCCCTATCCACACACTCAGCAACATCTACGGATTGCCAGGGTGTCCCACCTTCTCCAAAGCCTTTCTTGGGCATCCATAGCTGTGCCGGGGACCCATCAGACCATGCTCAAATGCTAAATAAAGCTACAGAGCTAGGACACAGCTGACAGAGCATGTCCTAACACTTGGAGGAATGGTGCAGCTGCATTCCCAGATTATACTCTGGAGATTATACTCTGGTATACTCTGGATACCCCCGACACAGTGGAGTCTTGAGGAAAACAGGGAGTTTAACATTGCTTGGCTCTCTAATGCCTTATTAGAAATTTAAAAGAGTCCAGCATGCCTTCCTTATTTTCAGGAGGTGAGTGTGACTGTGTCACGTCAGCTGATGCGGCTGATGGGCACATGTGGCCAGCAGTGTGAGGTGGCCTCGCCTGCCTGCCCACACCACAGCGAGCTGAGCTTGTGGTAGCCCTGTCCCAGAGTGTGTACAGGGACTGCGCTCAGCCTGCTGCAGGGAGACAGATTGGAGATCAAGGAGGAGACATCTTACCCACAGGCTTCTTGCATCTTTTTTGTCTACTTACTGTCAGGAAGAAGAGGAACCCAAAGTGGCCCCTGAATGCTACTGGAAGTGCCAAATCTCCAGCTGTGCTTGCTTTTCATATTGTTGTTTAAAAGTAAATAATTATTATGTGAGAAAACCACAACGGCGTTTGATTTTTATCTCACTCCCCTGCCATACTCCTGTCCCTCCTCCCTCCCTTTCTTCTCCTGCTCAACCCCCAGTCCCACTGGCACATGTGGTCT
The DNA here is from genome assembly GCA_036785705.1 of Acanthornis magna. NCBI lineage: Eukaryota > Metazoa > Chordata > Aves > Passeriformes > Acanthizidae > Acanthornis > Acanthornis magna. The sequence goes on along the minus strand of JAWUZG010000060.1, from coordinate 3,758,732 downwards.
AATTTGCCTTATGCTGCAGAAGTGCAGCTCGAAACTCAGCAAAAAAAGCTTTCCCCAGCAAACCTAACCCCGCAAGGTCACAAAGATTCTTGTTACTGTGCTTTCCAGGTTTTTGGTTTGCAAGTGCCCAGAGCAACACCCACATGGACACCAAGGGATCCCCACCCCTCAGCCAGGCAGCCCCAGCAGCCCCTGCCCTTCCCAGGCAGCAGCCAGTGCTGCTCCTTGGATCCGCTCCCCAGAGTGAGCTTCGCAGCTCCGGTGTCCTTCAGAATGAAGAAAACTCCACAGTGCAAGGTTTGTTGGTGTTCTCTCGTTGCCTGGTTTTCAGCTTGTGGGCTTAGGAGCCATAAGTCATTTAGCTGCACCAGCAGGAGCAAAAGATGAGCTCATTTAGCCTACTTCTCAATACCGGTGTTATTGAGCATAAGCATTCCTTAAAAATGTCATCTGACCATGTTAAATGAAAAAAAAACTGGACTTGGCCATTCAGACAGACTTCCGGCACTGCAACATATTGGGAACTTCAGCTCCTACTGAGGCAAAGACCTGCAACAATAGTTTTTCCTTACAAGTTTCACAGACAATAAATATCTATTTGTCTAGTGACTAGAATACCTCTTTGTACTATTCTTATTCTGCTACTGCAAGTATCTTCTGGGAAGTACAGACCATTCAATCCCTCGAGGTCAGCATCTCCCAGGAGGTACTCAGCAAGCTACCGTAATCACCTATATTACTTATTGTATTTGTTAATGGGATTTGACACCTTTGCCTTCTGGCTTCAGCTGCAGCCTACACTTACACTCTGAAAACACTGATTAAATTACTCACCTAGTAATTTTCAGGATCAGGACGACATTTTGAAAAACACACATTGCAATTTGATCTTGTTGTATTATACAAACTCATTTGAAAACCTGTTTCAGCAAATCATTTAAGCCCATGTTGAAGTACCATTGAGTGACTTCACAAAGAAATATTTTTTGCATATAATATTTGCTCTATGGCATTATCATGTAGCTTTCTGAAAGGAAAGTGGATTAGCTTCAATTGTTGTTACAATTTATTATTTGTTGAGTGCTGACAGTACACTTCAATGGAACTTGAGGAAGTGCTTAAAGTTAAGCACATTTTCAAGTACATTGCTGATCTAGGGCCAAAAAGTGAATCTGAGACCTTCTTTGTTGGAAAGCATAGACATGACACCAAGGAAAAGCATTCTTTAATTTTCCCTTAAACAGGAAACACTGGTTAGCCGTGTGGGTCTGTTTTACAGATAAAAGAGTTGACTGTCAACCATTTATCATTTTGATATTCCAGTGCCAAAGAAAAAATGTCTCAACTGTTCATATAATAAGTTAAATGCAAATTTAGGATAGTGGCCAACGGAACACACATATCTTCCCAGAAAAGATAGGATGTAAATACACCCACCTGGGTCTTGCATCCCCATCCCAGCCTGATGTCCTCTTGCAGGGCTCTGCATGTGCTCAGAATATTTACCCTGGACAGACATACAAGGATATTGTCATCTCCCAGTAAATAATACACCAAAGAACTGCTTCAGAAAGTAACAAAATTTCCTCTTTACTAAACTGCTTGTTAGTAGTGTAAACACACTCTAGGTACCATTAGCACAGCGGAGCACTGGGTAACTCCAAACTGCTGTGGGTGGCATGTGTCTTTGCTAGTGTTCTTTCAGGTGGTTCTTAATGCTTCATCTAGCCACTGTGACTGCTCAGCACCTGCTAGGAGTTGCCCCTAAATTAGTTAGTCTGGGATTGTACACTTGTCTTTTTTATTACATGTGAAAACAGAGTCTAACACAATAGAACCTTGTCCCTGACTGTAGCCAAGAGGCTCAATAAGAACAACAACAACAATAATAATTATGCTTATATGTTTCCTGAACACAATTCTGAAACATCTGTGGCTTGTCACTATTATAGTCCAGAAGATATAGCCTAAGTGAGACTTTTTTTGGAGGCAATGTAAGGAAACTCACTGTGTCTCCTGAAAACTCTCTTGGAATGTAATAATATAAATGAGGAGGAAATATTCTGTGGGGAAAAAAGTGCTTAAGGCAACAGTAATTATATTGCCAAATATAGCATATAGAATCTGCAGAGTGAGAATTTCACATAACAAGGGAAATGTAAAGTCGTACTTGGGGTGTAACTAAATTGTAATAGAATGGCTGGGGGGAGCATTATTTGAGGGAGTTAATATTTAATCCCTGACTAGCCGAGAAAGCACAAGAGAAAGGCTGTTTTCAAAACTGTATTTTCTTTATTTGTGCAGGAAACCAGCAGTACGTATTTGGGTGTTGAAAAATCATAAATAATAATAATCTATTATAAAATCCACAGAACATACCTGAAACAACACAGTCCTTATCTCTCTCTTCCCCTTTTTCTCATGTTCCTAAACTGGTAATACAGAATCAAAAACTCTGGTTTTGGAGAGTTTTTCTGAGTAACACTAAGCAAGGCTTTCTCTTTGTTGAAAGGTCAGTCCTGTCTCCACTGCAGTGTGCTGTAGCAAGAAGGGATTTGTAAGGGTCTCTCCTCTACCAGGCAGCTGAGCAGGGCTCCTCTCTCCCTATTGATCTCATTCAGTCTGGGTGTTGAATCACTGCACCAAACAGAAACCTCCTCCACTCCAACAAGAAATTCGCATCTTTTTCATCTCCCTGACTGCTGCTACTGCCCTTGGTACCTCCCTTCCCCCTTTGTCTCATTAAAAATACATTTATTCTAGCTGTAGCTCTATTAGTCCTTTCTTAGGTATTTCTCCTCTAAGAATCATCTGTTCATGAAAATGGTTCAGACTCACCTCACACTTCAGCTGCAATGCCTGTAGTGTCTATGGCACCCCATGAATTGTCCCTTTCCTATCTGAGGTCAAAATGGGGACAAGTAGCATGAACTTGTGCTTACACAAGCAAGCCATGGCCCTGAGCCAAGGCCCACTGAAGTTATGAGGGCTTCTCCAATGCCTCTAACCTTTTTAAATCATAAAACATGCATAAATGTTTTTAAACAGAGATAAACATAAGAAATGTTTACTGTTTCTCTACATTTGGTAGGGATTTTTGTCTGTGCATTTCACAAAAAAAAAAAAAAGCTTATGGAAGAAAAAGAAGATTATGACTTCATAAACCAGGAAAGAGAAGCTATTCTATGTGTCAAGAAAATCCAAAAACCTTTTCTGGCACAGTCAGGTGCTGAGAGAAACACCATCATAGAGACAACTGGAGAATTTGTGATGAGGAACATTTAGTAGTTGAAACTATTCTAAATTCCAGTTTCATTCCTCAGAGTTTCAGTTTGAGAATTGTTGTGAAACTTGCATATATCAAATGTAAATTTTCAAGTTTTGAAGGACATATGGAGACAGAAAACATTTGTTTCTTGTCTCTGAGAAAGTGTAGGTCTTACCCGGCAGAGGAGCAAGCAAACATTTCTCTTCTGTTTTGATAATTAATTTTGATCTTTTAATTCCTAGGCTGTTTTGACAGGTAATATAAAACAGGTTTGAAATCTCCCTCTGCTGAAGGACCTGGGCAGACTGGCACTTCTCCAGGCAAGCGTTTGAGTCACCATACCTGGAAGTATTTATGAGTTATAGATGTGACACTTAGGGACATGGTGTGGTCTGGGTGGGCTTGGCAGCATTAGGTTAATGGTTGGACTCCATGATGTTAGAGCTCTTTTAAAATGTAACTGATTCTGTGATTCAAAGATCCATCAGTACGTGAGCGACAGCTCCTTGGTGTGAGGCTGACACTGCTCAGCACTCGTGGGTTCTTCCAGATGCATCAGCTGAAGAGCAGAAGTGCCCCCAAGGTGGGGACCACTGCCAAAAGGAACTACTTTTACACAAGTGGTCTGTGCTATGAGAGTGTGGATGCAGGAGGTAATTCAAACCCATTTCAGATGATGCAACAAGATGGTCCTTCCATGCCATTTTGCCTTTTAAAAAGTATCTACTTTTTTAATGGAAATAATTTTAAAGAAGATTGTTCCATGTATTTGCAACATATGATGTGAAGAGGAGCATCTACAAACTAAAACTAACTTTAAATTCAAAACATAAGTTCCTGATTAAAAAGGAATTTAGAATTTGGAATTCAAAATCAGATTTTAAATAAAGAAAATAACAATAACAAAGAAACAAAAATCCTGTTTGCCAAGAAGTGCTTGTTGAGTGGAAATGACTTTACTGTAAATGCAGCAATTCAAGAGAAGTTAAAACTAAATGAAATCTGAAACAGAAACAAGTATTACAGGTTATTTGATTGGCTAAGAAACACTAATTCTTCTCAAGCCACGAGGCAGAAATGAATTGTGGGAACAAATCTGTCAATCCATTAAATTTCTGTTTGTGACTTTAGTATTGAATTGGCAGAAAAAGTAAATTACATTTCAGATGGATTCGGATTTATGGGTTTGGGTTTTTTTAGGACTTTAAAATGTTTTGTGGTCTTTCAAACTCAGTGAAACCAAATACATTTTTAGGCTGTCAGTTCATTTCTAATGAGAGTGAAGGCTCTGACAGCAGAGCTAGATATCCTCTGTGGCCCCTGATGCCAGTGTTTCTGTAGCTGGCTACAGCAGAGACTTTCTGAACTGGATCTAAACTCTCATCTGCTTCAGGTCCTGTTATGAAAACACAGTGTGCAGACGCAGCACGTGAATGTCATCTTCTCTCATTTGCAGCACTGCTCTCCAGCATTTTGCCTATAGAAAACAAAATTCAGGGTATTTTTTTACTGATAGTTGTGGGATTTTTTATGAACACTTTTAAGTTCAAGTCCAAGGTAATCCATTCAGTTCAACTGGTCCTCAGCAGAAAGGTTTTTAAAATGACTTATTGCTATTTCTTTGTGTTGTTCCAGGGCCAACATATTTTCCTAACAAAGCACTACTCAGTGAAAGCAGTGGAGGGTACAGCATAAATCCTTAGAGTCATAACATCCCACCTTGTATATGGTGGAACTTACAAAAACCAAGGAGAGGGAAATGTGTCATTTTAATCCTCCAAAATCTTCATCTGTTTCCCTTCACGTTCCAATATTTCTTCTCTGAAATCCTAGCCAGGTCTGTTTCTGGACCTCATTTCTTCACCTTCCCCTGTCTGTGTTGCTTCTTCTACATGAGCCATTTTTGTCCACATTTAACTTTTGAAACTGCTTAGGTTTCACCATTTCTCTTCTATGTCTCTTAGGCTTTCCCACAAAAGTAAATGAGAAGGGACCAGTGATCACTGTGTCCAGACAAGGTATTGGGAATGATCACTTTTGGGTAGCTTGAGTAGCTCAGACCAAAACTGACAACTGAACAGGAATGACCTTGGTGATCACCAGAATGCTTTGGGTTTGTTTGTCCATTTGGACAATGCTCTCAGGCCCATGGTGTGATTTTTGTGTCTCTCCTGTGCAGGGCCAAGAGTTGGACTCTGATGATCCTTGTAGGTTCCTTCCCAGAATATTCTGCGATTCTATGGTTCTATTGAAAGAGCTCCTTACCATGATTGCATCATCCTTGCCAGAGTTATAAGTTTAGACGGCAAGAAATAAAATATTAGCTTTGTTTTCTTAGGAAATACAAAACATTTCTTTTGTAACATTCTTTTACACCTTTAATTTAATCTGTGGTGCTGAGTTCTAAGATAACAACTAGTTTTGTGGTACATATGTGATCCAGTTTCTTCTCAGTTCAGAGTTGAGAAGTTATTCTGCAAGACGCCTGTCTTAGTTAATCTATGATACCATTACTACTTTTTCTCTGTATTCTAAAAATATCTTCTAGGAATGTGATGGTTTAATTCATATTTTACTATCCAAATGCTTGTGGGGAGTATTTTTTTCCTAAATTAACTCATGCCAAATAATTTATGTTGTTTCTCATCTCAGTAGAGATTTTCAAATTAGTCATCTTTTTATTATTCACATCATCCAAATTAACTTCACAGTTTTATTGAATTCGGTGATAGGCTCTGGGGTTTATGAAGCTTTTAATGTTATAAACACTTTTGCTAAAACTTTTTACTGTTCTGAATAGCATGTTCAACAACTAAGAAAGCTGAGGAAGAAAATTAATATGCTTAACTTGCACAGTAAGTAGGAATTTATATTTCACTAATCATTAGAAGAAATTGTTTGCCTTATACACTTATTTATTGCTGCCACAAACACATTTGCTAACTAAATAATTCCTCTTGAACTGAGATATGCTTATTTGCCTATAAAAAAGATCTCTCCTGAAATTCTCAGACCTGTGCTTTTAAGTTAGAAAGATCAAAGGGAAAACTGAATCAAAAATGTAAACTAAGTTGGTAACTACTATTATGTCAAATTCTTGATGATAATGATAATTATTGAGTTCTAGGTTTCACAGACCTGACAGACTACAGCCACATTAATGACATTAACTTTTTTAAAGAGCATAAATAAATGGCTGTAGCTTCAATTGGGCATCTACTAAACAATTTACACTTCTGTGCAGAGAGGGAGGATTCTGTATAAGCCTTGTGCTGTCTGCATGCAGATCTAAAACCACACCAATTCATGGCACTTTAATGGATCTTACACTTGTATATTTCCTCTGTAGAAGAAAAAGGCTTAACAGGTTTTCAAATGAGATGCAACTTAAGTTCTCAGTTCTGGCACAAAATTTCTAAGTGTTCTCAGTGAAACAATTTAATAATGCATTAATTTTAGTTTGCACATAAGGAAAGGGGACAGTGGTGTTTCCTTTTTTCATATTTTTCTTCTTGCCTTGTTCACCACATTTTTGGAATAAGGTGTGCCTGTACGTCCAGTACCTGACACAGAGAGGGACGTTGGTCTTAGCTGGGACTAACAGTAACAGTTGTGGTAGCAACCTCTTGTCCATGATTGCTGCTGTGCATGGAAATTATATAATGACCATATAATGAGGAGGCTTCTATGTTCATAAAACATTCAATGGGGCAAAGCAAAAAATTAATTTTACATTCTTATTTCATTCCAATGGTACCAAAATGCAGAAATTAAATATTGTGCTGATTGGTTTGTTTAGAGTTTCAAAGTATGATACTTGTTGTAAATGCTTGGGGATGACACTTTTGTACTGTAAAATGCATGGTATTTGAATATTCAAAACAAAATTAAGAAGCAGTATTGAAACAGTATCTTAATGAAATGAACAGTTTCTACACTGAACCAGCAATTTCAACAGTTGGTTTTTGTGTTGTTATTTTTAATGTATTTTGGAATGAAAGGAAACTTCTTTTTAAATATCTTTAAAGTATGTAAATTTCAGACTGCTTTAGAAGCACGTTGCTATTTTGTGCATGTTTAAAAATCTTACATGCATCAGATAAAATATTCTCATTTTCCATTCCTTGTTCTCTGTTTCCATCACAAGACTTGAGTTTTAAAAGTGCCGTTGGGTTCATTTATCTCTAGTTTATGTTTTGACAAATGTAATCACATGTCGTATATTCCCAGAGCCATACAAGCAGTAGATAATATGTCATTGCATTTTGTTTGTATAGTGGGTGAACAAATTTTAGAGTTCTAATTTGGAAGATTAGACCATAAATAGAAAAAAAATCTATCTTGCTTAAACACAAAGTCCCAAGTGTGTCACATAAGTAGTGACTTCTGTTTCCAACTCCATACCAATAGGCCCTTTTGATTTTATTTTCTCTAGTTTGTTCATTTCTTTTTCTTTAGTAATAACCAGGTCAGAATTAGTTAACAAAGTGCCAGACAACCAACCAAATATGATGCCATTTTTTTGGAGCCGATCAGAATTTTGGACTGCCCTTAAAGGCATAATTTTTTGCTTGGATTGGTGCAAAATCCAAGACTGACTGTGCAATATCTCATTTTAACACTTCACAGTCATTATTCAATATCACATCGACAGCCACCTCGTGTTCCCCAACATGCTGAAGCACTCTTATATTTTACAATAGCATCGTTTGGCACTTGTCTCACAGTGTTCAGAAACAAAAGCACTGACAAGCTGCTGTGCTATTGTAAAACATCAGAACGGTTCATATTCGTTGACGGTACTCCAGAGGGTACTGCAAAATAGATTTGAAGCTCTACCCGTTCTAATGACAAACACACCAGGATCTCACCAGGTAACAGAGGTTCAACTGCAAAAGGCAATAGTTTAACTGAATATTCCTCCTGTTCACTTAGTCCATTTGATGCAAAAAGGAGCTGTTTGTGGTGCCTCATAACGTTATTTTTCATGTTGTTTCCAGGGTCTTTGCTGTTGGCACCTCTGCTTATTTTCTATAGTAAATACATGCTAGTCCAGTATGCTTAACTTGTAAAGACATGGCGCAGTTTCTTATTGCTCCTTTCATTATTTCCATTAATGAGAGGTGCATTTCCATCCTGAGGTTGCCCAGAGGGGCAGCAGGGCAAATTCCCCTCATACATATTCAGAAGCACTGTGAGGAACTGTGGCTGCAATCTGTGCTCAGCCTCTGCTTCACCCAGCTGAGGCTTCTCTAAGCTGTGGCAAAAAACTGTCAGCTTTCCAGGCAGATTTCCCCTCCCTGTTAAATGGGACTACTCTAGATTTCTGTACAGGTACACGTAGGCAGAACTCAGAAAGATTTCTGGCACTGCACCTGTGTGGTGGCAGCCAGTCCCTCTGCAGTGGTGGGCAGTGGACTGATGGCACAAAGCTAGAATAAAGTTAAAGAAGTCGATTTCTCCTCTGCTGTGGTGGCATTCATATAATTTACTGCTTTTGGCTTTTATTTCAGAGATAAAATATTTCCATGTGAATGGCATGGTAGTAGGTATATACAGGGGTTTACGCAATCTGTCAGCTCTTTATTTCAATAATTTAATTCGTCATTCGATTCTATACCATCTTCAGAAAGATCTGAATTATGTCCAAGTTAGTAAAAATTGTAAGATTCATCTCTTGCTCTCTGTTTCTGAAACTCTTACAGGTCATAAACTTCCATATGTGCAGATATTCAAAACAAGTTTTCCCTTCAGTTATTAGAGGTACCTGGAAAATGAGTTTTCGATTTAATAATGTGTGCCAGGGTCAACATCTTGATAAAATGTCTTGACCCTATTCATGAACACCTGAAATTGGTATAGATTATCATAAAATTAATGAAATTTATTTCTTTTTGTAGACCAGTAGTCACAATATCATCTTCTAATTCAATTTCAAAGGTAGCCTTTGCCACCTCCCTTGGTCAGAATGAAAGAAAATATTAATCTCCCACTTTTATAAACCTGCACCCAGCACATGTGGTCATTTCAGCTGTTCAGTTCTCTGTGTGGAAGCTCAGGCAGCGCTAATGTTGAACTCATTTCCCTGAGACATCACAGAGCAAGAAATCCTGCCGTTCACAACTCCCAGTTTCTTGCAAGTGCTTGAGAGAGAGTCAGCTGTTGCTGTGGTCATATTGGTGAAAACTCTGCTTGAGAGACAAAAGTGGTTAAAACCCATCACATCAGCAGGATCCATCATTGGGTGAAGGCTGTCCTGGGACATGTGGGTGTAGCAGGGCAGTGGCAGCCCTAAACTGCTGGGGGTGTAGAAAGGCATGGCCAGAAAAGGGGGGTGACTGTGTCTGTGTGGCCACCACCACCAAAATGCCAAAGTGTGGCTGTTGGCCTCTCCCCAGGTAATTCCGAGAGGATTTCACAACAAAGTGGGGGGAAAAGGGTGATAAATGGGATGTACATAAAGGTTGATGAAGAAGGGGGAAGGGAGGGAGGGAGGGAGGGAGGGAGGGAGGGAGGGAGGAAGGAAGGAAGGAAGGAAGGAAGGAAGGAAGGAAGGAAGGAAGGAAGGAAGGAAGGAAGGAAGGAAGGAAGGAAGGAAGGAAGGAAGACCCATAGACATTAAATTAATGATGTTAAGAGTATAATATACAGTGGTGTCAAGACTTCTATTTACCTCAGATATGAGGATGCTTAGGGAATCTGATGACTAGCTCACATGGAAGAGAATTAAGAATTTTGTTTTCCTTGTATTGCATGCAAGCATCCTGTAGATCTATTTCTACAAGGCCTTTCTCTAAATTCCTTAGTTTATGAAAAAGGGGGAGTTGTTAAAATCATATTACATAATTATAAAAGTGGTGAAATTCTGCATGTTTACAATAAAGGCTTAGAATTTCACAACTGGTTAAGGGCATCAATTTACCTGATTTAAAAATACATTTTTTTAAAGAATATTGAGTTTTTTTGTAAGTGTTGATTCTGCCTATTGGTATGCTTTTCTATGAAGAGTCTGATGTTAGCCACCTTTGAGAAAGAACAGTAGATCAGATGGATCATTGCCTTGATGTACTGCAAGAAATTTTGTGTTCCTAGTTCAAGCCCAAAAGGCACTTGCTTTTCCCTTTTTGTCATCACTGAGGGGTTAAAAACCCAGCACATTCTTACACAGAAATGCATATGATATAATTTCAAATGCCATATGTGTTTAAGTAGATTCCACACTTTAAGTGTAGTAGAATAACATTCAGAGAGGAACAGGGCTTTTTTTTTTTAAGGATTTCATTTCCAGTGAGGTCTATTTGTAAGACCCTAATCCAGAAGAGCCTGGAAAGCACTTTTGCATAGTTAAAGTATTGCACGTGAATCCATCTGCTAAGTCTGAGTGCTTATATAAATCCTCCAAAGTAAGACTCTGAAATTGTCTAGGTGACAGAATAAATCCATCCTGTACCAAAAAAATTTTAACATTTAGCCTCCAGCTGCTTAACCTTAGTTACTGCATCATGGTTACTGTGTGCATTCCTGGATTTATAACTTTTTTTCCTTTTTCCTAGATAGGAAGACATTTTGAGTTTATTTTTATTGGCCATCAATTCTTTCACAGGATCAAAATATCACAAGTTGATTAGGTATTAATGAGAGTTCATTAATAGTAGGTTTCTGGCTCCAGAACCCTGAACATCTATGATTTTGTAACTTCAAGAATTTCGAACACTGATAAAATCTTTCTTTCCAATGGAATCTTTCTTTCCATTTATTAATAAAAGATTGAGCAATGTAATTTATCACTGACTGTATTATTATTTCTTAGACCTAAAGTTGCATTTTAAATTCACTCTTCAGAAAAAGGTAAACTGATTCACTTACTTCAGGTCTTGCCTTGTGTTCTAACATATGGTTCTGCTTAAAAGTGCCCATGTTTGCAACCTTCAGTTGACATTTTTGGCACTCAGAATAGTGTCTTGTAATTATGCTAAGTCTAGAAAGGAGGATTAGCTTTTATAGCAGAATTCATAAAATTTAAAAAAAAAAAAAAGTTTTAGTCAAATTTATTGGCTGCAATGAGCCCTCCAGAATGCAGACGTCTGGTCTGGTGGAACTCAATAGATTTCTGTTTGCTGCATGTACACGCGCGTGCGCACTCACACACACACAAATGACTGCTTTATGAAAGCATTTGTGTGCAATAAAATGTTAAATATTTTCACCCTTAAAATCAGCTTCCCCACCTGCAGCGACTATTATCAAACAAGCTTCATTTGATACATTTTGAAAGCCTTTTTCTTCCTCGTTTCTCCCCCAACCCTTTCTTTCTCTCTTAAGACACACTGTATTTGTTGTATCGGCTGCTTTGCAAAGCCAGTTTTTTGAACACTGTCCAGGTTTTTCCCTTATTTTGACCCCTGTACAGTTTCGTGGAACAATTTGCAAGTGCTTCATTATTGATTAAAAGCCACATGAGTTGAAAGAGCGTGAGCTGAGCTATCCTGCAGTAGGTTGCGTGTAGAAACCATCACTTATCAGTCCTGAAAGGCACATTCCTGATAGCTGAGTGCTGGAATGAAACTTTGACTTTTATCTCTGCACCAAAAGGGAAAGGTTTCATTTAGGTTAGCAAAGACCAGGCACCTATTTCCTTTGCAACAGCCTGTCTAAAAGTGCACTTTAATTCCTGACGATTCCACTGGAAGATCAAGCTCACACACACATCTAACAAACAAATCTCGTCATCCTTGAGGATCCTCACCCCTTTTTGAACTCTCTTAGGAATGAAAACGCCAATAGCAACCTAGCTGCCATGCCTTGTACATTTTGAATACAAGCATCTGCAAAAAGTTGTGTTCTGTGCTGTTATTGATTTTTTCTTCTTTCATCAGTTTGCACTTTCAAATGTCCTTGTTAGACAGCGTAGGGCGAAATCAGGATGATTACCTTGAGTTATCATAGTCAAGCATGAAATACTATCTCTCCCTTTGGGAAATAATTAATCCACTATTTATGACAGAGTTTAGAGGGAAAGACTAGTTCTTTCAAGGATTAAAAGCCTTCCTTCATTGCTTCCCTCCATTAGGGTAGACCTCTAAAGGATGATGAATTCAAGTAGTTATGAGCAGCTGTCACAACACAATATTTTCCTATTTAGCATCAACCAGTTGCATGCAGCACTCAAGCCTGGCACTCCTCACCGTGGGCTCTGTCCATAGGCTGTAAAGCCAGGGGCAACTCGCAGCTGCCTCTGCTCAGGACCCTCTGCCTTTTCCCTGGCCTCTTCCTTCTGCTTATCTGCACAGGACGCAAGGCCAACCAGGCTCCTCGTTTAGATAACTCACTTAACTCTCTGTAATGAGTGGGATTAAGCTAGGCCATGGTTTTGAGTTGGAAATGAATATAAAACATTGAAAAAGCAGAAGAAATACACCTTAAGAAGAGGAACACAAGAAACAGGAAGCACTCCAGTGCCTCACTCCTGACAGGGGTATCCTTCTCTGCTGCAGTTGTGCAGTATCTGGCAATCATCCTGGCCGGTGTTATAAAATGAGATGGGATTGCTTAGGTTACACAAAAATTTCCTCTCTAAAAGGTAAGCGTCCAATCCAATTTAAGGGCTTAGTCTCTGTCAGTAATCAAAGAGGAGAAGCAGACACCTCCCCAAGGTGATACTTCCCATTTGAAGGTAGGGGTTTCAGAGAGGGCAGGCAAACAAACTACTCAGAGATAACTGTCATCACTGGGGAAAGAAAATTACCTCATGCAACTACTTCAAGCTACTCAGATAAATTTTAGGTTGTTGAAGTTAAGCAAGTCAACTTTTTCCAAGTCCTTGGATCCTGTCTCTCTAGAGGTACAGGAAACTAAGCACAGGTCTGTTCAGCCTTAAACTGTATCCTGTCACTATAACTATTTTTAACATTAGCTTTGCATTAGAAGCTAATAAATGTTGCCATTACCTTTTAAACTCTTAACTGTATACTACATGTGTTGGGTTTTTGTTGGGTTTTTTTCCCTCCCCCTGTAAAACTGCTAAACATATGCTTAACCATCTGGCAAGAAACAATCAAAACCAAACAAACACAGTGTTTGAAAGTTCAAACAGACAATCAGTCATACTTCTTCACAGATTTTATATACAAGCCTGAATAATAGCACAGTAATGTAGAATGAAACAATGTAGAAATTAATTAACATGCCACAGTAGGTAGTTCAATGGTCTCATTCAAAATAAAGATACTGTAAGGGAGAGAGTTTCTCTTCTCTTCCTGTCCTGCTTTGTATATATTCTGGCTGAACTGTATTTTTTCAGGCTATTAATATTGCTAATCATATGTTACCTATGACTTCCCTGTCTTTCCTTTCTCCACACTGCAGCCACTATCTCAATTTTCAAGGTTCTGTGTTTCCCAGCTCCTGTTAATCTTTCACCACTCTTGTTGTGCCAGCTTCCCTGGTACTCTGTCCTGGATGTCCTGATATTCCTTGCTCATTTGGGAAGCTCTCAATCAAAAACCTAGATGTCCTTCCCACACTCTTTCTTAGACACAGAAGAACTACTCCATAGATGCTTGTGTAGGCATGAACTTGTCCTTTGAGTCACTGTTTTGTATTCTAAACTTTTATTAAAAAATAAAATCTAGTGGAATCCTGCTGGGTGTCCTATGCACTGTGGCCATACAGACAGATAACAAAAAAACCCAAGGGTAATAAAAACAACATTAATTGGCATCTTCTGTTTCTCTACATAGAAACAACAGAGACATGAGGGCAGGCAATTCCATCAAACTTTTGTTGGTTGTGTTTCTCCTATGCTAAGGTCCTGGAAAACTTTGCTAGAATAACATATTCTCATTCAAGTAGCTGTAATAAAATCTAAATGTGTTTTTACCTTTCTTTTGAGGAATTGGGGCCTGCAATGTGAAGGGTGGTCAGAATTTGGAAAAACAAGGAAACGAGTACAGGAAGGTGTGCAGCAGGGAACATATGTTCATTGTTGGTTCGCAAGAGCGGCAGATTTGGTTTAAGGGGCATGCAGTAAAAAAACATAGACTTTGAATGAACAGAGTTAAAACTGAAACAGACTCAGGCCTCCTAAAGTCATTAGAGTGTAATGTAGCTTTAGGAAAGCTTTTTTCCTGTTGCTAAGAATGAAATACACACCAATAATTTCACACCCTCCTCTGAATACTCAGAGCCCAGATCACTTTTCTCCTAGAGCCATCCAGCATTTGGCTCTCCAGATTTATCGATGTAAAGCAGTGCGGATCTAAGAATGGCTTTTACAGGAGGAAACCCATACTCAGTTTCTGACACTAAGAAATCAGAAAAGCAGAAAGAACAAAAGTAGATTCGCTTTGGTTTTGTTTGGCTTTTAATATTTTGGTCTTAGAGTTGGTAACAGCCCAAGCTTTATGGTTTGAATCCCCATCTTCATGTGATTGCCTGAAATTCATTGTCTTGTACTTTTCCATTGGCACGTGCTGCCTGCCCAGGAGCTGGCACTTTAGGTCTGTGTCCTCGATCAATGCTTTCCTTTCAGGCTCGTTGCTAACCCTCCCTATTCCCTGTCTCTCCTGCCAGAGGCTGGGGAGGACACAGCAATAAGACAGCGCTGAGGATACAGCTATCAAAATGATGCATTACATGAAAGATAAGTATTGATAGTCACAAACTCCCCTCCTCTGCTGTCAGCCAGCATGTTAGAGTCTTTCTTCACTGAGGAAGTGTCCATCAATATGTCTCTATTGATGGAGTTACAACCTGAGCAAACCTCTGGTGGAGCCCTTCGGAAGGGGTAAAACAGAGCCTGAGCTGTTGTGATTTATCTTCCTGTTTGACACTGGCTACTCATATCAGAGTGAATTTGTCTCACAGAATGCTGCACATCTGTCTGTGTAAGAAATGTGCACTACAATCTAGGTGGGAGCTGGTGGGGATCTTAATCTTCCCCAGGCTGTGGCTCTGTGTCCATTTACCCAGAGCTGTCTGTGTGTGTGTGCAGAGCAGGGGCTTGGTTAGACAGAGCCCAGCACAGCAGGCTGGCATGGGCAACTGGCCAGTTTTTGGTGTCCAAGACACAAAGTAAGCTGCTAAAAATTCATTCTAATAAGCTATTTTTGTTCTCCACCACCACATTACACAGAGATGTGGCCGTGATAACATTGGGTGTGTGATTTCTCCCAATCATTTCCTGCTGTGTACCGAGAGCTCTTCTTTGCTCCACTTTTCATCTATGAAAATTACGTTAAGAAGGTATTATTCAGTTCTGAAGGCAATTTCCCCATTAGAAAGTGGAAATTGTTTTGTTTTTAGGTTGAAAACCTAACAACTTCTTTGCCCTCTTTCATCAAACAAGCAAAAAACCCAAAGCAGAGTAATCCAGCAGCTGGCAAAACAGTAGCAACATGATTTAGAGAAGCCTGGTCTTCCAACTAGAATGAGATTAAATGAAGCATTATTTATTTATTGGCTTTTCTGGTTCACTTACCATGATTTGCATATAATCTAATATTGTGCAAACTCCTAGAGACCCCAGTAGAGTTCTTCCTTTTGCAAGATGTCTGATCCCTCTCCCAAAATGCTTATCTAAGAAGTAGACTCTGAATACCTTGCACACACTAATGAATTTTTCTCCTCACAACCTCCCTGATAGAGAGTTATTGCTTGATTTACCTGTGGGAAAATAAGATTAAATAATTGGCTCCAAATCAAGAGGAAGCCTGTGGCTGAGCTGTGACTAGCACACAGATATCCTGAGTCACAGTCCAGTGCATTAACCACAAGCCAGTTTTGTTGCTGACAGACTCTTCTTGATAGCAAGCCCACATTTCTGGAATGTATTCCCTGCAGAAATGCAATTAAGTATGTACTTGGCAACTTTTAAAAGAGCTGCAAGCCCCACCTCTCCACCCAGGCCCTCCACTTACTAAATCTCTGTTTCTTAGTTTACTAGTAAAGCTACAGGCGGCCGAGAGGCCAGTCTGGAGCTATTTTTATGGTAGTTATGTCTTGCTGAAAACAAACTCATTTTACAAAGAAATAAATTCAATTAAGAGAAATGCATTTTGATATCAGAGCATCTTGTCACTGTTGTGTCAGCCTGTGGTGGGTATTGACTGGACACAGGATTAGAAGCCCACCTGAATTCACCTAGGACATTTCAGTGTCTAACAGGCAGCTTCTATCAGCTTAACACAAGAGATATCATTTTCTTTTCATAAGAGTCAAAGTAATTGTCATGATAACTTAATTTTTAGAGGATTTTTTTTTTTTGTGGTGGACCATTTTTGCACCATTTTGATATTTGATGATAGGTTAATCCTCAGAAAATAGGAATAGTCACAAGATTGAATTCTTATCCATCATAATCTGTTTGGTTTTTATGAGAGAACAGAGTAGTGTATGTCCCTGTCAGTAAAGTGTTAATTTTTGCTTCTGTGAACAAGGGATCAGATATGCTCCTGCAGTTGTTGTCCAGTCAAGTCTTCTTATTTGTATGGAAAATAACAGCATCTTGAAGAGAATATTCATTGTTACTAAGCCCTTTTAGACATGGAAGGTAATGTAATATCTTTTGAGTAAATGTTGTTCAAAATATCTGAAGCTGATTGTCACACTGATCAGAGAACATCAGTGCTCCAACCTAAGCAACATTTGGTTCTAATTAACCCTGTGCTTTATCTTTGGTATACTTTAAAAAAAAAATAAAATCTCATGTACATTTCACAAAACTAAATCTAGAGTCTGAACAGCTTTATTGTGACTTCACAAACATAAATTACTTTTGGGACCTGCCAGATCCTTCAGCCACCCTTGCCCCAAGTACTTTTCCTGAGTAACCAATTTTACATACACAAGAAAAGATAAAATTTCATTCAAAAAGACAAGTGCACAGATGCTTATTGCAGGCCTCCTGTGTGTGCTGCTGTACTTGTAAGCAAACACGTGCATGTGTAGGACTGGCACGCAACACATCTGCCTTCTGCAAAGATCACATAGGAGAAAATATATTTAGCAAGTAATGAGTGGCCTTCCTCTGCAGCTAACACAGCAACTTCCATCTGTGGTGAATTAGAGGTTGTTCCAAGAAAAGATCCTGCATGAGTTTTGTCAGAAGAAATTAGTTTGGTGTGCTGTAAAATCAAAACCAGAATGAGATGAGATTGTTGCTGAGTGGCTGGGTCACTCCTAATGTTGCCTTGATTCCTATAAACATGAAAAGGAACTTTGAAAAAAGAGACGTCACAGCTCTGTGCAACTGTGCTGCTTTCACTGTCGTAAACCAGTATTAATCAGAGTTAGCCCAAGACAGCCTAACCCGGGTCAAGGGATGCTGGAATGGCAAACCACATCTGCCAGTTCCACTCTTGCAGCAAACAGGCCCCTTGTTTGTCGGACAGCAGAGTTCTGGACTCAGGGAAGTCAAAAGCCAAATTAGTGGTGCCAAAATACAATAAATTTTGGGGTGCTAAAGTTTTACAAGAAATGCCTATTTTTAAAATCTTCCATTAGACACTGCAGCCAATAATATTGGTAGACCTTTACATTCTATACAAACTATATAACACTACTTAGATCAGATTTCTGACATTCTGTATATATAATACCATATGTCCAACGGCCATTTATTCTCCAGTCCAGAAACAAAGAACTTTTAGATAACATAAAATGTGAATATTGCTAGTGTTGCTCATACCCACAGCTGATGTAATGTACTAGTCACAGCATTTACTGTAGATTCCAGATTTAACCATTTTGAAAATATGTAATCTGCTCTTGCCAGGGTGGAAAGATCTGGCTGGGCTTCCAGACAGCCCAGGAAGAGTTTCCTGAAAGTAGATCCTCTACAGTCCCTTCAGGCATTCTTTAGGCCCTGAGCTTATCCCACAAGCCTAATGGATTTCTTTGTCTAAGAGTTTGCAAAGTCCCTCACTGCCCCAGGAGCTCTTTTTTTTGATACCCACAAGTCTGCATGAGGTAGCTGAGAGCTGCAATGAGTGCGAGTGAGAATGTGAAAGATTGCAGAAAATACTTTTACTTCAATATTAAATTAAACAGTGCAAGAGAAACAGAGTTCATTATTAACATGAAATGGATTGTTCATTTTCATCTTGAATTGAAATACATTTCCATGAATAGCTGCAAGCTCAAATAAAAAGATAATATCAAACTCAAATATTTTAAATGGAAGAGATGCATTACATAACATTAAGGGAGGAATTTCCACAAGGGAAGGTGTATGGACCTGTGGTTAAAACTGGACTTACTCTTGGAGCTGTGATGAACTTTGAGCCCTGATACAGAAATTTAGTGTGACCTTCTCTGCACCATTCCATCTCCCTGTTCACTTTTTTGTCATCTGCAATGGGAGAATCTCCCTCACGTTTTCTAGCACACCATCTTTTTAGGGAGAGCCATAGTCCTTTAAGTGTTACTGGTCTTTGGCTGTTTGATGTTTTCTTTTTCAAATTGGACCGAAAATAACAATGAAAATATTTTAAATGACAAAACAATTTTGAGTTTTGTTTTTAAAATACTGTTTTGCCCCTCACCCACCTTTTTTTCTCTTCTGAATGTAATTACAAGATTAGCTGCATGGTTCCTCTCTAATGGGGCTTTGTAAGTCTGCATGTTTTGCCCAATAAAAATTTAGAGGGAAGGGAAAGGGAAGAGAGGAGGATGCTGTAGTTTAAATATTCTTTCTAATGCATGTATGCAACAGTTCAGGATATTAAAATCAAGTGGGGTTGCTAATAGATTATTTGCACTTGAGAGGAAAATTGTATTGATTAATTTGAACAGTGGTTTGAAAATATAAAATATATTAGGGAATAGTTTTCTAATCTATTTTTTTTTTTAATCCAAACTTCTTGGAGGAGTGTTAACCTTCCTAAAGGTGAGGGGGACCATAATATTGCTTTGAATATGACATAAGGATGAAGGGAAATTTTGAACTCCTCCTCAGCAGTTGGTTCAGCAAGCTCTATGCAGCAATGCCTCATAGAGCAGCCACAAGTGCAGCTGAGATGGGATAAATACACCTTGGAAAGCTTTCACTGGCTTGTCTGGCTGCAGACTACAGTCAAGCCAAAATGTGGGCTTCTGAGGCATGTTTAGGATCCCAAAGGACCTTCAAAACCCCAGAGAAAAATCCTGCTGCTACTGCAATATTAGCAGCTGCAATAAATCTACTTCCAGTGTATTTACATATGGTGAATTTACACCTTTGTCATGTAAATACTGCATTCATTTGAAATTTCACCTGAGTGGGATATTCTACTCCCAGGTAAAGCTTACCTCACTGTTGGTGAGTTGCCCAGTTCTGTCTGTTAAAAGCCAGAAAGAAATAAAAACATAAAACCCCCCAGACTAAGACATTTCTCAGTGGCCTATTTGAAGACCCACGTAAGCATGTGGTGAACTTTAGACATGAGCTTGAGTTTCCAGCATGTGTTTAAAGTTAAGGGCTTTAGCCAGCTGTAACAATGTGAGTCAGGAAAGAGAAACCTGGCCTTGAGTAAACAAGTCAGGTTATGTTCCAGCATGATGTCAGGAGGGATAGAGTTAAAACCTGCATGTGAAAGTAGCCAGCAACCAAGTACAAGCTATGGCCTAATGGTATCAGGTCAGCATTTTGGATTTCGAGCTAAGATGTGGTTTCCCACATGCAGCACTGCCAAGCACCACTTTTTTTTAAAAGGAAAAATCCAGCCAGAGGTCTTTCCTAGGATATTATGAACTTGAAAAATACATTTGCCAAATTATATATATGTATACATATAGCTCTATATATATAACCATAACTGTAACTATATAAGTCATTTGCAAATATATACACATATTTATGTATGTGTATGTCTCTACCAGAAGTGGTGAAAAACCCTTGGTACCCCGAGTCAGCATCTAATTTATCAGCAGGAAACTATTTGTAAAGCAGGGAAGTATCAGAAATGAACCTGAGATTTCTAAAGGCATGTATCTCTAAAGACTTGTTATCAAGTGCTGGAAAGCATCTAGAAATCCCCTCATTTGGAATCTTGTTTTTAACCATGAGTTCAGAAGTTTCTCCTCACAGTGGCCCAAAGAACTGGACCTTGTTATAAGTAACCACTTCTGGTTGTGCAATCAAACACAGCAAGGAACCTAAAACATAAAACCAGTATTTAAGTCCAAATCCTACTGGTATTTACACTTGACATTACCCTAAAACTCATCCAAGTTGTGGCCTAGAGCAGACAGGTTTTCCCCTGCATCCAGTGTCTAAATTGCAGGGGAGCCAGCAATTGTCTGACACCTAATTTATCTGTGTAGGGACTGCCTTCTCCTGCTGTAAGCATGCAGTGTAATGAAACCTTCATCATAATGAGGGGTTCTAAAGCCTGTTGTAACATACTAAGACTGCTCTAAAATTGGATCTTCCCCCTTGCAGGAAGTCGTCTGACACTTTGCAATTGCTTCCTGAATTCTGAGCAGGGATGGGAAGTCAAAGAGCATAGATTTCTCACTGAATACGTATTCCTAAGTTTCAGTGAGAATTGTCAAATAATGGACTTGTAACACTAATCATCAGAAATTCTGAAATAATATTCCAAATGCCCTTCTTTAGAGTCTAAATAGATTTCCTGAAGTACAGAAAGGTCATTCTGAATCAAGGTTAGAAAAAAAGATCCAAAAGCTTCTCGATTAAATTTTGCCATGAAATATTGGCAGGGTTTTATTTTCACTCCCCTCATCAGAAAATATGAACTTTTTGCCCACACATATATTTGTCTCCAGGGAAAAAAACATGGAAATATTCTAATGGGAGAAAATGTTCATTAATTTACTCAGAGCAACACTAATGTAGAGACTCTGCAGTTCCATAAAGTACAAAGTGATATGAAGCAAGACTCTTAAAGTGTCACTGCAATTTGGCAGTTTTTTAAAAAGTGAATAGTATTCCAGTACCTCTAGGAAAATGTTTCTCTTTGCTCAGCTTTATCTGACCCTCTGGAGTGTGATTTATTTATTATTCTTCAGAATATTTTTGTTGGCTGTCTTTTCTATTCTTGCTTCTTGGCACCCAAAGTGGCTGAATGCCCTCTTGGCTGGCACAGAAAGACTCCTAGAAATCTTGGTACTAATAGAAAGCTTGCACATGGAACTGTGTCTTGATCACTGAAGCTAAAGTTCCATCCATCTCACCTAGCTTTACCTTGTAAAAGTGATACGTCTCGTCTAAATTACTCGTGGAGGCTCCCTCGATAATTAATGAGCAGACACAGTACTTACAAAGGGGTATTTGTCCCATCCAAAGACATATGTCAAAGACAGATGGGATAAACTATGCTCTAGTGATGCTGGTCTCCTTTGACCACAAAGCATGAAATTAGATGTCTAATTTCCACACGGTTAAAAGCAAGGGGGTATAAAAATCCTCTTTGGTCCCCAGTCTGTGTAAACAAAATATAAACCTTGAGGGAAAGAAAGCAAGAAGAGGCCATGAACCACAGGGCTCCTGTGGGACATTTTTCCTGTGGTGAGTTTTTACCAACAGTGTCTGATTTTTCTGCACTCGTTGCATCAGGATGTTCAGGAACTGTTGAAAGGTTGTTTCTTAGGAGCCCTGGAAATAGGTGCACATGGCTGCTGCTGGGAATGCAAATGATTTTTGTTACATCACACTATGTCCTGCATGGCTTCTTCCATTCAAAAACTCTGCCCTTCAATATATTTCTCCAACTCTGATAGAAGCTGGCAGCATTTTTGCTCCATGCCTAATGGTTTGATGGATTCTTTGAAAATGAATCCACGGCAATTCAATGACAGTTTTGCAAGATACATATATTCTGTCTCCATTCATTACAAATAGCTGGAGTGAAGCACTTCCAATAAGCTTGGATTTTGATACAGCAGTGGTAAAGAAGCACAGAAAATGTGATTTTCTCTTAATGTTGAGCAACTGGTGTTCTTCCTACTCAGGAAAATAATATTTTTATAACCACTAATCAAGGTTTTCCAAATTAGCTTGGGAGTCAGCCATACAAATTCCATTGTTTTTACTATTCTTTAAAAAAGAGAGTGTCAGTAAAGATCTCATATTTGTCATTCTTTTATCCATTCCTCCTGATCTCCAGTGTGAGCAACCACTTAGGGGATTCACTTCATCAGATTCCACTTCAATCATAAGTGGTGATACTGGTAATTTCTTGCTGCTCATGCTCAGAATGAATCAAACTCTCCAGGCAGATCTTTAATGTGGTTTTTCTTAATCAGTTTTCAGATTGATATAGAAAATGTCCCAAGGCCTTGGTCTTAAAGTGTTTCTTGTCAAGAGGAGAAATGATTCTTTCATCAATTTGGGATATGTCATCTTTAAGTTTTACTTGAATGCTCAGTTGCTTCTGTAACAAGGGAAAGTAAAAAGGCTCTTTCTCTGTGTTTATTTCTGTTATCCTTTTTCATTTTTATAGTGTTGCTCAAAACAGTGTTATCTGAGTGCTTTCCATGTCCAATTTATTAAAAATAATGGAGCACCTAGAAGATTTCTGTAGCTTTTATCTTTTCAGGGTGAAATTTGTATTTTGAACAAACTTTCATTTACTTGTTTCCTTAAACTGAGGTAGAATTTGAATTTGGGTAAAAAAATTACTTTTTTTTTATTCTCCTATTGAATTAACTGAAATGTTAGAGAAAAAGATATCATTTTAGTTAAAACAAAGATACAAGGCTTTAAAATCAGAACATTCTGTTTACTTTATTTTAAACCAGATGACTCTCCTTTTCTAGATACTGGTTCCTGAAGTTTTGACTGGCTGTTGTGATAACCAAGTTTTTAACCTTGGAAAACACCCAGATTTCTAAATATCTTTACGCCCATTCCAGCTACTTCAATTCAGATTTTTGATAATATTTTATTTATTTGCTAGTATAAGAGGCACCACAGGGAATAGAAGAAAAAGAGAAAAAGGAAAGAAGGAGCTTTACTTTTGCCCATTCCACCCCATCACTGTGCCTCAGCACGATCCTCAGCTTTCTCTCTCCTATCCCATCAATATCATGTTCAAGCCATAAAGTCTCCCAGGGATTTCCTCCATCCATACTCATCTGTTTGCCTTAAAAAATTTCATCCCAGTCTTTGATTAGGGATTCTTCATCCTCTGCTGATAATTGCTAAAATGGGTCCTGCAGGACTTCTTTGCAGTGATTGAAACTTTTGAGCAATAAATATAGTGGAAAGGAGTTTAAGCCACTGAATTCTTACCAGTGGCTTTCTCAGCCACATTCTTTCCTATGTGGCTGAGAAATTAGTGAAGAAGAACTTGGATTTTCCTCATCTGTGGGATATTTGGGATATTATGAAGAGTGAAGGAACATTATTTTTACTGACAGAGTGAAAGTGGCAAATTAAAGGAAGACATAATAAACAAATTGGTGACTATATGAATGAAAGTTGAGAAACTAAATAGAACAGAGGAATAAGAAAATAGTGACATATACAGCACTAAAAGTGACTGTGCTTGGTAGCCAATGGACCAGCAGTAAACCTCAGGAAGCAGACTAATACTTCAGTATAACGAACTGTTGCATTTGCTGAGGACCTGGACCTCTACATCCACAAAAGAAGATGAGTCAGGAATTTGGCTTACACAGGGGAAGGTGACATGGAAGACAAGGAAAATGATTCAGTGAAGTAACACATTATCTGATGAAAGAATTAAACAAATGACTACTAGACAGTGAGTAATTCCTGCAAACCTCCAAGGACAGAATTCAGTCTCTTGGAATCCACTTCCTCCTGGAATTTGCACAATAGTGCTCACATGAGAGTCTGATGCTATATTGGCTTATCAGGTTGCTTGCATGCTAATATGATTGCCTTTCAACAGGTGTGAATCCTTTCTTTGAGATTAATAAAGCAGATACAAGGCTATAGAGTTGACATCTTCCAGGAGACCTGGCCAGATGACAACATTTATACCATTATCATCATCATACCTCTTATCATTTATGAGTTGACTTCATGAGAAATAATATGTATATAGACTGATTTTTCTCAAGAAACCAAACATAACATCCATAACAATTTATGATGGCAGTCACTCTGGCTGGCTTGTTTCTGCAGATGCTGTAGCAGGAGAAGCAGAGGCAGTGAGGGATTTAAGTGGAAGTAAAGCTTTTCTCCTTCTGAACTCTCAGAGAATCATCTAAAGTGTTTTAGAAGTAACATGTAGCTTGACTTTGATGCTGACTGTTCTGATGGGGCCCTGAAGATCTCTTCTGCAGCTGCAGGTAATAATAAATTTGTCCAGTCTTTGGCCCAAGCCCATTGCCCTGAACTTCCCATCCCCCTGCAAGGGCTGCAAACAGCACCTGAGAGCACAGGAGAGGTGAAACAGGAACAGCTGCTGCCTTGCCTCCATCTACCAGACCCATTGCCAGCTTGGATACCATTCTCTCTCCTCTTGAAAAGGTTATTCCACTGCCGGGAGCAGGTATTATGACCATTTTGCAGGTATCTGCACTTCTAGCTTTTTAGTATATGAAATATTTGGTTTGTAGGAGCCTTTCTTTTTTTAACTGTTATTATTAACTGAAAGGCAACTACAGGAAAGAAAAACAACCAGCAGCAACTTAGAGGCACCTTTTTTAACCTATAGAAACCTGTTTGAAAAGCATGTGTATGCTGGCACTGATGTCTGACACAAATCACAAGGACAGATTGGAAAAATTGACTTTGACTCCATGCTGACATGCTGCAGACTGCTGGAAGGTTGTTTGCATAAGCAGAAGGCTTGAGGCAGTAGTGATATCCATCTCCTTTCTCAGTTTCTGTTAATTTTTCCCCAGCATCTGGCAATTGAAATACAGCTCATGAAATGGAAGATGTTTATATTCCTAAATAATTTGGAGTACCAGAATCAAATGATAGAGTAGCAAGTAAATTGGCATGCCCATTGCTTGCTACATTAGCTGCCACTACTTCACACTTCTAATGGGGAGAGAAATTTCTTAAATCAGAGGTAAAATTTAGACTCCATAATGCTAAGGGTTAAGAGGAACATGCCAAGGTAAAATAAGATTGTAAATTAGTTGCTAGAAGGATTAAATTGATCATCCAAAAGTAAAAAATTCATAACTGATGTTTTATTGTGAACTAGTCTGATTCACAGGGGAAAAAAAAAAAAAAAGGAAAATACAGACTTTTTATTGAGTTCACAAAAAAAACCCTTTATTTTTTGTGCTTATTTATAGTACTACACTTCTATGTCCCTTTACACTTATTTTGGTGAGAGTGACAGTCTAAAACAAGATGGTAAATCAAATGTTTGAGTTGTATCAGCAAACATTCACTAGTTGTAAAATGTGATATGTTTGCTTAAGGGTGTTTTCTTTATGTTTTTTTAAATTTCAGGAGTGTTTGTCTGGAAATCGTTGAAGTTAAAAATCCCTTCTAATTTTAAAGTAAGAATTTCCACATGGAATTCATCAGCCTAATTAAACTGGCATCACTTCCAGTTACATGGAAAAGTTGTCAAGTGTGCTTACTTTTCCATGTATGTGAGTCTTCAAGATCCAGGACTTGCTGGAAAACTTTTCAGAGGAAATGTCTCTATCTGATAAAATAAATTCTGCAGATGTCTTTTTACCGAATAGTCACCAACCTAGCTCCTTGTGCTTGCAAAAATGCTGTCTGTACCTATAATGGGGATTAAATTAATTAAGTTATGTGGGTAAAATTAATCTCAATTATCTGTAATCATTTCAAAGTTAGGTGTCTAGCCTGGCTAGTTGTTTAAGTGTACTTTGCAGTCAATGAAATAAGATGGGCATTATTTGAGATGGTGATTCCTCCTGCCATTCTAGGCCACCTGTTTTAGGATGGGCTGAAACATCCTTTGGATGTGCATGTCTTCTCCAGCTACAGACAAAACCTGTGTGCAGAGCTTAGATATACACCTGAGTTTAAAGTGACTACACATAAGTAGGAAAACTGCTACTTTAGTTTGAAATTTAGATAGCTCAGATAGGCAGATGAATCCTCTTGTAAACTATATCTATTACACATAATGCACACAAAAATACTGTAATAACTAATTCCATAAATATGTCCCAATGAACAGAGACAGTGGTCTCAACGGTTGTCATTTTTCCCAGAAAACAGACTTAGGATACACTGCATAGCCACATTTTTCCATATTTTAGGTATTTAGAACTTCGAAGCACTGTTTTCTTTTCATATTCTGGAGGATTACATTCTTAAAGAACAAAGACTCACTAAAGTGTATCTTTGACTTTTCCATTTTTGAGCTACAACAGAGAAGAAAAATCACAGGAGAGATAAATTCCCCTTTACATTTTCAGAAATCACATCTTTGATGTGATCTATACGATTCAATGTACTTGTAAATTATGTGGAAAAGACAGCATATAGGGACCTAATGAAACTGTGAAGTCTATGAACTGACTTGGAAGGGTCAAACATATAGCTGGTCGTAAACAGTTGCAGTTAAACAACAAAACAAAGCAAATAAACTACAGTTGGTTAAATAACAAAATAGTGGATGAATACATGCATGGATGTGGGAGAAGGGAATAACCCCACTTGCAGAAGTATGAGTGCTACAAATTAGCCCAGGACAGGAATACGTAACCTTCTGAAAGCATTGACTCAGCGTTTGGCTGTAGCCAAAGGGCAAACAGAAACCTGACCATTTAAAGAAAGAGGAAACAGAAATCATCATTATACACTGTTTTGCCAATGTCTCACACACTATGTGTAT
This sequence comes from Acanthornis magna, assembly GCA_036785705.1. Lineage (NCBI taxonomy): Eukaryota > Metazoa > Chordata > Aves > Passeriformes > Acanthizidae > Acanthornis > Acanthornis magna. The sequence continues at coordinate 3,731,711 of JAWUZG010000060.1, read as the reverse complement.
TTCTAGTAACTTTCTTTCAAAAGGATATTGGAGCAATTGGAAAAGCAACAAAGGCGATCCAAAATATGCAGTGATTATGGTATGGGAAAAGGCTGGGAGGTGTAGAAAAGAGGTGACTGGGACACATATTGCTAAATAAAATTCTGAAAGAATGAAGAATGTGACTGGAGAGCAGTGGTAAGAGAAACTAAGGCATTCCCAGGTGGCAGGCTGAAAACAAAGGAAAGGAAAGCAAATGCACTGAGTTATGGAACTCACAGTGGCATGATGTCGCAGGGTTCAAAGGCACAGAGGGGGAAAAGGAAAGGAAATGTCGCAGAAGAGAGTTCTTGCATAAACTTCTCAAATTAATCTCTAGATACAGCTTCTAGTTCAAAAATTTCTGAAGATGCTGACTCTAAAAATGTAACGCACTGAGAATCAGTCCACAGCTACTCCTTAAATGCCATTTCTTTGGACTTCTGTATGGAGTATATTGGGCTAACTGGGCCTTTGCCTAGTCTGTGTTGCATTTCACAGCTCACACATCTTTACAAGTTGTATAAATACAAACCCATCCTTCTGCAGGTCATTAGGCATAGCTGATTTATATGACTACAGACAGACTCGTTGAAACAACTTTCTTCAGATCATATTGAAAAGTATTACACAGCACTTTGAACATTTTTCTGACTTTCAAAACCAAAGGTCTGTGGTAGCGATATGCATTCCCTGGTGGCATTCGCCCATACAAGGAGGATCCCAGAGAAGATCCAAAGTGATGGAAGTGCCTGTTTTACAGGAATGTAAAGGATGTATGGAATATGTATGGAATACATATGTATTCCATTAAAAAAATCAGCTCATCTTACACCATTTTTTTCTCACACAGAAGAAGTAATTAATCTATTTTTTTAGTTTTTAGCTTAAATGTCATGCACTATATCCCATTTGTAACTTTTAGAAGCTTCATCTGGCATTCTTGGGCAAGATCTGTAGACACCACATGGGGGAAAATAACTTTCAGCACTTGTATTTGTTATCTCCTGTCAGAAGGGATTATTCTAAGTCCATACGGTACAAACACAAGTACACATTCTCAGTGGCCCAAAAGCTGATATATTTTTTACTCAAGCCATTATATTATCCTAAAGAGTAGCTGTAGGCTATTGCTACTATTTGTTATATTATGAATTCTTGAGTAGGAAACATTTACGTTCTGGGTCTAATATGGGAGCTATGTCCAGAATATCTTGTCACATTTTAATGCAAATGACCTCATATTTCTTACTGCTACTGTTATTTGTCAGGGGTGGTCCTAACACTATCACCTGTTCAGACCTAGAAGAAAGTCAGCCCATCCTTAAGGTAGAAAATACATTTGATTTTCAATGTTATCAAAACCAAATAAAATTTTTATAGAAAGGTGAATTTTTATGAAAACTTGCGATCTCTTGGGCAAGCTTGCATCCAAATATGCAGTAAGGATTTTTGTCAGATTTATACTCGGTTTGGAAACTTCAGTATATACAGCAAGAGTATTATACAAAAATAGTGCTTTTCTAATGGGTTCAAAATCTTCAGGGCAATGTTACATTATGTCTAGAGAGCTATATTTTACAAGGCCTGAATCATACCAAAGAAGCCAAACAGAATTATATACTGGTATTTCACTTAAATGTTAAGAAATCCTTTAGGCTAGCTATATAAACACAGGACTCTGCTCACGTTGTTTTCCTCTGTATGCACCATTCAAATATAAACATCTCCCTTCAAATATAAGGGTTGTATATGGCACAAATATTCTGGGTTTATGTCATCAAGTTACTGACTTCTGAAACAGTCCCACATTAGCACATTGTATATCTATGCATGCAATACAGGAATTACACACACACGTATCTGTAAAGGCATATGTGTGCATAAAAATGTCTATATCTACCCAGAGACAGTGATTCCAGGAATATACATGTCTTCTTAGAGATTTTAAAGAAAGAAAGAAAAAAAGAGTAAAGATATCTGTAATGAGTTTGCCTTACAAAGATTTATAAATTCTTCTAGTTTACTATAACCTGGGAATAAAAATTAGGGATAAAAATAAGGATTCAGGCCCACAGATTAGAAATAATTGGATAAAAACTGAAAGATGAGATTTATTCTATGGAATCTAGAATGAGACAGGGAAAAAAAATTCCTCCAGGATTAATTCTCAGAGGCAGATTTTCCAAAGGGGTAAAAAGCACATAATGAGAAAGTTTCCTCTCCTGATCAGGTGCTGTATGGTGTGGTCATAGCAAAGAAAATGTGCAGCCTCTCCACCCAGGTTGAAGCCAGGTCTGCACAGAGTGCTCTGCAGCTCAGCCACCCTAAGAATCTGATGCTCCCAAGTATCTGCAGGTCTCTGCCTTGGTCCTTGTACATGCTGAAGAATTGCAGCCCTATCTTTTACCCCATCGGGTAGATAAGGAGCCCTCCCTCCTCTGTGGCTGAGGCTGGAGCTTGGGTCAGTCTCACGCTTGCACGTGGCACTTTTACTTCCATCAGCAGTGAGTTTATTCCACTAAGTGCTTCACTTAAGTTAATTATGCAAACAAGGATATAATCCTTTTATATCACATATATCTCCTCCAATAATGAATAATTTCTGTTTAAGGGGGTCAAAATCCCACAAGAATCCTGTGTATTGCTCTGTATACCCACGTCTATCTCAACATCTATTTATCTCCACATATAGTAGTGCACATGCATATATATACATATACATATATAAATACATACACATAGGTATGTATACTTTCTATATATCGACATGCACATGTGTGACTGCATAAAATAAGTGTGTTTATGTTGAATTCCAGATGTCTGGTGTGATTGCAATGTGTAATTACAATATATAATTTTTCAAAATCTCATAATGTATTCATCTCAAAACAAGATTTCCTCCCTACACTAAAAGATGACTATTTTATTGTGGTCCATGTTATTTATTATGAGCCACTCCAATTCAAGATGTGCTTATTCAAGAAAAGGCTGGAAAGACAGTAAATATTAATTTTCAGTTCATCAAAGAGGAGTGGAACATCCCTTATTCAAATTTTTCCAAAAACTCAAACTGCAATAAAATTTCAGGCTAGAAAATAAAATTAATTAAAAATATCAAAAATATATTGGTGGCAGGAATAAATGTAACCACAGTACCTACTCCTGCTTTAACTATAATTATTTACACAGGTTATTTGTAAAACATCAAAGCATTTTCTAGAGATACAGACTAAAGGTACTATTGAAATACAGCCAAGTCTGTGGTGGAACACAACACCTGCTGTTAAGGGTGATACACAGAGAAGTGTTTGTGAAGGATGTGTACATATGTATCTATGTATACACACACACATATGCACAAATTTATTTTGCTCTTAATATTGCATTCACATTTTCTATATGTATGCAGTGTAATTGGAATTGAAAGCCCCAATTACACTGAAGTGAAAGGCTGCTTATTAATTGACAATAGGCCTCAGCTAAGTAGCAACAAAAGAAGTGCTTTGTTTGGCAACCTTTGTTTAAAAGGTCCTTTGAAAATTCTGTAAGAATACCATGAATAGAGATTGAACAAACCTTTAATCCTCTTCAGGTCACATATGTGCTAAAGTGAATAATACTGTGAGGTCTTTTTCACCTTTTGAGTTCTTTTAAGCCAGTAACCTAATTTGAAATAAGATAAAAAAAAGGCCTAAGAAAGCTTGAAAAACTCTAACTTGTACACTTCTGGCTTATTTATTCTGCTGCAGTAAGCCAAAAGATGCATTTCTTGTTGCAGAGATGTATAAACACTCAATATTTATAATTCCATTCATAATTTGCTCAGTCCCTGACAGTTATTTCCCTTTTATTCACTTCAAATGCGCTCAGAACCTTAGAACAATTTTTTTTTCATTTAATGCTCCTGTTCTTTTGTGAATATCAGTGTGAAAATCTTTCCTTCGTGCTACAGTCCCTTTTTCCTATTCAACACTAGACTGCACACGATAATTAAACCTTGGGGGCTTGGAGGTTTTGGACTAAAGCTTAAAGAAATGCAGTAGTGAGGCCTCTTCTCTCTCAGTCTTCTACCACTTGCTGTGGGGATTTTCTTTAGTTACACATGGCTTCACAGGTAAACAACCTTGAAAAAAAAATCAGAGGCAGGAATTGAATTAACACCTTAGCATTGCTTATAATGAACCAGTTTGCTTAATTAGATGATCGAAAAAATTATGTTCTAAAACATGACAGGGCACACACTGAAGTCTCTATTCAGGCAGATGCCCATGGAGCTACACTAGGGTGTTTGCAAGGGGAGCAGCATCCCAGGCAAGACTAAAATGGAATGGGAAAATGCTGAGTTTCAACCCTGATCAAGGTGGTTTTTTAAATCAAATATAAGGAAAATTATATTGTTTTTCTTATGCTTTTGTTTATAAATTAAGCTTTTCAAGTGTCTCCATGGCTTTGAAAGTAAGCTTGTGAGCACATTGTTGAAGATATTGGTCTGCAGACACTGAGCATTGTAGTTGCCTCTGAACTAGGTGAAAAAGACCACAAACTCATTGAATGAACAAAGGACAGAGGCACTGAAGCCAACACCTCAGCTGAGGCTCGGCCCACGGTGAGAGCTCCCCAGGCACCTCCAGCCAGACTCTCAGGGCAGGGATAGACAGCTGCACCCTGGGATGCTCCCAGCATCAGATTCTGGTCAGGTCCTGTTGAAAGGACTGGAGAAAAGTGGAATGGGCAAGGCTTTTGGGACTCTGGACTAGCTGGAGATGGCAGGCAGCAAGGGAGGGGACAGGATGCAACAGTGTTTGAAACCAGTTTCCACTATTTGGTTGCCTAAGGCTTAGGTCATTTCTAAATGAAAACAAGTATGGATTAATGCCTTGTGTTGTTCCTGGGATCCTATCAGAGCCTTTCCACTAGCCCTATCTGTAAGAAGGCATTTCAGACCGGGCAGAAAGTGCAATGTCCAAAGAAAAATGCTATCTGACACAAATACTTACAAGTCTCCTTGCCTTTTCTTTCCTTGTACTGTGTGTGAAGACATACCATAATATGAAAGGCTTTTTAAGCATGCATGAGGCTGTATAGTGAACTACTACTAACATCAATCATAAATTGTTTACTTTCTCAACATTAAAATCAGTATAACTGTTAAACACCAGCTGCTTCCAAAGACAAACACATTGTTTAAATCAGAAGAAATTATTTACAAATAGGTTTCAATATTCAGGGTCTGAATTCTGCAGCATGTGCGCAAAATGTTTTTGTGCAGATCTATCAGCTGCAACACACACTTGATCACTTATGCTTAGCAATCTGGGAAGTCAGTAATTGACATTTCTCTGAGTTACTGCTCTGATCATCTATAATGATTTCTGGAGCTCCATGAGAAAACCCTGCATATTTTTAGCTTCACAGTAAAAGCAGTTTTTGCATATATTAATTCAATTTCTTTTTCTGTTTCAGTACCCAATGCTTTACAGAGAGACTGCATTCTTCTGCAGATGTTTATCTCTTAAGGTGTTTGTTTATACCTCTGCCTGCCATCCTCTTTGCAGGGGCAACCACCAGAACCATAAATATTATCTCCAGTAAATGTAAAAGTTGTCTGTTGCCTTTACTGTGAACATTTAGATTTAAAAGGGACAGTGCCTTAACTGGGCTCGTCTCTTAAGGAAATTAACTTTTTATCTCAAAGACAGCTAATTTAGCTCTCACCACCTTTTCTTCCACTCCCAAGTACCTTCTTATCTTGGGTAATCAGGATGCAGGGATTCCTAATCTATCTGTCTTTATAGCTCCCTTTCAGTAGTGTTACTGTTTGAACTTCATACCCTGGATTAAAGGACCAGCACACCAGCTCAGGAAGCGGTTCTAGGTAAGACGTAAATATGCAAGTTACTTAACAGCCCATATATGAACTCAATTACATCCTTCATCTCTTAAGATATGAATAAAAAGGTTTGACTTTGATCTTGAATTAAGCAATCCCTACTTATAAATCAATGTACCATGTGATTTTATTAGTAGCAGTAACTAGTGGCTAACTAACTTTCAATGAATACAAGGTTGGAAAGCTTTAAAAACCAGTGCCAGGCTGGGACATATTTATCACATATATTATCTGAATTAGATGGAGGAAGCCTGGATTTTTAATCAGGGAAGTACAGTGAGGATATGGAAAAGCTGTTTCATTAAATAGGATACATGAAAGTATTTAACAAATGTCATGTACACATGTCATTTTTGTTATTCCATCCATTCATTTTAGTCTAATATCAAAACTAAATCTAGAGTAAAAGTTATAGTATTTGTGTACTAAAATTGAAAGGCATATGTGTACATTTAAAAAAGAAATACAAGTAGGCACCAGAAGTTATTTTTACTGTAAACAGTCTTCATATGTTCCCATGTAGAATGTAATGTCTGCATAACAACTTCTCAAATGTCCAAATTCCCTCCTCTTCCCATAGTGGAGAACAGATGTTGTCCTGCTTTTTATTATGTTAATTTATCAATCATACTTAGGCTGAATTATGAAATCAAAGTGATAGAAAATGTTACTTAAGCTTGGATTCTATTTCTGTATCTTGAAAACCTTTTCTACTTCTTTTGGAACGAACATTTCATTATTTTTCCCTTAGTTGCATGGTCAGATTTCCATTTGCAGGTTAAGATGTAGCTGATGCAAAAAAGTTCACATTTGTAAAGAGCCAACTTATAGCAAGAACTTTGCATCCTGACAGAAACTTGAGATTCATAAATTCAGCCATGCTGGGAAGAGCTTTTTGTTTAAAACATTGAACTAAACAAAATGCAATTAAGGCTAACAGGACAAAAAGCATCCCTCTTGAGATTCATAAACACACTCAAGGGAAACTGGAAATAAAGAGAAAAGACCAATGTAATTCTAATTGTGTCTTGCCTAAGATGACCATTTAAACAGATAACTTTTCTCAAAGTAAATTAGTTCATCCAGTTCATGCTTTTTTTTACCCTTACTTGGCCAAGTGAAGTAAATGAGAATTTTCTAGGGGTATATCAAGGCATTAAGTATAGAATTTTTATTCTGCTTTGATGACAAATTGTGATTTGAGTTCTTAAGATTATTAAGAAATACTTCTGCTTCTAAAGAAGTCTCATAAAATCATGACAGTGCTTTAGAAGAGCAGATTCTTGTCTTGCTTAAGCAAGATTGGAGAAATTTGAAAGATACTAACTTAATATGTTTACAAAACTATGGACATTATTTATGATCTCTGTATCTTTTCATGCTCTTAAATTTTTACTTGTGAAATCCTTTGGGCAATTTGTGTACTTTACTATTTATTTTTTGCCTACTTAGCACCTAGATTATTTCAATTTATCATATTACATTGTATGCAATTTGTTTGGTTTTTTTAAGTGTTTTAATAAGAACCCTAATAATCTCACACCCATATGAACTAAATCCCTTCTGATTTCTTAATATATTCGTGCCATCACAGACTATAATGAGGGTTCTTGGCAGCGAAATAATGACCAGGAGAGAAACTTGAAATGGCAGGATTCAAAATGTGCTTCCTTCTAGCAGAGATGGGAAGATGGAAGGAATCAGCAACAACCCAGGATGTGCTGGCTGGGTCTGAGCTGGTGTGCCTGACAGAGAGCAGTTCCACCTAAGTGGAGCTGGCTGGGAGTTTCCACTGAAATGTTCTTTGATCAGGAGAGGCCATCTCAAAAACCCCAAACTTATCAACTCCAGCTTTCACTGGCTGATGTTCTAACTCAAGGATGGAGCTCTCCAAAATACTGCTTTTTTGGAATGGGGGCATTTCTTTGTAAGAGAATAATGTAAAAATTATTGACTTCATCCTATATAGTCTGGGAATAAACTATGGTTTGTATAAGACTATTTCTTACCTTACGTCACTCGGTAGCTCATAAAACTAGGCAGAGTAAGCCACTAAACTGGGCCACAATGAAACCAAAATTACTGCCAGTTTTATCTCTTAAACTCTTATGCATAGTTATGAGATTAACTTATTTTGTCATCCCATCCCATTATAGAATAGAGGTGATTCTTACCTGCTCCATAGGCTGCTGTGGAAATTAAATTCTGCAGCGTATTTGAGATAGTCAGATAAAATAGTATCAGACAAAGATTTATCATGGTAGATAAATATTATAGAACTGAACACTCTTGATGAGAACCAAAAAGAGACATCCTAGTTTCTTTCTCAGGATTAATCTCCTGAGGCTCAGGACTGATCTATGGATATGGAAGGCTATAGGCCGTATGTCAGTAGAGCCCTACTTTCTTACACAGGCCATACAATAAAGTTCCCAAATTGATCCATCTGTATTCCTGACACTCCACAGCATAGCTCAGCACATGTTAGGCAAGAAGATGTTTCACAACTTTCTGGATTTTTTACCTCAGGTAAACTAAATGAATTTATAACTGCAAATACTTGTGTCTTTGAGCTATACATGCCCAAATTATTATAATATGCAGATCTTCACTTTCTGTGCTTGCTAAGAAAATAGCAGACTGTATTAAATAGTTTCTTCCTAAACAGAAGAACCTGTTTGAAAATCATTGGCACAACTGGAATATAATTATTTTTATTTTCATTTAAATACTGCTACACTTTAAAACTGTGCAAGGATACTCATTGTTTTGGGTTTCATGAGTACAGATCTGGTATGGATTTAGTTTTGTATTTGTGAAATCTGCAGCAATTTTTTTCTGGCTATCCGCTGGGTTTCTAAACTTAACTCCTGAATTAATGTATTATATCCTCAGGTTATAATGAACAAGAGGCATTCAAGAATTGAATCATAAATCTGCATCTTGAGGGTTCCCAATATGTGTTTCCTTTTCCTTTCTCCTCACTTTCTCCATTTCATCCTCCTTTCCTTTTCTCCTGGTGGCTCAACATTTCCATTACATATTTATAAGGAAAATAAGTACCACTAGGAGAAATTTAGAGGGGAGTGGAGCTTCTTTTATTTCATCTGAATACAGTCAGTCACTCATTCAGCTCCAGCCACAATATCTGCTTAAGCTAATTATCATTTACCTAATTCATTTTGCAGTGTGCTGCTGAGGTGTGAGGTTTGAGATCCAGACGTGTTTCCCCACACTTATCAGATCATTACAACATGAAGGTGGGTGGATTACAGAATACCCCAGCTATTTAAAAAAAAAAATCAGGTATTCGGTTGTATTGCTATTTTGGCTGCTGCTTCAGGCAAACAAGCTCCTTTTAATTTTAAATTCCTATTACTGCAGCAGCATGCATCACACATGGTGACTGACACCAGTAAAGTCTGATGCAGTTTTGCAGGAAGCTTGTTGACTGAGGACACCACTCCCCAGATAAGTCTTAATTCTCAAAATACCATTTCCATTTGACTCACTTTCTGTGAAGAAAAGCCAAATCTTACATTTTATGCGAAAAGGCTCTAGTGTGCTCCAACAGGCAGTCCAGGGCCTCTGCAGAGCTCACCTCAGTTTGTGTGTGTGTGTGTAATTCCTGCTGAGGCTGATGGTTCCCCAGACACCCAGAGGTGTCTGAAGGAAGTCTGCTGTAGCTCAGACACTCACACCCACACCCACCTGTGCTCCCACTGCACTTCTGCTTCTCCAACTCTCTTCACCATCCCTCATGACCTGTAATTTTTGCTGAGGTAATTTGCATACAAATGCACAGTGGGGAAAATTGTCTCTGATCTCTGAAATCCACATATGTTCAGTAAAACATGCACACATACATTCAGTCATACATACAAGAGGAAGACAGTAGGAGCACCCACTACAAGCATTTGCACCAACTTAACATGACTGGGGGACGTTTAGATAGATACAAGAGGGAAAGAATATTACAAATCATGTTGTCATTTGGGATATCTTTCATATCTGAAATCCAAAATACCTTGCTCAAAATATAATTTCCCAATTATGACACTTTTAAAAATAATTTATTTAGTGGACTTTTCATTCTCTATGCTTAGGTTTTAGGGGTTTGGTATTTTTTAAATATGAATAGACAGGAATAGTGTAGCTCTTCTGGGAAGAGCAGAGCAGAGACCTTAGGCATAGATGAATACTCAGAAGATTGCAGGAACGCTTATTTTCTCTACATGTCACCATTTCCCCTCTAAGTACATATCGAAATATTCACTGTTAAGGACAGGTTTTCATGGTCAGCACATCTCCATATGAGGTTGTGGGGCTACACCTTTTGTGGGGGGTAAATCAGCTTTAATTCATATGCATATTTGGCTTTGTTTCCTCAGCAAGCATATCTTTAATCCTCACACCGGTGAGTGTAACTGCAAAGCCTTTACATTATGTCTGTATGTTTTTCCCATTATATATGTAGTCCTATGCACATTCAAGGACATACTGTCTATGTCTTCTCTGTCTCTCTCAGAGAATGTTATTCATGGCTGTACCTTGTAATGAATTGAGAATTCTTTTGGTATGCACAGCTGTGTAGAAGAGCAGTGAAAGATGAAAAATACATTCAGTGATTTCATTTTCCTAAGACTAAGGTACGTTGTCAAGTTCAGAAAGGATCAAGTTTATTGCAGCTAAAATTGAAGAGAAAAATCAGTTACAAATTTATTCAAAGGCTTGATTCTCTACTGGGAAGTCTAAATACTTCAAATCAGTGGATCTATGACCTCTTGTATATGTGAAAATCTGTCTGCTGTTCTAGATAGTATTTGATTCCACTATTATGCTGTATGACCAGAGGTATATTTAAAGTACATGTAATTCTACTCTGTGTAACGAATATCACAGCTAATATCAAAAGTTATGGAAAAAGGTTAAAGAAATTATTATGTCCTGGGATTGGGATTTTAATTAGCTGAGTATAAAAACATATATAAATTAAGGTGGCTACGTAACTTGTGTGCCCCCCTTGCACATATTAGTTTTAGTATTGGAGGATTCATTCACAGTAAAGGGAAAAGTTGCATGCACCCATAGTAATGCATAAAAATTGTCTAAAATTGGAATCAGTGATAAGAAGCTATTATCTTTAATCATTATGTGTACTTTCTCTTGGTTAGTTTTCCCCAATTGACACAGATTATGTGAACAGATTACTTCAATTTCCTATGCAGACATTAATGGAAGGCTCTGTCCTAGCCTTTTTACTTTGGAGAAGGCAATTTTCATTGACTTTGCTTTATTTACAACAATATAAATTAAATAATTTTTAAGAGTTGGCAGTAGAGAAAAATGGAAAAATTTTCCTCTAGTGTGGACATTTATTTAGATCTTACCCATATTCTCAAAGCATTTTCTGGACTCACTTGAAAAATGGTAAGAAAAAGCAAAAAGGATTAATAGCAAAACAATTAATACATATTAACCATCTGTCTGTGAAAGCCCAAGGGAGAGGTATTTGAGACAGCAGGATGAGGTGAACAGTAAACCTTTTTGCTAGGGTTGTCTTATGTACTGCTTCAGGCCACAGTGTGAATGCAACAGCTCTGCAACCTCATTTCTCCACCGCCATGCATGGCAATTACAGAAAAGTACACAGACCTGCTTTCTGACAGTGAGCCTTACTGGTGGTTGGATGGATGAAACTTAGGAGTACCATCACGCTAGGCTTTGGATAAACTTCTAGCAGAGTTGTTGTCTTCCTGTCAGCAAAAAAAAAAAAAACCCAAACAAAAAACCCCCAAAAAACAAAACAAAACAAAAAAAAAAAAACAACCCAAAGGTGCTAAAAGATGGATTAATTGCATTTTAATACAATGATGTAATAATCAGGCAAATGTAAGTTGCTAATGGTTTAGTAAGCTGTTAGGACAATGGCTAAGCACAGTCTGGCTATCACATTTTCTCCTAGATTCCTGTGATAAACCTTTCAGGGGCTTATCTTAGCTCTTTTATTCTACAAATCAAGATAGGAACTTCAGCGTAATCATCTGGCAATTGGTTGTGGCTGTGATGGCATCTCTTGAACTAAAGTGTTGCTGGTCTCAGACTTCATCTTAGTCCTCTAGTAAACTGGACTAGCATCACAGAAAAATTAAATAAGTCACATTCTTTGGCCAAGACACCACACATATTCTTCAGGGGGTTGAACCTCTCTCAAAGGCTGGTTGTCACACAGGAAAATGACAGGTCTGTCTCCCGGTGGTTGGAGAGCCTGGTGGGAATGATATCCCCATGCACAATTTGTTAAGTAAGCTCTTTTCCAATTCAATACCTACATTTTGATTTGGAAAGAAGTTATGGTCTGACAAGACCACAATCAATAATGATCACTGGGAGGTAAAACAGATTTCCACACTCCCTGTCTTGTGTTGATCTGGTGGATCACAAATTTAGGTTGTATCTACTCTGTAAGGGGGAAGACATGACTGAAGTGTGGGGATGCATCTTGCTAATTCAGCAAGAGTGCATAGCAATGGCATCCTGAGCACTCTGCTCATCCAGGATGTCTCAGCTAAGCAGCAGCTGTGCTGGCATGACTTCTCCCATGCGACTCTACTGCTGCTGGATCAGCCCAGGGATGCCTCTTCCTGGAACTGTGCAGACCTTTCATTGTGGGGAAGAAGCACCCACAGCAGGAAAATCCCTGCTACACAGGGTAGAATTTTTCTACTTCTCTCACGTAAATTGGCCACTCAAGACTCATCCCATTGCTGATATAAAGAAACAGGCAACCTGGAGGGTGATTCACCTCACCTTTACAATAGGTGCTAGAAACAGGTGAGATGAGTCACCCTTCAGTTTACTGACTGTAAGGGTGACATAATTGATTGGCACAAACATCTTTAGATATTTAAAGTGGTGGCATAAATGTAATTGTCTGTGTGCTTCAAACTTCACTTCTCTATCCCCCAGCTCCATTTGCAGTTGGTTATTGGCTGTAATCCTAATGTATATAGCATTTTGAAGGCTATGGTACACTTCTTCATCTTCAATTTTGTAAGAATATGAAGACTCCTTGAGTTACAAAACAGCCTTCGTCAATAGTTTGGTGATAGAGCCATTACACAAATAAACAACCCTGCCCTCTGTCTCTAATGCAATCTTTTGCTTAGAGATATGCTAATGCCTCTGAATAAGTTTGACCTGCCTTCTATTAATAAACTTATCAGTAATACATCCATTAACTGATTTAGTATGCAAGAAGTTAATTGTGCAAGGAGACATGGCAAGACCATGTTACAGTGAGATAATGCACCTCTCTGATGTGGTGTGAAACACCAAGTGGAACCAAATAACTTCAAAAACCTGAACATTATGTTAAGTTGCAACACTGCATTGTGTGGTCGCAGGAAGTGCATTAAAAAAAGATAATTTGAGAAACCTTTAAACGAAATTTTTAAAATTACTAAATCTATGTAAGGAGGCTACCAAGTCAATCTGTGGCTAACTCATGAGCTGTACTAGCAGCCACGTTCTGTCCAAGATTTTTTAATAATTTTTGTGTTTCTTAGTGGTAATTTCAATGAGTCATTGAGTCATTCCTTCATCACAAACTTCACTTATTCTGGCTTGGAATATCAACCTGTCCTTCCTTCCAGGTGAAAGATGTTTTTCTGTTGCTTTGTCATCCTTAGTGAAATTTATGGCACGTCATTCATATATGAAAACCAATCAAATCCCCAAAACTCAAAAACTCATACAAATTCTCTCCTCTGCTATCCCACGGGAAAGAAGAGAGGTAAGGATAAAACATATGCAAAAATCCTGCCACTGCATCTGAATGAGAACAAAACCTCTGGAATTGCTTCTTACACTTCTGAAGCAATATGCTGATTTTATACATGAACATCAAAGTACTTTCCAAAAATAAATTAGTGGAATTTTGCAAAATCACTTGAAATTATTATTTCTTCCATTTTACCCATAATGGGCAGAGTCTGCAGAAACTCAGTGTCACAGGGAAAGCCTGGTATAGTGCCAGGGACTCTGACTCCTAGACCTGTGAGAAAAGGCTACAAGACCATTTAAATTCCACCCATGCTCTTAGCAGATAGCTTATTTCACTTTTGCAATTTATTTTCCTAATTTAATAGCTAGAGGTTATATGTTTAAGCTAGCTCCTAATAGCTTCTGTTCTTTCCATTTACTGCAAGCTTAGTAGCTGACGTAGCTGCGGAAGTTAATACTAGCCATCCTAAAAAATATCTTCCTATGTATAGGGACCAGGCATTATATCCTGAGTGGAAGTATGAGGATGCTGAGCAACTCTGACAACGAACCCTGGAAAGTAACAGTCAGGGGAAAGAGAGATCTATTTTTACTTTTGTTGTCACATTAACATTTTCAGTTCTTCTGCTGTGACGTGCAGAATGCAGGAGCAGACCCCAAAAGAAACCGCTGGTTTTCAGCATTGTGCTCACCGCGGTGGGAGCAGCAAAGGGATGTCTTCCTGCTGAAGAAGAGGCTGACCCTTTAACCTTAGCTGTTCCCACTCACACACAGATATAGAAATGTAAGCTACTCAGCATGATGCCAGTTAATTTAAATTACCTAACATCCCAAAGGGCAGCTCCCTGCTGAGGAGCCTTTTCTTTTCTTTTTCTTTTGACCTTTTAATACAGAGTAACTTTTCACAAGGATAAGTCAGATGGTCAGCTTGGAAGTATTCAGTTTCTGTGGCCTTTGGAGGTTCATGCAAAAGGTCACCTTAGACTACATTCTGCTGAATAAGGGGTTGGAAAATTGCAAAATTATACTAAATTATACTGAATCCTCAGTCTTTGCAAAATGATGTAGCTGCACCATCGTAGCCATTTCACTCCTGCAACTGTGTTACACAATAATCAAAACTAGATGACCAATTACCTTCTTCACGACTGCAATTTATTTGATTAATTTAAGCAACCAAGGTCCTGCCAACCCACAGAAGTTGCACCATCTTAATCAAATCTTTCTAATGTTTCCTGCTTCCTTGTATTAGACCATACTGATATGACAGCACTGAATTTTTCTCTTTGAGTCCTAGGACGGAGCAGGACCTTTGGGGCCCAGTAGGTGCATCCCATCAGGCTGCTCTGCAGCACCACAGCATCTTCCCTGCTCTGGCAAGCTGTTGTCTGGCACAATAAGGGGTCTCAAACCCCAGGAATGCACTGCAAATATAGAAGTTATGCTCATTACAAGAAATATTAAATGGGAGAAATTAGAGAGATTGCATGTTTAGGGATGACCCTATAGATCTGTTTGAAAGGTATGCAAATAATGTAAGTAATACAAACCAAAGGGTTAATGAAATATGTTTCCATTTTGCACGTGGGATCTTTGCCTAGGTATGATTATGTCCACAATGTGAGAAATAGTAATGTTTTCCTTGTATAGGTAAATGCGAATAGATATTTAACAAATCAAATATCCAACATGTACTGTAGACCTGCATTTAGTTTTTTAGAACCTCTCAGTTCTGGGATTTCTGCCTCTTTTCTTTACTTTTGTTATTTACACACATTTCTTTTTATGCCCCTGTTCAGATCCCCCTGAACTGGCAGTCAAGACACAGAGCAGACTCAGCTTTGCTGGAAGAGCTAACCTCCATTTCTTGATTATCAGCAACATGTGGATCTTGTTGCTTAATGTTAATTTGCTAAAAGATGATTGTTTACTGCTTATTAGTCATTTGTCTGACTCCATACTCTGACCTGGTGTGGCTGGAGGGCTTTGCAAAGCTGGCAATACCCCTCTGGCACCTCCTTTGCTGCTGGCAGGTGCCTCAGCTGCCCTGATGTAGCTCAAAGCCTGGGAAGCTGCAACTGTGACTACTCCTGCAAGTTGGTTTTCTCCCACTGAATTCTCTGTGGAAGCTAGTGCTCCTTTCAGATGAAGTACAAAAAGGGATTTAACTCATTTTTCTAAGGTTTCTTGAGTTTAATACATTGTTTTATTTGTTAAGAAAAGGTGTCTCTCTTTTTCAGTTAATTTAGACAACAGTCCTATATTGTCTTAGCAGGGCCTCTGGAAGGTGTTAGGTAGCATTTGGAGCTCCTACAAAAATAAATCCTGAGGAGCTTGAATCAGACAGCAATACTATCTTTTTTTTGTTAAGGATCCTTGTAGTGATTCCATCTTTCTGGGCTGGTGGGAACTGGTAGTAGGAGTTATGTATCTAAAGCACATAAAACATGCATATAATTTTCTGCTAGAAGGGGACCTTTCTTCCTGTATCATATTGTGTCTGTGAAGAAATCAATTAAAAACATATTCTGCTTAGTCAGGTGAACATATTTTTTTGCTGGAAATTAAAACATAAATCATAGCTATGTACTTTCAGACTTAGTAAAGAAGGTATGCAGTCAGGATCAAGGTGGGGAATTGAGAAGAAG
Source organism: Acanthornis magna (assembly GCA_036785705.1). Taxonomy (NCBI): domain Eukaryota; kingdom Metazoa; phylum Chordata; class Aves; order Passeriformes; family Acanthizidae; genus Acanthornis; species Acanthornis magna. The sequence goes on along the minus strand of JAWUZG010000060.1, from coordinate 3,715,367 downwards.
AATGTGGGCTCTGGGCTAGTACACCTAGTTAAAAAATCTAAGCAAGAATGTGTCAGAACATTCTCCTTGTGTCACTTGTCGATAATTTAGTTATAGGCCTCAAAAGAAAATAAAATGCGTTTTTTCTTCTCTGCTCATTATCTCCTATCAACTTATATTTATCAACCTGGTTGTGCCTGTCCTTTCCCCCCACTCCCCATATCCCATATGGATGCTTTCAAAAGCTTTTTGCCTTGAAAGAGCCAGGAACACCTGGCCAGGAAATGTTGGACCTAAGGCAGTCACAGGAGAAACTGAGGCTCCCTCCTGATAGTAATATGGGTTCCATATGAATTATCCGTATATTCTGAATATATCTATAGCTAAAGCTCATCCCTTAGAGGAGGGGCCTTTGGTCTCCTGACAATGGGAGGTCTGTGCTAGCTCTGTCCATGGCTGTCCCCACTGAGGCTGGCCTGGCTGAATCTCCAGCACATCACTTGACCCAGACCGCTTCTGTTTGCCATTTGGCACCCATCTGTTTCCTCAGTTCAAAGTGCTTGAAGTAAGGTGAAGACTGCATTACAGCTCCCAGGGCAATAATCCATATAACCACAGCCAGTCTCCTCTCAGAAGGAATGAGCTGGTTTAATCCTAAATATAGCTCAAGAGGAGCAGAAATCAATAGCTGTAGAGCATGGATGGTTGGGGAGTAGGACCTATGGGGAAAAACACAAGGAAGGAAATTACTTGGCACTGGTATTCAAACCTGTGCATTTCCTCTGCTCAAAGAACTTTAATTTGATCAGTCAGGGTCCCCCAAATCTGAGCCCCACGTGGCCCAGCAGTTTGCAGTAAGTAATTTAGTGAGGTTCTGCTGGGGATGGGCAGAAGTAAAATCGTAAGTTCCTCTGTCACAAACTAAAGAAGCAGAAAGCTCTGGTCAGGGATTGAAGCAACTCACACGTGCTATGGGTCTGCACAGAGGGGGCCCTCTGACACCCACCCACCAGTGGGTTACACCACCTTGCTACACCAATTTACGTCCCATTTCAGAGCCCTAAGCTGGCTCTGAAGTAAAGTTAAAGTTGAGTTCAAAGCAATGCAGCTGCTTCCAGGAGCTGCTCTGCATAGGGCAGGACTGTCAGGGGAAATAGTGATTTTCCTTTGAAGTCCTGCTGCTAGATGGATGCTGTTTGTCTCATGTTACTGTAAGCATCAAGTAACTTTAAAGCAAATTCTCAATTTACTGAGTAGAGGACAACAGGAGAGGCAAAAATATTTGTCAACAGTGCTAATGACTTTCCTTTAAGGCCCACATGTCTAGAAAACCAAAGAACTGCAAGCAAAATTGATTTCTAGAAATAATTTTCCAAGGAAACAGATACACTGATGCTGGGTACCAATCAGATTATTGGCAAGACATACAAAACCATACCTAAGCAAATTAATTTCTCATTAAGTGAAATATAAACCATTTGGGGTTTGGGTTTCATAAACCACTCAATTTTTAATCTGATATGTGTATATACATATTTTTATTTATAATTTAGTACATTTATGTATTTATATGTTTATGTATTATACAGAAAAATGTTATACACAGTATATATAACTGTTTTACTAGGATATAAATGAAAATCTAATTATTAATAGAAAGACTGAATAAGCACAAGGCTTGAGCTTTTAATCAAAGATTCTCTTATTTTCCTCTCTGATCAGTGAAGCAGTGCTATATGCAAGACATATTCTAGAGTGAACAGTTTGGAGCCCAAGTTCTGCAATTCAGGTATGGCACTAGTAATTTGGGAATAGCTCATTGCTGCTTGAGCTATTCTGTGGTATGTTTGGCAACTGGGAAAGTACAGAGCAAACAAGAGTGATCATGCAAGGAAGTCTGAGGTTGATCATGTGACTGACAAGATTCTTATCTGCCTTTGTTTCCAAGACTGGATGGTACCACTTGCCCATAAATTAGCTTCCCTATATCAACATGCATCACCCTAACACGGTTTAAATACTTGACTGGAGGTCCAGTTCTCTTATCTTGGTCTCTGAGGCTGCTGAGACTGGTCAGAAATACACACCACAGCGTGATAAAGTATGGAGTATGTAAAGTTATGCAAGGTATTGTATATTATGAATGTGCTTGCAACTATAATTGCATCATGCAAACAATTTTGCTCATAATATGCATCAGCCTTTGCAAGGGAGAATAAAGTCACCTGAAAATCTGTTTGATGATATCATGATAACATCATTTATTGCAGAGTCTTGCCTCCCAGAAATGACATTTGCTGGCAAAGTGTGTCTATGCATCCTGGTTATATATTGGTCATGTAAACTATCTTCCCCAAAAAATATTTGAAAACAAATAGCTTACTTTTCTCATCAGTCTTGCTAAAGTGAAGCACTGTTAGGACATACAGTAAGTTTATATAACCAATGACAAAAATTTGATTTCTCTGGAAAGATCTAATTCTAATGTCATCATTTAAACCAAAGCGAGTCTTTCTAGACATTATTTCTCACTGCATACCTAACCATTGTTTTTACTCCACCTTTTATATCTTATGAATCAAATCCTCCACTGTGGAAAGGTCCCAAAGAAATCAATAGATACCTCATAACTGATAGTGTTCTTGAACAGAAAGACGTTGCTTCAAAATGTTACTTAAATCAAAAACTATTCTGAATATCTGAACTATCTTCCAAGGGTTTTTTGATTACCACCCTATAGCATTCAGTGGATATATTTGTAAGTGGTAGCTGCACAGTATTATGAAATGAGGGTGATATAAGGATTAGTATAAAATAAAATTGAACTGAATCAGAAAACAAAGTTTTCCAGGAGAGACAGTCTGCAAGTAACTTGGGTTTGCAAAAATTCTGTCATCAGTAAAAAATAAACCTGAATTAGAAACACAATTTAGTTTAAAAAAGTCAGCAAAAATTAAAGTTGTTGTAGCAATGTAATTTTTTATCCTATATCCCTTGTGCAATATTCTAAGGACTGGCCATTTGCATATAAAATCTTGTGCATAAACACTAGAAGGTTGTTTTTCTCAAATTGTCTGGTTTGGTTGTAAAATAATGAGTTTGATTGGACTATAGCTGTAATTTACTTGACTGCAGAGGAACTGTTTTTCTCCTGTTTTAAGTACTCTGAGACTAGTATAGATATCTACTGAGTGAATTTAACTCTGGTTTGTTCAGTATCTTGAAATACAAAGTTTCTAAGGTGACCCTTGATCTTTAAAACTTCTGATCTTTATCACATTGGATGGAAACTCTTACCAGTTTATTTGAACCTCTGAAGGACACACACTTATAATCTGTTGAAAACCTCAGGCTTTCATCTAGAAAAATCCCATCTCCAAGTGATATTTAAGCAGCTAGCTGCTAGAATTTTACAGTACTGCTTCCCTCTAATAAGCAAGCATTCATCACCCAGAGGTGCAGTTTATCTTCTGAGAATGATGTAGGAGCAAATATAGTCCACTGGAATGGCCCCTGAAGACTGCTATGAAGAAATACGTTGAATTTTACTGTAGAATGGCTAAAATCTAATTGAAAGAGTCTTCACTACATTTCATTTAAATTTCACTAGGTTCTTCTGTGGATGCAGGTGACAAATAACATTCTTTTCCAAATCTAAAGACTTGTCTCAGATGTCTGAGATTATCTCTGTTGGTTAGAGCATAGTGCAAATAACACTAAGGTTGTGGGTTTGATCCTCAGACAGGCCATTCACCTAAGAGTTGAACTTGATGTTCCTTGTGGGTCTCTTCTAACTCAGAATATCCTGTGTTCTTTACCTCAGACAGAAAAAAAAAGTTGTACTTCCCTGGGATTTTTACTGTCCAGCAGGATGAATGGATGGATGGATGTGTGCAAATATGTTCATGCAAGAGAGAGAAATCAAGCTGCAAATCTTAGCTCAGAAACAGCCTGCAGAAAAATCACCAAGATGTCCTGATTATTCACAATAACATTGCCCCCAGGAAAGCCTGACAGAATCTTTGGAGGGTTTGGAGAAAAGGGGTTTGATACCTCGGGCAAGGAAATTGCCTCTTGTTGTTTGATAGCGTATGTTTTTGAAGAAAATAAAACTGTGTACATTTTGTTGACAGAATAGTATCAATAACGTCCTCCAGCGGGAATAACCTTCAAGACCCTCAATTTCCAGCCAGTTACTAAGATCACAGATAGAAACAGCTTTGTGTAGGATTTTCCTCGAGTTACATGCCCTGGATGTTACATGCCCACATCTGCTGTGTGCTGAGGACACACTGATCTGCTGTACATTTCTGATCAAAACCTGGTTCTAACTGAATGTTCATCTTGGTGATTCATTACCTTGTAATTGTTTGTGTAATAAATTTACAAAACTCTCATTCAAGCAATGCTGAAAAGCAGAGCACAGAATTCTTCAAATCATACCACAGATATGTGTTTTATTTATCCCTAGGCACAGCAGTGATGCTTTTTGTTCATCTTTTATGGAGTTTGGTACTAATCCCGGTATGTAATTATGACAATAATATCCTCTAACAATGTGCCTGTAACAACTAGCAACAATTACTACAAGTACTACTACTGCTAGTATTTCAAAAACCCTCTTTCAGCATTTCCCTTTGTGGTGATTGTTTGAATGAATATTAAGACAAATGAATGAGGTCTTGCCTAATTGGAAAGATTAAAAATTATTTAAATCCAGGCTGACCTCTTCTGACAGCTGACTAAGATAGAACAGGCTTCCCTGGACATTCACTAATCCCAGCTGTCTGAGGCACCTATTTAAGTGTAAGATGGATCATCCTTTTCTAATATTTTATTTATTTCTTTCTTTTTTTTTCTCAGGTGAGCTGATAAAACATCTAATTTTAAGAGATCTAATCCCTGCATCAGAACTGAGACAAAGTATGAGGCACCTAAATTCCCCAGGTACAGCTTCAAGGCAGCCAAGTGTAGGCTGATCCGTCTGACCAAAGACTATTTCTTTATTTTTACAGTAGGAAGTCATTAGAAAAAAAAAAAAAAGATCCAGATGCATGTGCTGAAAATGAGGAATCCCACACATCCCTTGGGTAGCACTTGAAATCCTCATGGCTGGACTTGAAATGTGGTGTCACTGTCCTCTGTCAGCATGATTCCTGTCATTCAGCTGGAAAGGAAAGGGAAATGTAATTTATAGAAGATTCCATGATTCAGAAGAGATGCAATACTCAGTAGAAGACGAGTCTAAAGGACTGATTTCAGTTCAACATATTTATTGAAAGGATTTATGTTTCCAAACACATTTTCAATGGCATTTCTATTTTGCAAAAACAATTAATTAAATAATGAAATGTATGTAAATAATGAAATTTTCAAATAGAAGCAACTCCCATTAGAAAGAATTTTCTTTTTTTAGCAGCTCTAATTTCTTCAGTATATCTGTTCTGGACTAATCTAAGCATTTTCCCAAAGTCTGGAAGATTCATAAGATTTTGTAAGAAAGGTTTTTTGTCATAATCCATACTCTTTGAAATAAAGTGCTATCAACCTATCCACCTTCTAGTAGCCACTCAGTCTTAGACCAAAGTATAGTATTTATTTGGATTATGATTCTGTCGCTCCATAACATGTGATGACGTACAAAACACATGGTTAGAAAGGGAACTCTGGAAGCTACGCTCTGCATTACATTTGTTATCCACATTTAATTCTATAAACTTTTCAATTATCCTTAAAAACTTGTAGAAAGATGGGATTGTTTCAAGGACAGTCCTATTTTTGTTTTTACAGAGCAATGTCCAGAGTCCAGTTGTAACGATTTTGAATACTAGCTCGGTACAAAGCTTATGAATTCTCACAGGTTATTGAATATTTGAGGAAACTGATCCAGGCCCAAACTAGAAACACATTATGTAACTGTATCTGGCAAGAGAAGAGATTAGATTTATTGATTAGGTTTTTTATCAAATAATACTTCACAGGGAAGTGTGAAGCTCTCTATGGGACATGCCTGATTGCAATCACGGACGATTAACAAAGGAATAAACTGGCTTAAGCACATTAAAGCATTTACAGGATATACTGAGCAGTGTTAAAATAAAGGATGCCACAAATTGTGTACTGCAGCACTTTTCAAACAGCCAGTCACCTCTGTGGTGAACCTTACTGTATTTTAATTGTCCAAACTGTGCTGTTGAATCTCTTTCTTTAGGATCAAACTCAAGCTTAGCCAGAAATTATTGGAATGCTCAATATTTTTTAAGATGTTTGCCATTGCCTCAGCTTAGACAACTGACATTCTGCCTAACTGTAAAATGCTAAAAACCCTGCATATTTGCCCAATGAGAAGTTTTCAAGCTGCCCTTACATGCTGATGCTTATCCATTAACACATAAAGTAGGAACAAATCCTGGCTAATTACCCTTAAACTGTTGTTTTATCAACCCCATTTTACTGGATTTTGTTGAAAAAGACATTTAGAAGCACTCAATTTCATTGGTCACATGTCAGTCTCATTATTGGGTTGCGCATATTCGTATTCCAAACTACAGGTGGAAATTTTTATTTTCTTTGGCAATATCGTTCCTTTACTGCATTTGTGCATGAAAGACCTCAGCAATACTCTAAAACTGGTATCATATTTTAAAAAGTATTAAAAATGGCTCTTTATGCAAACACTTCCAAGCAGGAGAACTGCATTGTTCCTCTCCAGTAACAAAAAGCCAGCTGGCAATATTCTGAATTTGCTGCAACTCAGAGGTGAGGCCAGAGCCTATGGGCAACTCTAATTGCACTTCAGTCAGTTCAGGGTTTGACAGTAATAAACCTGTTGTATCAGAGATATCAGGTTCTTGGAGGAATTCACTGGTGCCATCACAGTTAGGAAAAAATGAGCTTGGGTATGGCTGGCCACACTGCAGCCACACCTCCCCTGCAGGTTCAGCCTGGCTTTGTCCAGTCCAAAGGCTTGCAACACATGAGCTTGCACGAGTTGTGATTTCATGGATATGTTTTGTTCTCAGCTTGGAGAACCTTGGAGTATGCGCCACAATATTCACTTGGTGCCACTGGATTGTCTTACAGATTGTAAGATCTAATTTGGTGTGCTGTCCAGCTGTGCCAAGAAAGAGGAGAGCTTTCCAGCCTTATAATGCTTTCCTCTTAGTGAGGCTTTGGGTTAAGTATTGTAAAAGTATTCAAAAACCTCACTTTTTACTGCCTCTAGATTTCATTGTGCAGGTTGCAAGACTTGCATGGTTTCACACTACTTGTAACTAACTGGATTCTTCCTATTTTTAGATCTAAGAAAATAATAATAGAAAATAAAAAAAATTATATTTATATATCATGATATAATAATTGTATATACAGAAATATATAGATAAAGTAACAACAGCAACAGAAGAACAGCAATTCTTCTTCCTCTTCTTCTTTTTTCTATTATTTTCAAGAAGGTATGTCTGACATCTGTATTTTAAAACCCAGAGTACTGCATTAGGAAACTGTGCAGTCTGTTGTTCATTCAGTGGATGAAGGTTTAGGAAACACCATAGCTGCTAAACTGAACAATAAATACAATGTAAAAGAAATGCAGATAAATATTTACATCTAATTAAAACTATCAGCTGGAATTATACAAATGCATTAGTGTAAATCAGGAACAATCCTGTGTATGCTTTGGTAGAGGTAGAATGCAGAATAGCAGCAGTTTCCATGAAAGCTTCTATTCTACTACTGATCTTTACATTTATAAGAAAAAAATATTATGATTGTATGCTCTTGACTGAATACCAGAACTAAAATTGTTGAAATGAGCTATGGGATTTCATTTTGGAGCCAAGAGATTAAACGTGGTTACTTATCAGTCGCCCGGCAGCTTATTTAGTTTGTCACTCATCTGCACTGAACTAAGTAGTCCAAAATCAATATACTGCAGCTGCAGAATAAATACAATATATGTCCTTGGAAGGGGAAAACATGTGGTGTGTAAAATGATAGTTACGATGATCAAAGTGAAAATGAACAATAGATTTTTATTTTATTCTTTCCCATACTGTTTCTAATAAAGAGGGGTTAGCACTGTAAAATGGAAAGTGTTTTCCTCTGCATATGCCCGTTCTTCATCTTTCTTGCTGCACCTGTGAATACAAAAAATAGATGATGGAAACTCTTGGGTTTTTTAAGAATACTGTTCTTAATTCTGTCCAAATAGGGATATTGTGGGAATGCATACACTTCTGCACTATGTTATTACTCCCCTGTACACACATATATATACCCAGGCATATACCCACAGAGACATATCCTCTATGTACATTGAGAATGAAGGAAAAAAATTATAGGTATAAATCAAATTTTTGCGTGCTTATTTGACTGATAAAAATACCAGTTGCTTATAGATGAAATAAAAGTTTAATTAAGTGGAAGTATGCAAAGAATACTCATATTTTAAATGCCTTATGACGATTAACTAATTAATCCCTACAACTTCTCCAAGTCCCTTTGTAATATTTCTCAATTAAGGTACTATTTACTCCCACTTCCGGGTAATTAATGTGGATGCAAAAGAAGAACAGTCCAGTCCCTCTGGTCACAGCACATCTACCTGCCACAGTTCATTTTTCTGCCATCTATCATCATTCTTTATTTATAGATCTGAAGTGGTTTAAAATCCACATGACTTTGGGTCCTTTTATGAAGGGTACTTAGATAAATAAAGATGCAGATGGGTGAGACTTCAAAAAGACCTTTTTCTGACCCTGCTTTAGAAATATATAAAAATGCTGTGTGAGACAATTCTCTCTTCCAAAGAGCTCTAAATATCAGCTGACAAAATCTTATCACCTCCTGTTTTTGACAATTTAACATGTTTTTCTCTGCTGCTTGTTCCTGTCACATATTTGCAAAGCCATATCTTCGTTCTCTCCCCTCACTTTGACAATTCAAGTTCACTTGGTTACCTGCCCTTCTGTTTTCTGTGCCAGTCTGTAACATTCAAACACTCAAGGGACTGCTATGATGTCAGATCAATTTAATTTTTGCAAAGCTTCATGGCGATGTCCTCTCCTGTACAATTAAGTGCATTAACTGTAAGCCTTTCTTTTGCCCTCTGCATTAAAGTGCAATAAGGAATTATTGCAACCATTTAGCAGCACAGGCTACTAAAAGAAACAAAAAGGAAAGCAACACGGGGTATTGTCCACATACAAATTATTGGTCAAAAGGAGAGTATTTGAAAACAGTCAACGCAAAAGCTGTACAAAAAAACTGAGCCTGTATCTGTATTGACTATTACAGCTGACCACGCCACCCAGATCCATCAGTTTGCACCTTCACAGTATCCTACATCTTAAGTATGACATATCTTATTTCTCTGATGTAACTTTGAAGCACAGGCATTCTAGGGAACTGCCTATGGAGCTGCCAGTTACTCCACTAATGGAAAAATTAATCTGCTTGAATTCCCAGACGTAAAAAAATACCAACAACTCACAAATCCTGAAAGAAGACCAGACCTTTTCCAAGGGACAGATAAAATGTGAATCAAACTTAAAAGCAAGAAAAAACAAGCATACCAAAGTTCTCCATGCTAGATTGCCACAGGAAGACAGGATTTTGTAGAAGAAAGGAGGATAAAACCCCAAATCACGTTAAAAATAAAGTCCTGGGGCTCCACCCTGCTTTTGCTCCCACCATCATTTCCCAGCTTGGCCCTTCTCCTGTGCTGTAGCTGTGTCTCCACTGGAGTGGTTTCTCTGAAGCTCACGCCACAGAGGTGTCTCCTTCAAAGAGGTTGCAGAGAGGCTGTCACACAAAAATTACTGTAGTTTCAGGCTTCATTAACCTTTTGTGGATTTAGTACTGATGGCCTGGTAGGCACTCTGCTTACTAAACGGCTTCATTTATTGGATGTTATGCCAGCTAACACCATGAAATATGTCACCAGGTGTCTCTTTCAGAAAAGTTCAGCCTAGAATAGAAGAATGAATAATAGGTGGAAGAGATGCAAGTGGTTCAGACAAACTTAGGAAAATATTTTATGTAGATTTTGTTTCCTGAAACTAAGGTGTTGATGGTTTTATGGAATCCTTCTGTTTCTTTCCTTCTACTCTTGAAAGATGGTAGTGTATGTACCACCAGACAACACCTTCAGTAGATGATATTAAAAATATGTAGAGAAAAGCAGATCCTCCAGGAACAAATATAATTGGAGTAACCTCAGAGCTTCTCCAGTGCTCACCATAAGTTAGAGGAACTGGACTGTCCAGCCACACACATTCATCTTGAGCTTGTTACTTGCAAGAATCTCAGCCTCACTATATTGCTCAGGCCCATTCCTTCCCTCTAGTCTGCTGGAAGGGTTTTTTCAAGCTGTCAGAAGCCAAAAAGAAAAAAAAAAAAAAAGCCCAGAACTAAACAACCAAGCTTCAGCTGCTTCTTAATGTTTAATTAACAAGGGACTGAGAATCAGGCCCTCAGCACTTCCAGTCTGAATGGGTGACCTGCCCAGTCACAGCCGGTGGTCACTTGAACGCAGAGATGCTCCGTCTGGATGTATCGCATAAAAAGGCAGCCTCAGCCAGCTATTGGAAGTGCAGCCAAACACATGCTCATGTCAAAAATAGAAATTTGTCTGAGTAGTGTGTTGGCACTGCTTTGACAGGTATACGATTTATAAACTATTCCTCGAGGGGAAAAGGAAGGCAAATTGTTTAAACAAAAGTGTCGGTACTTTCATCACCCTTTTTCCTGGGCAGTGTTTTCTGACCCGTGGCTGCATTCCAGCACTCTCCAATACCGAAGCACTTCTGAGAAGCTTCTGTCTCTGAACAAAGTCAGGAGCTATGTTTCTGGAAGTTAAATTATAACTATAACTTTGAAGAGAACTGAACCACCCTGGGCTGATAAAATCATATGCCATAATAAAAAGGGAAGGACACAGCTACATTTTGGCTTGAGTTTCCTGAACTTGGTGCGGTTGCCTGCTTTAGCAGAGGCTGTGTATCACCAGGGTCAGTGCCCACCAGCAGCTCGAACACTGTCTCGACAAGGAGGAGGAGGCAGCGGCTTGACTTTGCCTGCTCTGGGCACATCATCCCCTGCCTGCCTGCGGGGCTGGTCTGACCCAGTGGGGTGGCACCTACACTCGGGCATGACTAGACACTGGCAGCAGCCACCCAAACCTTCACTTTTCAGGAACGTGCTTCTGCAGAGGGCCAGGAGCTGCACTCCTTTTTGCTGCAGGTTGATTTGGCTTACTTTTCTCTTGGGGGTCTTCAATGGATGCACACACAGGAGTTGAGCTTAAGTGACCATGAGCGCTTCCTTTGACCACACTAGAAGAGAGCTGGGAGCTAGAAGGATTGTCCACCTCCGAAAAGAGCAGTCGGACTTGTCTCAGCAGCACTTGGAAGCCAGGCGGTGCCTCGTGGCCTCTGGTTAAATTCCCGTTTGGCCTTGGGATTCTCAGTTTTGGATCCCACTGTGTGAACTATTTTTTTGTATTTTCCTCTTTCACATCTCATTGGTGTTTTCCCAGCTCCAAATGGCAATGCCTTGGCAGTGAGAGGAGGGATGGACCTGGCTGTTTGCTGAGCACTGCGCTGCCTCCCAAAATCTGTTTGTCCCTTGGAGAGAGTATGCGGGCACACAGCCTGGCTGATAGGCAAAGCCAAGCCCTGAGTGTTCTTGTGAAAGATTTGGCCTCTGCTAAAAGTGTGAAAACAGGGCTTCCCTGCAGAAGTGGAATTACCCTGAATCAGCCTGTCTTTCACCTCTCTGCAGCCAGTTGGAACATAAAACCATCTGCAGTGGTGCTTTGGGACGCTCTTTCCCAAGGCAAAATGGAAACCTTGGAGATAATAGACATTATGCTTCATCCCCCAAGCAAACACACCTAAACGGCAGCACATTGTAAAACATTGACTTCTATTGTCAAGGTTGACTACTGTAATTCCAATTGCCATCAAAGAGCTTTTGACATTTTATCTCAGTCAATGGAGATAAACATTTTGTGCCAATTAACTCAATTAAAATGTGGTGCATTACAATAACAATTAACAGCTTCAGTCTCTGCAAAATCCTGTTTACAAAGGCATTTTTTGCTAATCTGTGACTATTCTGAGTCTTGAAGCTTGTCACCTTGTGCTGCACTGCCCTCTTTGGCCTCTTTTACAGTGAAAAGTTAAGTTGTTTTACAAAAACATAATCAACTTGGTGTGCCCTCTGCTTCAAGCATACAGCTGGAGACATCCACAGGAGATTAAGGGATATAGGTCACAATTTTCCAAAACACAGAAGAGATTTAGGAGCCTTTCATCAAGACTAAGTCTTGTAGATAACTTAGCTGCATTGGTAAATCATATCCTTACTCAGAGAACTCCATTTAACCTCAATGGCATTTGAGCCTCTCGGTCCCCCAGCTGCGTGAAAAGCCTCCAGTCACGTTTAGCGGTATGTCACGTGTCTGTCACCTCTGACTGCAGGATTATTCATGACAAGCAACATGACATAAAGCAAAACTAACTTAATCTACCCTTGGATGGGTTTCACACAGGAGAAGAATACTAAATGTGTCCTAGCCCTGCCAGAATTTTATAAATTACATGAACCAAATACAAGGATTTTGACTTAAGGGCAAAATCTTTACTAATCTGTAACTTCATTGGCTATGATATGAGCCTTGATTAAGAAAGAGCTGTGATTTAAAGTGTCTGTGGCTACATCTGATTTTAATGGAGTAGATGGACATATTCATAAAACCTAACAAGTCACTACCAAGCTTTAACACTTGATTCCGCTGCCTGCTCTGAAGGGATGCACCATAAGGTTATGCTGGTGATTGCTCAACTTCCATGGTCAGAGTAAAGGGGCCTACTACTTTAAAAATATTTTAAAGTGTAATCCATATGATTTTGATTGAAAGTTCTGTATATGATTCATGAACGCAATCTACCACTAGCAGGACACAATTTTATTTATATGTGGAAAGTAAAACACTCCAAGAAAACCTCTGAAAAATCAAAATGTGATAAAACCAGTGGGGACAGATGTGAGTTGCCAAGAAGAAGTCAGATCAAATTAATATAAAAGATGCTTAAGTCTTCCACTCAGTTTAAATACACATTTTTAAATTATGGGCTAGTTAACACGTTTATATACATATATGTATATAATCAAAAGCAGGAAATTGCAAATTACAGCTTAATAGGAAGTAGCTGATTGGGACAAAATGTTTAACAGTGTCCATTAGCCTTTATCTTAGCAGTTTATTTACACATTCAAATAGGCACAGTTCCAAAAGATCTGAGGTATAAGACATATTTAATTCAACTGAATTCATCTTTAAAAACTTTATTTATTTGCATCTTCTAAATGATTGCCATTTATATATTTTGGAGCATAGTTTCCTCTGTACTATCGCATCTACACGTAGCATAGTTCCTCTAACTGGAAAACAAACAAACAAACAAAAACTCCATAAAACCTTATTTGTATTTTCACTTGCCATTTCCTCTGAGCAGTTCCCACCATACTGCTGTGGCAAGTCCTCTATAGTTACCACAATATTGCCACATTATTTTCTACATCCTGTGTAGATGCAATGGGAAATAATTCACATTGGCTGCAGCCACAGGCTCACATGTGCTTAGCATTAATGTAAAATCAAGGACACATAAAATCATATAATATTAAACTTAGCTGTAACATACAACCAGTTTCCAATCTTAATACTCACTACATGTGCCTAACATATTGAATTAAAAGTATGTATATATATAAACAATGTGGGTGACACATCTGAGGATATATTTGGACATATACATGCTGAGACAGATTTATACACGTGCATATATATGAAAACATACCTGTACACGTACAAAGTGAGGTTATAGAATTTTACTGAAAACTTCCTAACTGGCTGTATTGTCAAACATTTTGCCGAATTAGAAGAAAACCTAAAGACAGTAGGGTTTAAGGGGAGAAGGTTGGAAAAGTAGTTAAGGCTAGTTCTGAATGAAGGAATGCCTCAGGGTATGAGATTCATTTGTCTTTGTACTAATGGGTTTATGGCTTTCTTTTTAAACAGCCAGCTGGGGCCGGGGAAGGGGTGGGGAGGTGAGGAGGAATTGCTAATCCCGGTTCCTACCCTCCCCATCTGCCGTGAGCCAGCGAGGGGCTGGGAATGAGGGGCCACTGCCTGCCCCAATGCCAGCTCCTCCGCCTGTCCCCTTCCTGTCCCCTGCTGCCTGCGCGCCTCTGCCTGTCCCCTCTGCCTCCTCCTGACAGCTCCCCTTCCTGCACGGCTGGCCCTGCTGCCTGTCCATGCTGCCTCTGCCTGTCCCCATTGCCTGTCCCCATTGCCTGACCCCATTGCCTGTCCCCATTGTCTGTCCCCATTGTCTGTCCCCGCTGCCTGTCCCTGCTGCCTGTCCCTGCTGCCTGTCCCCGCTGCCTGTCCCCATTGCCTGTCCCCGCTGCCTGTCCCTGCTGCCTGTCCCCACTGCCTGTCCCTACTGCCTGTCCCCATTGTCTGCCCCATTGCCTGTCCCCATTGCCTGTCCACACTCGGGGCAACCCCGGTACTGAGCCAGCAGCCGTGGGAAAGTCACAGGTCAGAGCTGTGCAGGACACAAGATGACACGTGCAGAAGAGCATCTGTGGGGTGATTTGTGACCAAGGGGGGAACATGTGAAACACTAATGTCTGCCAGGTCATGGGCGACACAGGGTACCCCGCTCAACATTCCTGGCCCCAGCTGAGTTACCCTGAATTTGTGCTGGAGCATTACATTTGGATTTTTACATTTTCCTTCCCTACATTCACATAGGGACAAATTCACCCCATTCCAAGCATTGCTTTGCCTATGTAGGCTGTAAGCATGCTGTTTTGCTAATCTGCATGAAAGTGCCTGGATATGGAAGGGAAACAGCAAGACATCTTATCTTTGAAGGGATCTTGAGGCCTTTTGAGTTTGCTGTTGTTGCAGTCATTATTGTTTAGCATATCCTTGAAGGTTTGATCCGAGGGACAGCTGGTGGGAATGCAATTTAGCTTGTTAAAATGCAGCAATTATTTGAATATACACCAAGCAGGAAAGCAGAGGCAGAGTGAATTTCCTCTGTTAAAGTGTTACAATATGGGTCTTCTTGGGGGAAGGAAAAAAAAAAAAAGAGGAAAAAGAAGAGCAATATAATCTGCAGAAAGAGCATCACAAAAATAAATTCAAGTACTTTCAGGCCTGGAAGCAAATTTTTGTGCTGCTGTGTTGCTGTCTACAGTTGTTCAGCTACAGCTTAAATCTAGTTTATTCTTAAAAGTTTTGTGTGGGAGAGTGAAGTCAAAGAGTAGCACACAAACAACCAACCCCCAGTTTCTCAGAATCTCTGGTGTAAAAAGAGATGCTTCTGTAATGTGCTTATTGACTTGGGGAGGTCTCTTGCTGGTATTAACCTGATGTTTACCAGCATGGCGTGTCAGCGCAATGCACTTGCAAACACTATTTCAGTAGGAGCAAATCACATCCAGCACAGATGGAGCCTTGGAGTGACCTTTGTAGCTCAGAATTAGAAACAAGGATGGCACAAGCAGCAGCAGTATCACAGTGGATGAGTACAGAGCGTGGTGCAAGGCGGTTACAGTCCAGTGATTTCTAATCCCAAAGTCACACTCCACTGGCAGAGCACAGTACAACTGCCCCACCAAAAATTTTGGCAGTGAGTTGCACAGGGCTGTGAGAGGTGCAGGCTTATGCACCTCTGCCTGTGGTCCTGCGGCTGCAGAAATAAACCAGGACCATGGCTGTGGTCTCTTGGGTGTATTGGCTGGAGGAAGACGGAACTGTCAGCAGAGTATCCGCAGGCAGGGAGAGCCGCCAGGGGAGGGTGAGCACCAGGGAAGCGTGAAACAAACACTGCTGTTTTTCTGAGCAGAGACCTATAGGCACAGTAGACGACACGGCGCTTGGCCTTGCACAATCACACTCAAAGGATATGGAAATTATGTCTTTCCTGAATGCAATCTATCCGCTCTGGTGGGATTAAGAAATGTGTGGAAGGGTTGCCTTGGAGCTAAAAGGCGAACATGTCCTACCAGCGCCTGGTGGATCCTGTGCCGTGCCCTTGAGTGCTTGCCAGCTCAGATGCAATCCCTGCCCAAGCCCTTCCTGAAGGCCAGTATCTCTGCTGGCTTCCAGTGGCTGGCCAGGAGCCAAATGCCACAATTTGGTTAAAAGTATCAAGGAAGACCTCCTATGGGGCTGGTTACTGAAACCCAGAAATATCACTGTTATGGAGAGGGCTAGCTGTTACCAGATCAGCAACACATATCTGCTAACGCTGCACATTTCTTTGCATCAGGCATCATTGACATTTTATCCACTGGTTTGTAATAACTCTTTCAATGCCACGGGTCTGCCACAATTGTTTCACTAGTACCTCTCCTCAAAAAATCAGGTGCAAAAGCAGAGGCTAACATGCTAGAGCCAGTGATCCCTTTCCTCAGCTTGTGGCATTTCTTGCCAGCAAAAGCATAGCAATCTGCCACTTTCCAATGCCATTCCAGTTAAATTACATCCCAAGCAGCTTGCCATGAAGGGGTTAACACTGTAGCAGCCTTGCTTGGTGGGTCAAATTCTTGCAAGAGCAAGGCTCTCCTTGCTTTGTTCTTTAGTGGGATGCATTCAGCAGGAGCAGCCTTAACACTGGGATTTGTTGCCCTCCTTCCACCAGCACCCTTGCTCTTCTCCCTGAATTCAAGGCAGAACAGCTTCAGCAGGGCTCCCCGTTTGCATATCAGAACAATCTCACCCTTTCATGTTGTCCCAGCAGCAGCTTCACACCAGTAGACTCTGCCCCTGTGGGGCCCCGGGTCAGGGACAGCAGCAGCCACCGCCACTTCTGTGCTGTCAGGCGGGACAGGAGGAATGTGCCTGGCCTTGTCACAGGGGAGGGAAGCCTGCGCGCCACAAGAAATCTGAACAGATGCCACTTAGCTGGCTCAGAAATGGCTCTTCAGTTGCTAGCTCTTGCCCAAGCAGTCTGTCCAAGCATCCAGTGTTCATCCCAAATCCCTTGCATACCAACAGCTTTGCCTTTTGTGATCTTGCACACACTATTGGCATCTTTATTTAAAACCTCATTCAAATATTATGTGAAAATGGTCCAGATCATTCTCTGGCACTGGGTCCTGCAATCAGGGGATAGCCTGCAGCTGTGCCACAGAGCTCTGCCAGCCTGAGCCCTAGATGATCACATCCTCACTCCTCACTAAGACTGCTGTCTCTTACCCACTCTGGCTTCTTGACATTTCTTTGCTATAAAAACCACAAGAAGAGAGTCCTGAGTTTACAACAGTCAAAAGATTTCTAATGTTTATCACTTGGAACAAATTGCCTTCAGCTGGAAATCTCCCTTTCTTAACAGCATGTCCTTAAAAAGGTAGGAGTTAATGACATCTTATCGCTATCAAAGCCACTTTGGAGGTGCAATGCGGGTTTTGAGCAAGCAGGTTTAATGGAAGGTGTCCCTGGTTATGACAGGGGGATTGGAACCAGATGAAGTTTAAGGTCTGCTCCAATCCAAACCATTCCATGATTCCATGATTCTATGACATCTTTGCACCTATGTCAGCCATAAGATGCTCTCTGTCGAGAAGCTATTTGTCAGCTGAACCATAGCTGGGAGTGGAAGGTCCCTGGGATATGCCCCAAAGCTTCAATGGTGTCAGCACGTGGTGGGGGTCCTGGAGAGGCTCCTTGGCTACCCAGCCCTGCTCCACCAGTGCGATCACCCACAGAGCATGGACGTTAATGGTCTCAACAGCAAATACTTTCAAAATTTAAAATTTTTTCAGATATACATCTGGCCCAATATCTGAGAAGTTGCAATGGAGGGTGGTTAAGGACTTTAAAGCACATGGAAGTTTGCACAAGTGAGGATTTTTTGGGAGCCCACTTTGAGAAAACAAACTGTCAGGCAATTTTCTCATATATGCCCCCTGAGTAACAGAATGTGCCTCAACCCCCTGGACAAAAGGCACTGAAAATGGCCCCTACAATTGCCCACACTCTCCCAGGTAAGAAACTTGGGTTGTCCCAAGAGAAACAGAAGAGAGTAAGTGAACCACCATAACCTCACACAACCATGCAAACACGATTTGTCACTGGGCTGTGACAACGGAGGGGACAGTCCCACTCCCTCCTTCCATTGCATGCTGCTCACCTGCACTACATCAGGAGGGCAGGTCTGTGTCGTCTTTCAGACCTGCTCTGTCCTCAAGAACCTGTCCAAGCTCCCTGGTATCAAACCCTAAAGCGTTTCGAATTGCTGGCTTTGCTCTCTGTCAAGCAGGGGACAAAGGGGGAGGCTGGCAGCACTTTGGCTCTGTCCTGAAACAAGCCCTGAAGACAACATTTTAGCCCTGAGGCATTGGTTTGAAAGTCAGACATCATTCCAATGGGCAAAGCCCATTTGAAAGAAATGGGGCAATAATCCCGATTGTGTCACCAACATTCCCTTGAGTGTCCAAACTAATTTCCTTTTGCATCCTTCCTATTAGCATTCATTTGCTGTGAACATTTTTATGAGTTTTTAGTAAAAAACAACTTATGGATTGGCCAATTTTAAGCAAATATTGGAGTGCTTTAACTTGATATGCATTCCGAACCCAAATTAAAAGAGTTTGTCTCACACAAGACTGACAGAAGTTCAGACTGACCAAGAGTCCACTACCAGCCCGAACCTGTTCCCGGCATCAGCAACCAATGGCTCGTGCAGAAGCCGAAGGTTATGAGGAACCTGCTGCAGAATTATCTGACAAATAATTCATGGCCTTGAACAAGTTTAATGACACATTTCTTATCTATGTTTAAATTCCCATCTAAATAAAGCTAAAGCATTGCAAATGGGTACACCTGAAAAACAATCCCTCTTTAACAGGAAATTCCAAGGTTTCAAGCTAAAACCTAAACACTTTCACAGCTTTCAGGAGAAAGACATGGCATTGTTAGATTGGCTCCCTGAATCACTGTCTTTCCTACTCAGAGGTGCATTTTTCAACAAAAATGCTCTTAAGGAGGTTAAAAGAAGGAGCTCTTATGTTTCAGCAAATTCAGGATCTTTTTTTAAAGTCCCAGAATGATCTAGACACAATAATGTAAATATCTATTTTTTCATAGCTTCCTGTAACAAGCAGCCCAAGGCTTCCCTCAGGCCCATCATCTGAATATACCTTGTAGTCGCAGGGATGATCAATTCTGCCCCCCAGAAGTATGAGGCAGAAACTTAAAGGGGTTAGGCACCACACCAAATCTTTGTTTGCTTTGCATTAGAGCTTTGACTCTATTGGTTCTGCAGCATATTTACCCCCTTTTTCATCAATTGCTTCTGATGAATTTAAGATTCGCTATCATGCAGACTACAGATTCAGAACAAATAGCCCTTTCATTTAGTTAATACCAGCAGCATAGCTATAAAGCTGTAATAGTTTACGGCTTTCAGGACATAACCTGCAACCACAGACAATACAAATTATATTACACTGTGTTTTATTGCTCTTTGAGGCCCACTAAGAGGCTCAGTGCTGTTTCATAGTCCAGGGTAGCAGTAGTTCTTTATTCTTTTTAACACACAGCTGAAAAATGCTTTAATTCCGTTACAAAATGGTGTGTTTGCTTTTTTGTGAGTCTGCCCTCAAAACTGCACATGCTTCCCTCACCGTAGGCTGCAAACAGCACTCTCCATGCAATTAAAAAGGGAGTATACATGCACAGGGAAAAATATTGCCTTCCACTGTCTACACAAAGAGGGTCTCCATTTTGAAAAAAAAACAACAACAAACTACACTTTGATAATCGTTTGTAAAGACATGACATTTGAGAAGACAAAAACCTCGGGAATTGCAATTCCTTCCTAAAACCCCCCTTGTTTTTTCAGGTCGTGTGTTCAGATGCTGGGAGAATCATAAAGGCTGCTCGTGAGGCTTCTTAGCCCTGCCCCTTCCTCCCTGGGCCTAAGGCTGGGCGCTGAGCGAAACAGAAAGAAGTCGCCATGTTTTCTTTAAATGGAGGCTCTAAATAAAAAATGAAGGCAATAGAGCTTCAGGAATTGCAAAGGACCAGAGGGAGTGGACGAGCACAAGCCAGCCCTGCCTTTTAAAACGTGGAGAGGCCATGTAGTTTTTCCTGCTGCACCTGCTGCCCGTGCAGCGCTGTGCTATGGCAGAGGCCGGCAGTCCGATCTGCATATCAAATAGCTGATTTGTAGATGAGGTCATTCATTTTGTGGCCGTATGTTTGCTGTGGTGGGGATGGGCTGTTGCCTAGCAGTGGGCCACAAAGTCCCAGCAGGTTTCTTGAGTCAGCAGCCATCCTCTGCTCCCCTCACCACTCCCCTGCCCTCATTGCCAATTCAAACCCAGTTTTGACCTTAATAAATAAAGCTCCAAAACGTTTGACTCGTTCCTAAGTTAAAAGAACGGCTGATGTGCTGTGAATTGACAGCTTCCTTTGACGATGCATTGGTTTGGTGACTCGATAAGCAAAATACAGATCCAGAAACCTTGGTACCACGTGAATGGAGGGATGACGGATCGCTCCTTGCTGCAGAAACACCCTCCGAGAGGCTGGGGCTGCCTTGGTGCCTGGGCAGGCTGCTCCACTGCTAAAACATGGAAGAGGGGATTAAAAGATCAGCACCACATTTATTTAAGTATTTAAACACATCAGAAGTGGTTTTGTAAAATTTAAGCTCGTTTTCATGTATGAGTCTCAGAGAATCAATTATGCCTTTCCTGTTAATTTTGACAACCACTTCACATTGGGCAACACTCATTTGAAACACTTTTTGAGAGGTATTTTATTCTTTCAAAAGCAGCTAAAGCTACTCACTTTTTGCATACAGCACAACAAGCTGGTGGAAACAGAAAAAGAAATCAGTCACCATTTCAAATTAAAAAGAGGAAAAAAAAAAGCAGGGCAAAGAAGATGAAAACACCAGAGTACAAAGCTGCCTTTAGAAATTGCAATACATGTATGTTGTCACCAATTGGTGTCTGATAAGTTGGCAGAAACTGCAGTTTAAGTGCTTTTATTTTAGGAGTGATGTGCTGACAAAAGACACATGTGCAAACCATGCCATTTAGATGAAGGAGTCATATTCACTTTTTGCAAAGTACAATTTATTTATTTTTTCCAGATTATAATGTTTTCTAGGAAGAAAGGAATACAAAGACCCCTCAGCCCTAAAACAAAACCAAACATCTCAGCACAAATTGGAGCCTTGATAGCTCAAAGCAAAAGCCTCACAAACATCTATTAGAAGCAGGAAATGTCTAATGGAAAACTTACAAACATCTGATACATGAAAGGGAAGGCACAAAACAGGAAAGCAGAGGCATGAGCAGCTAATTGCTGTAGATTCCTCACAACATTCACTGAAACACAGCAAGACACATCAGCCAGCTTCTCAGCACTGGGGTATACAACCACCAATAAAGTATTAGTAAGAACATTTGGAAAATGAGCAGTTAAAAAATGCTAATACTTTGGACAGAATGAAGTTGATTATGCTCGTGATTGAATTTATAAAGATGTTTTGAAGGTGGCCAGAGGCATCCTGGAATGATGTTTATCATCCAATCCCAGATACAAAAGCTTACAAAGAGAATAATTTTTTTTAAGTATGATTATTATTTGCACTGAAACCTAGGTGTGAAAGCAAGCTGTATATCTTGCCAGATTTTGCAGGCATGCCAAACTTGCAGCCAAAACTTGCATTTAGTTTTGATAAGCTCTGGTCTAAGAAAAATATGAAGTTTTGAGCAACGGCAATGCATTATGCTGGAGTGTGGACATGCAGCAAATACACAGCACCTACTCTTGCCCCTTGTAAATGCCTGCTGCTTGTCTGATTTGAATAAAGTTATGCCTACTACTGTCAGAACTGAATTTGGCTCATGGTCTTCATGCAAATTGCCACTTGCCTGAATGTGTGCACCATATTAAGAATGCAAATATGTTTGGACGAGATGATTGTTCCTTTATTTGCTGCACACCCTAATTCACAAGGAGCTGAATCAGAGTAGTTTTGGTGTGTGCAAGAAGGCAGACTCAGACAAAAATACATTAAACTGTTTGCAAATAAGTTAATTATGTCAATAGATCTGATCGTAACAGTAACCCTCTCTGATGTAATGTGTGCTTTCTTGAACATAGCTTATAGGAAAAAAACAAAATCATGTTTTAAAAAAAATTACTCATTCTTGAGGACATGAAATGAAGTACCTTTTTCACACATACTACAAATGAGCTTATGTCCAGAATTACAGTATTTCCTATCTCTGATTCTTTGAGTTCAGAAGGCCAGAATGTACCATTCTATCTTTGTCTGAATTTCAACTCACAGACATTCTGTGAAGTTAATCGCTTATATTTGTCTATTAGAAAGGCATCCAATGTTGAGCTGCAGACATCTGGAAATCTGAAAAACAATCCCTCGTTTATACGTTTATAATTTGTTCAAATGAATGATAACCATACCCATTAAAAATGTATATCCTATTTCTCATTTGAATTTCTATGATATACTTTTTCATTCCTTCTCACTTCCAGCTGTTATTCTGGAACTTTGCCAACCCCTTCTGTGAGGCACTTTGAAAAAAAATGTAAAAATTAACATTTGAGAAAAGAGAAATTAAAAAAAAAAAAACCAACACAGTAGCATTTTCTAGATTTCAGAAATAAAACTTAACTGCAACTACAAAATTAATTCAGTGAAAATGTATGTTTTTATTTTGTTTTCAATTTTTCTTCCTCACATTTTAAAAAATATTTTAAATTTCTTAGAAAGAAAAGCCTTAAAAATTAATTATACTCAATTTCTTAATGAAAAAGCCAACCAAACAAAAAAAAGCCACAACAAATCAAATCCAAGGAAAAAACCCAAATTTTTTTTGCCATATTTTCAGAGCATGCTATTCTTTCCTGTGGGAAAACTCACACATTCCTTACACTGAGATATTAAGTTTGAACTTTCAGTCATTTAATTAGTTCTCAATTCAACAAAGCATTTAAGCATGTTTTCGAAGCACAAAGCACTTAAGCACATTCTTACTCTGTCCCTGAATAGGAGCAGAGTGCTGAATCACACTGGGAGCTCTGAGAGCGGAGCCCAGGGCAGCCTGACAGGGCCACAGAGCTGCACGGCTCTCGCTGGTTTGATTCCCCAAGAAGGGGTATGGTAGTGATTACATTATACCCAGAATTAAAGCCAGGCCTAGTCTGAAAATGCAAAACTTCTGCAATCCTATATAATGTTGCAAATTTATAACACAAAATTGAAAACACACGTATACCCTATGAAAAGAAAAAAAGACAAAAGAATACTTTGGGGGTTTATATTTGCCCACTTTTGACAAATATAAAAGAAATATATTATATAATAATCTGATAAAGCCTTATGTTATAACTGTGCAACTAGACTTTCACTGTGTTTTGGATATATGGGACATGAAAATGTAGGTAAATTCAATTGCGTACACAACCAGACAGAAAAATACACAATTCAGGCTTCTAAAATCTTCAGCTGCAAGGTAGCTGAGGGATACATGCCCACACAACTATACACACACACACACACACACACACATACAGAGCTCAGGTGAATCACAACCATGTCTTGGAGAATCAAGTAAAAAGATGATATGTACCAAACAGATACCACAAAAACATTTTCAGTTAAATTAGCAATATGATTACCTTATCTGTAATATTTTCTATCTTTTACATTGAAATTTCTCTCAAGAAGTCTATTACTTGAAACAATGTTTTCTCTTTTTGCTTCATCGTCACTGGGTGTTCAGAAATATTTTAAACTTTACATTGTACGCTAAAATAATAATATTGGCATTTCTGGTTATTTAATATAATATTTGTGTCTAAAATAAGCCTGTCTGAAATTTAAACAGTCCACCTTTTGCTTCCAAGACTCCCTGTGATATCAGCAAGGAATGTAGGCTTGACCCATTTCTGGGTAGCCTTTTCAACGAACACCTTTAGCAGTGCTTGAGGTAGCAGTCAGTTCTCTATAGAGATAAGCACTTAGCTACTGAAGAAAGCAAAGAATTAATGGGATTCCTAAGAATTTGGGACCTGCCTCCCTGCCACAATGCCACGCTGGTTTACGCTGCTGTAGACTGCTGTAGCCCCAGAATAACAAAATGTTCAACTGGGCTGCTTAGTTTTGTATTCACTTTCTGCATGACAATTCTTTAATAGTGTTTCTTTTGTATTGTTTCTGTAGAAAGCGTTAAGGATTGCAAATCTGACTTACTTTCTACATATTGTTTCCAGCTCTCAAGAGCCAAATTCTGAAAAGAATATATTATACCCATCATATCAGGTAATGTTCAGACTCAGCAAAAAATATCAGGATACAGATAAATATTGTTTTATATTTTTTAAGAAATATTTTTCTACTGTGAAATTTAAAACATATATAAGGAAACATTGTTTGCCATTCAAAAAAGGGATTTCTAATACAACCCGACTGAAAAGGTCTATTTACACAAATTGAAATTCTCTGTCTCATTTTAACAAAAAGGTAATTTTTTTTTTTTAAATGAATGTGTTTTAAAACACTGTGAAATTCTACTGCACAATGGCTTTAATCAGGAAGAAAGGAGTCCCTGTACATCTCGTCTAAGTAGGGCTGCTGAAGCCTGAGGAAGGGGGAATTGTGCTTACGCAGAGGAGGACGCCCATCATGCATTCGCGAGCGGGAGATGTCAGCCATTTTTCTGCACACTCTCCCCAAACGCAGGCTGGAGCTGCCCTCGCTCCACCATGTCAGCCCATCTGCTTCTGTCCTCGCCCTGAGAGCGCCTCCACTCACGCAAACATCCTTTGGCTTACTACAGGCATATCAAAAAATGTTTTCTTTAGAAGAGAAGCAAATGAGGAATAGGGAAAAAAAAAAAAAAGATCATATTTTCCAAAGAAGACAAAGAAATGCGAAGCTCATCCTGCCTGCCTTGCTTGAGAGAGCTGCTCTGCATTCAGGGGTTAGCCCGGGTGGAGAATGATGCTGTTGTCTCACAAAGGACTCATGTTGAGCTGAATCTTTGATTACAGGACAAGTGCCTGCATTAGGCCCCTCATTGCGCTCACATTCTGCTCCTGCCATTTGTACAAAATTTCTGAGTGATCTCTTTGTGAATACGGACCCCAACTGAATCAAAGATGAGCTCTGTCCTTGTTGTGTGTCCCCCCCCTCTTATTTTTCCATGAGCACCCCTTTTCTCTTTCCCTGCTCCTCTTCTCTCTGATCCCCCTCTCCCTCTCTCCTTTCACCTTGTTAGGAAAAGGGACTGCTACAGATCTAAAATAAGATCTAATGAATGGTAAACCCTGAAAATAGAAGTAGAGGCGCCTTTTGGTGTGTTTTAAACTTCCCCCTCAAATTCAGTCGTGTTCCCTACACAAATGGTGCATAACCTCTTGCTTTTCTTAATAGGATTTATGCTTGTCTTCGCTCTGCACACCCTGCCACACCAGAGAGAGGACTCCAGAGCTGCTGCCGTAACCATGGCCACTCCTCATTCACCACTCTTGGCAAATTTCTCCTGGTGTAAAAGACAGCGGGAAGGAGAGATGCATCAGCAGACACACAAACATGATAACCCCGTGTCCCTCTCAGCAAACCACCATGTGCCTAAAACCCAGAGAATTTGTAGGTATTAACTAAGAATGCTCTTTTAGCAAAATCACCTCTCAACATCTGCAGCGTGGAAAACAAAGCAAATATATAATCAACCTAGATTAAAACCCGGCTTCAGTCAAATGTCACGCAGGCTTCATGCAGGCTCTGGAAGCTGGATTTTTTATGCATCTGCCCAAATTGAAAAGGTTATTTCGCTGTCTTCAAGATGACTCTTGAGCTGAAGGCAGAGTGGAGGGCTGCTGCCCTGAAAGGAGGGGAGTTGCTAGGAGATAAGTCCAAGATTTCAGACAGCATTGGTTGGAGTTATCTCTAATTGACAGCTGCTTACCCTAAGGGTCTAATTCTAACCTTGAGACCAAAACCATAATGAGAGGGCAGCTTTCCTTCACCCCTGTTTTCTAGCCAGGGCAAGGAGATTACTGCAGGCCTGTTCTTCTCTGGTTTTTGTTATGCTTCTTTTCGTGGGGCAGCCCTGTGAGGCTCAGGGCCTGCTGTGCTTTCTGAGGCTATAGTTTGCATCAGTGAGCCCTGTCTGATTCATACCACCTGAATAAACTTGCTCTTACAGTTAAGATGGTCTCACTTTTTCTTTTTCTTTTTTTTTTTTTTTTGAAAGGGGGAAGGGTGAAAAGAAATTCTCTTAAAAATAAAATGATTAAAAGACCTATTTTTTTAAGCAGATACTTTAGTGTGCAGCCTATGTTTAACCCTTTTTCAGGGGGACTTAGACTGTCATTGTTAGTTTTAAATCAAGTCCGCGCTGTTAGCAAGTTGCTGTTATTTAGGACTCAAAACCAAACAAAGAGAAACATTCAGAGAAAAGAGTTTAACAGAGTCAGGAAAATAAAGTAGGGTAGTTTTTGGGGGGTTTTTTTGATTGATTGTGTTGGGGGGATTTTGTTTGTTTCTTTAACTGACTAGGCTTGCTGGGATATCGATTTATGAAAAAAATCTCTTTGAAAACTTCAACTTGTATTTTGATCAGAACTTTCCTATAAATAGTGTAACAGTATACAAGAGCCCTAAATAAAATTTTATTCATAGCTGTACAAATAAAGATCTGGCCTTCCTCCTCTGAACTCATTGGAGCTACTCTGGATTTATATTAAGGTGACTGAAAGCATAGTTTGACTAAATATTTCCAGGGAAACAATTAAGAATAGGGAATACAGTCACATGGCAAAAGAAAAACAAGAAAAAAAGAAAAAAAATAAAGGAAATAAAATCCTCAGAATAATTTCTTTTTTAAAAATAAATAAATTCCTGAATTCATGCTGTGCATTTAATTCCCACAAATTCTTGAATCTCTGTCACTTACATGTCCAATAACAAAAATTACTTTTTCTGCAAATTTTTTCAAGTAGGTAAGATCAAGTGAAAATTTATGTCTTTTGGAGAGAATGCAAGCGGAAGACAGTTCATAAATGCAACACCACTACAGGAATTTCTCTGGCATGTTCTGGGGATGAAGCCCCCATGGCTGAACCCATTTCTCTTCCCTCTGCATAAGAGTAGGTAATCAAGTGGGGAGCAGAAGCAAACCACAGCTCCACAATGCCTTTCCTGACGGGGGGAGAGGATAGTCCCAGCCCCTCCATCCTCAGCCTCAAAAGCTGCCAATTCTGGATGGCATTTTGGCTATTTAAATACACACCCTTGAGAAACGTGCTGAGACTATGGACTTGCTTCTCAACAACAGACTGCTAGTGCTGATGTTTTCAAAGTCAGCAGTGTGATCATTTGGATTGTGTTCTGGAATTCTTATTCTGGAAGCAGAGTCCACTGGGCAAATTAATTTCTGAAGGAATAGCTGAATGCCTGCCTGCCAGCCAAAAGGGATAATGAGTGTATCGCCAGTGAGTCCGAGTAGAGTCAGCAAGGGAGGCTGGTCTGTGATGGAACAGCAGAGAGCGAAGCTCAGACCTTGGCATTACTCTCATCTCTGCTCTTGAGGGAGTGCATGAAAAAGAAAAAAGACAACATCCAAAGCCCTTAGAAAAATATTCATTAATGAGTCCCATAGAATGAACTCAAAGAAAGGGGTTTTGTGGAGGGTGGAGGAATTTGAACGAGTAGAGAAAACCAACCCAGTAGTGCATACATACATGCATGCCATAACTGCTGGAAACCAGCGAGTCTCATCTTCATCTTCTTTTTTTTTTTTTCTTTTTTTTCTTTTTCTGTTTAAACTGTTAGGAATATTTGCCTAATATACTAAGTCCTCTTATGTACTGCGTATGATTATTGCCTCTGGAAGTCAGAGACTTTTATATCACTTAAATGGAATATGTATACCCTTAAGGCTTCAAGTAAAACTAAAAATATGGTTCAGTGGCATATTTCTAATAATGTCTATTTCTACAGCAATTTCACTTATCATTTAATAAGTTGCATGCATTTGAAAGCTAATATCTGTACTGTGTCTGATGTGCAATTTAAATATGTGCAGCAATTGCTGCAAGAATATTCACAAGAGTTGTTCTCTTTCTCCACAGAATAACTATCTTTCCTTACCACTGTCTTGGTAAAGTTACCTAAAATATTTTTTTCTGCATCTGAAACTATGAGAATAATGAAAATCAATTGCTCCCACAGTAGACTGTGATCTTCACAACACAAAGAAAAAAAAAAAGCAGCACAGAAAAAGGAACATATTTTCTCAGCTTCCAGAGCTGCAATATAAAATCAGGAGAACTATCTTGCAACTTCACAGGGACATAAAGAGGTGTAAGTCACCTAAGGTCTTTGCATGTGTTGCTGTAATAAAACTCTGCACCTGAGTTATGAAATCTTCCTAAATTTTTATCTTGTTGCAGTTTGACCTTAGGCGGGGAGAGAGAGACAGAGAGAAGATGCTCCACAAATCAGGCTTGTAAAAGCTACTGACCTCAGGAATAAGAGGAAGAGACTAAAAATCTCTGGAGTCTGGGGCCACATCCTCGTTCTCTGAGCCACCACAATGCAGGTGTTTTCACCAAGCTGGTGTCAGGACTAGATACCTCTGCACAGCCCCTCATTTGTCACCTTCTGATGGTCTTTTTCAAAGCTGTCTAAAAAAGATTAAAAAAACCCCAATTATATTTCAAACATATACAATAAGAGCAGTCAGTGAGGGTTTAATTCTTCCCACTCTGAACCCAGTGAGACTACCACAAAGCTCCCAGTTTAACTCTGTGGAGGTACCCCCAGTTTCAGGATGTGACCACCTGTTGCAATAGCTGGTCACTGGTGCAAGATTTTTTCAAGTTTGATAAAGGATGATACAAACTTTAGCAAACTTCCAGGAATAAATCTGTGAATGTTTAAATTAGGAAACTGCTCTGATTTTGTACATGGCAACAAGCTATACTGTAAGTAAAGCTTCCCCCTTCTACAAGTTTTCAGATATTGAACATCTTCACCTATTCCTTCCAAAAGCATTTCTAGCTTACTAGATATGTGATACAGTAGAACAAAATAAAAAAGTCTGCAAATCTTGGCACCAGGACCAGAATCCTTTAGATAATCAGTAAAACTGGGTCTGACCACTGATCATGATGATGCTGCTCTTATCTTCAATAGTGACTAAAATATTTGAATATGGTTTCCTTAAGAAGTATTTTAAAACTCTTTTCTCCTAGCACAATCTTTTTTGTTCTATCAGTCACTGAAAAATAGTTTATGATTTTCACAATGTTCCATTTATTATTATATTCAGTCTTTTCTTCCCCCCAGTTCCTAGAAGTCCCCCTTGATGTACAAAACCGTGTTTTGAAAATTAACATCTTGCTTCCTGCCAGAGACAGTAAATATGCCAGCTGGTAATAGCTGGTTTCTAATTTTTTCTCTTTGTGTTACAAGGGAAAAAAAAGAAGTAAAAAAATTTGCTGACTTTAGGTCTTAGCCTATCAGATGAAGACTTACTGGTGCATTAGAGCCCTATTCAAAACAGGGCTTTTCTTGCAACAGGAGCCCCTAACAATTGGTAATGAGGACAGATTCTGAATTGTTTGTGAGCAGCTGCTTAGTAGGTAAGAGCTTGTTTGGATTCAATTGAACAGTGTTTTTAGAAGCAGTTACTGACCCCTGACCCTTCCTACAGACTGGGTTGATGGGATTAGGGAAAGCTAGCGTTCAGCTTACACTTGGCTATAACAAGCTGGCAAGAGATAACATACTTTTTAATTATCAAGTTACACCTCTGCCAAAGTTTGTCTGTGAATTTACCAAATGGGTCAATGAACTATAAGAAATCAAGCTAGGCTATGGGATAATAGTTACATAAGAAAACAGTCTTGGTGGAGATATAATTAATACATTTATGTGGGTTTTTTTTCCCTTAGCAAATATTTTACATTTTCAAATCTTGTTCTACATGGCTCTTATATGCATTTCAGAGGCATACGTTGCATGTGGTATTTATGCCAATGCAGTTTAAGGTAAAAAAAAAAAAAAAAAAAAAAAAAAAAGACTTGAATTATTTCTAAGAGCTGCCAAAAAGGTAGCCAAGGAAAAAAGAGCCAAACATGCAATACATGAAATTTAAATTGAAACAACAAACTGAATAACATTAAAATTTGAAGCTTGATTTGTTCTAACACTCCGAGGATGAAGCAATATAAAAATACTTACTATTGGCAAGAAGCCAACTTGCCTAGCAGTCTACAACCATAAGAAAAGGAAACAATTGTAGCATTATTCACCTGAAACAAATAAAGATAATTTCTGATATAATATTTAAAAAAAAATTTCAAAGGCCATGGGGATTTTACATCTTAATTCTAATTAATTAAAACCAAGCCAAAATTTTAAGGCTTAATTATTTTGAGTGATTCTTTGTCTGTTTTCTTCCAAGGCTGAAGTATGAAAAATTCTCAAGTTCAAGTTATTGAGGGCCCATAGCTTTCTTAGTTCTCTGCACTGTCAGTACATGCCATGTCTGTTGTGGGAGCAGTCAGTTCTGGGAAATTCTTGGTACAATAATTATAAAAGTCATGCATACTGATCCTTTCATGGCCTACAGAACTTATTGATAAAATAAGTCATAGTGAGCAGTGCCACTTGTTGAGCAGTACAGATATGTTGAAAGCCTGTTGGGTTGGAAGGTTGGGTGGATTTGTCAAGGATGCTTGAAGCACTAGCTGTGCTCTCCATTGCTGAAGGGCACAGAAGACTCAGCAAGCTTCACAGGAACACTTGGGATTTCTCATGCTAGTTCTCTTAAATCTCTTGTCTATGAGCGTCTCAAGCTCAGGTTTCATTTCTAGTCACACTAAATTTCCTGTCTTGGCAGGACCAAATCTCATCGTTACTTTAAATCAGAGATCATGCTTAGGAATGAAGAGCAGCTTTGGGCTGGGTGAGCCACATCTGCATCCTGGAGACTTCCCTTTATCATGTCAGTCACCACGGGAATATCACCACATACCATCCCTTGAGGAAGTGTCTCACTGCCCTCTCAGAAATGGCTACGCATTTTCTTTCCTACACCCCTCTCAGAATTTGACTTCTTAATCTCCTGCTGTAATGGTCAACCACAGTTTAATTTTCATCCTAAAACTATTAATAGCTAGTCTATAGCCATTAGTTATTTTGCCAGTAATGCCTTTTACTTTGAATAGTGTCTTCTCCTCCCTGCTGTTTACTTCCCTAATATGTTTGTATAGGGCATTCACTTCTTGTGTCAAACTTTGTTTCACTAGGGCAAATGAACCAAAATTTTAGCCTCTTTTGAAAATACTGTTTCTCTGTCTTCCTGATTTTCCCATAAGCTGGTTTTAGCATATTCCTATTTAAATTTTTCTTTTGCAATGTGAATGTCCAAATTGTATGCAGTATTTTGGAGAACACCTCATAAATGTCTGCTGCTGTGTAAATAATTCTACCTATATATCTGAAGATTACATCTGCTAGGCTGCCTCCCTGCTGGTTTCCCAGATTCTCCTCCCATTGGCTATTTAAAAGTTGTCTCCCAGTTTATAAAAGCAACATACCTATTGAATTTTGTGCTATTGAATTTCATCCTATTTCTACAACTAGACTCTTCAAGGGCATTTTGCTTTTTCTGTATAATAGTCTAATAATGTATTGACAATGCAAGTGGAGGGTGCAGAAAGAAAGTATAGCAACCGAAGAGGTGTGTGCAGAGATAAGCTTTAGTCTAGCTACAGTGTAGAATGTTAGCCTTTCCAGCCAAGGGAAGGAGAATAGCTTATCAAGGAGTCAGGTTGGAGCAAGAGTTTCATTACTTCATATGAATTGTGCTTAGTGGAGTTCATCTGTCATTTGCCATAGGAATATCCCAGAGAAATTATTTCCGCTGCGGTTAAGCGAGTCTTTGTGAATACCCCAAGTGTCTCTTTAATTTACTTTCTTCACCAGTATGCTCATATTGTTTGTCTCCTTTTCATTTGGGAAATATTAAACAACATTAATACATACACATACACTTCAGGTGGTTCTGCAGGAGCTTTCCTCTTGCCCCAGACTTTGTCTCAGCCTGGGGCTGGTAACTCTATGGTAACCCTTCTGTACCATACTGCTCCTCTGCCGATCCAAGTTTCTTCAACACTGTCTTTTTGCAGTGGTAATATTCACATTACCTGGTAAAAATGTCCAAAGCAGGCATCAGTATGTAGTAGAACACAATTCACCCATGAAAAAAACAGTATTACAAGGTCCTTGAAGCCCTCAGTTCTAATTTCATCAAAATTTGCACTACTGAGATCAAGATACAGGATCCTTTAGGTGCTAGGATGACTAGTCTTAATGCAAACATCACAGTTGTGCATTCCTGAGGACTGCCACCTGGTTAATAGGGTTATTCTAGCCAATTCATGTGGGAATTTGGGTTTCAGTCACCTATTCTTCCAAATTTGTGAGACTGCAGGTTATCTGAGGAACCTCAATTTTATTTTAATAAACTATTTGGGTATAATAATCACTTCACTTGCAGGTGACTCCTTTCCTATTTGCTTCCCAGTGTGTAATCCCACATTCAAAACCATGAATCTTATTGAAGACTGAAGTAATATTTAGATTATTTAGCCAAATATAAACTGACTCAAATCAATTATGGAGCTTTCATGTGTACCTCATCCTCACTGCAGTCTTTCAACTTCCTGCCTTTTTCTTCATCTAAGCACATACCTAAAGAAAACTTTCACTATTTAGCCTGATTTCCTTTATGAGGTCATATTCAGTGTGAGTTTTAGCAAGTCCCACTTTTGCCAAGTCTCACTTTAAACCTGCATTTCTTGACTTCGAAGTCATAGTTTTCTTTGGTGATCAGTTCTTTTTTCCATTCCTTGTAGACTCCATACTTATGCTTAATGTCATTTTCAAGATGGTTATTCTTCCAGTTAGGTCTGGAAAGTTCTCATACAACATTTTTTTCTCCCTGCCTGGCATACAGATTCCAGATAGCTTTAGCACGTTTGACATGGAGACATTCCAGGCTGCCTCCAAAATCTAATCCCCAAGTTCCTTAGTTCAGTCGGTCTCCCTAAATAGTTGCCTTGGGCTGCATCCAAGCTCAGCAGCTTGCACACCCGGCGTGGTGCCCGCAGCCCCAGTTGCTCGATCCCCAGATAGGGCACAGTGTCAGAGTGAGGTGCCTCTCCCTCCTGACTCACAGGCCCAGATTTCCTTCTCCTCAAAATCAAAGTTCAGCAAGGCAAGGGAGCAAATGTGTGCCAAGGTTTTGCCCTCCTTTGCTTGGGAGGTGGCCAAGGCCTATTTCCACATTCGGGAGCTCAGGAGTTCTCCCGGCTGTTGCTACTTTAGATGAAGTGCTGTCTTTTTGAAATGAGGAACTTTAATGAGTTTTAACAGCACTATTTTCTTCAAATTTTTTTTGTTTGTTTCTCTCTTTAAAACAAATTAAATGCTGCACACGGAAAGCTTTGCCAGTTAACTACAGTCCTTATTCAGATGGGTGTATCAATACTATTTGAGCCAATAGGAATTTTTTCCTCACTACAGGACAATTCTCTATTACAAGTATCTGTAAAATGTATCTTTCCAACCAGAGTGCAATATGCTTTTCTCATATCCAGATTAGATTCTGGGATCAATAATAGTCTCCTATAAATTTTCCAGAATTCCCAGAATATATTTTGTCCTATATAACACAGGTATTTTTATCCAAAACCAAGTATTGTTTCAATTAATTTTCTCTTGTTTCTTTCCATCTTATGAATATACCTTTCTGGAGAAACACTTTGATATTATTTTTTGTCAGCATATTATATTTACCAGTTTATGTTTACCAGTATCACCAGTACCACCATTACTGAAATTTCATTCAGTGCTTCAAAAATATGCATTCCTCCACGTTGTTCCCCAGGATTCCGCATTAGAGTAAGAGCCTCTTACCAACTGCACCTAATTCTACATCTAAATGTAGAAATTCTACATGTACTCTGCATGGCATCTCTACCAAATGTATCCAGCTACTCATATTGATATTAACCCTTCCCATGACATAGGGATTAGGACCTGCATTGTCCTGTAAATATAATGGAAAAATAGTGCTCTTGGGCCTTGTGAAGGGGATTCTCAGTCTGAGTTCCTTAACTGTTGTGAAGGTGTTGAGAGCTTGCAGACACACCTATTTAAAAATACTTACTCTCCATCTTCTAAGGCCAGCCAAGCCCCAATGAAGAATTTGCATCAGATTGACATATATTATGATATATATTTCTTATCAATAACACAACGTTATATCTTCAAATTGCAGTGTGGATCTCTACATCTCTCTGTGTAACTGGGTATGAAGAAGTGTGAAATATTAGCTAAGGGGAGTCTGTATGACCTATTTTTCAATGCATACACAAACTGTGTGCATCACAAAGAGGATACAGAAGACATGAGACTGATAAACAACACAAAATCTGGGATAAAAAACCATCCTGGCTCCAAGGCAAGGACATACATTTTTTTTTTTCTCCACACTCACTAATACTTCTCTGTAGATTTGCACTACCAGACCCAGGCTTTAGGTTCATGGCATGAGTTTTACCAGTGAACTTCAGTCATTTAGTGTTAATTTAACATCCAAAGAGTAGTCTGGCTGTTAGCTAGAACACAGACACTGCTAATATGGTGAAAAAATTTGCTCCTGGAGACCTGGTTGGATGGGGCTTAGAACAGCTTGATCTAATGGAAGCTGTCCCTACCCATGGCAGGGAGGTTGGAACTAGGAGTTCTTTAAAATCTCATCCAAATCTATGGTTCTGTGGAAACCTAACAAGCCAAATTTTATTAATGTATACAATACTGAAATAACTGAGGATTTCTGTAGTAGTACAGTTTCTGTGACCCTATGCTTGCTTTATGCAGTTTTGTATAAAGTCAAATGCTTGTGTCAATTCTATTTCTCTGTACTGATATCCATACATATCCAAGCATACACATAAACGTATAGACATATTAAGGGAAACTTTAGTGACATCATCCCCACACATTCCTGGGTTAGTGCTAAAATGTGCTCTCAAAGGACAGACCAGTGGTTTAAATTCAGTTTAATTGTAGAAAGGAATTAGGTCTGGTGCGTCTTTTTAGCTTTGTATATGTATGAATATGTGAGTGAAACAGAAGGAAAGAGACCGCTGAAAGCACAGTGTGAAAGGGGTCCAACATTAATGTTTCAGATTAAAATAGCCAAGAACAGTCCTGCGACTGCTAATTAAAACAGATTCACAATTTTTCCAAATACTTGATAATAAATTAATATTAATTACTAAAGAAAGTTTCCACAGGAAAGAAGTAGCAACATATTAAAATTATCTTTAGTTTATTATGATCTCTTTCAAGAGAAATTAAGTATATCTACAGCTTTAGACATTATGGGAACATGTCAAGTTTGTTTGGATTTTTCCCCTGTTCAGCCATATGGATTTGAGATAGTCATATTCATAGAAACACATACCCATAAAAGATAGAAAAGTATTAAGCTACACTGTTACGTAGAGACACATTTTGGAAATTTGCAGGCCTATTAATGTAGAAACATATTTTATTAGAAGCATAACTTATTTACAAAAAAAAAAAAATGGTAGTACTAAACTTATCCATGAAATTCAGTCATTAGTTTGTCTTAATTATTTTTAACCTTTTATAAATCAACCATTTTTCACACTGAAATTTATATGAATGAAAAATCCTATCACAGATTAAAAGCACTAAAATTAATTTAAATAATTTATTTGGTTATCTAACACTATCCAAAAAGGTTTTTCTATAAATTTCAATTAATTAAAACTTTATTTATTTTTCTCTTGCAGTTATTATTTTCTTAGATAATTGGAGAAAATTGTTAGCTGTGTGAAGCTTTTCATATATGCCAACAAATGAAAAGAACAACTCATTATTTGCAATACTGTATAAAACTGAATAAAAAAATGGCTAAAGACTGTGTAGAAATTTTCCAGAGATTTTGTGCTAGTGCAGAATGTGGATTCTAGTTACTTTACATGTTTGGGAGGCAGACTGGTCCCACTCCACCAGAGCACATTAGAATGTGCATCACTTAACTATTATACCACATTGGGCCTGTTTATTTGCCTAAAATTAAACATATTATTAAGCATATTATTTTTTCTCCTAAAACCAGGTTAGCTAGTGAATAATAGTAACTTCTGTACTTGTTTACAACTTTTAAGTCTGTAATTGAAAACTTTTAAATGTATATGGTTTAAGCCTCTGTAAGATGAAATAGGCATAAAATGGCTACCTCTGGACAAATTACATAAACTTAGGAGGTGCCATGTGATATTTTCTTCTGTTGATGGTATAGGGTGAGGCATCTTGTCATACAATATAACACAACATAAAGAGTTTGAGCTAGTTCCATAAATTTTTTTTTGTATATACACTACCTCTGAGGTTTGTCTTTCAGACTATTCATGTAAGTGTCTAGAGGAAGTTTAAATATCTTCATTTTGAGGCCAGATTTTCACAGGTAGCATCTACTGAAAGTTTACTTTTTGCAGTATTTTACATCTGCTACTAATGCAATAAACAGAGAGGCTGAAAGTCAAACAGTATTATTAAAAGTGACAGGAACCTTTTAGCCAAGCTCCCTTTGTGGTGACAGATACTGTTTATCACATTTTACTTGTTGCTTTAAACTTCCCCAGTAAGAAGGAATCACTCATATAGAAGAGGAACAAGACAAAAAACAATGTGATTTGTCTAATAGTAAGTTCTCCTAAGCAAATAATATTGGGGGGAAAAGAAAAAAGGAGCAGATAAGGGGATATCTACTTTCCAAAAAACTTCACTGTTTGTATTTAGGTATCCTGGAGAATATTTTGCAGTTTATGTAATGCACAGTAAGTTGCACAGTAATATCAAGGGTTAAGCCAGAAATCTTTTAAAAATAAAGTAAAAAAATCAGTTGTTGATGATTTTGATTAGCCTTATTTCTTACTTGGATTCCACACATCCTCCCCCACCCACCCGCCATAGCAAAGCTGTTCCACACAATCACAGCACTGCTGCAACCACTGCTCTGCCACAACCATACAGTGTTTTATTTTTTGCGTTCTTTAAGCATTTCCAACTTTTGTTTTGACCAAGTAGTATGAATTAGAACAGTGAAAAATGTCAGGAAAAAGATCTGACAATTTGTGGCTGGTTTTTTTTTAGCTGAACCAAAAGGCTGGAATTTGCAATAATAAATGCTAAAAAAAAAAAAAAAATAATTCTTGTAGATCTTAAAAATAATTTTTTGTGCCTGACCAAAACATTTTTAATAGATGCTTAAAAATTGGTGTAGATACACTTGAAAACAAAATTTCATTTTCCTAGAACATCTTTTTTAACAATGTCACTATGTACAGTTTTAAAATTAAATGCTTATAGTCCTTAATTTTTTTCAGCTTTCTTTCTTAAAGCATGTTACAAATTTCATTTGTCACTTTTTGAACATTTTTGGTCAATTTGAGCTGACATATGTGAGTGAAACAAAGATTTTTTTCTTTCAGCTATGTTTCTCCCACAACAACTGACATATGAGTTTTGATAAACAGGAACAAATTCCTCAATTTCTAAACTTGAGATGAACTTGAAAAACACATTTTAGTATTCTTTGATGTCTGAGTGCTTTCTTATTTTTCACTTTCTGTGTGTTCCTTCGCTTCCTCATTTTGATTGAGACCAGAAACTTTCATTGAGACGTTCGGGGTATGTTAGTGTCTTACAGAATCACAGCACAGATGAGTCTCTGGAGGTTGTCTCGTCCACCTCCCCTGCTAAAGCTAAGCACAGGACTCATGTCCAACTTGTTTTCAATATCTGCTGTGAAGAAAACACCACAACCTCTCTGGGCAATCTGTTCCAGTGCTCGGTCACCCTCAGTGTTAAGAGGTTTGCACTCATATTCATATTGGACTTTCTGTGTTTTAGTTTGTGCCCATTGTCCCATGACTTCTCGCTGGGCACCACTGAAGAGAGTCTGGTGTGTCCCCTTGATGCCTGCTATTGAGACACTCATATGTACCCCCTGTCAGTCTGTTGGTGAGGCTGAGCAGACCCAGCTCCCTCAGCCTTTCCTCACCAGAGAGAAGCTCCAGACCCCTCATCATCTTCCTAGCTCTCTGCTAGACCTGCTCCAGGAGCTCCATGTCTCTCTTGTCCTGAGGAGCCCAGAGCTGGACACAGCACCCCACATGAAGCCCCCTCTGGGCTGAGTAGAGGGGCAGGATCACCTCCCTTGACCTGCCAGCATTGTTTTTCCTGATGTACTCCAGGGTCCTCCTGGCCTTCTTGGCCCCCAGCTGGCTCATGGACAGCTTGTTGTCCAGCACGACCCTCAGGTCCTTCTCTGCAGAGTTGCTTCTCAGCAGATCAGCCCCCAGCCCATAGTGGTCCATGGGGTTATTCCTCCCCAGGTGCAGGATCCTGCACTTGCCTTTGTTCAACTTCATTAGGCTCTTCTCTGCCCAATTCCCCAGCCTGCCCAGGTCTGGCTGAATGGCATCACAGTCTTCTGGTGTATCTAGTGTATCAATGTTTTAGCTCAGACCAAGAAAGTACATTTGAAATACATCTCCCAGTAGTCCCTGCTCTGGGTCACAGTATGCAGATATTTCATATGCAGAGTGCCAAGGTGAATTCATTTTGCATGAAATTAAACTGGAAAATGTGCTTCAGAGGCACACATACTGTACTCCAGCCACAAATAGGTATGCAGGCTATGGGATCAGAGTAGAGTTAGTCTAATAGTAAATAAAAAGCTCTTAAAATGTGGATGTTAGGTACCGAAGCCCATACATTTCTGTCTAGAGTATGCTCCTCTTGGTCCATTCTGTTTGTGAAGGCAGACATAGCTTCCTTATGATACCAATTGTATTGAATAGATGACAAAATATCATGGCATAAATTTTAGTCATATTGTGATCAACAGCTAAGTACCTATTCAGGTCAGTTAATTTCCTATTGAAAAGATCTTTCATGACATACGCCACTAATTTTGCAGAAAGAGGAGACATGGATAAGTAACAGTGAGCTTTGCAGTCAAATTCAGTACGAACTTGGGAATTTTTGTGCTGTTCACATTGAATAAACTTTAACTGGATACACATTGCTATGCTTCTCAGTGCTGATGTATTGTCCATAAGCCTATTCCAAGGCAGGACACGCGATTAGACAAGGCTCAAAAGTGATTTTCTTAGTTAAGTTAGTATAGGTCAAGTAATTTTTGATGCTGGTTAAACATTTGCCTTAGGGTGATGATGCAGTGAGACTTGTTTACAAAGCCTTGTACACAAGGATTTGGGAGTGCAAGATACAGATTTTTTAAAAATTCACATTTATTCTTACATATGTAATCCTACATAATTAAACATTGCCCACTTGCTATTTGTCCCATAGAAAGCAGTTCAAGGTTTTGCATTTGATGTTTGTGTGAGCCGAAATAGGCAGTGAATTAAATACATGTTCCCTAGCTATGTCTTGGCAAGGAAGAAAATAGATTTCTTGTATTCAGTAACAACCTAGATTTTGAAATATATATATAGATTTCATAGATCCCTTAGTTTAAACCATGCCTGTAATATCTGTTCTACTTAGACTTGCCAACTGATTCAGTCCTTAACAGGCTAGAAGCAATTTTGTTTACACTTTATGTTACTCCATAGTAATTAGTAGTTACTTCAATGGTTTTGAAGCATTCTGCTATTTCAATTCTTTTATTTTTTAAGTATAACAAAGTATCTTTCAGTTCAGCAAAGATCTCTTTCCTCTTCATATCTAGTCACATCCCTGTAATTTAGAATAAAAAATACAGTTACACTGCAGGTAATTTTCGCTGCTGTCCATCCTGCTGAGCTAATACAGCTAAGGCAGAGTGAGTTGAGTCCTACTTGTTCTTATGCAGAAATCACAGAATTAATTCCTGTTAGAGGTCTAACCTGTTATACCTGTGTAAACCTACAAAGGGTAATGGGGTTGCACAAGTGTCAGTAAAGGCATAATAGGTTTAATCAAGCATAACAGAAAGTAAATTGCTCTGCAAAATCCTCATTACTATAGACAAAGTGCATTCATCTGTCTCAACTGTTAAGCCATAAGCTGTCTGGGCAAAGGCAGTTCCTCCAACAATGATTCTCTCATTTCAAGTGAAACCTCTAGGTGCCATAGTACAAACAAGTAATGATTGTATGATAATAACCTGAACTGACTACTAGACAGAGTATTAGTTTGCCCTACACAGCTGTTCAGGTACAAACACCCTACAGGTATTCTAGAAATTGCACTGAAAGACAATCAGGGAGGACAGCAACTGTATTGTTTTTAGTTATGTTTCCAAGAAATGCTGAACTATGTAGGCAGGCTCTTACTCAAGTATGCAGAGTTAATAGCAAGTAATTTTTCCTCCAACAACATAACACTTTGTATTACAAAGATAACCTATCGATTTATATTCAAACATTTTTAAAAAGCTATTAAAACATCATTGTTGGAACACCAATATATCAGGCTATGTCTAGGAGAGCATGAATAAGGATTGGCTTAAATAAACTACATTTCTCTGTTCATCATTGTCCTTGAATAGTATAAATAACAGATTAAAAGTATATTTGGAGAGATGAGCCATAGTAAACTGATATTATGTTATGACATACCATGACAATGCAACAGAATCTGAAGTATAATCTGAGAGCAGATTCTTGTTTATGGAGAAACCATATGTTGCATTTTGTTAAGACTAGCAGCAACGTGAGAATTTGGCCTCCTGGAATCCATGTTACACTGAAAACTTATTTCTGTACAGATTGGTAGGGTTCAAGGTCTGGTGGACCTCTGCAGTCATCTCCTCCAATAATCACAATGCAGGCAACAAGGACTGCCCTCGTTTTGTCTATTTATGCCTTCCAGATGCTGGGTTGCTTGACCTTTCCTTTCTCAACATTGCTGAAGTTTTGCTCCCCACAAAGATGTTTCTGGACAAAACACTTCACATCTAATGTTTCTTTTATGTTAACTATATTTCTTTGATAAAATTGAGCACATTGAACTCTTTTTCACAGTAACTCTGCTCCGCTGTCATGAGACCCCACCTGGAGTGCTGCATCCAGTTCTGGGGCCCCCACGAGAGAAGGACATGGACCTGTAGGACTGAGTCCAGAGAAAAGCCATGAAGATGATCCAACACCAGGAGCACCTGTCTTAAGAAGACAGGGTAGGAGAGCTGAGTCTGTTCAGCCTGGAAAAGAGAAGGTTTCTGAATGATCTAATTGTGGCCTTCCAATACCTGAAGGGAGCCTTCAAGAAAGATGGAGAGAGACTATTTACAAGGGCATGTAGTGGCAGGACAAGGGGCAATGGCCTCAAACTGAAACAGGGCAGGTTTAAATTAGGTACCAGGAAGAAATTCTTAACTGAGGTGCTGGAACAGTGTGCTCAAAGGGCTGTGAATGCCCTATTCCTGGAAGTGTTCAAGGTCAGGTTGATAGGACTTTGAGCAACCTGGTCTAGTGGAAGGTGTTCCTGCCCATGGCAGAGGAGTTGGAACTAGATGATCTCCAAAATCCCTTCCAGTGAATGCATTCTATGATTCTATCATTGCATTAAGGTAGTGTTGATGCTATTATGGTCTCACTTTATAACAGAAGAAATGTTCATACAGGGAAGCAGTATCCACTATTGGAACAATTTACATGGTATGAAAAAGCAAGGGTTTTTTTTTAAATATTTTCTACTGTTCCAATGACATTTCCTCAAATCTTTCCCATTTCACAAATTACTTACAGGGTTTTCCACAGCTATGGCTCCAGTGCTGAGTAATTTTAATGGGTACTTCTCAGTTATCCAAGAGACAGTACTAATATTTTTGGTCAGCATGTTACATGGAGAGCATGTTCAGCTGGTTGTCCTTGGTGATTCCCAAGTTCTTTCTGAGTTATTTTTATATAAGAGGATTACACCTAACTAGGTAAATAATTACTGGTGTCCTTTCTCCTTTCTGTTCTTCTTTGCTACCCTTATTTTGATGATATTTGCAAACTTCATTAGTAATGATTTTAAACTTGTTGCACAGACTGTGTTGATGAATGTTCTAAGCAGTGTAAGTCTCCCAGAAGTAGCATAATTGCATAATGATAATTTTTCATGTAAGATTACAATTTAACACTGATCAATAGCTTGTTTCCAGTCTATATGGAATGCCAACTCAATTTTATATAATCCTGAATGTGGAGGGACAAAACCTGGGTCAGATCCTCTCCAGAGACAGCTTGGCCTCCCTGGGGGGGGGAGAGTCGGAATCAGGGGTGTAAGCACCGCCCCAAAGGGCCAGCTTGGGGGGGATCTGGGTTCTCTCCACCCCTAGTGGGCAGGACTGGGGCGTGATGGCAAGGATGGCCCCGCCCCTTTGTCCAGAAACTTCGTGGCAGTTACCCCCCCGACTGGTTCGTTTGAATTACTCCTACCCTCGGTTGTATTCGGTTGGTTCCGAGACCCCAACTCTGCCCCATTCCTTCCCTCTGATTGGGTGTGCCCGTCAGGTAAAATGTCCTGCCCAAACCCGGTGCGGGCAGATCGGTCTGCCGATGAGACCAGTTCAGTTGTCCCGTTGGACCTGTTAATAAAACGGATCTTTGGCACCGGTCTCCTCCCGCGTTCTTTGTCTCCTGGAGTCGTGTGCGAAGCCCAGCCCTCGCAGGTTCGACGCTCCGCCGGGAGGCTAGGTGGACTGAGCCTGGGAAGCGTGGCATCGCGACTCGCACCAGCAGTGGATTTTACAACACCTGAATTTATTGGCAAATAAAATATCATGCAGTACAAATCCTGGACATAAATCTATTCTACCAATGTTTTTGCCTCTTCAAACCACACTTCCTGTCTAGTCTGAGAAAGTAATCAAGTGAGTTTGATTGTGTCTGCTTCCCATCTTTACTGGAGTTGGTTGCATTTCCTTGCATTAATTCTTTATGAATCAATCTCCATAGCACATTTTCTGTTATTTTCTCAAAGATCAGTACTGGATTGACAGACTTGGACCTGCTCATTTATGCTTTTTGAAGTACTCACACAGCATCGACTTTGTCAAGGCATCTGTATCACTGTTTCAGAAGTTATTTTAAGATAGTTGTAGTGGTCTAGAGAGGGCTGGGTCAACTCTTTCAGAATTCCTGAATGCAAGGTGTACAGATTTATTGATGCTAAATGCACAGCTTTCATAGCAGGCAACTGTGCTTTTAGGGTATGCCTTAGAAAATTCCGTAACTCTTCCCAGTAAGGTTTTTCTCATTCTCACCCTACTGGTAAAATTACTTCTTT
The DNA here is from genome assembly GCA_036785705.1 of Acanthornis magna. Classification (NCBI taxonomy): domain Eukaryota; kingdom Metazoa; phylum Chordata; class Aves; order Passeriformes; family Acanthizidae; genus Acanthornis; species Acanthornis magna. The sequence goes on along the minus strand of JAWUZG010000060.1, from coordinate 3,671,904 downwards.
TTCTTTAAGCCTGCCTACAATCTGACCTATGCCCAGGCAATATCACAGAAAATACCTGTTCGTATCGGTTAAAATCATACAAGGGAATATGCTAAAAATTAAAGAATTATAGAAAATTGCTCATCACTGCTCAAACCTGTCCCCCAGCTTTGTTTTGTTTGCCTGTATAAACACAGCCCTTGGGGCTGGAAGCTCTCCCTGAAGGACTTCAGGACATGGTAGAAACATGGTGGTGCAGTGAGCTGTAGGAAGGTGGTGTCCCTTTCCATCATGCAATGATGCATCTGCATGTTCCTTAGCCCTCTCTCATCACACTGTCATCATCACTGCCTGCAGGTCCTGTCAATCAATCCTTCATACCTCTGCTTGGAGAGGAATGATCCTCGCTTCAGTTTGTCCACTATGCTATCCACAGGTCCAAGGAGACCATGGAGGTAAATTGCCTCGAGTAAGGGCAGCAGACACAGGCAATGTGCTGTGTGGATAAAGCCAGGGTGGCGCGTGGTCCCACCACCCTGAGTGCTGCAGCAGCACAGGGATGTCAGAGCAGAAGAGTCTGGGGATTGCTTGTTAATATGTAGACAAAGCCAGGAACCACTGCAGTGCTGGGCTGGACTGGCATTTGCCTATTACCCACATTATCTGCTCACATCTTTTGATAGACCATCATACGTGTGTTTTGCCTACCAGCTCCCAATGTGAAGACGTTCTCAGCCTTCTGTGCTGCCAGGGCTATGGTGCTTCTGAGAGGGTTTTAAGGGGACCCCTTCCCAGGAAAGCCCTTTCAGAGTATATCATCACAGCAGCTAGGTCATAATGGATATTGAGGTGCTTCTGGCATTCTGTTTATTTTTTTAAGCTCAACAATATAATCCTTAGGTTTTGGGGTTTTTTTTTTGTTTGTTTGTTTGTTTGTTTGTTTTTTGTTTTGTTTTGTTTTTGTTTTGTTTTGGGGGTTTTTTTGAGTGGTTTTTTTTTTGTGGGTTTTTTTTTTGGAGGGGATTTTTTGGTTTTGGTTGTTTTTGTTTTTGCTCCTTTTTTGTTTTGTTGTTGCTGTTTTTTAAGATGCAAAACAAAGAAATATGCAAATCAATTTCATAAGTAAACCAAATGAAACTGGAAAAAAAGACAGATTTGCCCTAATCTGGCAGAAAATCATACAGCAAAATTTACCACCACCAAATGTGTGGCAATACAATTGCTCCTTGCTACTTTGCCTGAATACAAAGGATGACTGTCGATCTTGCACTACATTTTCTCCCTTGAAAACAAAGAATAAAAAAAGGCAGTATCAAATGTATTCTCCTGTGTTTAGAAATGGAAGAACTTTTTGTAGCAATTTGTTTTCCTTTAGCATGGGAATTTGCAGTTATTCACTTATCTGACCATATCGATGAAGAAAAACAAAAAGATACAACTCACCTGAGACCTGGGGAAATTCTTCATAAGTGAAAAAATGTTATAGTTTAAGAAAGCATTACTGATTAAAAGGTTTGAGTAAGGGAATGATGCCTTCTTCAGGGCTGACACCTTATACACAGACAGCTTTAGAAGAGCATGTAGCAGCACAGCTTTGTTGCATTCTCCTTTCAGTGGGCAGCACTGTGCTTCTCAACACTTGCAAAAAGGTCAGTGGGACTGCAGCCCACCATTAATCCATTCTGTCATCCGTGGTATGGGGAACATCTTCTGACCTTGCAAATTGACATAATCCAAATGTTGAGACTGGTATCCATGAAGTGCCCTGCTGACAGTCAGATGTTATCTCCCCTTCTTCAGAGCTTCTGCAAACGAATCTCTGGAAAGTGAAACGCATCTGGCATGCCATACCTGAAAGGCTGCTAGAAAACTCTTGCTTAGCCATAGATGCAAAAATAACTCAGATTTAAGATACACTGCTCATGGCCTTTGGAGAACTGTTTCCACAACAAGGTTCAACAACAGGCTTGGAAGAGAAGGCCACTCAGTCAGTTTACAAATTCTTTGTAAATAGTAGAAAATTACTAAGTAATACCAGTGTCTCAGCTTTCATATCTGAGAACAGCACATGCATACAGATATATAGTCCTATATGATATAGGGTTCTTCTGAAATAGAGCGTATTAATGTCTACAAAACACAATGGGATTCTTGGATGAAAAGAAGTTCATAGTGTTTTCCTGGCAGGCTACCAAATTTTACCTTGGGAAAATAGGTATTTTTTTTCTGTGTTGGAAAGGAAAGAATGGGATTTTCAGCACACTTTAAACCATGAAATTTTGATGGAAAGATGCTGTTACTTTTCTCTACATGAAGAGGTTGTTTGTAAGGAAATAACTAATTTTCTACAGTTTTCTGAGTAGCTCTAGAAACAAGAGATGAATTAAAGAACACTGCAGGGTCAGTCTGTTATGATGATGATTCTGTGATTGTTAGCTTCTTAATAGGAAGATCTGAAAGGTAAATGAAAAATCTAGCAATTTTTCATCTCCTGCTTGTCTTGCTGTGGGAGATACTTTGTACCCCTCAGCACCATATAGTGTGGGAATTCTTCAGTAAGTCACTTATGCTTTCTTAAAGCCAAGCAAGCGACACTCACTGATGGTCAGCACTACGTTCTGTGTAGTGTCCCTCTGCTCGCTTTCGTCATGGGGGTCCTGGTGGCTGGCAAGTTGGATGTGAGCCAGCAGTGCCCTGGCAGCCAGGAGGGCCAAGAGTGTCCTGGGGGCATCAGGCACAGCATCACCAGCAGGGCAAGGGAGGGGATTGTCCTGCTCTGCTCTGACCTGGGGCAACCTCACCTCGAGTGCTGGGGGCAGTTTGGGGTGCCACAATATAAGAAGGATGTTAAACTATTAGAGAGTCAACATAAAGGAGGGCTATGAAGATGATGAAGGGCCTTGAGGGGAAGCCATATGAGGAACAGCTGAGGTCACTTGTTCTGTTCAGCCTGGAGGAGACTGAGGGGAGAGGAGACCTCACTGCAGTTACAACTTCCTGAAGTGGAAGAGGAGGGGCAGACACTGATCTCTTCTCTGTGGTGACAGTGACAGGACCTGAATGGCCTGAAGTTGTGACAGGGGAGGTTTAGGTTGGATATTAGGAAAAGGTTCTTCACCCAGAGGGTGTTTGGGCACTGGGAATGCTCCCCAGGGAAGTGGTCACAGCACCAAGCCTGACAGAGTTCAATAAATGTTTGGACAGTGCTCTTGGGCACATGATTCTTGGGGATATTCTACTCAGGACCAGGAGTTGGAGTTTGATGATCCTTGTGGGCCCCTTCCAGCTCAGGATATTCTAGGATTCTAAGATTTCTCATGTGCCTTCTGTCTGCAGGGCAAGACATTCACAGATCCATGGAAAGAGAACTTTTTGCAGAGTAGGCTGCTCTGCTTGAGCTGCTTCTCTGGCTGCAGAGCCCCTGCAGGAGCTATTATTTTGGCAGGAATTCTACTTTTAAATCAATCTTTTCCTGAATCACCTTGCAAAACTGCTGGAAGATGTGCAGAGAGAAGTTGCCTGGAAAATTTACATTCTGTTCCTCCATATAGGCTTTAAAGTTCTGCTGCAAGGTGCAAAGGGAGCCACTGTTATAAAAACTACCATCATTCTCCTGGAGTGAGGGTCTCATATGGATCTTGTCTGAGAACAGGACTCTGGAGGATATCAGTCAGAAGAACCTTAAAAGGCAAAGAACCTCTCCAGAGAGGAACCGTATATTTGGTAAAAATTAAAATTCTCGTCAGATATATTATAAAGCCCTTTAAGCCATGGAGACCTCTTCAGAACATTCATGTTTACAAGAAGAAGCTACAAAAATAATACATTTCACTTTTGAGAGACAAACTTCATACAGGTGTTTAACAACAAGCATTTCTAGTTTCACTGACTTCTAGAGGAAAATCACTGCAATGAGAATTAGGAGGAAGAAGAAGGATAGATACAGAAATATAATTTATTGGAAGAATAATGGAATGAGTTTAAAAGTTTCTTTCCCAATTAAACAACTTGGAAGACAAATTTCCAAGGAATGTTTGAAAAAATAATTATCTTCTTCAGAGGGCCTTAAGAGCTGTACTTCTTAACAAACTCACCTTAATTTTCAGAGCCTGCAAAATTATTATGTATCCTAAGTGGAAAGGGAGTGGAAAGAAACTTGACATAAAAAAACTTCCTGAGCTCTTTGTGCTCAAGTTCTGCCAAATACTCTTTCTGTGTCTCCAAGAAATAGGATGGTTACCTTTCTGTCCAAATCAGATACAGACACTCAAAAATCTTGTAAAGTAATATGTCCTTTTTAATTAATGTGTGAGTCACTGGGTTTGTTGAAAATTATAAATGGGTTCAGATCTTCCTTCTTATGCACCATGTAGTGCTTCTAGCTATGTTCCCATTGTAAATTCTTGACTGTCTAGTCTTTTGTTTTCAACCTCTCAGCTGAAAAAATATATTCCAGATTTAAGCTCAGCCAATTTTGGGTTCCAAATTTTGGGACCTAGATCAAACTTATTGTTGCACAATTTCAGAAAACAATGGTTTACATCCAAAAACAATCTGTGGAGCCAAAATGACAAAAGACATCAGGATTTTCTGCAAAAACAAAAGAAAAAAAATTCATTACAAGATTCAGAAAAACCCAAAACCCCAGTTTCAAGGCCTCAGAATCAAGCTGGCAGTTCTAGAAGTGTCAAAGAAAGGAATATAAACTGTGGAGAAATTCTTACTTGTCCTCTCTGGCTCTCTAGCTCTCTGTTCTTTCAGTGGTTTTTTTCTCATTACAGTGGTGTCACTGCTGAGGATGATCTGATAATGGTCTGATAATCCTATATAGATAGCTCCTCATACTTATAAAACTTCCACTGAAGCCAAGAGAAATTCCACCTTAAGGCTGTGAAGTGTTCTTGGAATCGGCTGGAAAAGGTAGGAGAATGAGGCCAAGGTAGTTTCCACCCAAATGTGTAAAATCTACTAGAAACATATACCTGGAGAATTTCTCCAATTGTATGATTAGGGACTGTGTAATTCCTAGCCTGATGGATTCCTTGGTGTCTATGAAAAAGACAAGACTTTTTGTTTGATAAGTATAGGACATAGTTCTGTGTTGAGAAGTAAGATCTGTTCTATCACTTGGCGTGTCTTAAGATGGGAAATCTCCTCCAAAGCCCTTTCTGCTGAAGATTGCTCTGAAGAATCTCTACTCTGTACATGGTTTGTGGTTGGAAAAGGCAGCTCATCTTTAGAGAACATATTCTACATAAATCTTCTTTCTGTTTGACTTTGCCATCTAGCCGTGAGCTGGGCAAATCCTCCATCTTCAGGCTTTTAGAGCCTTCCTCCTGAGACTGCTGGAGTCCATGCTTCAGCCTCCTTCCCTGGAGGTATTTCAAATACAAGTACACATGGTACTTGGGGACGTGGTTTAGTGGTGGACTTGGCAGTGTCACGTTAACGGTGGACTTGATGAACTTAGACATCTTTTCCAATTCAAATGATTCTATGGTTCTATGACTGGGAGCAGCAGCAATGAAGGGGTTGGAAGGACAGTCCCTGAGGATGTCCCTGCTCAGTTATTCTCTGAAAGCTCTGGTACCTTTACTGGTGTTCCCCTATGTGGCCACAGTCTCCTGAGGAAGACTAGCCCTGTCTTGTACAAATGACAGGAAAGAAGGTAGGATTCTACATAGGAGCATGTGCATGTGTGAGGGAACAGCCAAATTGGGTAAAATTTGTAAGAATTGTAAAATAAAGGTAGAAATGTTGAGTTAATCTTCTTTTCAACAAATCATTTGAGTCAGATCCAAGGACTATTTGAATCTAAAAAATTACTCCCAAGATTTGCAGGTCCTGCCTACAAAATATCTGTTCCTTACTGGAAATGCTCTGTGTGATTGTTTTCCATTTATGTATTTTAAAAAGTATTTATTGAAATAGAAAATTTATTTTCAAAGGCTTTTTGGCTCACTCTCTTACAAATATCCATTTATTTGACAGAGTTTATTTTTGTTAATGCCTCTCAGGACTCTCAAAATTCCAGCCTTACTTAATTTCAGTCATCTGCTTCAAACAACAAGATAATTCACATAGAGCTGTCAACACTGAACATCCAAAATCCTTCACTTCATGAAATCTACAGATGTGTAGTAAAATTGGGGGAGGGTTGGTTAGTGACCAGAACACAGTGACCCAGCTACAGCCCAGTCTTTGACATGTGAGAGACCGGAAGACAGTATATAAGCAGAAAATGCTGCATTTTTCTTTCTCCTTTCTCTTATTTTCTCCTTTTCCATTTGTAATATCAGTTAAAAAGCAATAAGTATGCTTATTACTTTTGTAATATTGCTATGAATTATTTAGCTAAGAAATAATTGAAGGAGGCATGGTAGGGAAAATTACCCACAAAGCCAGCAAAACTGCAAGTCAACCTGCCATCACTGGGCACACGATCATCATTAATTTTAATGAGATGCGGGAGTTTGCAGTTCAGCAGGAGGAGGAGAATGCAGGCACTTCTCAAAAACTTGCCTGGCATGGTAGGCTAGAGGAATTTTACTAGCACTCCCGATCGATAGTGAAGACAGCAGTCAATATTAGTAGACCTCACAATCATCATTAATTGAAATCTCTCAACCTTCAGTTTGCATAACAAAGCAGCTGGTGCCTTAATGAAGAATATAATATCTTGTAATTCCAACCTCCTGCAACTCCCTCATGGACTAAGATGGCTGAAATCAAGGCTGCACCCTCTGCTGTAAACCCCTCACTGTACCTCCAGTGCCGCATACATGCCACACATACATGTATGCATGTTCCTCACGTCAGTGTCATGTAGACAGTCAAATAATACCTAGATATTTAGTATCTGAATTCAAATAAAGTGAGCCAAGAAACTTTAAAGTACAGCAGCAGAAGAAAACAAAATAAACTGACAAAGAGCCTCATTTTAGTTAAAACTGAATGTTTGGGTATTAGAAAAAATTATGAAAGTAAAAAGGTAATCTTCAAATTTGAGATGGAAAAGTTGGAGATAAAAAAGATTTTGAAATGGAGCAGCTCATATTAAAGCAAATTTTCTGTTTCGGGTCTTATTTCTCTCTCTCTCTCTCTTTCTCTCATGGAGAGTCATTTGGAAAAGATCAGGGAGGCTAAGATATAATAAGAATAATTTCCTAGTTTTCAGCCTAAACGTGAAGATGATTGAAGCTTGAAAGTGTTCTGTCCTGCCATATGTTAGTGTCCGTCTAAAAGAATCTGATGAAGATGATGAGAAAACAATTTTCTGGCTGTGATGAGTAAGGGGACTGGGAAATTGCTGGGAAAATTGTGGGATTAAGGCCCATTTATGCCAGAAAATTGCAAAGAACTCTCAGAGCAAATGCAGAAAGGTAGTGGCTGAAGTATTTATTGATTCAAAAAATTAGTCTTTTTTAAAAAGCCTGGCAAAAAAGTGCTTCCAGGTCTTACAATGCAAATCCATACTCATAGTAAATACATTAAAAGTTATTTATTTTCACAACTCTTTCATTCTCCCTATTCTCCCCATGAAGAACAGTTGTGAGTGAAAATTCTCAGGAATACGTCCCTTTTGTATTCCTGTTTATTTAACTACTCTCTGCTGTTATTTCATGTGAGAGAAGAAAGTACAATGTCCCTTCCAAGTCTCTACCATCTCTCATGAATTATTATACTTGATAGTTATAATAACATATAATTGTTCTTGTGGCACTTTTTTGAAAGCCTGGAGACAAATATCTGATTACAGAATCTAAGATAAAAGTACAAATTCAAAAGGCCGCAGTTTTCCTTTTTTAAATTTTATATCTTGCTTCTTGTCTTCATGTATTCAAGCTTTCCACAACTTTTCCGTTTCTATTTCAGTATTTCTTTTTTTTTTCTCTTTCATCCATTCTTTATGTTTCCCCTTGTCATTCTGTGGGAAGAGGAGCAGCATTGGTCCTAGTTCATAGCGCCTTTGATCTCTCACTTGTCTCTCCTATAGATTCTTCTGCAGTGGTTTCTCACTTATGCAAGATTAAATATGAGAAATAGCAGACATGATTTCCTTGAAGCTGAGTTAACAGAATTGGGTTTACTCGGATTGAAAAATTGTTTTTAACTGTTATTGTTTTTCATCTTCTCAGTACAAAAACAATCCTTGCATAACTTTTCTGTAGAGAAACCAAGAAAGCTGCTATGCCAAAAGAGCCAGTACCCCAGCAGATCAGATGCTCAGTGAAGCTGATCTGTGGGAATGAAACAACAAAGTGAGTTCAACCTAATTCCAATGACTAGAGGCTTTACTTTTTGATAAGAAAATGATAGTTCAGCAGTTTTCTCTGATACATCTTTATTCTAGGTTTGACCTGGCATTTCTAACCTTAGAATTATTTATAATCAAATACACACATACAACTACATAAATATGTATTTTTCTTAAGGTTTTCAGTGAATCAACACTGAGTAATGAAAAGCTGATTTTGATAGCACATTTTACCTAAGATTCAAAAATTACCTCGGCATTTTTGAAGGATGCTAAATTATATTCCTAATGTTCTTCTAATTCCTGTTTAGTGGGAAAGAGCTAAGAAACCCTAAAAACAAGGGAAAATTTATATAGGACTGACTTGATTTTTCTCATTTGTAAATTTCCAGTTAGAGCACAAAGCTTCATTAATCTAGGACAGGGTAGCCCTCTTGTCTCTGTGGACATGAAGTACCATGATCCCAAGCAGACTTTGGGGAGGAAGAACAAGCTGGCATTTGTTCAAATATGCATTAAAAGAAGAGGCTGCCAAAAACTGGAAAACTGCAGAATCTACTCTAAGGGTAATGATAAGGAAAGGAATGAACCATTTTAATTCTTTATTATTCTGCCAAAATGATCTAATTTGTGTCCTTGCAATGTTTATGTTGAGAACAAATTCATGTATTCCCATTTTTGTTCCTTTTGGTTCTTCTATCTTCAGTCACAGAAATGAGGTGAGATAAAATTGTAGTGACTAATATGGTCCCAAAGAAAAAAACAGGCTGTTGAACTGGTTTGGGGAATGTGGATTTCTTTTCATTGAGAAAATTTTGTCTTATAATTTTTCTTGAATAAACTGTAGACACTAGTTACTTCCATTTTGCCTACAAAATACAGTTTGGTTTGCAGTGCTTTAATTTCTGTGAAAAAAGACCATGGAGCCAAGGACAGTACCTAGCATCACTGCAGAGTGCAGTCAGCCCTAGAGAAGGAATCAGGCTCTAGAAGGAGTCCAGGCAAAGATTATTACTGGATGTATTTGTCTGAAAACTTGGATTATTACTTGGACTTTTGTCTGAAAACACTTTGGTGACACCCTTTTTTGGTGTTGTCTGCTCACTAGGTTTCAAAGAGAGTGTTAGTTCTGTAAAGCAGTTTTTTATATTGAAATAGGAAATTTGTATTTTTTGCATGTCCCCTGTATGTTAAATATCCTTATGTGTTCTGCTTCAGAGGCTTGAGGATGCATTCATGACCTACTTTTTTCTTTTCCTGATGAGTCATGCCAACTACAGTATGCAGTGGGGCTGCAGGATCTTGACCTCTGTGAGGTACTTTTTATTCTCTGAATTCACAAGATTACATGAAAGATCTGCTCAAAGAGTCTGACCTGCCTGGAAAACAGATATATAAATCATCTATTTTAAACTCCTTTTAATACAGAATTTATTGGGTTGAAAATATTTGGGGTCTGGACTAATGTTTATTTAAGACTAAGATTTTTTTTTCCACCTTTAATCAATAATTTCTGATATGCAAATTTTATCTGCAACTACTTCTAATAAGAAGTTTGTTAAAATTGGCCAACCTAAAGAAAGAGAGATAACTCAGAATAGATGAAACAGCAAGGAAAAGAAAAAAACCCAAACTGCTTAAGATGACTCGTAGCAAAAAAGATTTTTTACATATACTTCTATGAAGACATTTATGATTAACATTATTTTTCTTAAGTGACTAGATGTAGTGCTCACTCCATCTATGTTAATGCTACTCCCTCCATTATCTAAAGTTCTGTCAGAAATTCTGAGAGGATGTATCAACATATTACAGTTATGATCATGAAAATACCGAAACTTTACTAATGAAATGAGTTAACATTGGTGGACACAACTATTTCTACATTTTTGTATGATCCCATAGTACTTCACTCATGGGCAGGCTTTTTGTCTCAGACCTAGTATACATTAAGATGTTTTCAAAATTTGAAATTAGTGTCCCTAAATTTAGTGTTTTGGTTTTGTTCCTTTTTTTTTTTTTTTTCCCCTTAAATATGACTGTTTATATTTACAGACAACTTTTGCTTTAATTTGCTGGAAATTTTTATAGAGGAAATCGCTATATTATTTTAATTTGGTTTTAGTTGAAAAAAAATATTTCTTAGCTTTGCAATCTGCCTGATCAAGGCTTTAATATGGGAATTTATTTGGGTTTTAAAACACAGTCTTCCACTGGACTATATATGCTGATGTGTGTAAAAAGCTACATACAAGGCTTATTGAATGAGTAGATGCAAAACAAAAATAGGATCAGAAGGAAAAAGTCAGCTAAATCCCTCAATCAGTACAGCAAGCAGTGGTCATTGCACAGATGTTTTCAGCAGAGGTCAGCCCTTTTGTTTTTTACTTCCTTCTCCTTCCTTCTCTTTCCTAGCAAAAAGTGCACATTGCACACTGTCATCTATGAGGGGATAATCTGCATACATGTGATCCCTTTGGAATTGTGCTTCACGTTATGTTAATCTCATTTTGCTCACAGAGCTTTACATTATGCTTAATTCCAGTTCCCTTTTTAGTGATCAGCACAAGGGCTGTAGGGCTGGTAGTGAAACACTGGATGGGAATATTTGTCATCCAATATTCTGCACATGCCGTAATAAGAAAAAAAGAAAAAGAAGATACACTCACAGAAAAAAAAAAAAAAAGCATCATTAATGAAGGCTCTGAAGGATTTTGAAAGGGTTGCTTTGCCATTTTTCTTTTTAAAAATCCAATAATGGGATTCCAACAAGCGCACAACTATCAAGCTTTGTCAATAAGGTTTCATGAACACATGGTTTCTTATTATGACATATTAAAAGTGTTCATCATTCAGTGTGTCTGTACTTAACTCTAAAGAGAAATCTAGTTGCATTTTTTAGACACATTAATTAATTGGGATTTTCCTCCAGAAAATGTGAGGGCTGATAATGGATGTGTCACATCAGTTATGTATCTAGTGAAAAAGTTTTAGCAGCAGAACCTATGGCTTGCTGCAATCAAAGCAATAGAACTATTTTGCCAGGAGCTTTTATTGTTTTTCTGTCAAGGGTGGCAACAAGTTTAAAACTTTAAGCTATAATACAAGGATTGGTTTTGCCTGCTATACTGTCACTTTAATTTTTAAAGAAGTGGTTTTAGAAATAAAAATACTTTTTTCTTTTTTTTTTTTTTTAAAAGGCAAGCACAGCAAAAAGTTAAGTAGATGTCTGTTCTGGATTCAGAAGGGTCACTGTTTTGAAAATGGAGCTGTTTGAAAGCACTCAAAATTTATTTTGATTCTTTGACAATTTTGCACTCAAGGTGAAAGGAGATGATGATGTCAATCCCATTTGATAGGCAGTGATTCTCCACTGCATCTGACATTAATTAATTCTCTTTTTAGCAGGGTCAAGAATCAGAACAAAGACTAAATAAGTCAAGAATATCTTTGTGCAAATCAATGAATTGCATAGGGGAAAATAAGCATGAGAGCAGAAAGAACCCCTACAAATGTAGTTCATTATTCATTTCACTTAATTGCTGTGGAAAATAAGTGCCTTTGAACTTTCTAAGCCATTAGCAGAAGACACTCAACTCCTGTCTTAAAGGGAAGGATGATTAATACTTAAGTGTTTCTCCATATCCTGAAGACATATGAAATGATGATCCCACCACTGGGAGCTTTCACTACTGGACAGCAATCGAATTATTTCAAAAGGATCAGGTAGGAATGAGGACAAGACATTTTTCCCAGAATTCAGTGTTAAAATAAGGCTTTCATTTTGCAATTAGTTTGCAAGATGCTAAAAGACTCTGTGAAAGAATATCTAAGCTGCAAATAAATCCAATTAATCGTTACAACTCCTCTCAAGTCAAAAATTTCACCACCTGTAAGGAAAGTCTTGTCCTTCTTCTCACTACCACTTATTCTGGTCACCTTTGCCATTTGCCTCAGGCTGAGGTGGACCTGATCCTCAGGCCACGCAGATCTCAGACAGACCTGGACCCTTGAAATAAGGTCTCTCACATTCTGTAACCAGGATGCAACTGCAGATGGAAAGACACTACATATCATTACCCAGTGCTATTTTTAAAATCTGGGGTACATTGTTATAAAGAAGATATTCCAAGTTACTAGTGAAACTAGACTTTGAAGAAAATATGTTTTAATACCCATGCAAAATTAAGGCAAGTTCCTTATTATTTCATGTGGATCACAAAATCATTGTCTGTAGGAATGATCTGCCCTTTATTTGGGACTGCTACCTGTACAAAGTTGAGGAGATGGTTTTAAACTACTAAATTTGATCTCTGACATCACTAATCTGTTTTTATGCTCTTTAAGTCTTCCAGATTATTTAATTGGAGCTATTTTAAATATTTTTAAATTAAAAATGAATATTATAAATTAGGTCCACAAAATCTGAATGTGGATCTGGAGGTCTTTAAAATTCTGAGAAAATTAAAACTATTGCACTATTTCTGTATTATGAGTTTTTCAATTCATCTAGATAAATACAAAATTATTCTTGATTATTCGTCAAATCTATAATTTGTAAACACAACACTCTCAGGGAAATTAAATAAATAGGTCATATGTAGAAATTTTTCAGAAATGAAAGTTTTCCAATGTGTCAAAAATATCACAAGTCCACTGCATGATATCAGTGCTACTCCGGAGTTTATAACAACAACAACAACAAAACTTAAATAGTTATTTATGGCAATTAAAATATTTCATGCAGCATTTGACAATCCACCTTCACCCTTGGCTCTTCAGAGGGCAAACCAGTGCATAACACAAGAATGTTCAGGGACATTCACCTGTACTGCAGGACACAATTTAGAGAAGAACTGTGATGCATGTGTACAATTAGTAATGTAATTTCTTTATTTCCATTAGTAGAAACATTGACATAGACCATCTAGACCAAGTGAAGTTTAATTGTTGAATTACTTTTCTGAATACAAAATATGGGAGTTAAGAAGTAGCTGAAAGAAGATGGGAAAAGATACTTTAAGCTGCCCAGCTTTATTATTTTCCTGCTGTCTTAAGTATTGGTCTGTTTGAACCCCAGCGTAGCATAAAGGCATAAACAAACACATTCTGACCACTGTTTACATTAAGAAGTTTATGAGCCTTAGACTATGACAAAACTGTATTTTCTTCAGAAAAAAAAACAAACATAGAATGATAAAATTTTATCCCTGCTTAAAGAAGGGTCACCTGCAGCAGGTTGCTCAGGACCATATCTGGTTAGGTGTTAAATATCCCCAATGATGGAAACTCCACAACCTCTCTGGGCAACCTTTGCCAGTGTTTGATCACGCTTGCAATAAAAGACTTTTTTCCTACATTTAAATGTAATTTCCTGTTTTACAGCTTGTGACCAAGAGTTGCATTTGAGATAGTCCAGTAGAGTAAGGAATGTAAAAAGATTGTTGTCTGAGAGGAAATATTTTTTGGACCAAGATATAAGCAGTTTGTAAAAGGAAAACCATGAACATATCTGTGATTCAAGACGAATATCTGCTTGGGGTTATTTAGATGTTTGTAAAATGTCCATTATATTATCTTTTAAGTGTATGTGTGCCTACAGTATCATAAAACTCAGCTCCCTCCTTTATTCCAATTTCTCCATCCTGCACTCCATGTATGTACTTCACACCTAAGCTCTCTTTCAGAGTAAAGCAGTTAGATCTTGCTGGGATGAAAGTTGGCAATTCTGAGAACATTTGCTGTGTTGGGCTGTAAAACACTTCTCACATTATTTCAAACATCTTGAACTGGGAAAACAAAGAAAAAGCCAGACAACCATTCAACCAAAACAAACAAACCAAACCACCACTGGTTCAAGTAGTGCACACTTCAGATGCAACCAGTTTGCTCTTGACGCAGTTAGCAGTAATGTCCATGGACATGAGCCATTCAGAATCACAGCGTCTGGGGATCAAGGACTGGGATGAATGTCCTAAGCAGTGCAGGTGTAGCTGTAGAAATATTAGATGTTCAGAAAGCTTTGAGATCATGTATTAATCTCTTATGAGAGTAACAACTCTTGCTGAAGTCAAGGGGATGTCCTTATATTCTGTAGGGGCAGATAGACACAAACAGGATGAAGGTAAGATCCTTTGTGCAAACTGGCACATCCTGTGGGGTGTATGACCAAAGCAGCAAAATAATATGAAAGAGAAAGATTGAGGAGGAACAGTTTTGATACGTAATTCGAGATTGCTCTGTTCCTATGCTTCTTATCATCCCTCCTGCAGGTTTCCTAAGGATCATAAATTTTTGTTTTATACAATGATTATTTAAATTCCTTTTTTTTAACCTGAGTAACATTGCCAGTGAAATATTGCTAGGCTTCAAAGAACCCGAAACTCAAGGGTTGTTAGCTGTGGTTATTGCCAACTGATACATGCATGTACTTTAAGGCCAAAGACAGGTGGGTTTTCATTTAGCAGCCATTAACATGCTTGAACTGTCCCAGAATAAAGACACCGTGAAGGTGAGACACTGTGGTTTCACCACAAGACAAGATCACCAATGTTACACTACACCTCAAACTCATGTTGCCTGATTGATTGTAAAAAAAAATTAAACCATGTCTTTCCAGCTGTTTTGCTTTAGAGCAAGGCAATATGCCACTTGCTCCAACTGAAAAACACACCTTTTGAGCAGTGAGCTCAAGACTTCTATGTCTATAGGGGTTCAGAAGTGCTACACTTACAAAGTCGTTGCAGCACATCTCTGGTGATAATATATCCTTCTCTATTCCCTGAATTTTGTTGCTTCAGAAATTTTTTCACAGAGATGTGAAAGGTGGGATTGCCATCTGAGAAGTTTTTGAATGGCCTGTTTTTCCTAGACTTGGAATGTTTCAAGTGACCTTCAGTACTTGTCTGCAGTTAGGAATGGTGCTCTTTGAGTTTACTGAACCATCACCAGGAGTAAGCAGCTGGAGATCTTGTCCCTGCACTACTTTCTTGTAAGTGCTTTTCTCTTTTGCTTTGTCTCTATGGGGCTAGTGGGTAATGTCAGTTAAGTGCATAAAATGAAAGATAAGCAAACAAAGCTTTGGAAAGGAGGGTGTCAATGAGGTGGAGCAGGTACTTCTTGGTCATGTCAAGGAATAGGACAAGAGGCAACAGGCAGGAGGAAGTTCCACCTGAACATGAGGAAGAACTTCTTTTCTCTGTGGATCACTGAGCACTGGAACAGATTGTCCAGAGTGGTTGTGGAGTCTCCCTCATTATTCAAGAACCATCTGGACACAATCATGTGCCATCTGCTTTAGGATGACCCTGTTTGAGCTGGCAGGTCGGACTGGATGATCCACTGTGGTCCCTTCCAACCTGACAAACTCTGTGATTATCTGATTCCAGTTCCCCCAAACAAGAGCACTTGTCCATTCTTTCTGGATTGACAATTCTCTAAAATTACCTGCATGTTATCCTCAATTCTAGAAGGTGAATGTACCAATGAAGTGGCAGTGCAGAAAAAAATTTAGGGAAAACCTAACAATTTGCACCCTCCTGCCAAAAAGAGGATTTTTCAATTAAAAGCAATAGAAACTCTCAAACTTTCTAACTAATTTTGAACTAAGAGAAAAATAATTTAAAAAACCCCTGGGCTTGTAGAGAAGTTGTGGTTTTTGGTTAATGACATTACAAAACAGTACTTTCTTCATACAGGATTGTCATTGTTAAATTCTAATACAATTGTTTGTTGGCAACTGTAAAATTTCTGCTTTTGGGGAATAACCTTCTCTTACTTCTGAGACAAAAAAAAGTGAGTGAAAGAGATCACTTTTAAAAAATGGAAATTATTTTTTTTCCTTTTATTTTAATCATAAGCTGTTGTGAGCAAAGTCTATATGTTTTGTTGATTCCCAAATCTTTTCTGTGTCCTTGCCTTAACTCAGATTTGCAGATCAGATTTAGATAAAATTTATCCCTTTTCCCGTTATGGCAGATACAACAGAAGCCACTGCCTGCCCTAGCTTTAACAGCCAGACTAAAACCAACAGCTCAGACCTGTACCAATGAAAACCGGGAGTATTTTCATTCACCTAGGCATTAGATGGTGATTAGGATCCACATATATCCCAGGCTGGCCCTTGGTCTATACATCTCCTTCCAAAGCCATCCCTGTCACCTACGTATCTTCTAGGACTGTGTTGAAATCACAGCAGTATCTTACTTCTAGCTTCATGTTGAATCAAACAAAACAAAAATTGCCCAAAGTAGAGAGCAACACTAAGTCAAAGAGAGTCTCTCCAGGTCTGGAAATATCCAGCTCTATAACATGGTGCCCTGCTTGGTGTAATCTGTGTGTTGAGGGTGTTGGGGAAGGCTAAGCAGCAGAGGAGCTGAGAGGTGCACTCTGTCACATGGAGCTGTATTTTTAGGTGCTTGGTGAGTAACGGAGAAATTCTACCTGCTTAAAAAAACTCAAAATGTTTTGAGTTCGAAGTGCTGTTTAAGAAGTTAAATTCCCTTGAATATTTTTGAGTATTTTCTTGACTGAAGCTCAGTTCCTAAAGTATGGCATACACAGTGGGATTCATAAAATGATTAGATGTTTGTGCATAGACTGGGAAATATTCTAGTCTAGCACCATGTATGGGCTGATTGTCTAAAAGGTAGTTACAAGCATGTGCAAGAACTTCTCTAGCTTCACTAAAACCTGTCTATACCACTTGGATTTAAACAGAATAAGAATTCAAAAAGTGCAAATTCAAGGAAACTCTACTTCCAGCTTTCCATAACTCTGCAGAGTAAAGTATCCAGGGGAGCTTCTAATAGGTGTTTCAATGGACTCAGAATTGCACACTCATATGTTTCTTCTATTTCAACCATGCCCTGAGGTCTTCACAAAAAACTGGGATCCTGTTGTGTCTGGTACTGAAGAGCCTCACAGGAAGGTATAGCTCATATACTGCCCTGTTCTGTCTGTCCAGTCTGTAATTAACTGATCAACTCATCTACTAACACTTATAAAATCAACAGGTTTTTTGATTCCTACAAGTTTCTAGAATTGCCAGATTGCAGCAATGGCTGTATGAAAGAAATCCTAAAAGCAAACGAAGCCAAATGTCCTTTTGAGCTCATTATCAAATCTCAGAGTAATTCTAAAAGCTCTAAAAGCTCTCAGAACAATGATGCCAATAACAATGTTCTGTGAACCCTTTACTGGCTCTTTGTAGCTACTTGTAAGACTGCAGAATGATGCATCATCATTTATTATTGCTTCGATTTCAGAAGAATCCTCAATGTGCTAAATGCTTCTGCTGTGCAGGTGAAAACACACTCCTTACCGAGAAAAGAGGCAAAGGACTAAAAGAAGAGAAAAAGACAATGGAAATAGTTTGAGATATTTTACTTATTCTTAGATAGCTCGAATAGTACCTGAACAATCTGTTTTTTTCTTTCACATAGCGTCTAAGATACACTTTCACTGGGCCCTTTTTCACTTATATCCAATGTCTCTTTTCAACTTGTGTTCACTCATGGGATAAATGAGACCAACAAGCAAAATGGATTAAATATTATGGTCTGAACTCCACTGAAATCAATAAAAGAATTTCTGCTACCTCCAGTCAGCTACAGACTATGGTTTAATCAGCCAGGTGCATTTAAGTGTCACCATTTCCTTTAAATTAATTTTAAATATAGATAAAGAAAATTATCATAATTGGCCCAGATTCTATTTCTGGGAAATCCAGTCTGAACACCACAGACTGAAATACCTCCCTAAAAACAGATGAGGTTTTGAGCATGGGAGAGAAATGGGAGTCAGACAGGCATATAGTTCTGCTTATACTATTAAACTTTGTTCAGCAATATTAGCTGTCTCTGAATTCTTCAGTCTATTGACTGCTTGTCCCCATACACTTCTAAAGCAATTACCAGTTTCCTGACACTTTGAATTATTAATATTATTGTTGTTATTAATATTAATTCCAAATAGTGGCAAAACAAATTGTGTGTCCTTCAAACAAAAAGTGAGGCGTATGTTTTGACTGTCATCAATGCAGCCTTTTCCTGTGTTTGTGAAGTGTAGTACTGATATCAGCACAAATACCAACATCAGTGCTGCTGATAATTGTTGTGATGGCCAAGTGACACATCTGGCAAGTGAGAGCAGACCTTAGCTCTGCAAGTAGAAAGGCACATTATTTAATATGAGTTATTTCATGCACTTTGTGAGGCTGTAAAATTGTAACGTAACTGTATGGAGAATATGTACATCATCTCTGAGTGCATTCTACAGAAATCCTCAAAGAGAGGAAGAAATTTTAAGATCCCTTGGACTAAGTGAATTTCTGAACTAACAGAGTGAGTAGAAAATGCAGGTCATCCTCTCTCATTCCCACTGGCTAAAAAACCACCAGAAACTCAAACAGACTAGATACTTGGCACCTTTCTTCCCTGGCTGGAAGTACTGTAGACCAGACAGTCCACACGGTATTTCCTCAGAAAGATCATGTGAAACAGGCATGCCTGTCTGCAGTCCTTTGGAAATTGGAATCATATCTGACAGACTTTCCTCTTAAATAAAATGTGTATAGTGTTCTAGGCATCAAATATCTTATTTACTTTTCTCTTTATGGAGACAGGAGAGCACCAATATGTTTTTTACTTTTTTACTTTTAAGCATGATCATCTTCTGTTCTCATTTTTTGCACCAAAAATGATATTTTTCCTCACTCTACTTCTAGAATAAAAATTCCTGTATGAGTTCACTTCAAACCATGACCAGGAAGACTGATGGATTCTCATACTGCCAATAACATACATAGACTAACATATCTATCAAATGTCATACTAAAATCCTATAAATAATCGTTTCTTCTTCTTGTCACTCATAAAGCCAGCAACTATGATTTTGTATTTGGAAGTGTAAGAAGCATATTTCCTCCTCTCCTTCTCTTCACGCTCTTCATCTCCTTTTGCTTTGGTGAGACAGGTACAAAAGCCTGAAGGCACAAACCATTCCGTTTTGCACTCTCTTCTGTCTCATTCTACAAAATGCATCTTGCTGATGCACCTTGAATCTTCTGTTTATCTCATCTGAGGATCATTCCACTGCTGGGAAACAATGACTCTTAGAAAGAATGAGAAATTGAATGTGCTATATGTGGAATATAGGAAATAGAACAATATTAGCACACTGTCACTGTTAGTCCCCTTGCCTTCTTGAACAGATAGTGTCAATGTCTATCTGGGATGGATGACTCAAGCCCAGTGGGTGTGCAGCTGACAGCTCAGGCTTACGTGCACAAAACACCTTTTATTCCATGATTCAGCCCGTCTCCGGTCTGCCAGTGTAGCTGTGGCTGCAGCTTCTGTCACATCCTTCCCCTTAGATGATTTCCCCTTATGAGGTCATGCTGCTGCTCTACAAAGAGACACCACAGAGGGATGCCTTCATTCTTTCTAGAGCCCCATCTTTGCCTGTATTTGCTCTTAAATGGACTGCAATTTTCACAAAAACTTGTGCATGCAGGAATCCACTCTAGAAACAGGAGGCAGTGTCATTTTTATCTAGACCAGTCACAGCAGTCTCATGTGGGCTCCAGGCTGTCTCTGCCATTGCAAAGCAGTTGCTGACAACCATTCAGTAATTTTGTGGTCAAAGAGGAGATGGCCACTGAAGTCATCAGTGCTGATTCATGGGAAATCCAGTGGCCCGTCACTGATTTGTCCTTTGATGAGTCAAACCAGCTTCAGCCAGATTGTGGACATTTGACCTCTAAATATTCAAGGCTACCTTGCAGAGGGGACTTCTCCCAGACTTCTCACTCATCATTTTTTAGACAGCAAGGGTCATCTTTAACAGCACTGAAGGAACTGTTATGTTAAATATTATGGCATTAAACAGAAGTTTCTTATTTAAAGATGCTTGTGTTGTATGCTGTAGGCAAGGGGTTTGCCATTTGTATCTGGTGTTCCATGACAAAGCAGGAATATAACCATGTAGATATATGTCCCACAGACAAGTGTTGAATTACCCTTTTTAATTGTTGTTAATTTTTAATTGTTGAATGCGTCTTTTTAATGAAACATTAGCAGCTTTGGGACCTGACAAGTTTTATCCATGATTACTTCAACACAGGTTATACGAAGAAAGTAAGCTGAAAGACAGAAATATGTTTTGGTATTTATTTTAATTCCAGAATAATATATCTGTGCTAATCAGAGAGGTACCTTCCAGGCAGATGTTCAAATCACATGTGGGTTCATATGCCAAATGCAAGATTAATGGGCTCACATGCCTGTGAAGCACTCTTCCACTTTCCATGCCAAACTAAAAGCACCAGCTCTTCAATGGTGAAGCTGAAGCTACACCATTTCTTAGCTGCAAAAGTTTATTCCTGTGGGATTTTTCAGAGATTATATCAGTGATTCATCAAACAATCTGTTTAGCTTTACCCTTTTCATGCGATAGTAAAGGGCTTAGCCCTTTTCTCCTCACATAGGCAAAACTCATAATTTGCACGTCTGGGGTAAATGGCACCATTGCTCTGTGGAGAATTTTCATCCTGCTTCTGAGGAGCCACTAAACAGAAAACACTTCTCTTAAACAAATGAGTACTGGCTTGGTTATAAGAAATGACATTTCAGTCTGCCCTGGATAATAGACCAAGAGTCAATTTTGCGTCAAAAAATAGCAAATTGTCTGCCTATATGAAAAGTTTTTGGTTTTGTTTTCCTTCAGTGGCAGGCAAGCTGGCGGAGATTCTATCTCCACCATGAAAAAGGTCTTTATTTTGTGTTATTAAATG
The DNA here is from genome assembly GCA_036785705.1 of Acanthornis magna. Classification (NCBI taxonomy): domain Eukaryota; kingdom Metazoa; phylum Chordata; class Aves; order Passeriformes; family Acanthizidae; genus Acanthornis; species Acanthornis magna. The sequence continues at coordinate 3,650,875 of JAWUZG010000060.1, read as the reverse complement.
AAAGCTGAGCTTATCACTGACATCACAGGCTAGTCCTAATGGCTTTTACAATGGCCCTAATGGCCAGGCTGAGAGACTCCCTGGGCCACATTCTCAGGCTGTATAAACTAATGAACAACTGGACCCTGCATTTTTAGTACTTCCTTTCCCCCATGTGTCATTTTCCACCCAGTAGTAAGCTACAGCATAAAGTTGTTTCCTGTGTCTGAGATTCGGCCTCACAATTTTCATACAATTTATCATTTTTAAATGAGTTCCTGCTTAAAATCTCAAACATCCAGGTTTGGAAGGTCAAATTCAAGGTGTTCATGAATATAGTTTGATCTTCTTGCCCATCTTTGCCTACACTTGTTTGTAGGGATGTTCTTGAGTGTGATTTAGGAATTTCCTCCAACAGCTTATCATTGGTTTTGTAGAACCCAAATTACCTTCATTTTCTTTGAATTTTATGGAAAGGAAATAAAACATAATAAAATATTGTTCCCAAAAGAGCAGTTGTGTAGCATAATCTGCGCTTCTCTTCTATTTCAGGCTGCCTCAAGAGGACACTATGTTGCCAAGGTTATACAGCTATAATCATCATGTATTTATGCAAAATAAGAACTATGTAATAGTGCAACATTAAACATGATGAGATTATTATTAAAAGGAAAATACAAATGAACATAAGCCTTTTCTTCTAATACTTCCTTTTTGTAGGAGTTCAAACAGAAGCTTTAGCCAAACACCAACATGTATCCTTTTCTTTATTATTTTACCAGTGTTGATAGACTAAGACAATTAGTGTCTCTGCACATTTATTAAACATAGCAATTTTTAGGTCACAAAATGTTATTTGTGAGAAACTGCCTTGTCAAATAAGCTCTAAAAGGATCTGTATTTTACAAACACAAGTGGTCAAGCACTGGAGAGCTTATAGCTGGAACCAACCACACAACTACTAGCTATTTGGATGGATTAACCCTGTTGTGTGTGGTATCTCCTAAAAAATATCAAATGCCCTTAGCTGCCAAGCAGTCACAGAACAGAGCCCTGGACTCCTATCTTACTCCCAGAAGTGCTTCCTGTGCAGGGAAGGAGGAGGACCAGACTGCCAGGTTCACTGGTTCCACCTGTGCTGGCTCCAGGGACATGGAAACCCTCTCCCTGCACCCCAGCTTGGGATGTGGATGCAGATCCACACAACCCTTTTGCAGATACAAAGGGGATGCTGCCTTGTCCATGCAGGAACATAACAACATGTAGGAACATAACAACATGTAGAAACACAAGGGCAGCTCCAGATTTAGACACTTTTATAGTGTTGGGGAACATCAGAACAGATGTGCTGAACCATGAGGTCCAAACCCATGCCCTGTTATCCCACCTCTGGCAGTGACAAGGTGGGTGCCTGGGGCAGTACTGGGAAGGTGAAGGCATGCACTGATATTTCCCCAGACTCTACAAGCTGAACCTCAGAGGCCTCCTAGGCCAAGTTTGTTTTCTAGGTGTTTCCATTTGTGGATTTATTTTCCTTGTTCATTCTCCCCGTGAATCTAAGTGAGCTTTGAGCATCAATAACATCCTGTAGCAGCAAGTTCCCCACCTTGGTTACACACAGTGAGAAAATTTAGTTCTTTTGTTTGTCTTCAGCTTACATCTTATTCATTTTGGTGAGCCACTATTTTTTAATGGGATGAAACAGTGAGTAAGCCATCCTTATGTACCATCTCAACAACACTCACAATTTCTTGGGCACTTTTCTTACCCCTCTAGAATTTTTCCCTTTCCACATTGTTGTCACCTAGTTAATTTTGTTCTCACCTCCATGAAAGGTTTCATACTCCTTTGGTTATCCTTTTTGCTCCTCTCTAATTTTTTTCTTTTTCTCTGGCACCTGTTTTCAGACAGGGAGGATCAGAACTGTCTGTGTAAGGAGAATATAAAATCTGCCATGCCTCGATGCTCCTGAGAACAGAAAGTGAGGAATCAGCCCTTGCACAAGTCTCAACATCTCCATACAAGTTCTATCAGAGTTTGTTATCTTATGTTCCCAAAAGCATTACTTATGCAACAGATTTGGTTGCCTTTCAGTCAGGTGTAACGTGATTCCTGAATGTATATTACTCCACACACCCAAGAAACCAGGCTGAGATTCCACATTATTATTTTTCAAGTTGAAAAGCCAGTTTAAAAGCAGTCTTCCCCACCTCTGTTGGTACTCAGATGTGGCAATTCAACTCTCTGGGTGACCATACTGAAAATGGTTGAGTGGAATGATCTAAGCTAATAGACACTCTCTCCCACCCTTCTTCAGGTGTTGTTTTTCTTTGTTTATTAACCTGCATCACTGTGGCTGTCAGCGGCAATACTAATGAATCAATTAGCCTTGCTGAAGGACTGATAAGCTTCCCCCACCAGAGGTGAGGTACCAGAGAAAGGAATGAGCAGGTGAGAAGGAAAAAAGGGGATGAAACTTCTTAAATTGACTTCTCACCAGCAAAATCCTCATGTAAAATCATGGTCTCAGAGGCAATGGGTAGCTGCACTGATTTTATTAATTGTGCTTTTCTCAGGGAGGGATTCTACAGATGGGAGGGATTTGGGAGGTTCCTGGCTGAAAGGTTTTATGTTTGTGGAGGCAGTGATGTTCTGAATTTTTGGCGATTTCTCAGGTATAGGTCCCCTGACTGAAACAGCTGCCTTACAACACCAACAGTACACCATACCCCTCTATCGCCCTGTTAAAAATAAAAATAAATTAGCAGATTGAGAAAGAGAGCATGGAAGGATGGATAATACGGGGATGTTAAGGAGCAGTGAAGTGGGAGGCTGCTCCTGCAACTCAGACAGCAAGCAGAATTTTCAAAATACTAGCCAGGAGGTTTAAGAAGACTGGAGAAAGAGAAATAGGAAAATGCAATTCCAAACTCCCAGTGACACATTTAAATAGATTCTGCCCTCTTTAAACTTCAGATTTGCTGCAGTTTACATCACTAATCCTCACATTCCTTAAATGCCAATCTGGCCTCTTAAGGGGGCACTTGGGCAGGGAGGTGGTCTGGGACTTGCCATTCCCGATAAGAAGAATGGGTTTGCACAGATATTGTATCCAGAGGCTGTCAGACAAACAGCAGCAAGTTCTCAACCAAATGTGCTGAGCCAGGACCTCTCCAAGTGCCAACCTACACCTCAGCTGAAACGAATTTATGCCAGGGAAGTTCTGCTCAGATAATTTTCCAGTTTCCTCAAAAAGCCTTCAATATACAAACAATACTTTGAGGCATTTCACACTCACAAGGTGGTTGAGTTGTTTGTTGACATTTTTCATTAAAATTGTCATAGTTTAATCTATTTAATTTTTTTTTCTTTTCATGTATATCACAAATCGCATGTGTTTCTGAATTTTAAAAATAAAAGCCACAGAAATCTTAGCTCAGGATTTATTTCAGTACAAAAGCTCTCAGAATAAGCACATACACAATCAGTTCATCTATTTGAATATTCATGTTTATAGCAGACAATATCAAAAGAAATTAAAGAAAGAACTCTTAATGGTTGCCTTAACACTCCTTTATAACCTAGCAAGCTAAAATTGCAGTGAACTTTGATTTGTTAAGATATTTCAATACCCAAACATTTTCCTTACATATTCTTCGAGGAAATGTATCAGGTTAAAAGAGTTTATGTTAAAAAAAGACATCTTAAACAAAGGTTAAAAATTACACCATGAAAAATGAGATCTTTCTGGAGACCAAGTAACCAAATATCAGAGGAACATGTTATCTTCATGGAGAAAATCTGAGTTTTAAGTGAAACCAGAGGGGACCGGGTCAGTCGGTGTGACCCTGCAGGCATGCTAAACAAGCCTAACTCCATTTCAGACTCCGCCAGTGACTGCTGCAGCGAGGTGCTTGAAATGGGGCTCTGTAGCTCGACGGTATTGTTTTTCCGTCTCCATTTTTCACAGGGCGCCCAGATGAAACCTCAACACAGAGAAATATAAGTATTTGCACTTAGATTTTTTTTCTTCCTCTGGACTTAACTATGTGAATGTTTGGTGTTTTGATAAATCAGTGCAGCCACTATACATTAGTATCTGCTCATGCTGATTAGTTCAATTAGATCTAAAAGTCTGCATTAGTTATCGCAGTTGGTAGATTTTAAATAATAAATTTGTTCCTATACATTTTAATAACCTTTATGTTTCTTTATACTTACATGCTCACCACATTTACATTTTATTTGGTTTTCTTTTACTTTGTGGTTAGTAAGATTTATTTCTTCATTTTGAAAGTTTATTTTTTTTAAACTTTATTTTAATTGCTTATTTGATAGTTATTTGCCTTTTTTCCTGTTTTATGTCAAATCTGCCTAGAGTTTAAGGAAGGAATCTTTTAAAGACAGTGTTTGTAGCTTGAAATAAATATTTTATGTTAAACATTTATTTTATTTGTAACCATCTGTGGGACTGAAGTAACACAATAAATTGTATACAATACCTGAATGTAATTTTCCAGAGTTCACTATTAGCTTTGGCAAGATTTTGAGGATATCACTCTGCTTAATATTTTAGGTTTTTTTTTCAAATTGCTTTGTGAATGCAGAAAAAGATCAAAGACGCTTTTTAGCACATTGAAATGTTTTACATTTAGACGTACACCAACACCTATCTTTGTTGTATTTGGCTTGTGAAGAAAAGTTATGAGTAGAGAGAGTGAGCACAGGGAGTCAGAGCAGGATGCTGCATTGTACACATGGTGCAGATGTAAAGCTGGATACAAACTCACATGGTCAAGCACTACCTTCAGTGGAGACAATTGCAATATTGTAGTCACGGCATTTCATTAAATGCACCTCTAAGGTGTAATAGGGTGTCTGTAACAGAATTTAGAGTAGTTGGGGCTGCAGCAAGGTATTAACTCAAGGCAGGAATGGGATAAGACCAGCAAAAATTTGTCAAAAGGATTCTCTCGCTCTGATAAGTTGATTATTTGCTTTGAGTTCTTTATGTCATTTTTCCAAGTGATGCAAGCCATTTGAAGTGCACATTAAAAAAAAAAAAAAAAAATTGGATGTGTTCTGTTTTCTACTCGGCTCATGGATCTTAAAATTCTCCGTCCAAAGCAACCAAATGTCAGTTCTCATAAGAAAGCCAGTTGCCAGATGTTGTAACAATTGATGGCCCAGATGACAGAGGTCACCATTTGTTTTGGGCAGCTGTCCTTCAGTGAGCGATGCCCCGGAGGACTATGGGCAGACACCAGATGGTTCTGGGTGGGTGCTCTGGCAGCTCCAGGGCCACAGGCTCCTGGCAGGGTCCGGGGGGGGGATGCAGCAGATTCCCAGAAAGATATCAGTCAGGGGAGGTGGGATTTAAATCAGAACCTTTGAAGGCAGTGTAAGTTAATATGAATTAATTTTAGGCCAAGTATAATAATTAATGCCATGAGGGGATGGCAGTAGCAAAGCTGGGCTCCCACAGAACATCTAATACCCAAACCATGAAGTTTTCCTGTGACCTGTATATCCTAGGTCAAATTCATATGGAGTCCACAGGCTAAATTATATATTGGAGGACCCAGCTAATCAGTCTCACCTAATAAAACTACAAGAAAATGCATGTTCCAAGCTGACATCACCATAGACAAAGTGCATGTAAAAATTACACTTAAAACAATGAGTCTAGTGCTCTCCAGCCTCAAACTGGGATGACTGGAGGGTGATCTGATAGAGGAGCTGTAAAATCATTAGTTGAAAAGAGAAGGTAGCAATTGGTCACTGTCTTTTCCATGCAAGAGCTAAGAGTCATCAAAGGGAAACCAGCAGGACTGTGATTCATGATAAACCAAAGGAAAAACTTCCTCACCTAGTGTTGATGTAACCTGCACGACTGCTTGCCGCAGGATAGGAAGGGACTAGAGCTTTATTAGTGGTCAGAAATGGCTAAGTCCATTGCAGGCAAATCTGTCAAGGGTGCCTGAATACAAAAAAAAATTGGTGTGTTTCCCTTGTACTTACATTCTTCAGTTTATTTTCCATAGACTATGTCAGGTACAGGCTGGGGAGTTACTTGGCTTGGCCACTGCAGTCATTCTCAAGGTCTCACCTTCTGTATAATCACAGAAATCTGGAGAGGGAATGCCTCTTTTAAAAAGGGTCTATAGGAGATATCCTATCCAGATTAGCTCAGCCTAAGGAAAATGTGGTACAGCCTCCTAGCTGACTTCTTGCCTAAGGTCTTTGGACCTGTGGTTATTTTAAGGTTGCTTTTGATTTTTCCTCCTCCCAGCAGGAAAACAAGCTGTAATGGAATAAATATAATCTTATAAACAGCAGATTTTAGTTCCTTATCTTTGTAGAAGTAATCCATCAGCCACTAGAAGCCTTGGGTTGAAAATCAGCTGTTCCTGTCCTTGGGAGGTGGATTGCAGTCCTGGTCCCCATTCTTGCATTCCTTTATTTTCCTGGGTAAAGCTATACAGCTTAGCAGTCATGTGCCATAATCTCATGCTTGCTGCATGGCAGTTTCCAAGGAAACTCGCAGGCTGCACATGCTAGGAGTGATCCTGAGGGGATGTCAGCTACAATTGCCTTGGTGGAAGCTTTGCTTGGAGTGGAAGCTTACACACAGTAGAGGCTGGGTTTGCCTTCCCAGACTGGGAATTGAGCGTTAGAATGTGTTTAAAACAAACATATTTATTGTTTCCCAGATAGAAACAAGAGGGTAGTACTTCACATTAATTTAATTTCTTTAGTGTATTTTTAATTTTTTTCCAAACCATGTTCTACCTATTTCTGTCACCTAATATTTGTGATCTGTAAAAGCTTGATTGTTTAGTTGACACTATTTTGTGAAGACTACTTTATTTAAAATAGCAATAACCATGAAGGGGAAAAAAGGGATTAGGAAAACACAGGCTGAATGAAATAACTTATTTTTCTGGAAAGCCTAAGCATTTGAAAAATGTTTCTATGTGAGAAAGGGAAAAAAAAATTAGTTTAGAAGACAAGACAAAGGTCCAGCCTCCTAATGAGAGTAGCAACTGATACTCCATATTGCATGTATCCAGTACTATCTGAGTATGTTGAATGTTATCAGGCTGCAGCTTTTCAGCCTCTGAGATTAAGCCTGCCTACACTGCACAGCTTCTGTGCACCCTAAATAGCATGGTTTAGGTTTATAGGGATATTTGTGAAAGTGTCTGTCCATGGACATGCTGTTCACCTACTCATTTGTCCTGAAGTTACACAGAACATGTATTTGGGGACAAGATTATAGATTTGGTTTTCTTCTTATCTTCATTTTTTCTTTCTTTTTTTTCTTTCCTTTTTGTTGTTGTTGCTTTTGTTTTGTTTTGAGATCATGGGCAAACACTAATTTTGGCCCCCCCAACTCAGAGATATAACACTGTGAAATTCAAGGGCTGTGACAAAGAAAACAGAGAACATGTATCTCCTGGCTGCCAAATACTGCAGGAATGTTTGAAAAGAACCAGTGTATCATTTAATAAAGATTTTTATTGTCCTTCAAGAACTGAATCTTAGACCATAAAGCATCAGGGTTTAAATCCAAACATTTCTTTTCACCATATAATTTGAGACACTGAACAGAAAAGCGTAGTGATGGTGAAGAAGTCATGAACAGAAGGGAGAAGGTCAAAGCTTGTGTCTTCTTATTCTAAAACAGAAAAGCAACAAAAAGTAAATAACCCCTGCCAACTCCCTGCTCCACATTAAAATACACAGAAAAGAAAACAAAGGTTGGGAGAATAAAAAGCTACTAGATGTTACCAGTTATTTTAAACTGTTTTAAATTAGATAGGAAATCAGTGCCATATTATCACACAAAATATACAGTAGAGGCGGAAATGCAGAAACACATCCCTAATTTTACCAAAATGCATTTGTTTCATAACAAAAATATGTATAAGAAAGAATGCGTATCCAATCTGGAAGAATGTTAGCATTTAACACTCTTTTCATCTTTGTGAAAATACTCCCCTTCTGGGATCTTGCCAAGAGAGATTTTGACAGGCTGACTTCTTCCAGGGATACACTTTACATCTAAACCCAGCTTCAGTTATGTGTCTTTTTCTACTGAATAGTAGCTAGTGTGTGATTTTTAGGTTGCCTTTTTGGTTTGGGCTTTTTTTTTTCTTTTTAAGTAGAAGTCATTATTTGGCTTCGAACAAGAACACTGTAATATGTTACCTTGCAGATCTGAATTCATCGTGTATTTGGTGGCTACACATGTATAGATAGTCTGCTCACTTTTAATCTATAAACAGTGACAGAAAACATGCTTCATTTGTAAGCTTCTGCAATTGCAAAATGTAACATGGAACAAAAAAATCAAGAAAAATTTCCTTCATGCCATTTCCTCCCATTTACAACACCGAGATAAAAAAAAATAAATTGACAAACAGGAAGTTGCTTCGAAATTATAGCTTCTTCTATGAAGCTGACATTCTTGGGTGCCTGCTCTCTTTGAAGAAGAATAATTGAACAGGCTCTAGTTACAGGGGCCAACCCTTTTGAAAGCAGACCTCGCTAGGTGAAGGTTATTCTTTACTCAGGGGTTAATCAGGGACCTGGATTTCAGTCTCTATAATACTGCTATAAGGAAAGGATTGAAAACAAATTCTTCACTTCAGAATTGCTCGAGATTTCAGTCTCCAATGTTGATTGGCACTGATAAGAGTGTCTCTGTTTTTTTTTTCTCTCTCAAATGAAAGCATAATCCATTATCTTTTCTTTTTAAGTATTTGCTATTAGCTTCTACCTCTAGATAGTCTAATGAGTTGTGAAATATCAAATACTTTCTCTAATCTCTAATTCAGCAAGTCACTCTAACGTGTGATCTTAAAACCTGTGAGTTGGTCACACCTGTGGTATGTTGATGCTGCAGTGTGATGGATGAAGATAATGGGAAAATCTGTACACATAAAAAAGTCCTTGTATTGCAGCCTGAGCCCAGATTTCTATTCCCTGACCTACAGAATGATCTCAAAGTCAACTTCCAATTCAGGAACCCTGTGTAATGGAAATGCTTATCACACACAAAGACAAAGAAGCAAGAAAAAACAGTTGAGATGGATCAGAAACAGCCCAATAATCTGGTGCCAGAAATTGAACCAAAATAGAGTTGAATGTACTGTGGGAAATAATGTGTGAGAGAAATCTGGGTTTTGGTCCCATGTCTAGGAGTGGATGAAGTGAGGAAAGATACACTCTCACTGGCAATTTGAAATGAGCTGAGGTTACAGAGGAAATTAGTTAACTGAGTCTTCTTAGGGTCTTCTACAATGTCTTCATCTTCTTCAGTCAAGACAGAAAACGTCTTTTTAAAATTAAAAGCATTGACTATGGAAAAATTCCGTAGATGATGAGAGATATTTCCCCATCAAAAACCTACAATCCCACTGCACTACATTATTGTCTTCCCTGCTCTAGGGCTAGAAGCAATGAGGCAACCATTCTCCAAGTAGTAGATAAAGCAGACTGGCCCTGCTGTCATACTTTTTTCTAATTCTACATCTAAAAATCCCCCTCTCCACTCCCCCCCCAAAAAACCCCCAAAAAATAAAACTAAACAGCCCGCAAGTGAGGAAAATAAGAAAAATGAAAAGGTGAGTAAAGAGAAGTCCTTGGTTCATCCTTGACGAATGAGTTTTCCTTTTATTGTTGCATAGCTGCACAGCTGAAGGTTGCTACCTGAGTTTCTAAAAACAGCAGATGACTTGTCTTCATCCGAGCTGGTGATGTTACATCTGCCCAGTGCTTGCATTTATCCAGACTATTTAATCACATAAAACATACTGGACACTGCTTATTTTATATTTATATTTTATTATTATTATTATATTATTTAATATATAACATATATATAATATTTATTATTATTATTTTATATTTATATTTATTCATTACTTTTATAAATACTTTCTTGTATTTCCAAGACAGTGGCTCCCTGGCTGTTTCAGCCACTTTTTTTCCCTTTTGCATCTCCAGACTTCTCCGATTCTGGCTTTGAGAATTTCTTAAGGGTCTGTAATGTTCCAAAGAGAGCAGGGAAAGGAAAAGAGCCCCAGTCAAGTGCAGCGATACTACTAAAGTGCATTATTCCATGAGGGAGTACTGCAGTACTTTGCTCTGTAATCCTGGTTTTATTTATTCCATGGGGTGGGTTCTTCACGCTCAGAGTAAGTGAGGAAGGAAAATGGCTCCCATAGGTTGCCGAGTGCTTCACGGGACTGGAGTAACATTGCTGGCTTCCACCGATCCTGTCAAACTACTCAGCAGCATTGCAGGAGGAGCTCAGCACCTGAAGGCAGAAGCCCCGAGCAGCTTGTGCGAGGTCAGGGCAGCAGCCCGAGCGCTCACGTTAGCGCCCCGGGGTTCCCGTTCCCAGCTGTCAGCATGGCTGCCGAGCTGCTCACAGAGATTACCTGTGGCTTGCCTCTTTACAGCCTTTCCCACTGTTTGTCAGTCCCGGTTTTTGACATCTCATTTAAAATTAGGTCCTAATTTTGAAACCCGATCTGCGCGAGCGCCGCTCGGCAGCTCCGGCAGCTCCAGTGAAAGTCTGCCCGCACGGAAAGGCTGCGGGACGGCAGCCAAGGATCGCAACTGCTCGGGGCTGGGCCACGGCCCGCGGGTTCGTCCAGCATCCAGAGCATCCAGCTTCCCGGGATCGCCGCCCGCAGCAGCCCCGGGAGCTCCGGCCGTGCTCCGGGGCCGCGCGCCCCCTGCCGCCCCCGCCCGCAGGACACTGCGCTCCAGCCAGGGACACTGAGCTCCAGCCAGGGACACTGAGCTCCAGACACGGACACAGCCACTCCAGCCAGGGACACTGAGCTCCAGACACGGACACCATGCTCCGGACACGGACACCATGCTCCGGACACGGACACAGCCGCTCCAGCCACGGACACAGCCACTCCAGCCAGGGACAACGCGCTCCAGACACGGACACAGCCACTCCAGCCACGGACACCGAGCTCCGGACACGGACATCGCGCTCCGGACACGGACACAGCCGCTCCAGCCACGGACACCGCGCTCCAGCCACAGACACCGAGCTCCAGCCATGGACACCAAGCTCCAGCCACGGACACTGTGCTCCAGCCATGGACACAGCCGCTCCAGCCACGGACACTGTGCTCCAGCCATGGACACAGCCGCTCCAGCCACGGACACCGCGCTCCAGCCACGGACACAGCCGCTCCAGCCACGGACACCGCCGCTCCAGCCGGGGACACCAAGCTTCAGCCACGGACACTGCGCTCCAGCCAGGAAACCAAGGCTTCAGCCACGGACACCGAGCTTCAGCCACGGACACCGCGGCTCCAGCCAGGGACACCAAGCTCCGGCCACGGACACTGCGCTCCAGCCACAGACACTGAGCTCCAGCCACGGACAGTGCCGCTCCAGCCATGGACACCGAGCTTCAGCCACGGACACAGCCGCTCCAGCCATGGACACCGAGCTTCAGCCACGGACACTGAGCTCCAGCCACGGACAGCGCCGCTCCAGCCATGGACACCGAGCTTCAGCCACGGACACAGCCGCTCCAGCCATGGACACCGAGCTCCAGCCACGGACACTGAGCTTCAGCCACGGACACCGCGGCTCCAGCCAGGGACATCGCGCTCCAGCCACGGACACCGCCGCTCCTGGGCCCACTTCTCTTTTTTTTTTTTTTTTTTCTCCCCGCCCCAGATCAGAAGAATAACAGCACATCTGCGTTTTGCAGCTTGTCACAAAGTCGAGGCATTGGTGGCAGACACAAGAGGAAAGTCCCCTGCCTCTTCTGCTAGTTTTCCACTGTTCCCAACATTATCAAGGGCTGCTTATTTGGGTTTGTCCCTGAAGAAAAAGCTGAGTTATCGGAAAAGATGTAACAGGAAGACAGGGTCCTTTAACAAATTGTATTTGGCTTTTTTCCCTCACGGGTATTGCCCATGTAGGAATTCGCTTATGTAGGATGTAAGAGTGTATCTGAGCAACAGGCCAGTAAAAAAATCACTCAGAAGTTTATTTTAGTGCTAAGAAACCTCTATTCACCCACAAAATACCAGCAATAGTAAAATAAATGAGTGGAGACTGTCATAAGCGTTCCTATGTCTTGTGTGCCAGTCTGAAAGACAGATATATCTTTCAGAGAAGATCCAGCCCACTCCAATTCCATCTATTCTGGAGCGTTAGTGCCTAAAATTAGTTCATGTTCAGAATAGGATTACAAATTGCTTAGCTCTGCAAACACAAAATTCATTAGATTCTTCCTCATGACTGAGACTGTCATACCCTTTATTAGTCACACAAGTTCAGGGGTATGGGTACCTAAAACCCTGCTACATGAAATTCATCTGTGTTCAGCAAAAAAACCCCAACCAGCTGAACAACCAAACATACAAAGCCCCAAAACACCAGGACCAAACATACAAAGCCCCAAAACACCAGGACCAAACCCACTAATTTGAACTTTGATTAAGTTCAAAATTAAGGCCTGTAAATGCATTTGTTTGAAGACACAGAATATGTCTGACTTAGTCAACAAAAGCAAAACAACAATCAACTATTTCTAGCATAAAAGACTTAGGGTGCATTTTACTTACCTAATCATCAAGATCTAGTTCCATCTGGGGGCCCCTTGAGTTCTTTCTCATTCAGGATGTGTCCATCTTATCTGCTGGTCTCATATAGATACATTGAACAAGTCTCAAAATTAATTGTCTTGTGAGACACTCCATGCAGTTGGACTGAGTTCCCAGGGGCTGAAGCTCTGTGTTGGCTCCACCAACTGCAGTGGAGACTCAGGCAGTCAGTGCAATCATAAACAGGGAGTCTTCCTCTTTACTTACCAGCACTCTCCTATATTTCCAAGAAAGTTCAGAACAGTGACTAAATTCAACAGGCATAGAATCATTGAGGTTAGAAAAGACCTCTAATATCATCGACTCATTTGTGAATCGATGCCTTAATGGTGATTCATTATCACCATTAAGCCAGCATTACCATATTCACTAAACCACATCCCCAAGTGCCCCATCCACATGTTTTTTGAACACTTCCAGGGACGGCGATTGCAACAGACCTGTTCCAATGCCTGACCACCTTTTCAGTGGAGAAATTTTTCCTAATATCCAATCTAAACTTCCCCTGGCACAACTTGAGGCTATTTCTTCCTGTCACCTTACCTTTCATGTGGAGGTCTAAGGGCTCATACAGACAAGAGAAATCTTGCTTTTGAGTCTGCATCTCTAGACAGGGTCTGATATAACAATGCAGACAGTACAGGAAAGGTTCCTCACCACAGTGACAGTAGTGACCTCGGTCCTGGATTGAGAGAATGAATCTCAAAGTCTTTTGTGCTGTTGCAAACTGCCTAAAATCCAATTGCTTGGGATCTTTCTAAACAGGGATACCAAGGAAAATCAATCCAAATGCACTAAAGGTGTAAATTTAAAGCATTAAAACTCACACTTAGTGTAAGAATAAAGACAATGCAATACTAAATAAGAGGATTCTCAAAGAAGCTTAATGAGGTTTTGATAATCCACTTAAAGGAGTGAATCTCTCTTGAATTTTCCCTATGGACAAACCCCTAATCTTTTGTCATAAATTCACTATTGCTTTTCTTATTTGCATAAGTTTTATAAAGCTCATGGGGTAAATGCACCAAATAATGTCCACCTACCTGTCCAGCCACACACAGTTACACTGGAGCTGTGTGAGAACATTGCTGACTTTTTTGAGAGTATGCAAACTGCTCTCACATTGGATTCTCTCCATATTTTCAGTGATTTTATTAAAAAAAAAATCAGTCATGTATTGTATTTACATGCTTTTTCCCAGGAGCTGTGAGCCCTTTCTGAAGCTCTGACAATTACTTAAGACTGAATATTGCTTCTCCCTGCTTGTGATCCAGAAGCAGGAGCTTAATCTCAGGCCAGAGTTGCAAGGAAGCAGAGTTCAGACTCATTAAATGCAGGAGCTGTTCCCATTCCCATTAGAGCTTGGTGTTTAGTGCACATATCAAGAAAACACAGGACAAGGAATTATTTGTTTCTTCCTCACGAGAGGTTTTGAACCCAATTTTTCCACTTGCTCAGAGTGCCCAGCTCAGCAGTTTTTTTTCCCCTTCAGGAATCAGGAGACATTCAGCACTAACTCTATCTATGTTGAATTAACGTGTGCAAAGAAAAGGCACTCTGTTCTGGGGAGACGTCGCCATGGGAGGCCAGGGGTTAACGGAGAACACGAATGCCTCGGGGAAAAAAAATTTAAAACCCCACACAGAAACCTTGAGGGTCTTTTGCCTTTTGGCAGCGCAGGTCCCGGGCCATGGCCGTGTCCCGCCGTGCCTCCTCAAGGCCAGGAGAGGGAGCTGGCGGCCCCGCATCCCAGCCCCTCGTCCCCACCCCGAATCCCAGCCCCGCATCCCAGCCCCGCATCCCAGCCCCGCATCCCAGCCCCGAATCCCAGCCCCGCATCCCAGCCCCTCGTCCCCACCCCGAATCCCAGCCCCGCATCCCAGCCCCGCATCCCAGCCCCGCATCCCAGCCCCGCATCCCAGCCCCTCGTCCCCACCCCGCATCCCAGCCCCGTATCCCAGCCCCTCGTCCCCACCCCGCATCCCAGCCCCACATCCCAGCCCCTCGTCCCCACCCCGCATCCCAGCCCCGCATCCCAGCCCCTCGTCCCCACCCCGCATCCCAGCCCCGCATCCCAGCCCCTCGTCCCCACCCCGCATCCCAGCCCCGCATCCCAGCCCCGCATCCCAGCCCCTCATCCCCACCCCGCATTCCAGCCCCTCGTCCCCACCCCGCATCCCAGCCCCGCATCCCAGCCCCTCGTCCCAGCCCCGCATCCCAGCCCCGCATCCCAGCCCCTCGTCCCCATCCCGCATCCCAGCCCCGCATCCCAGCCCCGCATCCCCACCCCACATCCCACTCCGCATCCCGGCCCCGCATCCCGGCCCCGCATCCCAGCCCCGCATCCCAGCCCCTCGTTCCCAGCCCGCATCCCTGCCCGCATCCCGGCCCCGCATGCCGCCTCCCGGAGGCGGGTCCCGGCGCGGCCCCGCTGCGAACCGGGGCGGTTCGGCGGGTGCGGAGAGCCTGTGGCTCGCACAGGCAGTGTCGTCGGCGGCGATTCGGCTGCCGAGACCGTGGATGGTCTCTGGGGATGGCAGGCTGAAAGGGCCCCAGAAAGGGACAGGATCCACCTGGACGGGACAGCAGAACCATTATTGTCCGCAGGCTGGGCATGCTGCTGTGTAGGGATTTACACTGGGAATGAAGAGGGGACGGGGTGAAGAGAAGGAAGGGAAGGCCAAGAGGGAAGTGCAAGGGTTGTGGGCTGGCTTTACACCCCATCCCCGGGTTCAAGGCCAGGCTGAATGGGGCTTTGAACAACCTGGTCTGGTGCCCATAGTGGAGTTGGAATTAGATAATCCTAAAGGACTCTTCTAACCCAAACCATTCTACTAGTCTATGAATTTTAAGCAAAGGATGCAGTGTGACATGGGCAGGGGACAACTTGGAAACAATAAAACTGGCTGGAGGGGCCCTGCCTGCAGCACAGGCGCACCCATGCTGAGGCAGAGGGCGGCACATGGAAAGCTCTCGCACGCTTTGGGGAATCAGCACAAGAAAGGCTGGGTCCAAAGTGCCTGCATCTACAGCATGGGGAGCAGGCAGGGCTGTGGTTTAGCTGCAACCACAGACAAGTGGTGGGATGGCTCACACAAATGGAACACTGCAGTGCAAGGGCGCAAGCTCTTGAGAAGGGTAGGCTGGGCTGGGAAGGAGGAAGATTTGCCCTTTATGTGTGAGAGCAGCAGGAACGCACAGAGCTCTACCTGCAGACATGTGATAACTGCTGAGAACTTTCTTCTAGCAGCTGGAAGAAGCCTCAAGGTTACAGGCCCTAGTCCTCACAGGAGATGTGAACCACCCCGTCATCTGATTAAGGAACAGTACACTAGGTTCCTTGTCGTATTGAGGAACACAAAACTGGACACAATACGCCAGATGTGGCCTCATCAAAGATGAATAAGGAGTAAAGCAATAAAATTATCAGCTAGGCCTCCTGACAAGACTTTCCCTAACGCTCAGGATACCATTGCCCTTTTATTCTGCAGGGGCATGTTGTTGGCTCATGTCCAATCTGGTGTCCACCAGGACCCCCACGTCCTTCTCTGCAGAGCTGCTCTTTGAGTGGGTGGCCCACAGCACACACTGGTGCATGGGGTTCTTTTTCATCAGGTGCAGGACTTCTTGTTGAACTTCAGGAGATTCCTGTCAGCCCATTTCTCCAGCCTGTTGGGGTCCCTCTGGACAGCAACACGACCCTCTGGTGTATCCACAGACAGTGCTGATTTGCTGACAGCACACTCAATCTGCTGTATTTGACCCTCCTCTTGAGAAGGACTGGGTGATCTCCAGAGGTGCCTTCCAACTTCAGTGATACTGTAATTCTGTGATACTCAGCAGTTTTCGTACCCCAAGTAAATTACCACAATGAATAAACAAGGGAGAAATAAAGTGCTAGTATGAGTGCAACACTGCATGAGTACAATCAATATTCATCAAATAGAAAAAGCAAAAAATCAATAAGGCAAAAATTAAAGAGTAAAAGAAAAAGAAATCTTCTCTCTCAATAAACAGGCACAACTGATCTCCACTGCCACAGATCATGGATTCTTTCTCATTCTGTGCATACTTTCAGCTAATGGATCCACATAAACAACAAGGAGAGTTAAGGCTGCAGGGACAATCATTTCGTAGTTGTTAGGTGAGTTGCCTTCAAAATCTGACATTGTTTCCCTATGGTGACTTTCCCTTTATGTGCATAATATGCATCTAACATATATATGTAAATGAATATCTATATATACATGCATATGCATTTATACGTATATATGCACTCTCTCCTGGGAAATGTAAATATGTCCTCAGGCTGAACAATGGATATTAATAAATTGTCATTGCTCTCTCTGTGAGAACAAATATCTAGGAAATCAGAAGGAAATATCTAAGGCAGATATTTCAATGCTAGTATATAGTACATAGATGCTCTCATTATAATTTTTTATTAAGACTAATAATGCTGATGAAGTTCAGGACTTGTCTTTTTCATAAGGTGAGTTCTGGATTTTCCTTACATATTTGTAAGGAGGTTAGACACAGAAGTTTCACAGAGGAAAGGGGGGTAGTGTGGAACTCCTTGTGTCCATAGCTCCAGTGCCCTTCCAGCTGCCCCTGGGACCATGACAAGGTGGTCACCAGAGAGATGATGGGTGGTGTGGAGCTCCCTTCATCTGCAGCTGTGGGGACTCTCTAGCCACCTGCAGGACCATGGTGTGGTACAGAATGAAGATACGTGTGTTTCCCGAAGCTTAGGTTGATATCCTAGTGCGAGTTCTCTGCAGTGCTCTCCATCTGAGTGGTGGAAGAGGGGGAGGACTGACAAGTGCCATGATCTGGTTGTGGCTCTCTCTGGGGCTGTGGCTGTCGAAGACACAAGAGTCAACACATGGAACAGCCGCCCTCTGTCCACATGAAAAACCCTTTCTGCCCTGCCTGAGGCTTTCCCAGCCTCACACCAGGACTGTCCATCCCATATTTCCCTGTCAGCCACAAGACCCTCATCCTGGACCAATCATGTCAGCAGCCTCACTGTAACAGGGGCCACTACCATCATTCTTCCCACTGTGGCATGGACACTACATTATTAGGGCTAGGTGGCAGGAGCCCCTGTGGGGCCCAATCCTTGGCCAGCCAGGGAGAATGGAGTTGTTCCTGCTCAGGGTTGTGGGAAGTTTCCCAAGCCCTGTAAGACCATGACAGGGTGTCCATTTATCTTGTAGAGCACTGACAACTCTGACTGAGTGACACAGGAGGGAGAAGACAAGAGCATGCTATGGTTTGGTCACATCCCTGTCTGAGTGTCCATCTGCAATACACAGGAGAAGCAAGGGAAGAGGAGCCTTTGCCCACTGCCACAGGCAGATCTTGCTTTCCTACCCTCCCCACTCCTCCCTGCCTTCTCCTTTCAGGCCTTTTTCACCTGTGTCCTGCATGGCCATACTGGGCTGTTGCAGGCCTTTTGGTGCCCATCACAGGCACCACCAAGATTCTGTTCCCTGTGACACGGCCACAGCAACACCAGGGCTGGTGACCAGAGTTAGTGCTCTGTCACTGTGACACAGCTATTATCTTCCTCCATTCAAGCAAGACAGAACAAATAAAAATAATAATAACCAAACAAAAACAACTGGTAATGCTGGGGAGGGAAATTAAATAGCTGTAGGAGCAATTTAAAGAACAGCAGCTCAGCAAAGGTTAAAGAGAATTAAAAGCTGCAGGTCTTACCCACTACATAATTTTAAAATTCTTTGTGGTAATTCATGCTGAGATGTGTGAGTATAAGTGTTAACTCTGAAATGAAAATGCCTGTTGAATTGAATAGATGTAATATTTCATGGCTTTGGAATTAAAGATGTCTAATGCCAAATCCGGAACCCACGAGTGGTTGACGTTTCAGGATGTTTCAGCTTGAGCTGCAGGACTTGTCTCTTTCTTTCTCCCAAATGAACTGAAGATTCTTCCAGGAACTGTCCTGTGCTGCACAGTTTGGTTAGGCGCTAGAACAAAATCCATAAATTAGCTTTCCTGTGCTTCATTCACCACAGACCATTACATCCTCTTTAATTGGCAGGATCAGAGGCAGTGGGCACAAACTGAAACACAGAAGCCTCTGTCTAAACATCAGGAAACAAGTTGTTGCTGTGAGGGTGACCCAGCATGGGCACAGGTTGCCCAGGGAGGCTGTAGAGTTCTGTCCTTAGAGATACTCAAAAGCCATCAAAGATGCAGGTTGGGGCAACTGGCTTCAGGTGGTCCTGCTTGAGCAGGAGGGGTGGACCAGATGCACTCTAGGAGTCCTTTTCAACTTCAGCCATGCTGTGATTCTGTGATATGTATGTATATTGTAGATTATAACAGCCAGAAACTTTCCATTTTGCATCCCTATATAATTTCCTGAAACTTTCAACAGTTTACACTAAAAATTTCCATGCTTTGCCTTAAGATGGAAAACGTTTTCTAAAGTATTTCAGTTATTTTTGAACACACTGTTATGCAAACATGTAACTGGAGTGCAGTGGCTTTTTATGAGAGGGGGAAATGGAGGAAGTAGTGTTAGGAAAATTTTAGCAGTCTTTTTCACCTTCATTAACTTCCATGTTGTACTCTCTTATGAGGCTATGGCAGCAACACTAGCACAGCCTGTGGAGGAGTGGTTCCTTGGAACAGAGGGAGGTGACAGATACGGCAGAGGCTTGATTCCCTAAACTGAGGCAGGGGATCAGGCATCCCAAGAAGTAGGACCTGGAGGTAGTGTGTAGTGGGAGGGTTGAAGCGTGGTCTGGGGTAGTCCCCATCGTGAATTTCAGCTCTGAGGAGCATCTTGCACTCCCATCACACGACTCACGTCGAGGAGAGAGGGTACAACCCTTGTTTTCACAGGGAGACTGGCTCTGTCCTGCACTCCAGCACACGTTAAAGCAGTTCTTACAGTTTTTAATGAAGAAACCTTTGATGCTGGAAGTGTTGCCTTCACTGTTGACTGAAAGCTGGTGACAGCATCAGAGCTATACCTTATGCTGCCTGTGTGTGCTGTCTGCTCCAGTATGACTAAATCATAAGCCACTAAAATACTTTGGCTTGTTCATGATCTTTAATGGTATCCTGAAGATGACAGCTGCATCTTCTGAGGTTTCTGTCAGCCTCAAGCATGCACCTACTCCTGGTGTGTGCCAGGATTTTTCCTGGGTCATCCCTACCCTGCAGTCACCCAGCATTTCTGAGCCTTTCCCAAAAACAGGACCCACAGTGCCCTCGAGAACATGAGAAGTGTTGCAGAGATAGGGATCAGAAAGGGAAAAAAAGGAAAGTAGTAAGACAATAAGGCATGAAGCAAAATTAGGAACCAGAGCATGGAGGAAGGATAAATGCAGTGATGCAGGAGCGGCAGATGCCCAAAGGCAGAAGCAAGAGCAGGAGGAGGCAAGCAACAGAACAGAGGGCAGAGCTACAGTAATTGAGGGAGGTAAAGCCAAAAGCCCCAAGGAATAGAGGCAGGAAAGTTTATAAGCAGTAGACATTCTTGTCCAGATCCTGCAGTGGTGAGGTGCGTTGTCCCTGGCTGTATGACAGCCACCCACCAAAGACACTCTATCACTGCCCTTCTCATTGGGGCAGGGGAGAGGAAAAGAGGAAAGGCTCAGGTCGAGATGAGGACAGGGAGAAATCACCAGTGACTGTCACAGGCAAAACAGACTCCTCTGGGGAAAAATCAATTTTGTAACAAAAAATCAAAGTAGGATAATGAGAAATAAAACAAAATTGGAAAACATCTTCCCCAAAACTCTCCCCTCTTCCTGGGCTCATCTTCACTCCTGGTTTCTCTACCTCCTCCTCTCCAGTGGCACAGGAGGAAAAGGGATGGGGGCTGTGGCAAGTTCATCACGTAATATCTCTCCTGCTCCTTGCTCTTGTTGGGGTTGCTCCCATGGGAGGCAGTCCTCCACAAACTTCTCCAACAGGAGTCCTTTGCACAGGGGGCAGTTCTTTATGAACAGCTCCAGCATGGATCCCTTCCATGGTGTGTAGCCCTTCAGGAATAGCCTGCTCCAGCATGGGTCCCCCATGGGGTCCTGCCTGCTCCAGAGTGAGCTCCACTCTGGCTGAGGCCACAGGTGCTTCCAGGAGCCTTCTCCAGCATGGGTTTCCCGTGGGGTCACAGATTCCTTTGGGCATCCCTCTGCTCCATTGTGGGATCCTGCACAGGCTGCATGTCTGTCACTGGGGACCTCCATGGGCTGCAGGGGCACAGCTGCCTCACCATGGGCTGCACCAGGGGCTGCAGGGGAATCTCTGCTCCAGTGCCTGGAACGCCTCCTCCCCTTCCTTCTGCACTGACCTTGCTGTCTGCAGGGATGTTCCTCTCGTATATTTTCACTTTTCTCTCTGCTGCTGTTGTGCACATTTTTTCCTCCCTTCTTGACTATACATTGTGGTTCAGGACTGGTATTCTCCAATTCAGTAATCCTGATAAAACCACACCGCTACTCTCTTCCCTTCCTGCTACGGCAGGATAGAGTTGAGAATTGGAGGCACAAAAGTTGAAAATCATGGCTTGAGATAAGAACAATTTACTGGAAACAACAATGAGAAAAGACAACGAACAGTAATAACGACAGTATTAATAACAAAAAGCATGAGGCAAAGAAGTTATTTACCTGGAAAGCCATCATCAAATACTGACCAACTCTTTCCCAGTATGTTTTCTCCCCACTGGAAAAGGATGCCCTCCTTCTTGGAAAGAGTCTCTTTACCCATCCCTGGCAATGACATGAGATGGTATTGAATAAAATCAGTGTCTGGCCATGCCCCCTCAGCCACACCTCCTCTCAGCTATTGCAAACAATTAACCCTGTCCTTGGCTGAAACCAGGGCACTGTTATCCCAGGGGTGCTACCACTGTCGCTGATGGGCTCAGCCTTGGCCAGTGGTGGGTCTGCCTTGGAGCCAGATGCCATTGGCTCTGTTGACCACAGGGGAAGCTTCTGAGCAGTTTCTGACAGAAGCAACCCCTGTAGCGCCCCTCAAAAATCTTGCCATGCAAAGCCAATACGAAAGAACATAAAAATCTCCCAGCTCTTATTAGATAATTCTCTATTGTTTTGATGTTCTGGAAATGGCAGGAAAAAAAAGTGTTAATTCTGCTGTGGTATTAATTACTGCCACAACATATTCTGTCAAAGATAATAGAATTATGCTCCTGCAGTTTCAGAAGTGGCAGGTGAAGTTATCTTCCAGTCTCTGGTGATGCCAAAGGGTAGCATTTGGCCTTGTTGTAGAGTGCTGTCTCAGGACCCAGGGTATTCCAGATAGTTTATGTAAATTTCCACTGTACAAGTCAGCAAATGTATACTTAAAGTTAGGCAATGTCAGTGTATCCTCAGGAGCACTATTTTCTTTTTGCACATTGGTATGCTCTGTTCCAATGCCAAAGGCCCACGGTACTAATTCTTCTGCATTTCTTATGTAGTAAATAGCCTGGTACCTTGTTGCAGTGAAATGAGATAATGTAGCTAAGTAGTTAAGGAAATGTGTGATATATCCAGCAATGTCAATGTGTGCCCTTGCTCTCTATGAGTTCTTGTTATGTGTGTTTGCTTCCTTTTCCCTAACTGAACAGCTAGGAAAAGCTTTTTTTCTTCATTTCAGCTGGGGAATCAAAGAGCACTGAATTTTTTGTTAGCCACATTGTTCTTTTGTCTGCCAGTGGCTACTGAAATTGGAAATATTACGCATCATAACACAGCAGGCCATATAGCCTCAGGTGAACATACAGCCACCACTGTGAGTCTGTGTATCGATTTTATTACCATGCTTTCTTGAAGAGCTGGTCTTATATCTGTCAGCTGCAAGGGACCTCAGGTGATAATGACTTGAACTTTGTGGGTTTCTTATTAAAAGCCTGTGGCACTCAGAATGTCTTTTTGCATTTAATTGATATTTTGTCAAATTTCTCTCATCAAATATTGCTGATTTGTCTTACTGAATTTGCTACTGATGTAATCACACAGTTGCAAATACAAAACCAAAATATGTGGCATTATTTTCAGTACTGTATGTGTATTGAGAGCTCTGGTATTGGGTAGGGTGCATCACAGATATCCATGAAAGATTCTTTGATCTGTCTATACTAATAAATAAAACAAGGCCAGAGACCACTGTCATAACCTTAGGGCCCAAGGGTCTTATGGGCATCCACTGACCACTGTAACTTCTCTGGACTTTTAAAAAACAGTAATTTTAGATTTTTTTTTTTTTTTTTTTTTTTTTTTTTGGCCTGTAGGGTGTGAAAGGACATGAAATCTGTTATCTACCAGAGTGATGTTTTATGGCATGAATCTGTGGGAATGTGTTGCATGAAGTCTTGTGGCAAGAAGAGTGTTTGAGGGTACAGCGCTGACTGCTGCAAAGTGTAGGGTGGGGGACACGCAACCCACTGCATTCTTCTCCATGTGGCCTTTTGGGAATGGTCCTGGCACAAGTTATCCCCTGAAATGAGCCCAGTCATTGTCTTGGAGAACTCTGACTGGGAAAGGCAAAAACCCTGCCAGGGAATATGCTAGCAATTATGCACTGCAGAAGGCTGGCGGTCCCATGCAGTGCTCAACTTCACTGCCTGGCACTTTTGCATTTAACAGCATGGATATGTCCTGTGTTTTAAAGAATGTCTGTCAGTAATATTATGGGATGAGGTTATAAACAATTCTCTTACCTCTAACTCTTCTCAGTCCCCCTGAGACTATATGTGAAGCTTTCTCATTTTTGTATTGCTTTCTACAGCACAGGACCATGTAAGCATTGCCACTTCAGCTCAGCCAGTGGTGTACTTGCTCTGTGTTAATGGTTGTTATTATGTTGGCCCTTTTTCCCTTGAACAATTCAACTGTCCTTGCTGTTAGGAGACATTTCTCTAGATCTGTCTCCCTCAAGTATGCCTCCTGCAAACTGGACTATTTTTCCCAGAGACAATCCTAAATTCAGTTATGGAATATTTAATGTCTGTAAAATTACACATATTGTTTCCAGTTCTGAATATGTGTTCAGTCTTTATTCAAATTTTAAAATTTGTGGATAAAATGAAAGAAAACAACAAAGCAAAGCAAAAATATTCTAGTAGTTCTCACTTCTTATGTAGTCATGGTATAACATATTGTAATACAGATGGAAGATGACTTCGGTCTGCTGCTATCCTTTAAGCACCCTTTAAGCAAGGGTCTTCATAGAATAGCTGTGGTAGAAAGGCTTACTATAACCATCAAATACAATATCTATTTACTAATTCTACTGATGAGATACAAAAATGTGATGGTATTTTGCAAGAAATGCAGAATCAATAATAATTGGTTCAACTACACTAGTGCGATAGTGTCTTTGTCTACTGATTAAAGATTGATGCAGATTTAAGTGAATACAATTTGCCACCTTTATATACAAATACATACGTCATTAAGTAAAGTATTGGAATGCTTCCAGTGTAAATACACCTAAGAAAAAAGTATGGAAAGTATCTGTAAGGGATGATATCTCCGAAATTGAGATATAGTAGTTATTGACGGTGTGACCTCTTGTAAAATTAGGAATATTAATTTAGAAGATCATACATATAACATTAGGTTTATAGTACTGATTTTTTTATATTCTGCATTTATATGTCTTCTACATATATGATGCTAATTTTTCCTGTATTTTTCTGTGAAATGGTGCTGTTACATCAATAAGAGGGGAAAATCTTTAGGTATCTGCATAGGTAGTAAGAATGAGATCGAGAGGTCAGACCTTGTAAATAACCATGCTGTGACCTAAGGCACCAAGTTGATTCAGTAAGAAATTGATTAGTTGATATTTCTGTAGTCTCATTCTGTCCGGAGATATCAAAAATCTTGCTCAGCTGCTCTGTGCTTCAGGCATTACTTACAACAGCAATGTCATTCTCATATCTCTTATCTTCCTCAAGGTAGGATAGTTAGAAAAAAATTACTTCAATTTCAATTTTTTTTCCCATGGCTTTCCACTATTTTTCTCTTCTAGTTTTGTTGTCTGGGTTATGGTTTTGCTTGCCTATACAAAAATAAGAGAAAGCTTATTGTTTTGCTTAAACTGCAAGAAGCTTTCTGGCTCTTTTTCCTTGCCTTTCTATTAAAGAACCCTGGGGAGACTCTAAGGCTAATTTTTGACCATAACAACAAAAATCCTGCTTTTTACTGTAATACACCATGGGATTATCTTAGGAACTCATGACTCTGGGGATTTAGTCTTTAAGACTAAGCACTGATTATCACTAAAACTCAAGATAAAAACAATTCTGTTGATTTAGAATAAGCTCTGCCCTCCTAGAGCTGTAGAATAAGACCAGTAAGCTGAATATTAGCCAGCAGGAATTACTATGGTTTTGCATATATAGAATTATTTAGATTATCTTCTGAGACGTCTTTATCTTGATGAAGGAAACTGCAATTAGTAATTCAGAAAACTTCACAGCTAAGCCTCCTTGCTTGCCTCCCCACACTAATTGTGGTTTCCTTATCCTGTATGCTCTCTTTATGTTTCACTGACTCCTTCCAAGCCTGTCTTTACATATCAGGCTTTTCTGCTTCAGCATATTCCAGGATTCTGCCCACTGGAGAGGCTGAGCCCAAGAAACAGCTAAATGTGCATCCTTCGGATGTCAAATGTAAACGGGAACGGTCTTGCCTTGTTTACTCTTAACAAGCCTTGACAGTGGCCCCTTGCAAAAAAGACAAGGTTTTCTTAGTAAATGTGTTCTTGAAAAACTTGTTTTGATTGACAACAGCGACAATACCCCTAAGGGATATCATACTGTAATGGAGCTCTTGCCTGCTTTTCACACAGAACAGGAGTAATGTGTGCTGGGGCACCTGACTGGATGCTCCTTTCTTTCCAAATAACTTCTTGGGGGTTTTTTGGTTTTTTTTGGGTTTTTTTGTTTTTTGCTTTTTGGGGGTTTTTTTCTGTTTCTTTTTGTTTCTAGAAAGCACAAAGGCTGTTAAAACCGGCTTTGGAGAGGTTCCTGTAAGGTGCTAGAAAAAGTGTAATTGAGATAGTTCTGTCACCTGCATATTTGTCTTTTTCTCCTTTTTAAATAGAACAACATTCCTGGTATTGCAGGTTTATCTTTTGCAATATATATTAGTTAGCTGCTTATTTTTGCAATGTGTTGTATCAATACATGATCATCAAAAGTGACATTTGTGTCAATCTGTCACAATAAATACAGTGATAATTTTATCATTGTCTCTATTGTTAGAATGCGTTCAGGGCAGGGCTGTAGCATCTCTACTTCTGAAAAAAATGTCAAACATGAAATGCCTTGTGACTCATAAACCACTGCATACAGCATATGTATGTGGGTATGGTACATATATATGCCGCAAGGACATGTATTTATATTAACATGCTGTAATTACAGTGAAAGATATGTCAGTATTTCCAGTGTAAACATCATTTTCAGGATTTATTACACACCGATAGGATTAGATCCTAGATAGAATTTGGTGAACAAGGCCTCAGCCTGGGTAGCAAATCCTTCTATAGTTTTCTTTCTTTAAAAAAATTGCTTCATAATGTATACAAACACAGACAGAAACAGATGTTTGCAAAGTTTTTATTTGTGATGCTGTAATTAAAAACCAGTACAGGTTTAAGAAGTTTGCTTCAGAGAAGTACCTAACCTAAAAAAAAGGAAAAAAAAAAGGAGGAAAAAAAATTTATGACTCACCTTGCCCAGCATGGTCTACTTTCTTTTTAGTGTTTCAGGTTTTGTTTTTCTTTTGATAGTGAGGAACTATCATGTCTACCCTTTTCTTCCTTAGCTGTTCCAGCCTTCCAGGAGACTGAGAACTGCAAGCCAACTGATGAACTGCAAGCCTTGGTGAAATTGGAATGGCATGTGAGATCTGGTTTAAACTGGAGTTGTAAGTAAAACAGGGCCTTTGAGACAGGCTTGTTATTGTCACTTTTGGTACAGATGGCAACTGATGATTTAAAGCCAACCGTCCAGCAGCAGCTAGGGTTTTGGGCAATGTCTGTATGATGAATACTGAAAAACTAGAGCATAACTTTAAAACTTCGTGATTCTTTACCACAGATGTATATCTATATATATACACACAAACAGTTAAATAGATGTAAAAAAACTCACAAATCATCCTTTGTATAATCATGTTATATATAAATATAGTAATAATAGAATGTATTGATTCAAAATGTAGATTTTGTAAAGAGTTTCCTTCATGCCATCTGATGTACTGATTAACTTCTTCATTAAGTTTAATTGAAAAAATAGGGTGGAAAGATCTAATATCTGCTTGCATTAAAAACTTTTTTCAATGGAAGGTTTTCCTGTCATATAGAATGAGAATTCTAGGACTAATGCCCTTTAACTAAAACCAATAGCACAAATTTGCTCTGATTATCTCAAGAAGAACAAACAAAGCACAGCTATATTCTTGAGATTATAATCAAAGTTGCAGGTGTTTGCTCTGAAGCTGTAGCAAAGGAAAAACCACAAACAAACACACATTATTTATTATCCACGCAATAGAGATGTTGTAGAGTGTGTTTTGTGGTGATTGGTTTCCATACTCCAAGTTAGGGTCTCGAGATCTGGTATATTCATTTATGCAATCATTATGAATGGAGAAGAGGTAAACTACCCTGACAGTGAGAGCTGACCTTTCAGTTATTTTCCTCAAACCTGAACTATCCATTTGTCAGCCATGGTATATGAATCAATCCCTTTCTGTCTACACTAAGGTACAGCAAGCCTTCAGTCTGGAAAAATTAAGGTGAAAAAAGGTCATCAAATCTCTTTATCTGATTGTAGCCAAGAAAATTGCTGAAAGTGAGCAAGTATGCCTCAGGCACATTGGTGATTTTTCACAATGCCATTCAATAGAACCTTCGAATTTGGTGCAGTTATAGATCATGGACCTGAATTCACGCACATACACACACATAAAGAAGGAAAAAAAAAAAGAGAAAATTCAGATTTCAGTGAGACTGTTCCTTCACAGGACAGTCAATGATTGTGAATCAAACAAACTTGGTTTTGTTTGCCATTTCATCTTTTTAGTCTTTCAGTGTGTCTTATTTTGTAACCTCCTCTTGGTCTTGCTTTATTTTTATACATTATTATTCTTATATTTATCTATACTTAAGCAATATAAAGACACCCATAGAAAAGCTGTACGAACACATAAAATTAATTAGATTTACAATTCCAAATGATGGCCAGCAAGCAGCATCGCAATAATCCCACAGAGAGAACAAATTAAGTCAGCTAGCCAATAAATCAGAACAAGGAAATGATGTTTTCTTTTTCACCTCCAAGGAATAAAATCTGAACTTGCCCAAATGCTTTGCCATATAAATGACTCTTCAAAGATGCTCAGAAGATCATGATGTTTGACTGGGTGGTTTGTTTTTTTTTAATAAATAAAATAATTAAACATATGTCTAATTTTTGTGTATGTTATGTGTCCCAGAAGGTATGACCTTGTTAGCTATCAAGACTCAAATATCTCTGATGTCACTAATATTTATCTTGTTCCAACCAAGAAAATAGCCACCTATTTATTAATTGGTTGAATCATTATCAATAATTACAGTTGTGCTAATGTTGCCTGTTAGCTTCTACAAGACAATGGGTGATGAATAATTGCATATTGCAACTGCGAATGGGTGACCAAAAGCTAATGTTCTTTGTCAAAGCACAGGGCACAAAAATCCTTTCTCATCATCTAATAATAATGTCTTGCTGTAGTCCCAGATAAGCTCTTGGGTAAAAGGACCATAATTTTCTTTATTCACCTAAGAAACAGGGCCCCGATCTGGTTGACTTCCACATCCCAAATTTAGCCCACCTTGTTTTAGGGCCCTAGTGTTCCGCATGTCTTAAAAGCCTAATGTCCTCCTGACACAGTCTCACTCCCATTCCTATCCCGGAGTAGACAGACAGACACAGATATCTGCAGAATATAATTCAGATTTAATATGTGTCCAAATACCAGCATTTGTGTAAATTACTATTTTACACTAGGTGTTGGGAGTTAGAAAGAGGAATCTTGGTTTTCTTCAATATAAATGTTACTACTAATGAGAAAATGTATAATATGTGCCATGGAAAGTAATGTAACTAGCTTATACTATTTTATGGTTGTTTAAGACCTAGTGGAATTACTGCGTCTTCCTATAATTTGTAAAATGAGCATTTGGAAACAAAGAATTGACATTTAAGGCAAAAGTACTTCTTCTCTGACCCAGGGCCCTTTTTTTGAATTCAAAACAATTGTAGCAAATTTGAGAGACAAAATTTGCCAAGGTTAATAACAAAAAGTGATAGCCAACACTAAACTCTGTTTCTGCCTGCATGGATGGACTGCTATCCAACTGCATCTTGAATACGATTAAAAACATAATTTGACTTTGAAATCCAAACGCATCTAGCACCTTCCTCCCTAGAGGATCAAACCAGATGTGCCTTGTTTTTATCCTTCTGGCAGCTAAACATAATTTCCTAGGTCGACATCCACAGAAATCCTGTGACATCTTAAAAAGTAAATTTCATCAGGGTAAACACCTCTCTAAAGCATTAGACCAATGAAATTTTAAACCCCATCTCACAAAGTTATATTTCACAAAAGTGGAAAGCAGTTTTTATTCCTTTTTGCTGCAAATTTTGTGAACATATGGTGTAATGTGGAAACACGGATAGTCAGAACAGTTAGCAGTTGCTGTGGTACTGCTGGCTTATTTCCACTTTACAAATTCATACGAAGCTAAAATATCACGCTGGTGACATATGCTTACCGGCTCTCCATTTACTGCCTGCAGCTATGGGCTCCTGTATTCTAATGGTAATTCTACAATCTGTTCACTGACAGCTCAGGGGGCCAGATGATATGCACACTACTGACAGGGACATCACTTTCATGAAACATTTACTTCTCTGCACCTGAATATTGGAGTAATCATATAGAGAGTCGACACACCATGAAATAGAGTTAGACTGAAGATTCTGAGAAGAAAATAGCAGACTGTCACTCAAAATAAAGTTCATTTTATACCCAGCAGAGCTAGGTTAAAAGACATTTCCATACACTGAAAATGCTTTCCATCCTTAAAGCTGCAGTTTAAAAGAAAAATGTTTTCCCCATATTTTTCTTCGGTGGCTCCAGGGATAATTACACTCCAAGACTCGCATTTGGGAATGAAGTCAGAATTACAGTGGGTGGATGGGCACTGAAAATTCAACCTACCACACTCTCAAGAGCACCACTGAACTACCTGTGAGCAGCTCCATTTTATCTGCTGCCAGGTTGGCTGAGGTTTGAACACACGAAGGCCATTTGCACGAAGCCATCCCTCAGATCCCATCTTCCCACCTTACTGAGGCAACGCACAGGTGCAGCTGAGCTTTCGGTGGTGGATTGGTGCCCAAAGAAATGCAGAGCCAGGATGGGATTAGGCGGCTGGTGCTGGGGAGATACATCCATGAGCAGCTACAGGAGTCAAGGGACGCGCTGTGGGATTGGGATCAGCTGCTCAGAGCGAGGGCTGCTGGGCTGGTGTTAAGCAGGCACAGGCAGGGTTGATAAGAGGCATATTCAGGTGAGACCTGGCAAAATGCATAATGCATTGCACAAATGCTATATTGTACAGAAAAGGGTAATGACAAATTCCCAGGCAAAAGGTTAATTTAAATATGCAAAAATTTGAGAAAAGGCCTAAAAGGCCAGGTAATATTTTATCAACCTTTGTCATTCCCACCAGAAGACAACAACCAATTATCTAGTATTATGAAAGAGAAATGGAGCAGTAGAATAAAGAAAAAAAAAAAAAAAAAGGTTATTCCCTTACTAATATAAACAGGTCAAGGATAAACATGTAGTGTGTGAGCCAGCAGTTGGTAAGCATGGAAATCACCTTTCCAGCACCCATATTACCTGTGAATAGAAATACAGTGTTGACATTAATATATTTGCTATGACCTGGCCCTTGTGAAAGTAATTATGAGCAGATGGGAGTAAAGTTAAAAGCTGGACCAGAAGACACAGAATGAAATACTATCTGAAAAAATAAATAATGAGAAAAAAAGAGATAGTATGAAATCTCTCTGCATTAGTGTACCACTGAACATGAAACCTCACATGAATTTAGAGGGGAAACACACAGAAAGTAAAATGGAGATTGCTGAGAAGGAAAGCTTGTGATTGCCACTGCTGGTGATCAAGAATCCTCCCTATCAGTCCCTTGTGACAGTCCATTGAAAATCTGATTTTTGCTGCAGCGAGGAAAACTGCCTTGATTATGCTCTGTTGGAGTTATCATATGCTAGAACAATGATGTCTGGTCAGACATTATCAAAACAATGTCTTATCAAATATCCATGTACGTAACTTGAATCTTTATAGATACTTTTCTAATAACCTCTTCTGTGGTTATTTCATTGCTTTTCCAGATTCTGATTTTATACGTATTCTCAGTAGATAGATTGCATAAAAAACAGTCAATGCTATTAATGTCAAGTTAAAAAGAGTTTATTTTATAATACCTCATATTCTTAAGGATTTTTCTCGTGATATCTCATAATAAACTCACATTTCTTGTGAACAAGGAAGGGCTACCAGAGTTTGCTTTTTAGGAGATCTTTCAGCTTGTTTCAGAATGACAACTGTCATTGTATGATTTTGGAATGATCACAGGGATCACATGTTCTTGAAAAGTCCTGTGTCTTAGGTTTAAACAGCTTTCATTTCTGTTGTAAAAATGTAAGACAAGCAATGTACTTTGGATATACTGATTAGCACTTTTTCCACCAAAAAGTCTTAATATGGAAGGGTTTTTGCATGAAATGGCTTGTTTTGTAGAAAACTGAAATATCAGGATTTAGTTTTTGAAAAAATACTTTGAATAAACAGGAAAAAATAATTTTACATAGTTGAACAGTTATTTCTAAACAAAAATTAACTAGAAATATTAAAAAACCTTCAGTAGTTGTTTTTGCATTGTCTTGTTCAAGCAACGATAAAGTACATAGAGGAATAATTGAAAAAAACATGTTTTTCCCTGAGAAAATACTTCTGTTTTTAATAAAATATCACACACACAAAAAAAAAAGGACATAAGAATACTTAATAGATTGAAAGATACCTACTTTTAGTCTATTCCAACGATTCAGAGAAAATATATAACATTTTCAACTAAGTATAGTAGCTACATTTTATAGGGTTACCTGGAAAATTTTTCTGCTTATACAACAGCAGGGATGGCTTAAGGCAATGGTACCATGTGGCTGGAGCCTGCTACAGGATGTAGCAAAATGCGTACACACATTTTATTCTTTCATGGAACATTTATTTATATACATCCTGTTTTTATTTATCCAAATTTACAGTAGTATCTTAAAATTTTGTGGTAAAGAGTGCTGTTATCTTATAATAAAATAAGATATCCTCTTCTTGTGTGAAAAGATGAGGAGATGGAGCACAAAATCTCTTCATTATTTTCCCGCAATTCTGTTTCTTCTAACTGCAATACAACTTTTTTTTTTTTAAATTTAAATTGCCTGACGCACTTCCTTGCAGTACTTCCTCTAGAGTGAGGATGAAAAGGGAATGGGTGAATGCCATGAACCTGCTGTCCCAAACCTGGAATGAAGGGTAGCACTGTGACTGTATTTTTATGAGGCAATTAATTTTACATCTCTGTTGCATCAGACTTTTTAAAACTGAATTGCAGTTTGAATTTCAGGGATTAACATACTGGAGTATAAAGTGTGAAAAATAAGATATTTTGCTGTGTCATTAAGAAGACTCAGGTGGATTTTGAAGAGAATACCTCTCTTCACTCCAGTATCCCTGAGACACTGGGGGAAAACACAGCTTTCTACCCAAAATATGCAGACTGCTTATATTCGAACTTTTTACATTTCTTTCTATGATATGACACACCTTTTTTTTTTTTTTCTTTGGATCCTTTTGTCAATCTGTTGGACTAATTAAAGAGGAAAACATATGACATACACAGTAATGCAAGGGCTAATCTCTTTAACATGCACTCTAGGGAATGTTGGAGCCACCTAACTCTTTACCTTTGTGTACCTCCTCAAGCCTCCCACAAGCGATGCAGCCAGATGGTGGCACGTGGATGGAGTTTGTTTGTGCCCACCACTGTGCTCTGACATGTCCCTGCTCTGGATATTTGTCACTGGCAATGACTTTTTCACTTGCTTTCTCATCCTCTTCTCTCAGCACTGGAGCTTCACAGACTGGAATTGAAGTCACTCGGGTGCAGCCAGCAGAGGCTTTTCCCTAATGCTGTCTGATGGCGAGTCCTGCACTGAGCCTCTCCCCTGAAGGGGAACTGATGGAGTTGCTCTGTCCCAAAAAGCACGCTTGGCAGCTCCTTTCTGCCTAAAATTTTCCCAGGTCACGCTTGCACTGGCAAATGTTGTGGACTGACGGCTTCACATCAGTGCTGCTCCAAGACTTCCTTTCTAGCACTCAGTCCTTAGTGCCTGGACAGTGAAACTTGAGGATGGTGCCTCGTTTACAGTTTGCTTTTTCAAATATATGTTCTGGAGTCTCTGAACCTTTCAGGCTATATCACCGCTTCCATGAAATTGGTGTAGCTTTATGAAATGGGTATGGCTTTGAACTAAGTCACTTATGAAGGCACCTTTGTTTTCATCCCGTAGAAAATGTAAGGTAGACATTGTTTTAATCGAGTAGCACTTTTTCTAATAATTTTTTAAGTCTTCTTTCAGAAAGGGAATTAGTGGTAAGTACAACATATTTGGATCCTAAATGTTACATACAAAATGAATGCTGCTCTTTATTTCTGCACAAGTTGCTGAGGCTTCTGGGTGCCTGGGTTGTTTTGCAGAGGACAATTTGCCTCAGATGCTTCATGGCACAGAACACAGCTTTTACCTCTGCTCTGGGCAGGCAGCCTGTGAGAGCTGGGAGAGGACTGTGCACGACTTTTGTGAACAACCACCACTGCATGGCAGTCCAGGCACCCGGCAGGCACCCGCAGGAGAGGCTCACAGTGAAATTTGGCTGTTTCCTGGTTAGGAACAGAAAGATATCAGCTAACTTCCATGATAAGTGTATTCTAAATAACTTGTCTCCTTTGCATTACCACCTTGATGTTTGAATATCCTTTTAGTGCCCTATTTAAGTTATTACAGATCTTCTTTGGGGATGAGCATCCAAACCAAGCAATACCTGACCAAAGGTATTGTAAATGTCATCAGGGTTAAACGGCCCATGCTGTTCACCGTGACATCATGACTCAAAAATTACTTTTGATATGGGTAAAACAAGTAAACCTTGAAATCAGATAAATACTAAAATATAAAGTTAAGATATAAAGCAAGAATCCCTTGCACTGAGTGTTTTGTCAGAGTCTTTTTGATTGTTTGGAGACACCTGAAATGCTCTGTTTGTCTAGAGGTTTTTTTACCAGTGCTTGGCTGCTGATTCAGTGGTATCAAAGGAGCCTTTTTACAGGCCAGGGATTATGATGTCACATCACAATCTTTATCTGCCCATTTCTACTCAACTTCCTATTTTCCTTTTTCTCCAGCTGTAGGTCAGAAACATACAAATGTTCCTTTTCCTAATGGTGAAATCCCAGTCTATGACATGACATATATGTGGCACCCTCATTCACCTTGAAACTGAAAGGTCTTTCTACTTTTATGCCTTCCTTTCTGGTAAAAGTTGACAAACAAAACAGCATTAAATACTCATCTCCTCTTTTCCAGTGCTTGTAGCAGGAGCATATATTTTTTCTCTTTCCCTTTTTATTTCCATTAGAGATTTTTGTTATTGTTCTCTTATTTATCCCCAGGGATACCTCTATATGTGGACTCAGTATGTGTCTTTTTCCTTTTTTCCTGACTGTACAAATTGGATTTCTTCATGTTTGTTTTTTGGTGATTGGAGAGTGTTACTAATGCTCATTTACTCCAGTTCTTGGTTCTGCTCTTGTATCAATGATTCTATTTTCTTTACTGACAACTTCGCTAAGTGCAGCATCCGTTCACTGAATTTCATGCTGGGCACAACATAAAAAACCTCTTTCCTTATAAAGTGATTATTTTTTGACAACACACATCAGAAAGACAGTACAGAATAGCTAACACCCAAACTAATTTCTTCAAACACTTCTCCAACCAAATTAAATTTGCATATTTGGGTATAAAATGATAATAAAACAAACAAAGTTCTATTAATTCATATAAGAACCTCTACTCTACAAGCTTAAGCTCTAATTCATACTTCTTCCTTTTCTAAGCCAAAAGTTACAATGAAGAGATGCTTTTATGGACCCACTGATTCTGTGCCACCCGTTCTCCATCAGAACCAGAATGGATGCACTTTCTCCAGCATTGCACTCCTTGGTTCACATTGCCACTTTGATGAGTCAAGCTAGGCTGCTCTGGCTACCCTGGATAGTCCCATTGCCTATTCTGGAATACTCTACCTTTTCTTAGAATAGGTCCTCTGTCCAGCTATGACCCTGGGAGGTGTCAGGTGCCACTCAGAGGGTCACTTACTGGTCGCTTCAGACCTGGAAGGGCTGCTCTCAGCACACAGAGTCCAATGGCTCCACTGTCACCTTCACCTTCTGCTCACATTATGGCTTATCCCAAACGTGGTAGAGCCACCGAATGGCAGGAAGGTGAAGCCCCCTGTGCTCAGGGTTTGGACCCCCTTCACTGGCGTGCAGCAAACTCAGGCCATCTGCAGTGAGATGCCTCTCCATGTGCAGGGAGGCTCCATGTGGACAGCAGGCTCATTTACATATGTCAAAGTAGCATCAAGGTTTTTATTGGAAATGTTAATGGACAAAAAAAAAAAAAATGGCAGTAGATTTTTAAGAAGCAAGAAGTTAAGGTAACTCTGGGACCATGTGGCCCCTACAGAGTCATCCAAATTCATTGCAATTCTGCTGATTTCCTTACCAGTTTATCTACAGAGAGAAATAATTTCAGACTCTGGCATAGTAGTTCAAAGAGGAATAGCTGTTCTTGCAACCCTGTGAAGTGATGCACTTAATTTAGAACAACGGCATATTTTGCAATTAGATCTAAAATAAAGTAAGCAAACTGCATAAATTAGGATTTCTCTAAAATATGAGAAATCATTTAGTGAGTTAGGTCTGGCCTTTTTAGAATGGCTTCTTCTACAGAAAAACTTGTATCAGGTGTGACTTTTAATCCTAGATTGGGTAAGATCTTGAGTAAGGTACTCCTTTTTCTGTTAAAATTCTCTTTTTTAAAAAATTATTTTTCTAAATCCTTATTGTTCAAATGGCTCATACAGTAGATGGCTTTGAGACTTAGAAAGTCAGTATTTTAAAATAACTGCTTATAATATAACATAATAATTTAAGCATTTAGGACTTGAAAACCATTCCCTTTAGAGCCCTTGAGAAAAATGTTATATATATGCAAAAATGCAGATGTTAGTAGGAGCAGCATGTACATATCCAAGAGCAACATTTGGCCCCCTTAAGTCAAATGAAAAAACTTTCACGCTTACATGCACACTCACAAACCCACCCTGCTGTGAAACTAGATATCATTTTCTGATTAAATGCTTACTCAGTCTGTCTGTACCACAGAGTGACTGCAATAGTAATAAAGCTCTGATGTGGCATAGATTAAACCTTGAGGACCTTGTGGTGGTGCATTTCTAGATAATTATATAATCAATGAAAGTAACACCTCTTACAGAGCAAGTTTTGTCTTAGGATTTTAGGTTGTGCCAGCATGCAAGGTTTAAATCTGAAAACAAAACAATTTAATTTTGTGGAAAAATGCAGTTATCTCATGGAAATGGACTTTCTGCTGTGTTCTATTTCTTTTATGGAATTGAAATTATGGATGTCTTACTCTGTGCTTGCTATAACAAATGAAGGTGATCCTCAGTAGAGCAAGTGCGAACGAAGAGAGAATGCAGAGATTGTGGGTAAGGTCACAGGTACAGACTCGGGGCTATTGTCCAGTGTGCAGCATTAAAAAAGGCAAATCCTGGTTTCTGCTGAGGGGCAAAGGGGCAGCAGAGGGGTGAGGAGCCCCCTGTCTGCCCCCACGCCTGGATTCTTGCTGCAGAGGCTGTGAGCATCCTGCTGTGGTGCTCCCTGAGCCGTGGGGCTCCAATGCACCTGGTGACTGCAGGGGAGAGGGGGAAGGAGCTCTCTGGTGTCTCTGGTCTCCCTTGTCCTCAGCTGGGCTACGAGCCATGCACTGAAACCTTTGGGGGTGGTGGAACATCCCTCCCAGTGTCCTGGGGAACTCATCCTCCCATAGCACCTCCCTTTGTGTCCTGCAGGACAATCTCCTGCAGGCAGGGGCAGTCTCAGTATGGACAGGGGAGTTTTCCAGGAAGCTGGAAAGGCATCAGGAGGTGGGCACTTTCCTGTCTGGTACTTTTTCTGAGCTGATATCTTCTCTGGCACTTCTGTGAAATTCAGAAATTTTATTTGCATGTTTTCCTGCTGGAGAAAGTCACTTTAGTGGATGATTGAAGGCAAAATTTGGCAGTTTTAATACTTGCTAATCCAAATTTTATGAGCAAAGCTTTTAAATTATCTAAGTCCTACAGTTTAAAACGAAAGATTTCAAGTCAAAATTATGTACCGTGTCTAGATTTATCTTTGTTCTAAAAGAATAAGATAATCAAGAGGATAAAAACATATATATTTTAGCTAATTAAAAAAGATTGAAAATCTTTTCATTTCATCTGGCCTGTTTTTTCC
Source organism: Acanthornis magna (assembly GCA_036785705.1). Taxonomy (NCBI): domain Eukaryota; kingdom Metazoa; phylum Chordata; class Aves; order Passeriformes; family Acanthizidae; genus Acanthornis; species Acanthornis magna. The sequence goes on along the minus strand of JAWUZG010000060.1, from coordinate 3,613,448 downwards.
AAACAATTCATTCACATACTTTTTTCCCCTCTAATTTTGAGACACTTTAGATAATGTCATGGTTAGGAACATATTTTGCCTGGTTCTATTAGAAAATATAGAATATTAAAGACTCTTCCAAGCCCTTTCCCCTACGTATGGACTCTTCCCAACCCAAATCCATCTCAGGATTAAATCTCATCTCCTCATGTTCTAATTTGTCCCAGGAAAAAAAGAGACCCCTGGTGTGGTTGTCTATTGTCCATTCTTCCCTGGTTCTGGCCTAAGATCAGAAAGGGTCCATGAAGGTTTTAGGCTTCACACTGAAAGCTCTTAGAGACCACTGGGTCTGAAACTGAAAAATGATGACTGAAAAATGATGTTAAATTGTGATAAATTTGATAATATGATGCAATTAGGATAAAGTGATGTTAAAAGGGAATTATAAATGCTATCCTTCAGGAGTGAAACAAACAGTTCAGTCACAACTCATCAGCTATTCCTAGGAGACATCTTAAACTGGATGTTTTGACAAAATATCACTAATATTGTTATTCTCAGTGACTAGCAGAGACGCTGATATAAGATTTTTAAGGGCCATCTGGTTTGTCCTATGGAAAAAAAAAGGAGATAATTTTATCTCTATTACTTTGACAGACCACTAATTTGTTTTTGATATAATTAATATTGGCTCAGCACCAGTGGCGCTTTATTAAATTTAGGGGAAAAATCTTCTTGCTTAAGACACTGAAAACCAGTTAAGGATCAAGATTACAGCTATTTTACTGGGATTTTCTATCACTGGTTTCAAGCACAAAATAGAATAAAAATATTTATAAATATGTATTGCAATATGTAGTGAAATTCAAACCAGAAGAATTCCTGTGTGTCTTCTCCTGCCCTTTAAATAATAATTTAGACTATCTGAGCAAAATGTATGTTTTTATAAAAATAAAGGCCCACTAAAAAACAGGGAGGAGCAAAATGTGGCATTTCTCACCACATCAGTTTAATTATAAAACAACACTTTAAAAAGGAAGTCATTTCCAAGATTTTTTATGTTGTGAATAGAAAAACTGTTCCAAAGAGTGATTCCAAATTATGCTCAGTTTCTGTCCAGAAGCACCTCAATAGTGGCCTCTCACTCTCCTTTGACTATCAAGGAAACCAAATTATATTCACCTCATTAAACTTACAGTGTACCACTCTGTTTGCCACCTTTGTCCTTCTAGGAAACTGAGGTAGAAAAGCTTTTAAAATGTTAGATGTCAAGAATCTGCTGTTATAAAAATTCCCCAAGCCTTCCACAAGACTCTCAAGTAATGACTTGCAAATTGACAGCCTTTATTTGATGTTCCATAGGCAGAACTCTTATTAGCCTTCCCATGGAAAAAACTTGTGGAAATAGAAACCCTTGTGGTGGTTGGTTGGTTGGTTGGTTGGTTGGTTGGTTGTTTATTTTTTTACCCAGGGAATTTTTTAGCAAAATCAGATCTTACACTGCTGTGCTAAACTGCCAGTTGAAGTCTTGATTGTACTGCAAAATGCATCAAAATTAAAACTTCAAATTAAATATGCTTTTCCCTTCATTCTGTTACTGCTATCTCATTTTGCTTTGGGAATATTAAAATAATTTTTTAAAAACTTGATATGAACAATTAATGAAAACAATAATTATTTGCAAAGTGCTAAACCAGCTGTCAAGAGGAGCAAGAAACTGTGAATGTAGATATTTCGGGGATGAACATGCAAAGTAATCATCCAGGTTCCCAACATGCAGAAACTAAGAATGCACCTGGAAAATATCTGTATACATTGGTAACAGGATAGGCTGGGGCCCATATCTTGCCAAACACCAGGTGAGGTTATGAGTTGCATCTCACCTGGAAGTAAGAACAATACTGGTTCTATTCTTCAGAGAGAATGAAACTACTATTTGGAGCTAAATTTCCCAGTTCTGAAGGAATATATATTTGTTTAGATTTAAAATATACAACTTCTGTGAATTTCAGAATGCTAATAGCTAATTACTAATGCTGATTCCCTTAATTACACAGATTATTAAGGAGTTGACAATATAAAAATATGGAAGATTTTTCGTGAGCACAAAACACATATAATGATGCCACATTATTGTGCTCTTTAAAAACCTCTACTTCTACTATTATGCTAGGTACTGCTTTCTACTGTGGTCTATTTCATAGATATAACATTTACCAGTTGGCAGGAGGTACCTGGGTAGCAAAAGAACAAAGATGAGAATCATGTACTGCTAGCTAGCTGCTGTAAATATAAATATAAAATAAAAAGAAAGTCAAGTGGTAATGCAATTAAATTACATATATTATTGAGTGACATGAAAGAATCCATTCTTCTAGTTATGTTCAGGCTTACAGAGATGAGGGATAACAACAGAGATGATCATGAATGAAGAAAACTGATTTCACACTAGGATGGGGAAAAAATCTGAGAAGGAATCATAAAGAAGGTCTTGACACATCCTCATAAATGAGAATTTTCACTGAGGACAAGAGTTTTACTTGCTACACTAAATAACCCAGGTGTTCTTCACTGAGAAACTCACCTGATTTTGCCCTAAGTGGTTTAAACTGCTGTTAAAAAATGAGTCACATGAGATCTGCTCTCCTCTACATTCTCTCTAGAAATTAATTAATTGCTAGAAAGATGACATTTTAATTAACAATGGAAATTCTTGGGGTTGGGTTTTCCAGGAAAATTATAGCATTTTTTGTGATAGGCTTTAGAAAAGATTTGCAGCTGGCATAAGATATTAATAAAAGCAGCTAGGATAAGGAAAGGCAGTATAAACATGATATCTGAGTCCTGATATTTTTTTCCCACAGACACAAAGCACAGTTCATCTTAAAATGGAAGAGAGAGAGTTCTGCACAAACCCTAGAGGTAAAGTCTCCTGACACACCTTTATCATGTAAATCATGGGCAACTGTCTGAGCTTTCAGGGTCCTTCACAGCCCGTTTCCATCCTACTTTCCATCCTCAGCAATAGGATTAGACTTTCATCACCAGTCCAATGATAAGGCCCTACCCAGTATTTAGTCCTTTTAGAACCTGCATTTATTCTTTCTCCATCATGCACACTATGGTCAGGAAAAAGTTCACAGTTCTTGTTTTCAGTTTCTCAGTGGAGTGTTTTTGTGCTAGAATCCAGGTTTTCTTCTGCTTATGTCCTTTGTATTTTCCTTGGGACAGGGAGCATCGATTCCTGGGTGTAGGTGAAGTGCACAGCACAACAGGAGCCTGTGCTTGAAAATTGGCCTTTCTGCTTCAGATTTTGGTTCCATGATCCCATTGACAAAGCAAGTTAAAGAGGCTTCTGCTGCCTGAAGCTCCACGCTTAACATCGTTCTGGTATTGAAAGTTTTTGCTTATGGGTGCTTCAACTACGAGTGCAGGCATAGCTTTGGGTAGCAGGATGGACATAGTTCAAGACGATTATAAACAATAATAATTGAATGAACAACAGTAAAATCCTCGTTGTTTTAGAAGGCCTCAGTTTCTATTGGTGGTAATTTTTCTCAGGGTTGAGCATGTGAAAAAAAATCTCCAAATATCAAATATAAAGAAAGGAATAAAGCAATGGGAGGAAGTAAAGTTTATACTGGTTCCCACAAATACCAGTGAACACTCTCTAAACCCCTAAAAAATTGTTTTCATCATCTTTATATTTCTATCAGTTTCCTATTTCTAAAAAGCTATTATTACAGAGGCGTCTTTTATGTATCTAAAGCATGGATTTTCTGATCTTAAGGTTACCAACTTAAAGGAAATGACACCAGTTCATGAAATGGAGACAAAAATTAGCAACAGTCAGATCTTGATTGGTGCATATGTATATGCCTGTAGAAAAGCAAGAGATTATTTTCTCAGTGCATTCTTCTTAGATAGCATAAATCTATTTTCATCCTTTCATGTTGTACTCACTTGAGCCCATGCACACTGGTGACTTGCATTATCATGAGATATTCTCTGGCTATCTTGGGAGCTGGAAAGTACTGCTGAGTGAACCCTTTCAAATTCCTCAACAGCGTACTCAAGCTGTTTGAGAATGAAAAGAAGTGTGCTTTCTGAATTGCAAAAGTACTGTCACAATGCCTGACATTGAACCTAACTTCGGTGCTTCCTGACTTTCAGAGCCAATGTCTATAGGTATAATTCATCTGATTTCAGTGGAATTGTGTCAGCAGAAAATATGGTCCCCAGTGCTTCACATTGCAACTTCCACCTTGTTTTAAAATACTGTTACACTTAAATTGCTAGACATTTTAAAGGCAAGAAAGAGAGGAAAATACATCAAGTCTGGATGGAATAAAGAGTTTGTGATTTGTACCCACAACCTGGATTCTCCAAAGTTTTCAGTTTACCACACCAGTGTTTCTTTTTCTTCTGCATACTGCGCCAACTTTGTCATGACTTGTTTAATTGGTCTTACCTCTCATGCTCCAACTTACTCCCCAAACTCTTTATCCTTTAATATAATTTCAAACCACTTTGTTACTTTGTTCTTGGTTCTGTGGTTGTCTTTGGTTGTCTTTTTTTTTTTTTTTTTTTTTTTTTTTTTTTTTTTTTTTTTTTTACTTTCTTGGAATTTACCTTTCTGAAACTCTTCATTCAGTATGGCACAGCTTCTTCCAGCCATCCCCAAATATTTGGACGGTAAGGGCTGGAGGCTGGTCCATTGCACTCTATTTTTCCTTCTCCTGTCTCAGAACCGAGGTCAGAGAAAGCACATATTACCAGATGTACTAATTATTAACTAATCCTAATTTATCTTTTAATTTCATTGATTTCGATCTAGATCTCCTTATATAGAGTCTGAAATGAATGATCATACATAGATTTTAACATTATTTTACTTTTATTTTTCCATGGAACAGTAGTAGTATTTTTGAGGGTTCATGTCATCATGATCTAAAAAGAACCAATTACAATCTCAGCTTTGACCTGATTTGGAGTAATTCTAAAAAAAAGTTTTAATTTTTAATGCTTTATTGAAGCAACAGGTTTTCCAGTCTGAAGTATTCTATTAGATCAGAAGATTTCTCTAAGCCTTTTGATTAAAATGACATTCATCACTTAGGGCAATATAGCATATGTTGAGGTGAAGAGCAGGTAAACTGATTGCTGTAACTACACAGTCCACAAAATAAAAATTGAACAATTTGCTGTAATTTAGAAAGATGAACATGATGCACAAAATTGTATCTTTTATTTGAAGGCCAGATTGCATGTCTCTAATCAGGACTTAAAATCTGAATGAGAAGAAATTTTACTATAATAATTTTCCGTAAGAGAACAAAGAAGTTATAAAAGTACCTAATACATCTCTTTGAAGACTTCGAGAAACTGAGTGGAGCTGCAGAGTAACAAGGGAAAGCTGCTGCTGCTGTTTATCTCAGGCTTGTTAAAATAAAAGGTTTTACAATGCACTGGATGCTTTTTTTCATGCAAAAAGTAAAAGATACCAAATATTTCCATATGCAAGTGTTTGGGGTCCAATTCACCTTCAGTAAACTTCTTTGGGTTTCAGTGAAGCTGCACCACAGATGAATGTTATCTTTGCTCTTCTCAGTTTCCCCACACATCCTTTTATCAGCCTGAATTTCAAGCTTTTAATTAAAACAAGTTTTCACTGCTTTTAAGAACTTTTAGTTGGAACCTAAAGGGTCACTGTACATCAACAGAAAAGACAGTCTGCAGAGCATTGTCTGCCACCTTCGTTTACCTTTCTGTGTGCAGTCTTTCTTGAGCTACTGTATTGACTGTGTGTCAGTGGCAGATGAGCCCTTACAAACCTTAAAGCACCCAGGCTTAGGTGCCTTTAAGAAAGCATATATAAAAAGAGAAAGAAATATGTACTATGTAGAGCTTTCTGCTGTATCTGCGTAGGACTCTGTAAGTGCTCTGAACTGATTCACGGTGAATGGAAAGGGATTTTTACTTCTACTTCTGCCTGTCATTGTGATACTGGGCAAATCCCTTTGTTTCTCTGTTTTTTCCTTTCTCATCTGATGTTTTTTCTTATTTGTTCTATTTGTATAGAACATGAGTGCCTGTCTTGACTATTTATTTCCTTGTTATATTCAAAATGATTGTGAACTGAACTATTGGAAGACCAAGAGCCCATAAAAATGTTACCATCCAACCCAGAGTCCAGCAACAACTCCTTCAAACAGGTGGGATCTTCAAGCAGTCCTCAAGCATTTTATGTGTTGGGTTAGCTAGGAGCACACTGAGGCTTGAGCTCAACTGGGACTCTTACAACTATCCCAGTAAAATATGGTCATAAATTATGAATAAAATACAGTAACAGTCAGGAAAAGGCTTAATTGACAAATGTCATCAAGGTCCTCTGTCCTTTTTAAAAAGAAAATCCTTCTTCCTGCACTATGATAAACATGGAGCGCTGGGAAACCTCAGCTGGTGGTGTTGCTTGTGTTTGGAGCAGTCATTGCTGTAAGGACTTATTTAGTGAAAGCTTTTTTTGTTCTTTGCCTTTTCACTTGCCCACAGCAGAATTCCTCCCCAGTCACAGGAGCTTTAGGGAAAATACAATAGATCTGAGTGGCCTTGGTGACTTTTTTTTTGGTTTTGGAGTCATGCTTACAGGTATGTAATTCTATTTCCTCTTGCCTACACATGAAGAGTTCACATCACCAAGTTCATACTTGGCTTATATATGTCTTCTATCATTGACTTTTTCCCTTGGAAAATTTGACTACAAGCTCCTGACAGTCCTTGACAAAGTTGTTTTTAATACACTCCATGCAACCCTCCTTCTGGTCTCCTTTTTAACCCTTACAGAACCAGAGAGAATGAGGTCTTCTTCATGGCCTGTTCCTGTGACTTCTGCACAAAACGTGCGTATAAAAAAGAGAAATCTATGAACATAAATCACTGGCTTGCATTTGTGATCTACTGAAGCAAAATTCTCCCTATTCAAACTGTTTCAGGGGCAGTAGGCACCTTTCTATTTGCCAGAGGAGATCTCTGAGGAATTTGACACTTGCATTGATTCCCTGCAGTTTTCCTGTTCAAAGGAAAAAATGTATAAGTCTGCAGTGCAGATGAAGGGAATGCTGTATCTCTTTCTGTGAGAAAACAAAGAGACCTTGAAAAGTTAATCCTGAGAGGAAATAGTACCTTCTGACCACTTTCACAGAATAAGTCCTATTTAATCATCCTACAGACTTTCGAGAGAAAAAATGTCTTTAAGGTTATTGTGACATTTTCCACATCACTTTATAAATAGATGGTGGCACCAGTTCAAAAACAGTATCTCTGACTTTAAGCAAATCAGTTCTGACTGGCTTCATCAGCTTAGAGCTGGAGATGTGCTAAAAGCCTTTCAGAAAAGATATTACCATTAGAAAGAAAACCATTTATAAAAAAATCTTGCATGGGTGAAATGAAAAGACAAAAAGATGCAAAAAAAGAGATGTATTCTTTCTGTCTAGTTCTCACTATCTTCTGAGACTTATTTTTTAAATGAGAGGTAAAAATGTTTATATAAATTTTTTGACACACTCACATCCTTTTCCAATAAGTTATTCTGTGAGGAAATGTAGACAGTTTTCCTTTTTTTTTGTTGTCTCATACTTCTTTGTAATATTTTCATTTTCAGAAAGAGACTGGTTGCATGTACAAAGAGATGGAAAAGAGCTGGAAAAGTATATTTCAGGTAATACCCATATTGTCAGTGGTATGACTGCAGCTTGTGGAGATGGACTCATGTTGGATATGGATTTGAGAGCTGAGCTCAGGAGGCACAAAGGTACCAAGGCTGCCCTGGTGCACATGCCAGCTGCTTTGAGCTGTCACAAATTAATCTCCACAAGTGAGAGATTGTGCTGTGCTCCTAATTTCAAAAATTTTTCTTCTTGATGACATAATGAATAATATATTAGAAGGAAAGGAAAAGGTTTCCTTTCAATTGTCTGGCACAAAACTTTCAGCTGAAAATTCATAAAAACCCAAGCAAATATCCACTGGATGAAGTTAGACAAACAGACTTTACATCAGCAATCTTTGTCTCATCAGAAGATGAGGCAATATCATGAAGGGTACAATATAACAGAGCAGACCCCATGTTAGGTGTTCTTAATAGGCAGGGCAGTGAAATGTGCACAATCCAGCACTAGCTTAGCAGAGCCAGCAGAAGCAGCGTTTGTATGACAGCTCACCATCGCTCTAAGTGATTCATTTAGATGTGTAAACAAGTAGCTAGTAACCAATCTGCTGCTTAGATGTAGAGAAGTAGAAAATGTATATAAGTAGCCTTCTGATCTGGAATAAACGGCTTCACCTGATCATATTGGTCTGCCTGTGATTGACCCGTTCCACCGCGACAACCCCATAGAAATAAAATACCAAAATCTAGGACAACCCCTAAATAATTTTCATCATTTATGGCATTGACAATGGTCAGAACAAGGCACTATGTGAATTAGAGAGATTTACCTCATTGTCTGACTGTCTCCACCTCTTCAGCAGCAAATGGATCTCAAGTAAGAATCAGGGTTACACCATATAAAAAATATAACTCTTAAAAGTTACAAGCAGAACCAAAAGATAATGCATGAGCAATGGTTTCCAGATCCAGACATTTATATAGGTAGTTACACACCAACATGTATTGTGAATGAAAGACTGAAAGAAAAATGAAATCAGTTCTTTATTATTTTTCCACGGAATCTAAAGTTCAAAATTTGTTATGTGTAACAAATTTACATTAATTGTAAATATTAAGAGTGTGACATTCCAAATAGGAAATTAGAGCAAATTGTAAGTACTGAAATACCAAAGGACATTGAGTGATGCATAGGACCTGATCTATGCTCCTCCTCCTGGGTAAATGGGCCCAAAACTCTGAGTTATTAATCAGTGGGAAGGGACACTTATCATCTCCAATCTGCAAAGCATACTGTGCCAAAAGCATTGCAGGAGGACTAAAGAAAAAGACAAACCCAAGCCAGATCAGAAATTGAGTACCTATATTGCCCTGTCCCCTTCCCTCCCAGCTCCACAGCTGTTACAATGCAGGCTATTAAACTGTCAAGTATCACCTCTTCATCTCTCATTATTTCTGTGTTAGAAGTGGTCATAAAATCCACCAAATGCTTCATTTTTTCAAAGTAAATATGGGGGTTTTTGTGTTTTCATATTATGGACTACATAAGCCTAAACTACCACAGAATGTCCATTTTAGAAATTACTTCAGACTACAGCCTTTTGCAAAGCAAACTAAAATTTAGAATAAATTCTATTTTCCTTGGTTATTTTGATTGCATTTTGATACTGGAGGGCCCTTACACCGTTCCCATTTTTCTCAGTCTTCCAAAAATTTTCGTATTCTCCAAAAACTTATTTCACCAGTCCAAATAGTGAAAGATCAGGAGTAAGATGTGGATTTTCCCCCTCCATGTGCCAGGAGACCTGTACAAGGCATCATCTTCAGCATGAGGAATCATTTAGTCAAAGCAAGCTTTTAACTTAGGTATAGGATACACGACAGTGAGGCTGAAATCATAGTGGAGAATCACCTGAGAAAGACCATCTATAGAAATTGTATCAGAAGGAGGATTTCTTCATGAATGTTTGGAAAATGTGGGATTGAGACTTAGACTAGGCATGCTGAGAAAGAAAAATGTCTTTGAATTGCTAAAAAGACACTTAACACTCATTAAAGGTCATCTGAACAACACAGACACTCAGACAAGAGTTTTAGTGCTCGTTTTGGCTTACCCACACCGCCCTCCCTTCCCCATCACCCTGCCCCAGCAGATCTAAATTTATCTTGAGCTATTTAAGTCTGCCCTGTGTGTATATGTGTGCACACACCACACTCGTCATCAAGAAACAACAAAGAAACAGCAGCAAAAGCCAGCATTTCTGATGTAAATTAGATATGAGAAAATCCAACCACATTGCTTTTTCCCTTGGCAATAAGTGTGCTGAGTATGTGCAAGTGTGCTGGCAGGTCCAGATCCTCCTGGAGCACAGCAAAGCCAAAGGCACCAAAAGAGTTTCAGTTTGAGTTTCAAGTAGCAGCTTGAGGAGGAAACTGGTCAAAGTTTGCAGCAGTAACCATTGTAAAGCTGTTTCTTTAGCCATTTCTTCTGCTTTGATAAAGTATAATTAAAATATTAGACAAATAGGTTGCATTTCTGATGAAAATTCTGGAACTGTCATAGTATTGTTTCATTGGTTTTTTTGTTTTTTTGGTTTTTTTACTTAGCTTTTTCTACCAAGTTTTTGTAAGTTGGTTGGTTGGTTGTTTTTTTTTCCTAACTTCCATTAGATGTCAGCTCTAACTTTTTCCCGTCTTACGATGAAAAGAATGAGGCCTCTGACACTACTGCTTTCCAGGTGTGTTTGAAGAGCAGTATCTCTCTTCAAAAAATTACAATGACTTGTATAGTCTGCAGTTAGGATGGAGACAATATTTGCTTTTCAGAATCAGAATGAGGAAAACCTGTATTTAATCATGGATAAAGAGTGCTTCCTAGACATTAAAGGTGGCTAGAGAAGTGAGGGTAATAAGGTAGAGTTGTATTTTAAAATAAAATACATTTTTCATCAAAGGGAAATGAACTCACAAAAAAAATCCATTATATTTAACATTAAAATATTAATGAATTGAAAGTATTGTAGCCATTTTTTCTCTCTCTCTTGACCTAAAAGAATGTTCTTTTGAGCATAGGTAGGAAGGACATGCCTGTAATAAGTGCAACAAGAGGCTGTAGGGTGAGTAACTATAAACAGAGTTTTATAATAAGTGTGGAGATGAACCCATGAAGAAGCCCACTGTTGGGATCTAAGATCATTACTGGCAGAAAGCCTCTTAATGGATGCTTAACATATGTATGGGAACTACAAGGGCAAAGCAAATGCAAATGATGACTGTGAACACAATTAAGACAGCAAAGGTTTACCTTAAAGAAAATTTCTCTCCTTCTAATGTTATGTTATCTTTCCTTAAAATTAATTTGATAAATTGGATTTTTTAATCTATGATAAAATGTATATTCTTGGTGCATGCACTGAAAATTATGCAGATCTTTAGTTCTGATATGCTGCAGTAAAGATAAAAAAAGTATCTCTGTCCTACATTGCATTATATCTAGTCCTCAAGCATGTTTTTTATGTAAACTGGAACAATGTCAACCAGTGAGCAATTAAAATCTCCAAGAACATGAGTGTACAAACAAAAGAAAAAAACTGACTTGAACAGAATTATATTCTAAAGCAAAGGTTAAAGCGACATTTCTGGTAACTTGGTGCTTGCATTTAATTATTTCTAATTTAGCTATTACTGCTGAAGTTGTCCAGAGTCTGTGAATAATAGTGACTTATACCTGACCCATTTTTTCTATGCTGTGTGAGATGATCAGTCAGGTGTGAATCTTTCTGCTTTACAGTGGCTCAGACTGAGCTGAATCACACTCTGCAAGCATTTGCCTCCCTCCTCTGACTGCAGAGACATATGGGGGTGACCAGCAGAAAGTCAGACACCTCCAATGTAGATGCTGAAAGGAATGACACCCCGCACTGTGATACACAATGGGAACAGGCTAGAGGCATTACTAAATACTTCCAGAGTTCCACCATTAGTCAATTTGAAACTAAATCTTATTCTTCTGAAGATGCACTGAACATTCACAATGTTTGGGGACAGCGATGTGCAAAATGGAGCAATTTTAGAGCACCCGTCTGGGCTCCACAAGTACCACAAAGTGGTATGTATTTAATGGGAATTTAATGAAAGCAGACCTTTCCAGTATTGTACTTGTGTACTTTGAATAAAAAATTTTTTTTGGGATAAATGAAAATTGTTTCTAGCTTTTCTGTAGGAGGAGGAATCTGATGAGAAGACAGTGGTTTCCACCACAGTCCTGCTCTGACCACAGAGCTGGCAAGTCCTGCAGAGAAAAACACTATTACATCTTGGGATAAAACTTATTCAATCTGTTGAGTACAACCATCTTTCCTTAAACACAGGAGGATCTGTTGATCTTCCTTGAAGTGTCCAGAAGGTGAAATAAGAGCAGATTCACACAGAAGAGGGGTATGCCAACAGATCTTTCAACAAGAAGGAGCAGGTATTTGTCCAGGAATCACTTGGAAAAAAAAAGAATTTAAAGAATAGAAAAAACAAAGTACTCTCCAGGGGAGATATTTTTTCAGAAGTATTTTGTTTCTGGTGCTAGAAGGAAGCAAAGCACCTGAAAGGGAAAAAGCTCATAATAAAAGCAGGAGACTTTAGTGAGGACCATAGTGATAAATCTCATGAACTAGGGTCAGTTTAGCAAGAAAAGGGCCACATCTGCCTTAGATTTCAGCTTTGGCTGGGGAAAGTCACAAGACTTTCCTCGAGCACATGCAATATTTGCTCACTTCATGTAATAAGAGCTGGTGAAAAGGTCTCAACAAAGAGAGACATCCCCACTCTCATCAACCAGTATTACTCACACAGAGGCTGTGTGGGAGCAAAGCCCAAGCCCTCCTTTTTCTGGGAAGTTCCATACAGCATCCAGCTGGAGTAGAAAGGGGTGAGCTGGTACAGCCACCACTGCAGCTGTGGAGGAGGGCTGCTCTCTGAGAGAGGAGAATTAGCAGAGATGGAGGAAAAAAACTGATCCTTCTTTGTGTCAGCAAAAAAAAGGGCAGGACAGGATTAATTTTGAATAAAATCAACTAGACCCTCATTTGAATGGAAAGATAAAGTGCAGAACAAAGTGAAGTACTCATTAAAATTAAAACAATACTAAAAAACATCCTTTAAGATCCAAATAAAAAAAACCCTATTCTGTCCAGACTCAAAGTGTGTGATTTAGAATCACTGGTATTTATTTCTGCATACCACAAGACATTTATTTAATTAGAGAAACATGCTTTCATTGCATTTTCAGTCAATTAAATGGAAAAAGCCATGAGTTTTATACATTTTGAGGGTTTTGTAAAACCTCAACTCTCTCTGGGTTCTCTGATCTTTAACCTTACTAATTATATACTTTGTTTTCATTGCGAATACCGTTTAAACTTCACAAGCTCCTTTTACTCCTTCACTTCCAATGCCATGTAGCTTTTGTGCACAATTGCCCTGCTGTCAGCTCTTCAATGCATCCCCTGCTCCCACTTTGGCCACACTGAATCAGAACTTTCTCTTGCACTCACCAGACAGACAAAGCCTGTGGGTCAGGAAGAAAACCGTGTCAGCTGACTGTGCATGAGGGGTCACAGGGACCCCTTCCCATTATTCTTCCTGCTTGATTTGGGGGTGGCCAAAGCCTCAGTCTGCTGCAGCACCTGTGCCGTGTCTTTTCAAGCAGAAACAAAGCCAGCTCTCCCGAGCCTTGCAGGAAATGAAGGAGCTAACGACATGGCTAATTTGCATGTACCCGTGTAGCATTCAGTCTTTCAGGCTCACAGGATAATTTATTGAAACAAATGCCTGCCGTTTTCTATATCATAAATGTAATATTTAATCTGCACTAGTTGCTCAGACAAATTTTATTATGTACTTGTCTTATACAAGTTTTAATAAGCTGTGGTGGAGAGCCATACTCAGTAGTTAATGCAGGCACTGATATGTGTAAAATCTAAGATCAGGGACGACAGTATATATTTATAGCAGTGTCTGGGAGATTATATGTAATGAATACATTATACCACATACACACCAGAGGCAGAGTTAAGGATGCACCTGAATGCTGCAGTGTGGCATTTCCTAACTTCCGTGTGCTTAGCTGTTCAACCTTAACATTCCCTGAACATTCTCCAATGGAATATCTATCAGCCCACATAATCAGCTTGCAAGTTACTCCCACAGAGAAAGATATTTCAGATTGTCCTCTTCCAAGAGACATTAATTAATGCATTTTCATTTTGAAATGCACTACTTTCCAGCCAACATGTTCTCATGACGTTTAAAAAGCTTTAAATCTTTATGGGGTAAGGCTCCCCAGGAAGGTTAAAAAATACTCTCTGCATCCCATTTCCTTGGGGCTTCTCTGTTTTGCCTTTCCACTATAGCTATTATGCACAGCTTGAATTCCGGGAAGACATGATACTGTTGAAATACAAGTAATTATACTATTCTTTCTCATTTTTACCAACTGTTATTTTCATTTTTTGCTCCTCCTTTCACCTTTTTTTCAGCTGTCTTTATCTGCTGCAAACATCACTCGCAGGTTATTGCTTGCAGAGAAAATACCAGCTGAAAATTGATGATAGATTGGTGAGATGTAAATGATTGCATATTGGGGGCCCAGATTACAAAATATCTATTTGGATAACCAATTTCATCTGGATTCTTGCATGCTGGGCAATTCCAAAGTATTTTAGAAGGCTTTGTTCAAATTTCCTCTATGAAATTACACCTATAGTACATTTTTCTTTATTAAAAGCATAGAATATAGAGATGTGAAAAAATGCAGCCTCCTTGGCAGAACTAACAAGAAGTTTTGGGTGGCACCACAGACCTTGTAGTAATAGTTGACAACAGAGGAATTGCAATGTGATGTTAGTTCCTGAGTCAAATACTACCCTGGAATAACTAAAGACAGATCAATTAATTTCTAACATCTGGCCCACAAACCAGACCAGGAAGGCTGGCATGTACTTCATGTAGTAATACTTTATATTACGAGTATTTTTCTGAGAATTATGAGTGTGTAGCTTTTTGAAACAGAAAAATCCATTGCCATTGAGGTTTGAATTTTTGCTAAGCAATAAAAAATTATAAAAGAACATTGTGTTGCCTTTTAATTGTCTTTAATAAAAGGAGTAAATTGGTGAAACCCTCTGTTTTCAGAAAAAATGGCACTGGAGAGGATGTAGTAGATGAAATGGTGAAGCTGGATTTTTTTTTATGCTCAGCATTTATAGGTTAAAATTGCTTCTGCAAATAGGTTCAGCTGAGAAATTTTAATGTATAAAAGTTTGTGGGCCAAATAGAGATCCAGGGAGTTACACTGCTGATTAATTTGTCCATCTGCATTCATAAAGCTTCCAAACCCTAACAAATAGAAGTAGGTAGTAAAATAAAGATTGACTATTACAAGTTGTAACAGCCTCAATAGCAGCTCTTGAGACTTGATCAGGTGACATTGTTGCCTGAATTAAAACTCCATGCTGCTTTGGCTGTGCCAAGATCCAGAGCTGGACAGAAGTAAATGCCATGGAATGGGAACGTGCACCTCAGCCAGGGTCCACCCATCAGGCACCATCTGCTGTCACAGACAACAGTGCCAGGCTTTTAACATGAGGCCATCAGAGCTGACCACTGGCAGCCTGGCTGTGCTCAGGACACTGTCCCAAGGGTGGACAATGACCAGTTAAGCCATTTCACAGCACCAGTGAGACTGTTGAATGAAGTGGGCCTGACACAGATCAGAAGCAGAGAGGCAAAATTGGGCAGCTAAGGTTTCTGCCTCTTTGTGTCAGAAAACCTCCCATAATATCTAGTATTATTATTTATCCTGAAGAACATTTTATTCCTCTTGCTTAAGGTGTTAGGAGATATTGGTGAGGAGTACAGGTTGATAGAACACCTCCCATAATTGCCAAGAGATATTCCTCAGGGAAACGATGTTTTGAACGTGTTCGCATTTTCCTCCAAAGATGAATGTGTGTGATTGTTTTAAAAGGATTAAATTGATACTCTTTGATGTATCTTTACCTGGTTTTATGAAAGCTTTGACCAAACAGTGTGGGTGATAAATTCATTATGGGTGATAAACTCATTACAGAAGAGCCCTAGTATGGCGAGGCTGATACAAGGCTTTCTGTCACTGTCAGCAAAATTGCAAACTATAAAACTTCTGCTCACATAAATGATGATCTTGGCACATTCCTCTCTTCCATCTCACTCCTTTCAAGGGGTGATCTTAGACACTCACACACTTGTCTTCAATCCCACAACTCAGAAATCCCTACATATTCTTGTTAACAAGTGCAGGTTCTCAGCGGATTTCTGTCTTTTCCTCATTCCAGGCGCAGACCAGGAATTCCTTCCCCGGCTTCCTTCACTTTTCCAACCTTGTCCTTCCCACAGATATTTTCACCAGGCTGCCCCAGATGCACAGTCTGGGGGAAGATCCTTCCTCCCTCTCCATTCTGATCTTGCTTAAGGAAGTGCTGTTTGGTCCCACCACTACAACCACCTTGTTCAGACCAATATCCTATTTCTCGTATAGTCTTCCATACTAACCTTTGCCCAGAAAATACTGGCTTCTGATCCTTTACTCAAGATGCATTGTTCACTAGCCTGACAAGAAATTGTCGCCTGTAATGGCGCTGCTGAATGCTAAAACAAATCACTTGCAACACAGTTGTTGCTATAGAGTCTTCAAAATTTAGCGATGCAGATCTTTCCTTCCATCCCTCCAGCACCTGTAGGATAAGATGGAGACACATACTGCAAGGAAGGTCATGTGAAGAATAAAAGCAATGGCATAATTCTGTATCTGGAAAATGTATTACTGAAAAGAACTCCAGGTCTTTCAAGTTGGGACACCTACTCACAGTCAAGGCACAGTCAAGTGGCCTCCTTGACTGACAAGTTGAGCGTTTGAACACAGTGTCCTCAGCTGAATCTAAGTCTTATGTTCACTTCTATACTCAATGTCTTTGCTCATCTTAGACCTAGGTGCTTCCCTGGTCCCTATCTGCAGGACTTCAGACCAGGTGTTGACTAGAATATACAGGGAATTGAATCTTGAAGAAACACCACAGTCAGTTGAGATCCAAGCATTTTTAGCAGCTGCAGAGGCTTCGTCCCTCCAACAGAAATAACAGAAAATACTAAGACAAGTAAATAGACCATTGTATTTGATAGTAAACATACAGCATGTGGCAACTCTGCCACTTGATAACACAACAGAAGTATATTTGAACAGGATTAAGGAGGTAGGATTGTGATGATTTTATTTTAGTGCCAAGGTGATTTTTCTGAGGGATAGTTCCACGATTAGCAGAGCGGCTCAGTGTCACAGAAAAAAGTTTCTCCTGATTCTGTGCATTGATCTGTATTCTGCTAAATTAATGAATTGAATTGGTAAAAGACCTTACAGGTAGCAGAAATGGCACATTGAAATGACTCTACCTCACTATTTGGTCTTAGGGTGTTTTTTTTCTAAATGTTTTCATCTTAACTATACTTTTCTGGTGATATTGCAACAATATTGACAACAAAGATCTTGTGTGCAATATATTGTACATATTCAGGAAGATTATCTCTGCTGTAGACAGCCTAAGCCCAATGGGGTCAATATGCAAATCCATGTATATGGAAGTGCAGCATTCATATATCTTTATATGCATCACCACAGGCTCAGAGCTGAAGTCTTACAAAAAATTTGAATTTCAAAAAGGAGAAGAAAATAGCACTTGCAATGGAATGGCCAGCTGGTGACTGTTTCATAACAAGGCCTTTTTTCTCCCTCCTTTAAATATAATTTACTGGAACTTTACTTGGAAATGCAACAAATTATCAGCTATTCATTTTGTAATGAAGAAGGCCTCATGAAATCTAAGCTGTGAATAGGCAATCAGAATTTATTTGGACATAAAGGGTTATTTACCAGGCTAATATTTCAATATTGAACTCCATACTGCCATCAGTACCATTCTGCCATCATAGACCATTCTATGCAGTTGTTTTAAATTCTTATGTCATTGCATTGCTTCGGATTCTGAACAGTACCTGAAGCTAACCACTGCATGAAAGACCACCAAAAAAAAGACAAATTGGTTCTTCTTTGCTTAATATATAAATTAAACTCATCTCCCCACATGTCTGAACAGGCAAAAGGAAGCTTTTATTCTACTGGAATAAAATTCTGTGGCTTCAATAATATGATTACATACAGTCTTTACTTAAGTTCAAACAGCAATTAAGAACACCAAGGAAATCCAGCTGTGGTTCTTTTAAAGCAACTATGAAATATGCATAACTCCACCAGTTCAAACTGCCAGTCTATATGCCTTCTAACACCCAAATAATTTTGCACTTCCATTCCATCAGTTAACCTTTAGGCCTTATTGGCCTTAACCTTATTGGGCCACCAATAGCTCATTGCAGTGATGTTTTTTATAATGTCCAGAAAAAGTTTCCCACGTGGCAGGGTGTTGACGATGTTGGTTGGTAAAACAAAGGGCTGCGGTTTATGGATTATGGGATCTTTTTGTAGCTGTGCCTCTTCCTTGCCCCTGAGCTTCTTTCTCTGTGTGAGTAACCCTATTGTTTTGAAGAAATGGTGGCCAATTAGATGGGCAATTGTCTTACTGGCACTGGGGTTTCTGCAGTGTTTCGGATGAAATTTGTGTGACTGCATAACACAGTGTACATGGTCAGCGGGAACAGCAGGTTTGTCATGCCCAGACTGCTGGGAAAACAGGTATCCTGGACCCTGGACAATGGTATAAAATTTTCAAAACCCAGAACAGAGCTTTTAATTGTTATAATATGTTTCTCATTTCACAAAGACGTGTGTGGGGAAATTTAGGTGTATGAGACCCCAAGAGCCTTCATGGTGTCTGTATGCATTATTTCCTGTCTGATGGTTGTCTGTGCCTAATAAATCGGTGACTGTGTGAAAAGATATATAGCTGCCTAGTTTTGGATAAGCAAAATTTGAAGTCCCAAAATCTCATTTTCTAACTGAGAAACCTATGCCTATGACCAATTTAGGCATCTAAAAATCAGAATCAAAGTGGGAACTAATCACAGAAAGCTCACTTAAATCATTACAGAAAAACCTTTATTCCCCAAGGTTAGGAAACAGGTGTTTAGCTGAATCTGACAGACCTCTGGAAGTGCCTACAAATAAAGTCTTTTGTTGCTAGCACATGGGGCAAGGAAGACATTTTGTCCTTTTGGGCAACAGGTCCCTTCCCACCTCCTGAAAAGTATCAGCACACTTTAGTGCAAGAAAGACACAGTGTTCTGTGTTAGTCTGGCCAGGAATAGCATGGATGGGGCAGCAGAGGTCCTGTGGATGGTGGATTTTTCTCCCGCATGTATTTTCATCAGTCTGAACTGCTCTGCATTTGCCTCCTCCTGTTTTACTCCCAGCTGTAGCTGTACTTCAGTCTGTGGCTCTCTATACTGGTCTTTCATTGCAAAATGATTATTATAACTGTGCTGGAGTCACAAGGAAGAACCTACGTGGGTATTAGGTCACACATTTTCTTAGCAAGTTATACACATTATGTGGGCATGTAACACATCCCCAAGAGCAACAGCCTTACTTCTTGCTTGCTTTAATTACTAAATAAATTAGCTGTAAGTATCAAGAAATATTTTTAAGCAATGAATGTACCAGATCAGAGAAAATATTCAAAAGGTATGAAGGAAGTGAAAATAAGTTGAGCATGTGCTTAAGTGTTTTGCCACTTTTGCTGAGACTGATTTTTCACAGCTAAGCATATATATCACTCTCATTCGTCACCCTGCCCTCACCCGGGGACTCAGGGTCCTGCAGAATAAGAATAGGAACCCTAAATCCCTGTCAGCCAGCAAAAGCCATGCACTCTATATAACAAATTTCTTTTGTCCCCAAAGATGGCCTCAAATAATTTTAATAAATCTTTAGTAATGTATCTTCTGTATCTCAAATATGGAAAGGTCAGACGTTGCTATTCTGACTGACCCTGACCCACAGCTATTTTCTCCGTGAGCGCAGCAGGATTGCTCGGGGGGTGATATACAGCAGCGGTGACCAGGAGAGGCAGAGCCCGGCCCCTCAGTCGTTCTGCTGGTGCCAGGCTGTGGTCGCTGTCCCCATCCACGGTGGCTTTGCAGTGCCCGGGGCAGGAGGAGGCTCCTCGCCTGCAGGGTCCAGCACAGCCCTGCCGGATTGTGCTGCTTGCACTGCTTGTCTGCAGGTTTAATGGAGCTGCTTCTGATTCAGCCAGAGCTTTTTTATATCGTTGCTTCCTGGCTCCCCCTCAGCGATTTCCTTGTTTAGTTTTAACATTTTAATTTTGCCAAAATGTTAAGGCAGCGCTTCACCTGCTGACTGGGTGTAACAGCGCCGCAGCAAATGGGGGGAAATAAAAAAGGTGCTTAGCTCAGCTGAAGTCCCTCTCATGCCGCCATAAAATTAATTGTTATCATTATCTAGCTGCTTTCTGGAGACCATCAAGTTACCTGCTACACAAACTGTAACGGCAGTAACAGCAGCTGAACCTGACACACAGCCCTGCCCGCGGTGTATTAAATCATTCTGATGTAATGTCTCACAAACCACATGACTCACCTATTAAACCTTTCCAGGGGCATGTGCTCTGGCAGGAGGAGAGAGCTTGTAATGAGGCCAAACGCACAGAGGATAAAAGGAACATATTATGAAAACAAGCTATTGAAGCCGTGCATGCTAATTTGAGCAAATGCTTTTGGACATGCAAGAGATTTGCTGTTTCTGTGTAAAATATTTCCAATTCCTTACTTCCCATTGCAAAGCTGATTGAGTCAGCAGCAGCTTGCCACTTGCATTCCAGGTGGCGTGATATGTCTCCTCATGCACTAACTCATATAGGTCATTAATATGCTAAATAAGTTGTAGCCAATTGGCTCCCATGGTGACAGCTCCAAAAGCTTCATGAATAATCAATGGAGCACCTGGAGGCATGAAATTTTCATACAAAGAGTTTCTAGACTTTGCATTAAGCTCTGAGCAGGGACAGACAAGTGATAGACATGACTGGCACTTTGAAGAGTTTCAAAAATAAGAAGTGTTATTTTAAAAGAAAATAGCAATCTTATTTAAATAAGAATAAATCTAAAACTCCATTTCCTGGAGCATTTATAAGAGAGGCACCTAAAGTGGTTCCCTTGCCATCTTTTGGACAGAAGCATGTTTTAGAGTTGGTGAGGGTGAGTGGGAATAATTCAGCTATTCTGCATAACCTGCAATAAATTCATAACAGAGCAGTAAGAATTTACTGACAGAATTAAACAGTTGCAACTTTAGAAAATTAACAAATTATTGCCTTTGCCTATTTTTTTCTGAAAAAATTGATATGCCTATAGAGTTTGCGAATAATAATCACATGATCTGAGTAACACTGACAATTGTTATGTGCAGGGTCTCAGTTCACCCACTTAAAAGCTGATGTCTTTCTGACATTGTTTCCTTTTTAAGTTCTAGTGTGTAACCTCACAGACCCTTTCCAACAACTTTGTTACTGGAACAAGCACACCATAGGCAGGACATGTTTCACTCCTTGATTGAGCTGATCAGAAAATTATTTAAGCTTCCCATAGGAACAGGGATGATGATAGCTATAGTCCTGCCGTATGCTTTCCCCAAATCAGCTTATGCTTCACATGCTCCCAGTGTTGGCAAAGAAGAAATTGGAGCTGTGCTGTGCTGTCAGCAGTATGGAAACAGAGATAGCTGCAAGAAATGAGGCAGCTCCAGTATTTCCCCTTCCACGTGGAGCTGCTGTGTGCAGGAGACTCCCTTGAAGGAGTCTGGTGTTGGAGGAGTTGTGGGACTCTGCCCCTCCAAACCTTTGCCCCACTATCCAGTTCTCTGTTTTGAGTATTGACTTCTCATGCAGATGTACTGGGAGGAGCAAGGAAAAGTACCAGTATTCTTTCTCCACTTGACAAATTTCTCACACAACCGCTGAGAAGATAGCAGTGGTCTAAGCCACTTCTTCTGGCACTACTGAAGGCAGTTTTCCAGTCACTTGCTGCAGAGCCTACAAATCACATGCACTTCAGTCTCAGCTGTATTTGGCCCGTTTCAGATTAGATCCTCGGCAAAACATTTGTGCTCTTTGCCATCTATTCAGACACAATGTCAGTCTTGGTCATCAATAAAAGAGTTGGAGAGTTCAGGCTGTGGAAACACCATGAGCACCACCATGATACTCATGTACCACGAGTTTTGCTGGTGATGAAAATTTACAGATGTTGGAGTTAATCAGGACTGGCACAGCTAGTGTTGGCCGAATATCTTAGAAATCTTTTGTTTTCCACCTTGAGCACTTCTATAAGCAGAAAAAAACAGCATGGATATATTGCCAACATGGACCCACAGAAGCAGGGGCAGCCCTTACTTTGGATTAGTGAGGTCTGTCCCCATCAGAACAGTACAAATGTTGCTAGAATCTTTCTTTGCTGTCTGCTTTGACAATGACATACAGTAATGGTATAACACCAGAGAGACAACCTGTAGGGTTACTAGAAGGTAACATTGCTGGGACGTAACATGGAAAAACTCAAAAAGGGTTTCAACAGGTTTTTTCCCCACTAAAGTTTAACTGAATGCTCTACAGAACTCTTGTGCATTTTTTTCTCACACAGCAGCAATTGTGCTGGCTTATCCAGGAATGCAGCAATAAGCAAAGGTTGATCAAGCATTAAAGATTAAAAAATCCAAAACATTAAAAAGAGGTACAAAAGAGAAAACACAATTCTTTTAAAAGGTATCGGTAGGCTTTTAATGTTTTCCAAAGTAACACAACTACATACTGTAACTTTTTTGTATTATCTTGATGATGAATAACCTTCACTGTTCTCACTTTGTTGTTCTCTTAAACATGTGCCATTATATGCTCTGGCATACAGAAAAAATTCCCACATGAAAGTGTACACACACTCACATGCACACAATATCAACCTACCACACCAATTTCTCTTGAGATCAACCATCAGCTATAAAGCATTGAAGATGTCTTTGCAAGTGTCTTGGCTTAGACAAAAATATCCTGAAATCCTCTTGCTCTTTCCTTCATAAAGGAACAAAAGAGGGGTTTTCCTGATCAACCCCTCAAGGGGAAACCTAAAACCTCCATCAGTAAAAGCAGTGACTTCTGTAGGCTGTAAGAGTTTTCTCAAGTCCTCCAAAGAGTGATTTCCAAGGCAGTGCACAACTGCCAGGCTGTTTAACCCTGTTGTTCACAAAGTGAAACAGTCTGACAAAAGGTACTAGTATAAGTGATGCCCACATTATCTTCTTACAGGCTTCCTCCACACAGCATCCTATGGTACTGTCTCTACACCTTGTGCCTACATCTTAGGTGAAGGCAGATTGACGCAGGTGCAGACTGGGCAGGATAATATCATTACACATTTCCCTTCACAAAAAATGTGATTAGTACTATGCATCCTCAAAGGCTCTCTTATGGGGAGTGGGGAATAAGGCTGGTGAGTCACAGGATCTCTATGCATGTATTGACTTTGGCCATGAGGATTTTTTTTTCATAGTAGTTGGTATGGTGCAATGTTTTGGGGATTTGTGATTAAAATAAAATGTGCCAATAACCCAAAATGAGTTAATAACCAAAGGGATATTCTATACAAATGACACTGCTCAGCAATAAATGCTGGATGAAGAAGGAGGAAGGGAGGACATTTGAAGTTATATTTATGTTCCCAGGTAGCCATTACACATTATGACCCCTGTTTTCTGGAAGTTGGCTGGATCTGCCATCCACCTGCCTGCTGATGAAAGCAATTAATGAATTTCTTATTCTCCTTTACTTTGCTTTTTCTTTACTTATTAAGCCATATTTTGTCACTTTAACCCTCCTGATTCTCTCCCTCATCCCACCCTGGGGGAGTCAGTGAGTGGCTGTGTGGGACTGAGCTGTCTACCAGGGTTAAAAAACACCACCACTACCACACCTCATAAACATATGGGGGACATAGGAAAGCTCCCGACTCTGAAGAGTTGTTCAATTTTTTTTTCCTCCTGGGTTGCTGTTTCCAGTTTTTCAGAGATCAATGTAGAGGAAACAAACCTTAGAAAGATTCTCTCACCTCTGCTTCCTTCAGGTTTTTCTGTGTAAGATTTTCCTTTCTCCTATTTGCTTTCATGGTTCTGTGTGCCAGATTTATTAAGCTTTGCAGTTTTGTAATCACATCCAGAATATACAATTTGGAATCCCACACTGGTTGTCTGTTTAAGAAATGAAATGCCACGTTATATGTAAATATCTTTCCATTTGAAAATAAAGTGCACAGCTTAGGGTAAGGACAGTAAATACTTGCAATGACTGATGGAAAATTAGGAGAGTGGTGAAATTCAGCCATAGCTTGTGAAGACTGTACAAGTTAAGCTTTACAAATATGTTACATGAAATAACATCTATAAAGCATGCTCGCTTCTGTTTAAACTTAAACTCTACACTGTGAGAAAGAATCTTACATGAGATAATTACTAACAGGGATAAAAGCTTGACTTTGACATTTTGAACATGCATCTTTCTAAATTCTGTTAGAGTAATTTGTAGTATCTAAGCAGCTATAAAACAGATTGGTGGCATCTCTTCCGACATATTTTATGTGTGCAAGTCCTCTGTGCTATAAGAATAATGCTACTACTTGTGTTATTTTAATGTCTTCCTGGATCACAGTGGAAAACTTGCCCTCATCAAAAAGGACAGAAATCCCATTGAATTTAGTTACAGCAGAATTTCTTCTTATGTATTTGTTAAACCTGCTCTGATTGAGGGTTCGGTGGAAGCCTGAAGAAAGCTGTGTTGGTGATTAATCTGCCATTTTGACTGATATTTTAAAAATATATCTGACTTTTTTTCCACTCAAGAACAGCATATCTTCTGTGCTCTGCCAGGCTTGAGTCTTGGGATCACCTTGGCTAACACCCTGCAAGGTGCAATTCGTGACTCATGCACTGGGGCTGGGCTCTGCTGAATCTGCACTCTGGCTTTGCAGAAGGGTGAGGCACAGACATTCCCAGGCAGAGCCCACTCCAGAAAGTTCTCCAACCTCAATGAGCTGAGGATCAAGGCAGCAAAACAGAGTAGGAGTAAATAACATGGATCAGCACTAGTGAAGACTGAGGCACTGCTGTTGACCTTGACTAGGTCTGAGACTCATTTTCCCTCCAACAAATCAAAAATTCCTATATCCTTTTTAAAGCTTTGATACTTTTTAATAGAAAGAGCATAGAAGAAGTTAAAAAATCACCTTTATAGGTTACTTGATGCAGAAATGCTTTTTATCCTGAGGGCAATTTGCTATATCTAGCGGGTTTCACTATCCTCATTATTCCTCTTGGATCACTATTGAGAAAGAAGCATAAGAAAAAAGTATTATAAACCTGTAAGTGTTTTTTTTATAAATTCCATTTCAACAAATTTCAAGGGAATCTCTCAGGAAATGAAACATATCTGCCTGTCATGGGTGGCACGGTCTGCAGTCCTTGTGTTCCATCAGGAGGCTACTAAACACAGCGAGAATTTTTCTGCCTTTACCTTGAAGATAAGAGTCTTCTTTATGTTGCATACCAGAGTGAAAATCTGGAGCTCTGGAGTTTCCTTGTGATCAGAAGCTAGAGAAATTACTGTCTACTTCCTGCAGAAATTTCCTAATTTTCAGTATTTACTTAGCTGATGTTGCAGGTTCTCCTAAATTAGAAAACCCACAGACATATTTTATATTATGGAAGGTAAGACATTACAAAACTGACAAAAAAAGACAATCTCTTTTCTCAAGCAGCCTCAAGCCATCACAAATATCTTAGTTCACCAAGTAGTACTGATACTTGACATCTTCCATTCTGATTAGAACCTCTCCTGCCTTTGAGCAGCTTTCCACTTTCAGCTAGCAGAATCATTGCTGCAGGTTTAATGCCTTCCAAATACTGCCTTTGTGGGGTTCACAAAGTAAGTATTACATTTTTGCATTCCTTTGCACGTAATAAAACTTGTTTTACTAGATATCTCACAGACCCAATCCCACAAAGAACTGAAATTCCATTGAGCTTTCCACTTTGCTCTTGAAATCTATGGGGAACTGAGGTAGGAATAGAATATTTGCTATTTTCAGATGGTCTCTGTCTGATGTATTCATGCAATGTGTGTGCCAAAGTCTAAGATCTATTTCTTCGGTCCCCTGTCAATCAATGAAAGAAAAATAAATATTTTAAGGGTCTAATTGAATTGAACCACTCTAGATACATGCTTAAGGATGAGGTAAGTCATTTTTTAGTTCCTTTCTACTGTCTCAAAAGTGGTCAAAGTTGAATAGTTAAGGTGTAGATCCCTAACCCATAAACATCTATGTGTGGAGAGATGAATCCTCACTGCAGAGTCCAACACACCTTGTTAATCAAAATCACAGAAAAATCAGTGGGATGCAGATATGTGGATATGTGTACTCTATTTATAAGGTGGTTTCAAAACATCATCTTTCTTAACTGCTTAGGTAATCATAGTAATGTTATGTTTTATTATGATCTTTTCAAACATCAATGTAAATAATTTTGAAGTAATATTTGAATTTCTCACAGCTATAGCAATTAAGTCGAGCAAAATTCTAAATTATAGAGGTACATTTACAAAAATGACAAGAATATTCTAGAGCTTTGTCTCTGGTACAGGTTATTCCTGGATGTCATCTTATCCAATGGCGTAAATACTGCTTTGACAACTGTCATGTAAAAAATCTTAGATATGTTTATCTAAGACTTGTGTCAGTTGCTTGTTTATCATCATTGACTATTGCAGTAAATGCTATTTAAAATCTACTATTTCTGGAAAGCATTTAATCTTCTAAGCTTCCAAGGGTAAATAATGACCAATAAGAGGCATCAGAGATCCTGACCCTGGTAAAAGCTTCTCTCAGAATCTGTTACTTTGTTTGTTTGTTTGTTTGTTAAACACCCATATCTGAATCAGGACGAAATGGCCTGGATCTGTGAAAAGACTCTGAGTATGACACTGAACTGGTTTGACTCAATCTGGCAGTTTCCACGAGAACATCATAGGCTTCAGAAACCAAAGCAATCACAGCCTGCCATCTAATTTAACCCCCTGCACTTCAAATGTTCTTCTGTCCCTTTTCACCTCCAAGACATGTGATAGGTCAGGAACACCCCATTTTTCAGTACAGTAATTTCTGAACCCTTTATCAGTACTTTTTGCTGCCTCTAAGCAGTAGACATGCTCTGCTGTGCATGGGCTGGTTGTTTTGCACACAGGAAATGGAGGCCACCACGAATCCTCTGCTGAAGGCCAGTTCACCTGCAGACAGGTGGCCCCTCCATTCCCTCACCATGTTTTGAGGAAGAACAGTGTGTCAACGTCAAATACACTGGTCCAGTGTGTGGCCAGAGCTGGAGGAAGCTGCTTCAAGCTGCTCTTGAAGCAGTTCAGGTGCCAGGAGGTGTGTCCTTGAGGGGCTGGTGGTCTGGAGGCTGTGCTGGCATCCAGCAGGAGAGATCAGCAGTGCTCGCTGCTCTCTGAACCCAAATACTTGGCCCTTCAGCCTGTGCTTAGCTGCTTTATCACCTTTTCATTATGTCCTGTATTTCAAGCAGTAATTTTTACCTGTAAGATTAACTGGGGCCATGGAATCAAAATGTTCAAATACTCATATATGCTTTTATCAAATTCTGTGGAATTTTCTGTCATCCTTCAGTGTGCAATGACTCAATATCATATTTGTTGCAGGATCTCCAGACTCAGCTCTGAATTTAGGCCTTGGGAACCAGAGACTGAAAGGGATTTATTGCCACACCAAGCTCCTGCTCCACAGATGATTTGCTCCCCCTTAGGGTATTGCAGATGGCCATGACAGATGAGACCCAATCAATAGAGGACAGAGTAATACAAAATTATTGTGAGGCCTCTGGAACCTTCATTTTCTCTGCTCTGTGTCACGCAAAGTGTGCTGTCACCACAGCCTCTTTCTCACCTCTTTGTCCCTCATGACTCTCTGATCTCTGCATGTACACATATTCACAGTTCTTTGTATCAGCATCTGCCTATCCAGACATACATTAGTATGTACATACAGACATACATTAGTTCTTGGAGAGAAGGGGACTATATCCCACTTTTTAGTGTGGAATGCATGTAGTGAGCCTGTTCTCAGCAGAAGCTGTGGATGTTATGAGTGCATAGACCACTCTTGTGCAGAGGGAGGCAGTCCTCACACAAGGACCTGTTCTGGTCACTACTGAAGCAACCTGGCCAAATATGCTAAATGAAGGTATCATTTTCAGAAATATTTAGCTCCAGATCTTAATTGACCTGAGCATTTTACAGGCTTTTAGGATTTACCAGTATTTGATTGGCTTCTCACATTGGCAGTAAAGGTCACTTTGTCAAATTGCTAAATCACAATAGTGTAAGAGAAGCTTACCAGCAATTTTTAGCATGAGGAATATAATGTGTTTTCCCTCAGCCTTGTTCTCAGACATGACTAAATTCTGCTCTGACATTCACTTCTCCCTCACTCTGCTCCTTTCCAATGAAACAACCTACTGCAGTTTACCATTTTCTGTGCTTGATGAGAACTGTCAAACAATCTTAAAATAGGCATTATTATCAACAGCCATTATACCCAAGGCAGCTTACTCCAGTAATGAATAAATATCCATTCTCCTTCCACCCACAGATACACACCTGTCATTAGTGACAATCACAAACCATGCGACACGTTTCCGTGGGCAGGACCTTAATTATTTCCCTCAGTTTCCCCTTGCATCTCCTTAGAATACTTGCCACTTTAATCAGTTATGGCTGGGTTGGAAGTGTGCTGATTTAGAAGGAAAGAGCTTGTTAAAGGGTCTTTTAAGAGATCAGGTACACTGCAGGTGTAGAGTTAAAATTAATGGCATCTGCACTGAGGTGTGCAGTAGCTGTGACAGCTGTGACAGATGCAGTGCAGCTGCAGATTACGGTGCAGTCACCTTGTCCCATGTGCCCAGGGTGTGTGTCATCCTCAGCAGCTTCATCTGTGGGGGTAAAAAGGCCTGATGGTAAGCCTGTCCTAGCAGTTGCTTAAAACCAACAGGATTGAGAACCACCCCTAAGGTAATACAGCTCTCTAGCAAGGTCTAATTACATTAACAAGGAAGAAGAAAACCCCACAAAATACCTTTAATATTTAGAAGTCACCTTGAACTTGTCTGAGCACAGTGACTTCAGTGATTTTCTGGCCTGGTAAAGTATATTTTCTCTGGAGCTCATTACAAAGTGGTGCTGGGTCAGCAACAGAGATGTGGCTTTATGCAAAGACTTGAAAGAAGGGAAAGCAGAGGGGTTGCCAGCCCGCTCAAGAAAGACACTCGGTGTTAAGGGGCCACAGAAGAAGAAGCTGCAGAGACAGTTGCAAAAGAATATATCACATAAAAATATGTGTGATGCTACACAGAGTGTGTGTATGTAATATTCATAAGATCGTCTTTTAGACACACTCTTCCTCTAGATTTTGAAGCTGTCTGAAATCTGCCGAGTTTCAAACCACTTAAATATAATAAAGCCTGCACTGATTATATCATGATTGCTGACATTTGGTGTCTGTCAGTCTGAAATAACTTTTCCTCCTTGCTATAATTTCCTCTAAGAAGCGAAGCAGAGTCAGTGATTTTCCACAAAATGTTCTCCAAACAGCTCCTGTCTGAATGTCTTGGTGGTTTATCTCTGAGGTAAAACCCTATTGCCCAAAAGCTTTTCTTTTCTTCCCACTTTTCATGCATTTGTTTGTCTGGCACTTCTGTGTCTGATGCTCTTGACTGACAAACTGCAGTGCTACCTGTGTATAAAAGAATATTATTAAAAATCTTAAAAAGATCCTATTAATATTTTATTAGCATTTCTTTTCTTCCTGAGACTGAATGACAGCTTACCCAAGATAGCTGATTTTAATTATTTTTTTCAACCTGTATTCCTCTTGTCACTGTCTCCTCCAGAATCAATCCAGTCAGATGTTTTTCTTTATTATTACCATAAGGCCTCAACAGCCTATAATTACTCTAAAGAATTTCTTATCTGTTATTTCTGAAGCATAGATTTTCCCTTCGTTTCATTTTCTTTTTTTTTTTTTTTTCATATATTTTGGTAAGATCTGTAATTAACCTTGCAGCTGTTGATAGTCTGCTTGAGTCTGTAACTATTACACTTCGTGTAGTTTTTTTCTGTCCCCCCCACCATTTTCCTGTGTGACTGTGGGTGAAGGGCTGGTTACAGTAATGATATTCCTGTCTTCAAAGGAGTGAACAAAATGTATACAAAAAATTCTTCCCCACATTGCTTGGAAAAATCCATTTTTAATGTTAAGATGATTAAAATCCTGCTCTTAATAGCACACAGTGCATGTTTCCAGACATTTCCAACCTGCAGTTTCCTCTCATTTGCCCAGGATGGCTGATGCAGAGGGAATGGCTCCATGGTGGTGTCCATGTGGAGCCTCAGTTACTCAAGAAGGGAAGCAGGAGGAACCCTACACCAAACTTTTTCCTGGGAGGGGACCATGCTTCTCCTGACATTGATCAAATGTCAATAATTACACAGATCTCATGACTACACTGCTTTCACTGGAAATGATGCTGCTTTCTACTTGAGAGAAGGAATTACAAGAAATAGGAGAGAAACTATTTCAGATCTGTGATGAAAAATACATAAGGCTACCCTCAAGATACACTGCCTTGTCATTAAATAAAAGGTTTCTTTCAGGATACTGTATTTCTGAGAATTATGATTTGTAAATTTCTTATATTTTTACAGAGGTACACTTGTCTTGGGCAGATTGATTGGCATCAGTGTGCCTGCAACATCCCTAAGAGATTTCTTTTGAAAAGAAGAAAACCACACCCAAACAGAACATGTTAGAAACAAATTTAGTGAAGGCATTGTTTCAGCATTTAAAGACTTCAGTTTAACCTTTTCCATGGACTACTGAAAGAAAGTTAGTCCTCCAGTGATGGAGAAAGTAGGTGGAAGTTGTTATAGGTAGATCTCTAGTGTGAGCACTCTCTTTGAAGTCATCTACAATGATCTCCACCACGACATGCAGAGGACACCTATTTTATGAGTCAAAGATCACTCAGGCCTTTCAAAACCCCAAGTGTGAACTCCTAAAAAGAGATTATGGATTTCGAATTCATGCATGCCATGATTTTGAGGTGTGTCCCACAACACAAGGGCAGAACTGAAACTCCACTTTTAATTTCTTCTTGTGAGGAGCTACAAAGAATATACAGCTCTTTGTGTGTTGATTGCTCCCTAAGCTTAAAAGCTTATGATAAAAAAAAGGACACAATATAAAAGGCATTCTTAAAAGCAGTTGTCACACTACTTGTATGCTAACCTAATTCTTTATTTGTTTCCCTGGTTTAGTTTCAATATTTTTTAAGGGTTGTTGGTAAGGAAAATCAGAACTGGAAGAAATTAGAGCAAGAGACAGAAGTCACCTTACCTACCTTTAGGTGTTTAACTGCAGTGGAAGGAGGTGGCCTGAGTTCACCCTACTGCTGGCGGAGAGAAAAGCGCCATTTTAAGGGGCAGTTCATCCTGTCCTAAGATACATACCCAAAAGTAACGTGCAAATTCTTTTTCTCCAAGGTTTCATATGTGCATCTTATATAACAAGTACAGATGAAACACTTTTTAGCAGGTAACTTTTCAGGTGGTGAACCTTTCCCATGCAAGTAGGTGAGAGGAAAGGTTGAAATTCAGTTGGACTGTCTGTGCCCAAGTACTTATGTCACTGACATTTATATATTCCTGAGACAAAAATAGACATAAAGATCTCTCAGTGAACATCTGTGAAGTCCTTTGAAAAGTGTCTTAAACAAAAAAATAAACCCCAAAATAAAAATAACCAAACGTCGCAAAAAAAATCTTTTAAAATTATTATAAAAAGCAAACAGAGCAAAATCCAAGAGCTCTGTTTCAAACACAGCAGCTCTCTGAGCATCATTTGCTGTACTCAGCAGTTCATTTCAATGAACACAGTCTTTGAGACTATAAAAGAAAAAAGGAATATGAAAAATCCCATCATATGTTACTTTTCAACATGTGTCAGGCAGCAAATTCATTAGAGTCTGGTACTTCCAAACTGTATCCTAGGAAGCATGAGTCAGTCGTAAGTCTGTGTTCAAGATCATGATAACCTGCAGTGGAGATAAAAATTTCTTCTACCTCACTACAGACATAAGTCTACACCACAGTTCATTGCATGTTACTGCTCTACTAACAAATTTATCTGCGCTCTCCCTCTCATTTGGTTTCTCTCCATAGATCTTATCAAATTCCGGAATGTGCTGTGGCAGTCAAACATTTGAATTCTCTCCTGGGGGCTGGACCCATACTGGGTGTGAAACCATGATGTTCAATCATTGTATTTTCTGGTATCAGGCAACTCTCCAACCTGTGGCAATGGCATGCGAACAGTGAACAGTGTCCTTGAAACTAAAGGACCTTGTTCTTGTCAGCTAACAAGAATTAACCACTTAAACAGAAATGTAAGATGAGAAATTCCAAATAGCATGTATTTGTCTTGCCAGATTCTTTTCCATATTACCCTGGTTATTAGTCCAGGTACCTCTGGCTCTCCTCTCCCAAATTGTTATCCATCAGAAAAAAACAATTTTTTGAATTCAGGCAGGATTCTTTCCTTTGCTGAAATCCCTTTTCTGCTAGTTTTAAGAACAGCTAACATCAGTGGAAAAATTGTCAAAACTAATAGTTTTGGTATTGTCAAAAAAAACAGGTACAGTCCATGAAATTATCAGGTAACATGTTGAAAATAAACCAAAGGAAGTACTTTTTCTCAGTGTGTAATTAAAGTGTGGAACTCATTGCCAGAGGCTGTGGTGAAAGCCCAAATAAATGTTTTAAAGAGACAAGGCAAATTTATGGAGGACAAATTCGTTGGGGGCTACTGAATACAAGGGCCAGATTTGACCTTTCCCTGAGCATTACTGACGACAGCCAACAGCAGCTTTCTGAGGGTGGGTGGGTTCTAGTTCTGGCTCAGCAATTTCAGTCCCATTTTCTAGAATGCCTTTAGTGTTTGATGAAATATGGCTATCCTGAGATATTATTTTCCATCTATTTTTTCCAGGCAGACCTATAATGGGTCTAAACCTATGCAGAAAGAACATTTTTTGTACCACATGTATCAAATTCGTTCCAATCCACCAGTTCCCCCCCTTTTTTTTAAAATAATTTCACAGTCCATTCATTGAAGTCTTTACATACAAACTTTAGCCTAAACCAATTCAAAAGATTATTTGCCAGGTATGTCAGTAAACATATAAACAATACTTTGAGGTCTCATGTTTGAAAGGAAGACACACCTCCTCTATTTACCAAGATTACAGAAAATGTATTAATATTAATAGCAATGAAAAAAATCACAGTTTGTACTTATACAGTGCTAAGTTTCAAAGAATCAGAGACTGAAAAGATCAATTAAGGTTTTGGTTGCAAGACAGGCTCAGTGTAAGCTCCCTGATGTTAATTTTCCATTGTTTCAGCCATTTCTACTGGTGAACTGCTTTGCATGCAGAAAATGAAATGTGAAAGAAAAAATTAAGTGTTTGAATCTGTTACTACACACACATTACAATATGAGTTTTTAGTGGTTTTAGAAATACTAGTTTTATCTTATTTGGCAGGAGGATCCTTTGGAAAAGCTGAGGAGTGCATGGAGACTAAGACAGCTCAGTCTGCTGAGCCAAGAACTTCATTTTCTTGACTCCAACTTTCAGAGCCATAAGGAGATATAGTACTCTCTCTGAAAAAACACCATTGTCCAATTTTTCCATCATCAAAACCCCAGTGAAAGTAAAAGGCATATTAATTACTTACTGATTAAAATACCAACTCACTACAATAAAGTGTTCCTCTATGTGGCTTTTGCAAATATGTGTCATTACATTGTTTGATGATTCCTAACTATTCCAGGTTTTCTTTGAAAAGGAAACACTAGATAAAGAGTTTAGCTCCCAAGGTAATTCCTGTAGCTCATATATTATCATTATGAATGCTGTTGTGTTACCCACAAAAGCCCAGAGTCCCATTTTCTGGGATTTCTAATCCATCTCAGGAAAGACAAAAAAACACTCTCGCTCCTAAAGATATTGCAAACTGGTGTGAAATGCAAAAATATGAGACAGAGTCCATAAAATAAAGGTGAGTTTTCAAGGTGGTGGAGAAGGACAGCAGCAAAAATACAATCCTGTAAAGTTACATACATTAAATTCTCATACAACTTGATGGTTCAAATAATATAGGTTTTTTTTGGTTTTTTTTAGCTTTGTTTGTGGGTTTGTCTCTAGGGATTGTTCTGCCTTAGTGCATTGGTGAGTCTCGGGTAGACACAGCAGATGCAAAGAGTTCTCAGGGAATCCAAACTGAGCAGTGGACTTCTGGATTAGATCTATGATTAGATCTTTTCTTTAAAATAAAGCTACATTTGTGCAGCTTAACTCATCCATCTGGATAGCTTGAAAATAACTGCTTCTGCTTCTAAGTGTCTTGTTATAATTCTAAGTGTCTCAGAACTGCCACTCTATTTTAAGCCTCCCTTAAAAATGAATTTGGTGTTCATTAAAGGCTTATTCCTCATAGCCTCCTTAGTGAAATGCTATTGTCTGGTTGCTTTTGGAAAGTCAAGGATCATGATAGAGCTCTTACCCTGCCTTCTGTAATTTCAACCATTTTACCTAACAGTGAGAAAAGAAATAGGAAATCAGCTGTTGTCCTGCTTTTTTAAAATCTATTCTGTATTCTTGTTGATATAGGAAGATAGAATCTGTTTTTTACACATAAAAATGTCTTGTGAGAAAACAATAATTCAATTATTCTGATTTTATCTTTGCCTAAACAAACTCAGAATTCAGAAAGATAGTTGTTATTTTTGTCTATGTTTGTTTTTTACAAGTTGACATGTCTCCAGTCACATGACCACTACTGTTTTGTTATTGCTCAGTCACATGATTTCCAGATTTCAAGTTTATCATCCTATTTCTGCAAAATAATAGTTTATTTCTCATCTCTTTCACCAGTGTCAGACCAGTTCCACTAAAGTTGTCTCCATGCCAGAGAGAAATTTCTTGCCATCAGAACTAAACACATGACAAAATAAAGCGAAATTTGACCAATTATTTCAGGGCATCACAATAGAAGGACTTCATCTATTCTATGCTTTGCTTTACTCAGTTGCAGTGATTTTCACTCTTTTTCAACTTTTCTTTTTTTTTTTAAGCATGAATCCCTGAAAATCAAATAAAAGCTTTCTGACAATGTCCTCTTTTTTTTTTTTTCCTCAGTTACTTCTCACATCCCTCACAAAATCACTCCCAGACCGCTGGTAGTCCACACATCCAAAAATTACTTTGCTGTAAGAAAGGTAAGCTTCAACAGCAGTGTGTTACTGTTCGAGAATTTCACTGTTTTTATCGTGATTCATCCTCTAATCCCTATTTCCACACACGTAGTACTTCAATGGAACCCTGTCTTGGCTCCACAGACACTTCCATTTTTGCTAGTACGCATTTGAAAATGACCAGGTTCCCACAAACCCTTTGTCACAGGAGTGCTGGTGCAGGACGTGGCCAGGGCAGAAGCTTCGTGCTCCCTACTCTGGACTGAAAAGCAGGAAGGGACAAAGCCAAAGGAGGATTGGCTTTGGGGTTGGGAGAGCTGCGATGTGCTCAGTTTGAGCACTTCAGCTGCACTCCTCAATGATACGCTCACAGTTCATCTCCAGGCTCTTTCAGTCTTTCTTACATTTTCTCAGTAGAGCAATGGTGACAGCAGACTTTTTTTAATGAGGATCTTTGCCCACTCAGTGCTCGACTGAAGTACTTATTATTTTTAATCTGAAGGTCTTGTATCTAAACTTTTAGTGGTTTGGGGATTCCAGTTAATTCCTTGGGTTTTTTTCCTTTTCTCACAAGAATCCATCAAAAGATAAAAAACCCAAACCCAAACAACTGAGAGAAGGAAAAAAATTTTACTCTAAACATGTGTTACACATGATAGTAACAGCTGCAGCCCTGCTGACAATATAATACCACTGCAATCCCCAGGATATAACTCAGATACTGAATTTCAGACTGCAGCAGAATGGTGCTTGAGGATTCTTGAAAAGAATTATGTTTGGAAGGGAAAAGAAAGATTAAGTAAAACAGGAAGCATGCTGGTGGTCCAGTGCAGAAACCCCAAATAAAAATTGTTAAAAAAGAGAAGAGTTAGTACACCCACAACAAACACATTTGACTGATATGCACATTTTCCCCACTATACTCTTACATTTCAGGGTTTGTTTGTTTTTAGTGCTATTAGGGACTGAAGCACATGGTGAAAGCCCTTGCTTTTGTATTGATATGATGTTAACAAGCAACGAACACATGCTAATAGAGCAATGGCAGGAGTAAAAATAATATTAATCATGAAACAGAAGATTATTGAGAAAAAGACCCTTCTTTTCTTATTCTCTTCCTTTGCAATGAGCAAATGTCTACATCAGTTGTGAAGCAACCTTTTTTCTTCTTTCATTATAGTGACGTTTGCCTTCAGAAAGAATTAATTGCAAATCATACCTACAGCAAGACAGAAAAACTTAGACTTTGCTCCAGTTTCTACTGTGAATGAAAGTTTCTACTTTGTTAATAGTTCCTCCCCTCAAGAAAAAGATAAGTTAAAACAATTTGTTTACAGCATGATATGTGGTTCTTCACTTCTCCTAAACCCGTTAGTTTTATGGCATAAACAGTTCTTAGGGAAGATAAGAAACTCTGTATTAACTCTTTGTCCCTAGCAATGTCTGCTGTGTTCACTCTCCTTATTACACTTGAATAGAAAGAAGCTACACAAGCTCAGAGCAGTCTGGGAGCCATGCCTGGGTCCACCCTGCCGAGCAAGGACCAGCTGAAGGCTCTGTTTCCTCCCTCCTGGGACACCCCACCGGGGCTGATTCGCAGTCCCAAGGGAAAGGTTTAGGTGCAATCTTTCCCCACAGAGTAGTTAAGTGACACCTCGTTATCCTGCATGTGTGCCCCAATGTTCTGTGCATGGTCTGACGGCAGCTCAGTCCCCTGCTCATCACAGGCTGCTCCGAATTCCCCCTTAGAAATTTTCTGTTTGCCTACCAAACAATGGGCAGAGTTTCTGGAAATCTTTGTTCAGCCTTCCTGCACAGGAAACACAAGCACGTCTGGTGGGATTTGTATCAGCCTAAATTTGAACTCTTACAAGGGAATGAGCTCATAG
Organism: Acanthornis magna; assembly: GCA_036785705.1. Lineage (NCBI taxonomy): Eukaryota > Metazoa > Chordata > Aves > Passeriformes > Acanthizidae > Acanthornis > Acanthornis magna. Next base: position 3,576,437 of record JAWUZG010000060.1, on the reverse strand, counting down.
CAGAAGGCTCTTGCTGGAGCAAGGGAGAGAAACAAACATTTGTAGAGCATCAACTCATTTAACCTACTTAGGTGTCTGGCTTAAGACTACGGGAATCACATCAGGGAAATAATTTACCCTGAAGGTACTGTAAGAAGGTTTGTCCAGTCACTAACATCAACATTGTAGATTTCATCATTGGCCAGATGGTTCTAAGTAAGAAGCTGGGCTTCAGGAGAAACCCGGAATTTATTTCTTCACCAAATGTAGATGTAGTCATACCCAGAGATTTACCTCCCAGTTTAAGCAGCAGAAGTAAAACCTCAGACAGTGGTAGGTTAAGCAATGTAATGTCTCTGTGCAGGGTTCACTCCCTGTCAGTCAGGATAACAAGTATCCAGAATGCTCCCGGGAAAGAAAGTGACTGATGCCTAATAGCACTTACGAAAATGCTAAAACAAGATTGTATGTGAAGAAAATCAGGACCTCAGAGTTAAGCACTAAGTTCAGTGCATTCAGATATCACAGACTGTCAGACTACCCCGTACTTGAAAGCACTTTTCAAATGTCATTACACAGAGCTGTCCCTCACTGCTCACTTAAGTTGCGTGGCACAATCAAAAGTGTGAAAGAAGACAAAAGGAAGGAGAAAATTCACTGGAGGTTTCTACTTTTCTACTGTTCCATAAAGATATAATATGGGTTAATTTGCCTCTAAAACAAGAGTACCGGAGTAAGAAGGAGACACCAACAGATATCTATGATAATTCCTGCAGTAGTGGTTGAACAAAGGCTGTCATATTTCACACAGAAATCGACTTTCAACACTCACATCATCAGTTCCTACATTTTAACTGAAGGACAGGTGTGGACAACTGAACTGGGTTAACTCTCAATGTGCTATACAAACCTTTTTTTGGATGATTGTTGACCTACCCTTTCTTTAGAGGTAAGGTAACAACGCTGGCTCTGAAAACAGTTACAAAAACTTAGATCAGTATCTGGAGATATATTACAGATGAAATATATGGTTCTTTTTAAAGTGGGGTTGTTTGGGTTTTTTGGTTTGGGCATTTTCCCCCCCATTTTCACTAGTAGCTCTTCTCCTTTTCCCCCTACTCCAGAGAATGGTGGTGAATGTTCTTACTAAAACACACTTTCTACCTTGTTGGCACACAAAGAGCAATTCCTGTGGAAAATAAAATACCTGACACACACTTCGTCACATCTCAGCTAGGTCAAACAACACAGGCAGTCATAATAAATTCATTTATTCTCTTAATCCTCAGCACTGTCACATATTTGAAGCTGTGTAGCTTCCTTTTGTGTATGCCACTCATATTAGTGGATAATTTTTTTAAAAAATCTGAACAACAGATAGCAAGTGTAAGCAAAAATAATAATTATATGAGCAATAACAATATAACAAATTTGCTCTTATTATTTCATGCTACTTTGACCTCCAGTCAATATCAACCCTCAGTATTTATTTTGATTTCATTGGTAGCTGAGCCTGAGATTGGACTGAATGGACTGCAAAATCTTGCCAACATATAGAAAATTCAAACTTAAATCATGGTTGGGGAAATGCTCAGGCAAACTTAAGCTTGTCTTTTAGGGAAGAAGCTTTAAAATATTGAATTTGCTGAGAGCAATAATATTCATCCCTTCTTGAATCATGTTTTCTTTTTTTTCTCTTTTTCCTTTTTTTCTCTTTTAATTTTTTTCTCTCTCTTTTTTTTTTTTTTTCCCCAGAACAGTTAAGTTGAAAATTTAATGCTTTTAGTCAGCTTCTGGAAATCTGTATCAGAACATTATTTACATCTTGAAGCCAAACCGTGTCTGGAGAATTTCAATCACATCGCTTTTATCAGATTCTACAAACCGAATACTGAAAAGTCTTCTGTGGCACTTTTCTTTAAAGCCGAGTAGGGAGCAGAGGAGAGGAGAAAACTCAGAAAACCAGAGAGAAACTTTGCACTATAAATGCATGTTTCATTTTTCGTATTAATAATTCCTCCGTGCATCTGTATTAACATGATATCCTTGCTGTAGATTTGATTTAGAACAGCTTTATGTATAAGCTATGCTTCAATACTGAATTTTATTTCACAGAATCCGTGCTTAATCTGGCTTTAATGAAAAAGAAATGCTAGCAGGAAGATAGTAAGATGTACAAAGTATTCTTCAGAGCTGTGGAGGGTGTTTCATACACAGTACAAAGGAGAACAAAAGTTTCTGTACCTTTAAAGCAAGCATTGAAATCATGAATCTGAACTAGAAGAAATGAAGAAACGGTTTAAAAAATTTAATTTAAGAGCGGAAGTTGGCAGTACCACGTTGACCAATATAAAAGAGTTACAGCAGAAAACGCTATTAAGTTGTTGGTTAACATGAAGTGATAATTCTAACATGAAGAAGCTAGTAATAGACAGAGCAGATCTATACCACAGCCACCCATCATCATTTATATTTTTTGAGTGAAAATAATGGCTAACAAATCAGTCAGGCAGAGACAACAGTTTGAGAATGTCCAGGTGCTTTTCCATTCCTAAAGAACTTTCACCCTATATTTTATTTAAGTGGTATGGCCTGCTAATGGAATGAAGGTAAAGTTACAAACCACATTTGGTTCTTAAGTAACCTTTCTAGTCTCATTAAAGTCAATGGAACTGCATGAAGTAATGAAAAGCAAAATTTGTCCTTATATAATTCCTCCAGGAACAGCCTATCCAGCAGCAGGGATGAAGTCCCAGCAGACATTAAAGTTGTATGTCTTTTCCTGGTAGGGCCTGATTGGATAGATTCAAATTAAATCTTGCTACTTCTATTTTTTTGCTGTTAAGCTGTTTGACTTTGAGGTAATTGATAAGCCTGTCTGACTACTGATATATTAAAAATGGCAGCAATATCTCAGAATAGGCTATCTTTTTTTAAAGACTGATAAAAAGTAATCACTGTAAGTGGATGTGGATAAAGGTTAGAACAATGGGAATCTCAGTGTATCTTAACAACAATAAACACAGAATCACAGTCCAACCCCTGGCCCTGCACAGCACCAATCCCAAGAGTCACAGCATGTGCCTGATAGTATTGTCCAAACATTTATTGAACTCTGTCAGGCTTGGTGCTGTGACCATTTCCCTGGGGAGCACTTCCCAGTGTCCAACCGCTCTCTGGGTGAAGAACCTTTTCCTAATACCCAACCTAAACCTCCCCTGACACAACTTCAGGCCATTCCCTTGGGTCCTGTCACTGTCACACACAGAGAAGAGATCAGTGTCTGCCCCTCCTTTCCCCTCACTAGGAAGTTGTAACTGCAGTGAGGTCTCCCCTCAATCTCTTCTCCAGGCTGAACAGACCAAGTGACCTCAGTCACTCCTCACGTGTCTTCCCCTCAAGGCCCTTCACCATCTTTGTTGCCCTCCTTTGGACACTCTCTAATAGTTAATATCCTTCTTACATTGTGGCACCCCAAACTACCCCCGGCACTAGAGGTGAGGCTGCCCCAGGTCAGAGCAGAGAGGGACAATCCCCTCCCTTGCCCGGCCGGCGATGCTGTCCCTGATGCCCCCAGGACAGGGCTGGCCCTCTTGGCTGCCAGGGCACTGCTGACTCAGATTCAGCTTTCTGTCAACCAGGACCCCCAGGTTCCTTTTCAAAGAGTTGCTTTCCAACATCTCATTCCCCACTTTGTACATACATCCAAGGTTGCCCTGTCCTGAGTGCAGAATCCAGTACTTACCCTTATTAAACTTCATATGGTTGGTGATTGCCCAGACCTCTAATTTATTGGGTTGTCTCCACAGAGTCTCTCTGCCTTGATAATTTGCATCTTCAGTCCGAACATTGCACAAACATGAATTAGTCAACCACTGCAGTCATGTTCAATTGTATTTGTCTTTTTTATAATTGAGAAAAACACAATACAAACAAGCCACATATTATACTCAGCACTGTACCACCCAAGGGCATGCTGTGATAGGACATGGGCTTCAAACTGAAAGAGGATAGGTTTAAACATAAAGAAGAAATTCTTTACTGTGAGGGTGGTAAGGATGGAACTGAAACAGGTTGCCCAGAGAAGGTGCGGATGCCCCATCCCTGGAAATGTTCAAGACCAGGCTGGATGGGTCTTTGAACAACCTGGTCTAGTGGGAGGTATCTCTACCTACAGCAGGAGGGTTGGAACCAAATCTCTGCCAAACCAAATAATTTTATAAGTGTTTCCACTGTTTCTGGATGAGATGCCCTGATATTGTTCACACCCAAGCCACAACAATGCCTTTCAGTCTGGATTTTCTGCAAGTTCATCTGGAGCAGGGAAGAGAGAAGTTTATGCAGCTACACCCTTGGTCCTTCCTACCTCTCTATGAAGGTGTTTGACAGTCACCAGGTAGATTGGCAACAGTCTACACTGGTAGATTGGTAGTGCTCCAACTTTGTTGTCTAATCTTAAACCTGTAGATTTCTTAGTTTTCTGACTTATGACTCATCATGAAGTTCTGCCCTCAGGTACATGAAAACCACGATGCTGGCAAACAGCTCATTTAGTGCCTAGGTTGTATCACAGTCTTTCCTGCCTGTGTTGCCTGGGAGGATTCACATGAGATTGCCAAATTAATGTCTAATTCAGGTACCCATAAACAGAGTTATGGTTTTGTTGCTGATGGCAGGAAAGAAACTCTACTGGGAGGCAGGTTATGAACAACAGTGTAACATCCTGTGTATGTCTAGGAGCTGATTCTCTGGATAATTTTACAGATACATCTGAAGGTGAGATCCTGACCCTGGCTGCCATTTTCTGACACTCCTGGTTGCCACCCAGCCCCCAGCAGCATGGCCGCCATCATCCAGACAATTCTCCTGGGGGATGTGCTCCACAAGGTACATGACCACACAAGCTCATTGACTCAGCTGTCAGAGCACGAGCTGTGCAGAGAGGACACATGTCATACCCCATTTCAAAGGATGCAGAAGGGAATGAACCAGCATTTGGTGTTGGTAGTCCAAGATCTTCCTTTCCTCTTAGCTTTTTTCTGCATCTTGAATAAGAAGTTAGAGAAGGAAACAATAGCCTTTCTTATGATGAGTTCATCTTTCCCCAGTCCTTACCTTCCCAAAAGTTCTCTTGATCCACTGCTACCCCCAAATAAGATACTATCTTTTTATCCCAAAGATCAACTTTCCCACAATGCAGCCTTGAACAGAGAAGGTAGAAGCATATGTATCTCTTTTATCTCTTCTCTTCTGTCAACAAGGTGCGTCTTCAGCATACTGGTGAGCAGAAGGTCTTGCTTTAAATTACGGTCAGGCTGATCACATAAATATTTCTACATCAGACTGGCTTCTCACTTAAATTATCTCTTATATATGTCTTTTTAAATATATATATTTTTTTGATGGTAAACTGGTCGCTCTACATGCCCATCAGAGTTTGGGGTCCTTGTATATTTTTCAGTCTCACAGGGTGGAGGACACAGACCATCTCAGTGTCATACCCAGGTAACAAAAGTATGGGAGGGTAATAACTGCTGAAAGTTTCTGGCTACTTGCATAAGGAAATTATCTGTTTGGCCTTACAGAAGCCTGTCGTTTTGCATGCTTGACTCAGTTGTAACATCACAGGTATCATAGATGAGAAAGACTCATTTATAAGCCTCACAAGAGTAATGGATGCTTTAAAGAGATATCATCATTTATTGCAGAGGTATGTGAGAGAAGAGAGATACAAAGTCACATATTTATTTTTTTAATAGCTGTGAGAATTGGGAGAACTAATTTACACTTTATCTGTGTGGTATTTTATACCAGGGAAATATGAGATGAGGACACAGGAGAAACATAATTCATATTTCTGTATTTTATATGGAAGAGGAGTTGGAGACTAAGGAAGTTTATCAATATTTTAGCCTTTGTGAGAAAGATTTCAGAAGGGCATTTTTACATCTTATACGTCATGTTTGCCTACATTTTGTTTAGCAGCTGTTCTGATGGCCATGAGGGTTCAAGAAATGTGCTTCTGGCTCTGCTTTCTTGGCCATGTGCAAAAACTTTACTTTAGCACTGAAGAGCACTAAAGGAAGCCTTTCAGGGCATGTGGCATGAAGTGCCCTAATGCAGAAAGGTCCAATATGGAATGCTACATGGGACACTCCACCACCACAGACTGTGGTAGGACACAGATGAGGAAATTATGTAAGCTGTGAAGGCTTATGTGCAGAGACACAAAAAAAGGGGCTATGTTATAGCCACCAAACAAAGACTTTTTACATGAATACCCCACGTGAAGAAAGACAGTCCTTTCCAGAAGGTGAAGTCATTGAGCGGTACAGATATGAGATGCTCTGACTGCACTGGGGACCAGGGATTCCCTGCTGGTATGATAGTGAAGGCATACCCTAAATGCCTTCTAGGTTTTCATGTTATGGGTGTATGAAATTACTTTTATAGGTCTGTGTCTCTGGGATTCACTTATCATCACACAAAGGTCCTTGAGAGCTCCAGACACAGAAAGTGTAAGTTAACACGAGAAACACAAGGCTGCTCTCTTTCTCCCCCATTTCACATGCATAACCATAAATCGGAGAGTGAGGAAAGTCAGTGGAGGCAGAAATCCTCATTTGGCTTTAAGTCCAGATTTCAACTCTTTTCTGTAAATTTGTTATTGTATCTGTCTTAGTAATATGAGCTGAGAGGAGCTGTAGAAATCCATGAGGGGAAGCTCTTCCAAAAATGTTTTATTCCTTCAGCCTTTTAAACAGCTGGTTTCTTTCTGAGGAAAAGCTGACAACTACACCAGACTCTGTTGAATTATGTATTGTACATTTGGGGAGCAAGCTGCAATATGTAATGCAGTGAGCAAAGCTTTCCATATGCATTTGTCTAAGGATAAGACACAAATCCAAGTCCAGGAGGTGATAAACCCAGTGGTTTGTGTTCCAATCAGTTATAGCTGTGCTCAAAAATAATACCTTGTAAGTGCACATTAGGGGCAATGGAGCAAAAAATTACGCATGCAAATGTAAATCAAGACACTGAGCCTTGTTGTTGGAAAAGGATTCTTCTCTTTTGTAAAAGAGCACTGAAGAATAGAGCTGTTTGCAAGGTTATTGTACATTCTTTCTTCTGAATTATGGTCCTTACTGACAAAGACAGCAGGTGTAAGAAAATTTGCACTCAAGAGTGAGATATAACAGTGTTTGTTGTAGGACAATTTTAAGCCAGAAATTCTTTGGCTACAAAAAAATCTTCCTAATTATGAGGATCACTATTACTCTGTAGATGGAGAAAAAGTGAAGGTTAGGCCTTGGCATTAGTAGTCATGTTCCTGAATATTAATACCAGCTGCTCTTCCAATACGATAATACTGTACAGGTGCCATGGTTTCACCCCAGCCATCAGCCAAGCCCCACACAGCCATCCCCTCACTCCCCCAGCAGCAGGGTCAAGGAAAGAATCAGAAGGTAAAAACTGGAACATTCATGGATTGAGACAAAGGCAGTTTAATAGGGAAAGCAAAAGCCTCTCACACAAGCAAAACAAAACAAGGAATTAATTCACTCCTTCCCAAGGACTGGCAGGTATTCAGCCATTTCCAGGGAAGCAGGGCCCCATCATTCCTAATGGTGACTAGGGAAGGCAAAAGCCATCACTCTAAAAATCCACACAAACACTTTCTTCCTTCTTCCCCCCTCTTCATATACCAAACATGATGTTATATGGTCTGGAATATCCCTTTGGTCAGTTTGGGTCTCCTGTCCTGTCTGCATCTACTCCCAACTTCCCATGCACCCCAAATTCCCTGCCAGGATGGCAGTCCGGAAAGCAGAAAAAGCCTTGGCTCTGCGTAAGCCCTGCTCAGAAATAACAAAAACATTTCTATATTATCAACCCTGTATTCAACATAAACACAAAATACAGCCCCATACCAGCCACTGGGAAAAATATTAACTATACCCTAGCCAAAATCAGCACAACAGGTTATAGGTTCAATGTCAGAACCCCAAGAAATGGCTAAAAGAAGAAATGCTTATGCAATATCCCCACTCCACCTAAATGGCAACCCAAACATTTGGTAAATTGCGAATCCAAGGACAATAGATTTGACATAGTTGTTGGGAAAGTAGAACACCTCTGCAAGCCTCAGAATCCTTCATTTGCACAGACTCACAGTGCATTGTCCCCATACTTTACCATGTAGACAGCATGATTCCCTGCCATGAAACATCTGGCCCTGAACTTCCTGACTCTAATTAACATTCTATTTTCACTAGCTATTTTCCCTCACCTAGAGCATTTCTGAAATAATTTGCTACTGCTCAGTAGTAAATGGAGGTCCTTAATACTTATAAAGGTGCCTGGTAAATCCAGCCTCTGGATATTCCCTTGAAAGGTGTTGTTCAGGTTAAGCATCTGCTCTGTAGGTGGTTAATTAGCAATAAACAAGTTGTCTTCTGCATGTTAACAGCAATAATGTGTTAACACATTTCCAGAAAAACAATAAAAACTACCAGACTACTTCTTAACAGAAATTGTTCAATATTGGGAATTTATTATTACCAAAATCTTCAGATGTTTTCAATGCTGATGTCTCAGAATGGCTGTGGGGTCTGCCCTGAGGAGCAGACCACAAGCCCAGGATTTTATTATTGACAGAAGTTGTCTGTGTTCATTGAATTAAGAACACAGCTGACTCTCCTAAGAAAGGCAAAAAGAGGGAGGATGATTTACAGCAAGATGGGAAAATGGTCCAAAACATGGGTGAAATGTGAACAAAAGCATTGAAATGAGAGGAAGGAAGACTGACAACAGAAGAAGAGATGCTAAGGAGACCGAGACTATGAAAGGACAGGTCTAAGTGAATTCTGCTATGGTGGACTCTGGATGAGATGCTGACCCAGAAATACTAAAATTGTAGAATTGTTTTGGTTGAAAAATATCTTCAAGATTATCAAGTTCAACCACTAACCCAACACTGCCAAGTCCACCACTAAACCATGTCCCTAAGTGCCACATCTACATGTCTGCTACATACCTCTGGGATGGTGACTCCACTGCTCCCTGGGCAGCCTGTTCCATGCTTGACAACACTTTCTGTTAAAATTTTTTCCTAATATCCAACCTAAAATGACACTAGATCATTGATTTTCTATTTTTATGCTTTCTTTGATACTATATTTGGAAGTGGATACCTACTAAAACAGAGGAGCTTTGGCACAAGGATAAGATTTGGAAGGCTGGCAGCCTCAGATGGCACATTTGACTTCTGCATAAAGACAAAAGTCACCAATAGGAAGGCAATTCCTGGCTGTAATCACCTCTGCTGCCATGCAGCTGTTACCCAAATAGGATTTCACCCTGAATAGGTGTGAGGATAAAAGCTACTAAATCTGACAAATGAACAGGAATATCGAAATAACAGATACATACTTCCAGATTTTTCTAATTTTTTTTTCCCTGACAGAGAGAAAATTTGGAAGGGGCCATTTTAGGAGCTGTGGGACAGCTTATGTAGCTTGAGCAGGATGTATGGGATCACACCAGAGGAATCCCATCTTGAAGCACTGGCACATGAATAACAAGTGGTCCTTACTTAATGACATTTGAGTTGAGAGAAGACAATAGAGGCGAAATTCTGCTAGATGGAATAGCTGAAGCAGATATTAACAGGCTGTGTGTGGAAAGATAAGTTTTAGGCCAACACATCTTCTTATCTACTTTACTTGGAAGAGGAGCAGAAACAGTCAAAATACACATTCCTGCTCATGCTTGGGAACAAGTTGAAACAATACTTTTATGAAGTCTTCCTGTATAGGACCTGAGTAAAAGAGAACATTTTTACCTAGGATTGTCCAGATTTAGGGCCCAGGCAACTAAAAAATAATTTTAGCTATTTGATAATATGGTAGTATTAGTAGCAATAGTTTTAAAGATATATTAAATAAGATTTAAAAAAATCAGATTGAATAATGATTTCATTACTGAATTATTTAAAGTACTAATAGGCAAATATTCTGTTTTTCTGTGACTTAGTTAGCTACATGAGATTATTTTGTAATAGTGAAATTAGGTCCAGCCATTTCTCCAGTCAGTGTGGAGTGACAGACTAGACACCTCCTCTATAAACCAGAATGTTTATCAAAATACTCAGAATGTCAAGTAGACCTGGCAGGATAAGAGCTTTGTTGACAGAGAACTCATGACTACACTTCATTGCAAAAATGCAGCAAAGGTGGACTACAAAGGAGGAATTTAGAAACATTGCATGGCTGTGTGGGAGAAGTGTCAGAAATCCCAGCTGAAGATAAGACTCGCAAGGGATACAGAGGGCATCAAGAACTTCTATCATCGTATTAGTAATAAAATCTGGAACAAGGGAAATGTGGGACTGCTGCTGATTGGGGCAGGGTGAAAGTGGTCACAAAGTGCTTTGAGACGAGAGGAATAGGCCTTGAGCTAGGATGAGAAGAAATGGCTTCAAGTTGTGCCAGGAGAAGTTCAGATTGGATAATAGGAAAAAATTCCTTCACTGAAGGAGTTATTGGAACAGGCTGCCCAGGGAAGTGGTTGAGTCACTGTCCCTGGAGATATTTAAACTTGTAGATGTGACACTTAGGGACATGGTTTATTGGTGGATTTGGCAGTGCTGGGTTAACCATTGGACTTAGTGATCTTAGAGGTCTTTTCCAACCTAAACAATTCTACGATTCTGTGATTCTATTTTTAAAGCTCTTCAGTTTCAAAATGTTTGTTTCAATATTTGTGAAAAGCTGAAACAAAGTATCTTACTGAAAAGAGAGCTCTTTTTCTTGAAAGCGTTTATACAAAACATTCCAATATTTTCAAAACTTCCTTCTGTTCTCTTTTTTCCTAAAAACATTTACAAAAAGAGAGAGAAAATTTTGAAGATTTGGTTGCTAGATGTTGGTGAGCAGCTGCTACTTACTCTGCAATTGTTTTTTTTTCTTTTCAATTTATTGCATTTGAAAATATTTTATCCTGCTCAAGGGCAAAGCCCAGAGGTATGAGAACTGTGTCAGGGTCTTGACTCTCCAGGATAGCTTCAGGAAGATAATACCACGGTCACCATAAGACTGTCTGGGAAAATACAGAGAATTCTTTTCACCAGTTCCCACCTCTCCCTGAAAATCTCCCACTTTTCACTTTTGTTGCTGGCATTTTTGACACAACATCATTCTGGAAATTGGAAACCAAAGCTGCCATGGTCAAGCAATATGTCTCACTCCTTTGTGCACCTGGTCAATGGTCTCTTGTATCACTGAATTCAGGGCACAGATGGTTTACATAGCTGAAAGACCCACCACACCTCTACTGCAATATGATCCACAATGAGGATTTGGTTCCTTAGGCAGGAGACATTAATTTTAATTTGGCTGGATGACTAAAACACCCTAATGAATTTCAAAGGTCCATTAAAATCTACTTAGAGAATATAAATATTTTCTGAATATTTGTTACAATGAAAAAACTTTTGGAACACTAATACATACGAGTTCCATAACTTTTATAGAAGAAGCTTTTGTTACATCACAGCAGTTTTTCTCAGTCTGCATTTCCTGGATATCGTTAGTATTTTAGAGTCAATAAAAGATGTGAGATTTACTGCAAAGCATTAAGTCACATTTATTCTGCTGTTCTTAGAAGTTGAACTGGTGGAGAGGCACTTCCAATAACACTCCAATCTGAACCCAACTCCCAGTTTCATCACTGAAAGTCGTAGAAGTGTATTAAATGCATAAATGCCTTCCTGACCCAATTACTTCTAATGGAATATACATAGTAAAAATCAATGTCGCCATCTTTTGAGTGATGCACTCAGAACGCTTGAAAATTGACCTCTAGTGCATTCATTCATTTTCAAAACTTTGCCTACTTCTGTAATTTTTGCCTTTGTGAACTACAGCAATCTTTTATCAGTGGGTAAGCAACATTCTTCTGCAATGTCTAAATGAGTAGTAAGGAGATAGGAAATTGCACTACAACCAAGGCTGTCACATCAACTTCAGGAAGTGGTCTGAAGCTGTTCACTTGATGCTTGCCAGGGCTGAAGATTGCTTAGAGGGATGCAAATTACCTTGAAACAAACGGAAAATGAGCTCTGAGGACTTGTTTTAGGTGTTTCGGCCATTTCTACCTGTGTGTCAGAACTTATGTTAGGCTTTTGAGGAGTAGCAGCAATAGCCACAATTTCCAAGCACCTGAACTTACATTGCACGGGCAACAGGCTGGGCAAAGACACAGAACACAAACAGGACTTGTAAAATGTGAACCCAAATCCTCCTATGTAACCATTGTGACAGGGATGGTAACTTCTGGCAAGCTAGTGAAACAAATAGAGATATAAACCACTGCAGAGAAATTTTCAGAAGCACATCTAACAGACCCCTAAATTCTTTCTCTCCATGTAAGAAACAGCCAGCTGACAGCCAAAAAGGGACATTTCCAATTTTCCCAGCCACAAACACTTGCAGTGCTGTGGCTCAGCTCCTTGGCTGCTCACCTTTACCCTCACCAACCTGCAGGAGCACACACAGTGAGAATTCTGACAAGAAAATGCAGCCCTGTTTTCCCAGTTTCAGACACAGCTTTTCCCTGCAATGCTTTTGCAATCAATTTTGTCTGACACATATACCTTTACAGTTAACTTCAGGAATACCACACTTCCTCTGAAGAAAAGCTTTCTAAATGAGTAAATATTAATAATTTATTATTACATACTTATTTTACTGGTTTTATATATTTTTGTGTATTATTTAAAAGCAATTTTCACTTCAAATTATTGGTGCTGGGGTTTTCTTAGACAAGCAGAAATTATTTTATTTACAGCCAATCAGTGTATAGTTAAATCTCCTCAAGTTTTCTGAGGTATTGCAGGATGACTTGCAAGACAGAAGTTCACTGCTCCAAGTCTTTTTTCAGTATTATTTTCTTTTTCTCTCTCTTTCTTTCCATCCCAATTCTGATATTCAGCAATTAGATCTCATTAATAGCTTTAGAATATTCAATCTGTTAAAGATATACAGATGTTGATAGTGATGACTCTGAGGTCAAGATCCAAAATTATTCTTATGGGAAGCATTCTTGAAGTCGATGAGCATTGCAGCTTTTGCAGAAACTTTCCATGACTTGATGCTCATCTTGGGTAATTATCATAACCTTCTACTTTTTTACAGGTGTTTCATGTTTTTCAAATAATAACCTGGAATCCATGCAACATGCACTGATATTTTTCAGGACATTAACATAATTTGTGACTCTCATTGTGGCTTTTTTTTTTACATGTAGCCAACACTTGGAAACAATTAAGAGTGTATTTGTATACACATATAACATCCCTTGTTACAGGATATTTTCCTAACCATAAAGTGTGTGCAAATCTAGATCTGAGCACCCATCATATCTCATCCAGAGGCTGAGCTGCTGAACCAGAAACGGAAAATTCATGGCTGCAGAAAAAAAGACAAATAAACCCCAGCCCAGCTCTGCAGATTAGTAAGATTGTTAAAATGGAAGAAGACCTGAATCTACAAATGCTAGACCTTGAAGTATTTCCATTTGTTGGTTGCTGATTGTGTAATGAGAATGCTGTGGCCTGGGGCAAGAAGCAGAAGTTTATAGACATTATAGTCAGTGGATTTCCATGTACAGTGTAAATTTTGAGAGCTAGCTTTATTCCTCATTGCAACTATGATATCCTTGTGTAAAAGGGACTAAGAAAGTATAATGTAAGTTTTTTCAGAATCAGACAACTACTTTTGTCAGATAAGGGTGCTCTTTTCATTAACTGCTAGGCAAAGCAATATTTTCTCTGGTTTAGGGGTAAACCTGTGATCTCTTTTCTTTCTCTCTCTTACACATTTTTAATACTTATTACCAGTGCTTGGGTAATTGACTCTTAATTTCAGTACCATTGCAGAATCCTCACAGTCTGTCCAAGAGTAAGATGCTATAAAATACTGCTTCTTAAAAGAGAAAAAAAATGCACTCCAGAATCTGTTACTTTTCAATTTCAGATACACTACAGTTTATTTTTAAAAAAATATTGACTAATTAATAACAAATTTTGCCAGATGGTTACCCATTCATGAAAAAAAATTTCAGAGTATAAAAGACAACCAAAGTAAAATCTCAGGTGAAAACAGACATCAAAGTTTCAGAATAAGAGGAACACAGTCTTTAAAATCCTAATAGATCTGTAGATAAAGTGCAAAAAAGCAAAACTAAGAAACTAAAAACAGGTAGTTCCAAAAGTGGAGATGGAAGCTGGGTGGGATTTCATGCAGTGGCCCAGGGATCATGTGCGTGGCATAGGTGGTTTGCAGCAGTGGCAAGAAAGCCATTGAATACACTATAGCTTTTGTTTCCCTTTACAAAGTACATGGGATTAACATGGCTATGGATATGTGTCATCCTAAATATTAATTACACAGTTATTGCTCACTGGCCGTGCTGGCACTCATCGGATGACACGCAATTGTCTGTGCCTGAGCAGCACAGCTCAGAGCACACCTCAGCTGCGGCTCCTCAAGAGTTCCCTTTGCTTTTCTTTGCTGCTGCTGAAGTGAAGGATGTGTTTTACCAGCATTTATACATTTATCAGCAAATGTATTTTACCTGGCAGCTAGTTCTGACAGTCTGATTAATTAAATTCTTCTGTTGCTCTAAATCTCGTAATTTTAAGCACATTTCAGTCAGTTTCTTGATCTTAAGAGCATAACTGTACTTTCCAGTCCTTTGTTTTATTCTTCCTTCTTTGAAGATTTGGTTCATTTCCAGGTTAAACTCCATGGGACAGGAGCTCTTTTATTGAACATGTTTGCTCAGAGGCACCTGAATTCTGACTGACACCTCTAGCTACAACCACAACACAAACCCATTGGTGTTTGTTATTTCTAAAAGAAGAAATTAATTTAAAAAAGCACATTTCCATTTTTACTTAGATAAAAGTTTGCAAATTCAGATTTAGTTTTTACATTTGCCCTATTCCTTTCAATACAAAGTGATTGAAAATTAAAGGAAAATATGACTTTAGAGTTCTTAATACTCAGGTTATTGGCGTTAGTCAATAAAGCATGTGATCCACATTGCTTAATTAGAATTGTACTGCAGCTTCAGGTGCGAACAAAGCACTAGGACTAAAATAGGTGAAGATCTGTGTCTGATCAGGGATATCCCTGAGAGAAAAACCTGTTGCACCCTTTGGACAAGACAGCCTCTGGGGAGTTCAAGAGCACTTGCCTTTACTGATTATATAGGATATACTTGTCTGTGGAAGGTGGGTTCTCAAGGCTACGTACGTACAGTTTATTAGATTTTTTTGGGACACCTTTTTGTCACTGAAGCTGAATGACAAGGCACAGCCTATGTGCAAGTTGCAGTCAGCCCTCTTACCATCCAAAACTGGTAGCTTCCTTTAAAACACCAATGGCAATTTTTTATCCCACCTAGGTTGTGTTTGAAAAAGTGTTAGTTTTTGGAGGAAAAAATTTCCAGGATCCTCCCAGCAATTAAATTCTATAAATCATGAAGTCCCAGTACTTAGTTCGTGTCCCAGACTTTCACATTTCCTAGCATAGGTGTATCCTACGTCTTCAAAAACCTGGAGCAAGTTAGGCAAACTGGATCCTACACAGAAAACCTACCCCAGGCACAGACTTAGCCAGCCACATCCCTGAAATCAATATTCTGCTTTTGAATACTGAGGGAAGGCAAGAAAAAGATGTGTAGGCTGCAACCTGAAAAATGAGGGGCTTTTTTGTTACAATTCTCGTACTGATATTTTGAACATTGAGTAATGGCTGCTTGGACAAAACTTGGTTAGCTTAGATCATTGCAAAAATAAGAGTAATAAATCTGGAGTAATCATTAAAACTAAGTAGACATATATTGCATTGCAAAGAAATTCCAATAAAAAAATAGGTTTAGCAGGTTTCAAACAAAAAATTGACTATCCAGTTATACTGGTTAACATTTAAATGGAATGTTGGGAGTAATATAAAACCTGATGTTTCAAGTTGCAAGTATATCTTAAATTTTAAAGATTAGCATGAGATCTTCCTGGCAAGTAGATGGGGACAGATTATCCCCCCATGTGACTGCTGTGGAATTTCCTACATGTTTTTCTGAAGCATCTGGTGCTGGCTGCCATCTGAAATAGGCAAAACTGAATAATCCAAGGTTTTCTGCACCTCTGTCCTCTCCAAATGATGCTTTCTGTGCTTCCAAACTGAGATGGAGTTGATTGCTTTTTGCTGATTATTTTCTCCACACCATTCAGCATGTACACTGAGATTTATGATTTCTGGGGCTCCTTTTGGTTGTCATTTTCCCTAGTTTTATTAAAGTGTTAGCTCAGGGACCATTGCAATATGGGTTGCAATCAATAAATCTTCAGCTGTTTGTGCTTGCTTTACCAGAAAAGTTATATTTCTCTGTTTCAGTCCCCTGATTCCTAGAGTGTTTTCTTATTTTTCCATTGTTCCCTTTCTACTTCCTCAACCAACTGATGTGAGTTTCTGCCAAAGTACAAGGGGTCACAGGGAGCTAGCAATGATCTCTCTTGGAGCAGCACCACTTGCAGAGCTTCTGCTGTTTAAGGAAACTCGTGCTCAGGTAGTTTGCCACAGAAACTAGATCTTTCCCTCATAAATAGTCCCACAATCTCACAGCAATTTTTGGACAGATAAGAGGAACTGCAGCCTCAGCAGGTAAATATTCAAAAGATTTGTTGGGTTCCCAGATTACCACTATTACTTCTTGATTGTACTGCAAACAAGCAATTAAATGATCCACAATGTGATGAAGAATTTTGCCCTAGAATTTGCAATAGTTTTTCTGAGCTTCCTATACCTGTACATTCTTACCTCACATGCATAGACTAGAATACATGCACTGGTGGAGGATTAAAGACAGAAATGTTGCAGGAGCTGTCACTTTGGACATTTAATTTGAAGTAAAGAGAAAGTAGAAGAAAGATCTCTGAGTAAAAAAAAAAAAAAAAAAAAAAAAAAGAAAAAAAAAGGAAAGAAAAAGAGGAAAAAAAACAAAAAGAAAAAAAAAAAAAAAAAAAAAAGAAAAAAATGCTAGTGGGTTGACAGCAATACTAGAAATTCCACCTCCTGACACATTTACCCAGTCACCTCCACAGTGTGTCTATTCAACCACCAAGTCCAGCAGTTGGTAGCAGTTCCCTTTCAACTGATGACATTTAATTAAGCACTTCAAAACATATTTGGATTCAAGTGGAGTTAGAATATGGAGGTAAAATTCCAGCTTGCACCTCCTTCTACTTCAATAGCAGTAAAGTGTCAGTTTTGCTTGGCATTTCTACTTACTGGATTATTCTAATACATCCACATGTATGCTCATCCTCTTTAAGTAGGTGAAACAGAAAAAATCCCAGAAGTTAAATCCAATCAATCCTATTTCTTTAGGTAAGATCTTAGGCTCATGATGAAGAGACGAACTTCCACAGTGGATTCAAGTCACACACAGGAGCATTATGCATCCTTTTTGTGGGGGTTTACTCTTTCCTGCTGCAGTCTCAGCTTCTCAAACAGGCCATTAAAAAGGAACAGAAATCATCGGTACTCCAGGTGGGATGGGTCTTAGCCACCTTAGGTACTTAAAAGTTAAGCTGTTCAATTCTAAGGTAAATTCCAAAGGTAAAGAGCACATTATCCTCTGATAACACCTGCTTCTTTCTGTCCATAATAAAAGGAAGCGCTGTTTGACTAAATTAGACAATTAACTTGTAGGCAGCTGAAATTAGGTGAGGAAAATCACACTTTGCATGCCCATGCTTCTGAAGCAAAATTAGCATCTATTGGCTGTGGGGACTGTTGCAAAAACAAAAGGGAAAAAAATTATTTCCCACAGAAATGCTCAAGAGAAAAACACTACAAAAAACACCTTCTTGTAAGGCTTTTACCTCCAGTTTCCAATGGATTTCTGGCCTCATTGCTAAAGTTGGGAGCTAGATGCAGCCAGGGTAATAAAACAGTGGCAAAGAAGAACATGACAAAAACAAAATGACCCTTAGAAACCTCAAACATAGATGTTGGAAGTGAGAACAAATTCATGAGTTGAAAGAATAGCATATACCAGCTGAGATTTCAAGGGTCTTTAAAACTTCAGTGCTACCAGCATCTCCCTGGAACATAGTTAGATAGCTGACAAGTAAGATTTTTATTATTTTAACACTTTTTTTATTTCTTCTAAAAGTTTCTGTTCCAAATATGTTGCTTTAAGGAGATTGCTGCTTCTGTGGCTATAATTGCTCTTGCTCCCAGCATGAGGAGACATCCAGATGATGGATATGCCAGAGGTGCTGGGGTAATTGCTGTCAGGCTCCATAGGATTTCAAATTCTAGGTCTGGCCTGAAAACGGGAGAACTGAGTACAGTTGAACTGATGATCAGACCTCATAATAAGTTACACTGAATGAGACCAAAATGACAATCAAGTGATAAAACCCTCCAGTCTCAACTGGAACATCAGTAGTTCAAGTATGCAAAGAGATTACGGACTATTTCTGAGCTGTAAAGAAGGTTTTTCCCACTTATTTTTAACACTAGTCACTTTGCAAAATCTTCAGAATGAAGGTAAGCACAAGCACTGCCTGCCACAGAACTGAATTTTGGGTGTCTTAAAGGTGCATCTGGAAACAGATCTTTTGAGGCCTCATCAGACTGTCAAAGTGTTTGTTGACAGCAACTATTTAGAAGGATATTGCATGTTGACTTCTACATGAGATCTTTCCCTGTCACTTTATCATCATATACGTCTCTTCTCCTCTCACACACCCTGGTAAAACAAACATGAATCACATGGAATAATTGCTTTTCCTCCATGTGCTTTTTTTGCTATTCTTTTGATATAATTTCCAGGGCTTAGACTTTAATGATAGTTCCAAACCATTTCCTGTACTTTTGTTAATCTTGCAGAACAGATCTACTCTTGCAGACGGCTCCTCTGATTTGCATGCCAGCACAATGTTAAGCCCTTGCAGCCTGATATGAGTGATTGACAATTTTAGTTCCTTTTAGCAGTCTGGAAAGGTTGATTTGCCACTGTGGGTGTAACTGCTTTCTTTCCAGCACTGCTAATTTACCAAATGAATTGTGTTCTTGTACATGTACTGCGAGTAACAGAATTTTGAAGTTAAAATTATGTAATTCAGTTGCAAACTTACTCTGAATATTTCACTTAAAATGGTTTTTATCATTACAAAAACAGACTCCATGTGCTGCCATTAATTAAAGTATAATTTATACAGATAAGTATTGCATTTTTATTTCCAAGTAAATAAAAAATCCACCTCTGACATATAGCTAATGCTCATGGAAAAATCAATACTATAGCAATAACTTCCTGCATGTGTCTTTTATGATTGCTTTTCTCATTCTTCTTCATTCTATACCATTACAAATGAAACTGCATTAGAGCCAAAGTATTTGTAGTTAGCCCAGGATTAATTTCAAATTCAGGATTTAACTGAATTTACATTGAAGAAAAACAAGAGAAATTCAGAGGTAGTTAATTACTTTCATATGCTTTATTTCAACTTGTGACTTTTTTTTTTTTTTTGTCAGGAGCAAGGAAGGTATGGCAAAGAATATAACGGTATTTTGAAGTGTGGAAACAAACGTTGCATGAAGTACTTTATGGGCTTGAAGAGCTGCTCTCTGTGACCTTGCTATGCCAAATATGTGCTCTGTGTTCCTAAGCAAGTAGGAAATTACTTCCTTGCTTTGCAGTATGGATGATCTGAAATGAAAGAAATCTAGCTGGAGTAAGACTTAAAGCTTTGCTGAAAATTCCCACTCATCAAAACTGAAACTGGTTTCATAATGGATTGAGTATCAAGGTTTTTCAGTCTTATAGAAAAAATATGATAGGTTTTCTTTACTTTTCACATTGCTATAATCTCTCTCACTTGATAAAGACATTCTATTTAACAATTTCACATTTGCTTTATATGTACTAACATTCAGTTATAGAAAAAAATACTCATTTTGACATGGGACTGAAATCAGTTATGCAAAAGTAATTTCTTTTCCTAATTGCTATATATACCAGAGTTACTCAAAGTGACTTTAGATTACTATGACTTTCATTTCCTTGGTATTGTACTGTGAAAACATTTCTACCCCCCCCCCCCTTTTTTTTCTTTTAATTTTAATTTAGATTGAAATTTTATTTTAATTTCATGTATTTTTCATTTTTACCCAAGTCTGATTTTCAGGGTACCACTAAGGGAATACGATTTACTACAGTATTAGTATAGTATACATTTACTATAAGAAATCCCTGATGATATTAGCAGAGGGAGTTAGTATATAACTGCCTAAAAGAGAGAACAATAAAATAACTCCCTTTGAAAATGCTAATAGAGAAAAATGTTGAATAATGAAGAAACTAACCAAATTGACCACCTAACCTACATATGTAAGTCATGCCTTATTGAAGGACCAGGTGAACATTTTAAAGCAAAATTTAAGAAAAGTTTTAGTGTATTCTCAAGGTGTGGTAAACCTATAAAACAGCTGAGGAACATAAAAGGGAGAAATTGCCATGGTCCCAGTAACAGTGGGAATCCGTTAATTTGAGTAAGTGGGGAATTGGGGCCAACGTGTTCATCACTCCCAGGACATTCCTCTGGCCAGCCTCTACCGAGTACAGCACTCCATGTTTTGAAGACATGCAGATGCAGCTCTTGGGGACATGGTTCAGTGGTGGACTTAGCAGTGCTACACAAACACTGACTATAAAACTGCCTGGGATGGTGCTACGTAAACAGTTGGGCTCATGGATCTTAAGCGCCTTTTCCAACCTTTTCCAAATTATTCTATGGTTCTGTGCTATCCCAGAGAGCACACACCTAAAGACAAGCACCAAGAGAGGGGAAATGTATTTAAGCCTTGCCGCTGGTGGCTGCTGCTGGGCCAGGAGGATGAATGACAGGGACATGGAAGAAGTGTTTAAGGAGCCAGAATAGAAGTACTCAGGGTAACAGGCACCCTAGAAAGCACAGCTCAGTTAAAAAGTAACTCTTCAGCAGGAGAGAGGAAGCAATTTCAGGGACCTTGCAAGCAACCCGCGCTGGGAGTTCGCATTGCCATGTGTTCACTGTTATTGTCAGCCAGCTCATGAGATAACACTGACAGTTTGGTTTACTCTGGGGTGCAATCGCCCTTGTAGCTGGACATGGACTCATCTCCTCGAAGGAGTTGCTTTTACTCCTCCTAATGTCTGTGGTACTGAAGAGGGTCTGCCCCAGTGCCTGCTGGGCTGGCAGCCCACTGCTAAGTGAGCAGCATTTCCAGGGTAATGGATACGGGCAGTTGTGTCTCGCTGTAGGGTCAGTTAAAAGGCACCCAGCAGAATGTTTTGAAATGGACATCTGGCATGCAGTAAATGCATTTAGGAAGCAATAAACAGCTCATTTTGAATGACTTCTGCAATTGGTTTCAACACAAGCAGTTGGTGGAAAAACAAGCTTTTAGAAAGGTCATTTATTGCTATACATAACCCATCTCTTCCAGTTAAACTGCTTAACAGTGTACAAAGCAAATCCCAGCCCATTTCTGGTCTGATAATTAATAGAGTCTTCCACTCTAGCTAGAGCTGCACAAAGAAAGTGAATGTTGTCCTTGTTATCCTGACTTAATAATTCACCATTTTAATTGTCAGGGTGTCTTTGAAAGAAGCTGATTGTTGAAATCTGAGTGCAGTAGATGTGAAATATTGTATATTGTATCTTCAAGATGAACATGGAATTCACATGCTTTTAGTCAGTAATAGGTTACTGGCAGCCCTTGGAAAAGAATGTTGTTTTGATCACTAGATGTAACACGGCACTTTTCTTGCTGATATTCTGTTCAAAGATTATAAGTAAAATATGAATACTAAAATATTTAATTTTCTAGCATTTAAAAGAGTAAAGGTATTGTTCTCCCCTCACTTATAATTGGATACAATAAATGAACAGCGTGAGAATTACAAATGTAGGTTTCCAGTGAAAAATAGATGGATCAGATTTCCAAACTGGCCAGGCAAATTGACACTGATACATGACAAATACATCACAATTACCCCAAGGGAGGCTGTTAGTTAGTTCCCAAAATAAGTAAATATATTGAAGTTACTAAACTGTGACTTCTAAAGAACATTGACTCCACATGCTCCATATTCAAAACTGGTCATTTTTACTCCTGACACCACCTCTGCTTCAGAAGTCCTAAGAGTCTCACATTGCTGGGAGATGGGAAAATACCCTGCACAAACATTTCTCTGTGCTAGCCAGGGCTTCATGGTCCTTTTGACCTTTTTGGTTGGTGGTGGGACACAGCACTAGCTGGAGCTGCCGTCTGACCTTCTACAAAGGTTCTTGAATATTTCCCTAGCAAACATATTTCTAGGAGTGTCCAGCTTTGGACAGAAATATGAACCTATCATCAGAGCGTTTAGTTTTCTGATGAAGCCCGCAAGGGCTTCGGTGTGCCAACAACAATATTTCTCCCAGCACAGATCAAACACTAGTGTGCATACAAACAGGTTATCTTCTTTTTCCTTCCGTATGTCTTAACATCACAACTTCATCCTTTAATAATCATAGCCTGTAACACAGACTGATGAGATACAAAGCTGAGATGGAGCGTTCATAGCAAACCCCTTGCAAGGGATTGGTGTTGTTCAGGAGCTGGAGACTGTCAGCTAGGGGAAGGTCACCTGTCTTGATGAAAAAGTGAAGCATTTCATTGAACACAGTGACTGAACAGTGGTGTATGACATGCTGGTGACTTTATTGCACCTAGCTGAAAGTTTATATGAATTAAATCATCATCCTGCACTTTTCCCACTTAAAGGAGGATCAGGTTGGGCTAAATACCTCTCAGAGTGAAACCACTCTAAACAGTATGGGTATTTGTGACTCAAGACTTTTCTGTCTTGCTCAACCAAAATCTGAAGTATTGAGAGTGCAATAATTAAATAATGGCACAATTCAGGATCACATCTGGCCACCCCAGTACCTTTGAAAGTTTATGTGATACTTAAATTATTTAGGTGCACAACAGTTTTTGTTGAACATAAAATAATTGCTATTAAAAAATTGCTTATATAAAATTGAGCAATATTAGAACTTAATTGTTACAGGAATTATAGAACAATATATTTGTAAAAGAACAATGTGTATTTTTATAGGACAATTTTGTTTCTTGAAGCCCATTGTTTGTGAGAGCAACACCCACCTTGAGTTCTAACACTTGATTTCCAATGCTTTCAAAAGGCTGTTTGGAGCCAGGGAATTTGGAGGGGGGAATGTGGGAGCTGGCTGACTTTTTTCCTTATCTAGGGAAGAGACTACATATATACAAACATACATATATGCACGTATACAAACAGATTGTATTCAATTTACAGATATAAAGATCAGCCTAAGGTACTAACAGATTAGAGTATCTGAAGAAATTATCAGCATTGTGATCATTCTGTGCCAAACATTTTCTAGGCACCACAATGATTTCAGGAAACATTTTGGTTGGAGAAATGCCTGATTGTACAGACACCTGAGGAAATGGATGCGGGTAAGCCAGGACAGGAATAGATCTGCTAAGTACTGTAGGTGAAAGAAATTGAGGTGGAGTCCTTGCACAGCAGGTTCTCACACTAATTACAAAGTGGAAAAAATGAGTGTGAGAATGGCTGACCTTTGAAAAAAGCAACTCTGTTTTTTATGCTCTCTTAATTCATCCACAGTTATGCTGACTCCTCTATATTGTAGCAATAAATGTTCATTCTATACTTGAAAAATCAAAATCTTATCAGTTTGGCTCTCTTAGGCACTACTGTTGCCTAACCATATTGTAGCACCAAAACAGCTAATAATTTTTTCTTTTTCAAAAAAAGCCAAGCTTTTAAAATCCACATTGATCATTTGAGGGAGACCTTTCCTCCAGAAGACTGGCATCATTCCTTACCTTTAAGAACGGAGTCAAGGAGGCACCTAACTGTTATCAGGGCTACAACCAGCCTGAATTCACTATCTGCACATGAATCAGGAATAAATTTCTTCTTCAGACTGGGATATGTCTCCCACTCCTCAGCCACCTCCCCTGAAGTGTTGAGCAGAAAAATGGGGAGAAAACCTTACAGACCTGGCAGGAGGCATGGTGTAAAATCATAATTCTCAACTGACTGCAGAAAGAAAATTCATAAATATTGCATTCATAAACCTTCCAAGGTTTCCAAGCCCCACTTTTTTATAAACACTCTAAGCAAAGAATGAACTCAGAACAAAGTTTCAGCATTGAAGATGAGCCTGCAGGGGCACAGAATTCAGTAAGAAGAAAAACACAGAGAAAGAAGGCTTTGTCCTCAGTCCAGTCCACACAAAGCTGCCGTCCCTCAAGAAACAAAGCTCTGCAAGGAACTGATCCCTGATTTCACTCTGACCCTTTGGCCAGATGTCACAGTGGTCAACATACTGAAAGTGGCTCAGTGTGCAAGGAACAAGCTAAGGATACATCAAGAATGTGAGAGAGAGGACAATAACAGTAATATTGTATGCCAGTTAATGATTTGATGGTACTCACTAGTGTTATAAAAGTTTAAATCCCACATCATGTCAATAGCCCAGGGTGATGAGCACCTTACCCTGTAGAGGGACGCTCAGACATCTTTGGCATACACAGACAAGGCACAGGATGCTTCTGGCCCATGGTGGACATCCCTTATAGGAGTTACCAGTGTCTCAAACCAAGCATCTAACTCTCACTTAATAATCAAAGAATAAAAATGATCCTTTTTACCATTTAATTTAAAAAAAATGTAGCATCAATCAGTCAAACTATTGTAAAAGGAAAAAAGCAATACTAGCTCACAGATTTTGACTCCTTGACTCAGACACAGGGAGTCCCACCATCAGTGTCTGGGTGCCTCAGAACATCAGATCCAGCAGATCTACTCAGCATAGAATTAACTCACGTGGAGAGCACTCACCTGGCTGCGAAGGACAGAAGCTGTGGTCATTCTCAATATATATTTACATGTTGGGAACTATGAGCAATGAGACCACTTCCAGCCTGGAGAATTGGGGCTTAGTGTGATGGTGCAGCTTATCAGCATTGCCTCTCCCCACATCCTCAGCACTAACCTTTGAAGCCATCAGTCAGACACAACTGGGTAATGTGTGGCCACTGTCAGCAGCAGCTACCCTGCAAGCTTTGTTGCTTTAATGAATTAAGACACTGTTTTAAATATTCCTCCTGCTGTAAATACAGTCTCAAAACACTTTTTTTAAAATGAGGGATTCTCATTTCTCTTACTTGAAAGCACCTTTTTTTTTTTTTTTTTTTTCTTCTCCTTTAACTGCTGTCAGGGCTCACAGAGGGATTGCTCTGTTCTTCCTTTGGTCTTCAGGAAGGGCACAGAATCAGTGGGTCTTCAGTTCCTCTGCTGAGTAACTGGAGGAAAGACAGGGGAAGGGAGAAGAGAAGCAGAGAGCAGAGTGATTAAAATTAACTGCAGGCATATGTGATTAATGTTATTTGTATAATACCATTTAACCAACAGCAGCACTCTCATAACAATAGGTGGTTTGAGGGAATGTTGTGGCAAATGGAAGGAGTTGCTGTTGGTGGATAATAATGTGCTTCTGCAAAAAGGCTCTTTTTATGATTCATGTTTTAGAATTGCAAAAATAACAGTAAGGGGAAAAAATAGCTCCTGGGTACAAATACCAGAATGCAGCTGAACCTAGACAGCACCTCTATGAATATTACAAGGACATTGACATCACTGGTGTTATTCCCTGCATAACAGTCTTCAAATTGTTAATAGGACTACATGAAACTAGCTGCAAGCCTTGTTTCTCTATCTGTATCCTGCTGTAGTACCTAGACCTTATAAAAGTCACCAAAATAGTGTTTAAAATGTATAAGCCTGCAGATATTTTGGCAAGAATTATCTTTCTGTACTACCTCTTCCAGTAAAAAATTCAAGCAAAAGAAAATTGTCCCAATTTTTTTTCCAAAGGCTAGAGAAACAGACAGCTTTTATTCTAAGTGCTTGCACTAGTGTTCCTCTGCAGTCTACAGGAAATCAGGTCTGTGAGGGTCACATCCTTAAGTCATTTTTCTGTGGCCATCTAATGATTTGTTCAAGTCAATTTTCCATGCTGGTCCTGGAGAACATTAGAAACGTTCTGTTACACAAGCTGCGGCTCCAGTTCTACAGAGACATGTGTGATTTGCTAAATTTAACCCCCTCCAAGTCTTGCTGGTTTCAATGACATTATTCATTTGAGCAGAATAGTTCACCAGTGTTGTGGTTTAACCCAACAGGCAGCTAAACATCACCCAGCCATTGATTCACTCCCCTCCAGTGGGATGGTGAAGAAAATCAGAAAAAGGGTAAAACTTTTGGGTTGAGAAAAAGACAGTTTAATGGTACAGAAAATGATGGGAACATAATGATTAAAGAATACACAAAACAAGTGATGCAAAATGTAATTCCTTACCAGCCACTGACTAATGCCCAATCAGTCCCTGGGCAGAGTGCCATCATTCCCAGCCAAATCCCCTCAGTTCTGCTGTTCAGTGGTAGGGAATATCCCTTTGGTCGGACAGTGTCAGCTGTCCCGGTTGTGTCCCCTCCCAGTTCCTTGTGCACCCCCAGACTCCTCACTGGTAGGGCAGCATGAGAAGCTGAAAAGTCCTTGTTTTAGAGCAAGTCCTGCTCAGCAATAACCAAAATATTGCTGCGTTATCAAACTTTTGCTCACCCTAAATCCAAAACATAGCTCTGTTCCAGCATGCTTTTAAAACCTTATAATGTTCTGATTTAACTGAAACCCACGTGAGGCAAGGCTCTTCATCACACTTCTGAACTTAGGATTGTACCCAGATGCAAGAGCAGCATAAACACAGCCACACAAGACATTTATATGGTGTCTGGAACAGGAACAGGCGGGTTAAAAAGAAAATAATACCTTCACAGAAGCGAGCAGCACTGTTTCATTTCTTCTGCTGCATGCAATATTAACCATTCTGCAGGAAGGCAAAATTTCCAGCTGATTTTGCTGGCAGCAGGAGAAGTGTTTTGGGGCGGTGTTCTCTTCACCATCTTTCAGGAAGAAACATCAGATTCCAGAGGTTAAAATCAATGAAGTTGTTGGAAGTAACACTGGTCTGCAACAACCTAAACTCCTTCAGCTCTTGATTCCACCCTCTCTTCCAGGTTTCAAACACATGGATCATCTCTACACTGATGTCATTTATTCATTAAGAGTTCACTTCAACAGTCACAAGAATGACTCTTCAGTGTTCAACCATATGGGATGATGGAACTTCAAACAAGACTTGGTTCTAGCTAATATTCCTATCAGATATACTGATGACAGTGATTTTAGAGAAGAAAGGTATTTAAAATTAGGTGTTTTAGAAAGGGGATTTGTAGTAGTATTATCCCGAGAGTATAATTTTCTTTCAGTGTAAATGAAAATGGATAAATTATTTTCTGTGTAGATTTCATCATTATCAGCTGTTCTATCATCTACAGGTGGGTACAATTGAAGTCTTTCTTCCTTTGCAACAAGCTTATATGGTAACATGAACATCTTGTACTAAATTAAGATTTATTTCACAAGAGAAATAACCCCCTCCTAAGAGTTGTTTTTGTCTTGGTAAATTTGGTGTTGTGACTATTTCCAAAAAACAGATGCAGTACTATCTGAAACTTCATCTAAACGCCAGAGAATATTCCTTTTATTTAGAGGATTGTTTTCTGGAATTAAGTGTGTTGATCTGTGGATTTTTAAAATATTTTTATTGCATATGACAGGTTATATTTTCTGTATTTATTGTGGAGTCTAGCAGTTTTCTGTTGATGAAACACTAGTGGTACACCTGATTTTTGATGAAATTAACCCTAAAACCCTAATTTGGAATTCTGATGCATCATAAGAACAACATAGTTAGTTACACAACTGTCTAAAAACATCTGGCTTAAATGGATCATGGAAAGAGTTACATAAGGAAGAGAGGGCTGGTCTCAATCAATTCACTGCCCAGTTTTTATCGGCATTGGGGATGTTCCCACCAAAGGTTCAGGACCTTGCACTGGGCTTTGCTGGTCTTGAGGTTTGCATGGGCCCTCTCCTCAAGCCAATTAAGGACCCTTTGGATGGCATCCCTTCCCTGCAGCAAAACAGCTTCACTGCTCAGCTTAGTGTCATCTGCAGCCTTGCTGAGAGTTTGCTGACCCCCTGTCTGTGTAGTTGATGAAGATATCAAGTAGGAATGATCTCAGTTGGGACTCTTGAGACACATCCCCCTCATTACTGTTTTTCATTTAGACACTGAGCCATTGACTGTCCCTCTTTGGACATGGTCAGTCAGCTCCTTCTACATCTAAAAATCCACCCATCAAACTCATATCTCTCAAGAGGAAAGACCCATGTTGTGGGTCACTGTATCAGGCCTTACAGAAGTCTGTGTAGATGACATCCCTTGTCCACCAACACAGTCACTCCACCACAGAATATGCAATAGATTAATCAGGACTCCCACAGAGTCGATGGGTCAGTGGCTTTTCATGTTTCTTTAGTGAGGATATCACAGTTATATGTGGTAGACTGTCCTATTTTACTTCTTTATGAACCTTGAGGAGCAAGTAAAAAGTTCATATGGCGGGAGCATGAGAAATGGTTGTAGGGGACTCACACAAAAGGACTATGCTGACCTTAGCAAGAAGAATGAAAAACCAAGCAAAATGTTTATTCTGATATGATTTACTTTTCCTCTGTGCTTTAAAGGTCACCAAAATAAAAAAAACAAAAACAAAAAATAGAGTGTTATAGAATTAAAGATCATTACATAAGCAAAAGGAGGGTGCTAATTCTATGTGTCAACTCAATTCTGGCACTGCATAACTCCTGTATATTTGGTATTTTTGCAACTGTGAGATTGTATTGCAACTTTCTGTACTTAATTCTGGATGGTATGCTAAGAATTCAGTTAATATGCTCTGCAGAGCATGAGTTAACTAAGAGTAGCTGGTTTAAAACTTGAAATTCAAAACTTGATCATACCTGGAATAATTATTACAGAAGGGATAAAGACACACCTTTGACATCAAGACAGTCTTTCGCTCTTCCAGTTTCTGCTCAAAAGCCAAGCATTCTTCAGGATTTTCAGTTTAAGCAGTCATATGAAAAACTTAATTTAAAAACACAGGGTATATGTCACTATAAAAAACTGTTTTCTTTTTTTAACTTGTGTTTGTTTGTTTGGGGTTTTTTGGTTGTAAAATCAAACTATGGCAGACACCTGGAAGGTAAAATTTTAATTGCCAACAGGCTAAGTCATAAAATTAAAGAACTTAAACCTTTCAATCAACATATGGGACTGATTGTAGGCATCACAACCTAACTCTTAGTACATAGGCAATTGACCTTTCAGTTAATTAAAAAAGGCTAAGCTTCAAAACCAACAAATGTATTTTGAATTATAAATTGTGCAATTAGACTGGGTAAGACATCACCACAGGGAATTGTTAAAGTCAAACCTAGGTAAAATTCAGAAAAAAAATTCTGATTCCAGTAACAAGGCTGCTCAACAGCCAAAAATTAATTATAGTGTCCTTTCTTTTTAAATCAGAGACAGAAAGTTTCAGTACGTGAGCCTTTAGGGATGGGGTCTAATATCTACCGTAATTTATACTTGCCTTTCTGTATAATTACTGCTACTGATTACAGGAAAAAAGGCTAGTGGCATCTCACCCCTTACAGTAATTGTCCTGCAGTGTAAAGTGCTGTTCAAGATAAATACAGTCAGTAAAATACAAACATACTCAGTACCTGTCCCTGAACTTTGAAGAAAGTGTCTGGTAAGAAACCAGAATTGCTAGCTTCACTAAGATGCACTCAAATATTTTGCTGGGAGCAGTTGCACTTATTTGCCATATTCATTGAGAGGTTTAGTTATTGCTTCTTATTATACTTGACTTACTTTGAGAGTTTAGTCTTCTTATAACTATTAACAGCTTGTACCTATATACTAATGTACAAATGCTAATTTTATATTAAAAACCATAATCCAATGGATACATCTGAAAAGGAATAAAGAATGTATTGAGCTTTTCTGCAATAGAATTGCTGTTTGTCACAGTAGCTGATATGGGGCTATGGTTTGGATGTGTACTGAAAACAGTGTTGATAATACAGGTAGCTCTAGTTATTGCTGAGCAGTGCTTGCACAGTCCAGGCTTTTTTTGCTCATTACATTTCCTGAGCAGGTGCTAGGCTAGGGGTGCACAAGAGATTGCATGGAGAGACATCTGGGGCAGCTGTGCCCAGCCGATCAAAGCATTTGTCTTCACAAGTCACCATCATGGGCAACGACACCCTACCATCCTGGAGATGACTCTTTCCTCCCTGCTGATGTGAAGTATTGAATTAATTCCTTATCTGTTTTGCTTGTGTTTTGGCTTTTACTTTACCAACTGAAAGAACTTGGCTTTTGCATTATCAACAGAACTGCTTTTACCTCAATTCACTATTTTTCAGGTGAAAGTGATTGAGCAGCTTGGTGGTGTTTAGCTATCACCTGGGGTTAAACCACACTACACCAGGACATTAATTCCCACTCTTCTGCACTTTGTGAGCAGCACTGGCTTCAAATGGCGCAGCTGCTGTTGTAAAAAATGTGTGAAATAACATCTCGAAGCCTACCTCCATTAACTGCTTTTTAAAAAATGGGCTGAATCTTTAAGTTTATGTCATGAAATGATAGATGATTATTAAAGATGTTTAAGCACAGACCAGTTGCATTACTTGGAATATGGTGCGTGTGTGTGTGTGTGTGTGTGTGTGTGTGTGTGTGTGTTCCATGTTCTATCTTCACATGCAATAGTCATGGGCCATCCAGCCCCAAGGTGAGAAACACTGCAGGTATTTCTCAAGAAAAGGTGCAAAACTTCTCAGGAAGTGAAGGAACACTTCAGGATAGACTCACACAAAAATACTCAGCTCATGTTAAGAAATCAGAATACATTAAAGATTGCTGATTTGGACTAAGAGGTTTGGGGGTTTTTTTTAAATTTATTTTTGTGCTTTACTAAGAGAAGTTTAAAGAACCACACAGAAATTAATGTTTTCCTGAAGAGAAACCTAACTATTACAGATTTGAAGAATTCCAGTAAAACATTCCCTATCATCTCCACCCAAAATGCAATTCTTTCCCCAAGGAGATTTACTCCTTCTTGCAGTTACACATAGTCATTCCCACTATGATTTCTATCTGTTTGGCCTCTGTAGTATTAATAACCATAATTACATTGTGCCTTCTGACCCCAGTTTAACATAACACATTTCAGTTCACATACTAAGTAAAATGTTTAATCACAAGTGTGCTGAGGGAGGAGCAGGTGTTCTCAATATCTCACCTCCAAATGCTTGCCCTTTGGCTGGTTTCCTCTTACACACCCATTTATTATAAAGCTGATGGAACTTGCTGCTCCTGCCTCTCTGAACTTCTTAAGTAGCACCTCCGGCAGCAGCATTATTAAAAAATAAAATCAAATGTGAAAGAAATAGGGCAACTGGATGATCATGAGGACTTGGTGCTATTTAGATTACACAGCTCCTTAGGTATGTCCTTCCATTTAATGACGAGCATTTGGTACCTGCAAGTATATAATCACCTAAGCTCATGCCATTACTTGGTTTAACAGCTAATGCTTAAATCATGGGTCTTGATGGGTTGACAAGAGAATGCTTTTCCCTTCCAACTAATAAAAAGGAGAGGGATCCGGGTTCCCTTTTTTTCTTCTGAGGGTTTTTAGAGACTGCTTCGTTCCTGAGCCTGCAAGGGCTAGTCAAGGGATTTAATGTAATAATGTGAGAAATGTACTTGATGGAGATCTTGTGTCATTCTGTGCAGAAAGGTAAAGCAAAGATCATGTCTTTTTAACAGAGAAGAACTATTCAGTGCAAAATAGAGCTGGATTCTCATTCTGCATCTCTGATGTTTAACATAATGAGAATGAAGTCCTTGAAAACTTATTAAAACCCAATGGAGGCAGATGCTTATTATGCACAACTGACATTTTGATGAGATTTCTTAGAAACTGCTGTCACTTGCATGTTTGCAATGTACTTGGATCTTTCCCAATACTGACCTACATTTTAAGGTCCAAAATGACTGCTATACCTGCTACCTTTAATGTACAACACAACACAGAAAAGAGAATATTGCTTGATAATACCTGAATAAAGCTCATAATTCCTGGTTGAGATAGAGCAGCTGTCTTTTTGAAAGCTATCCAGTCTTTATTTGAAGAACTTAAGTGATGATGAATGCGTGAAATGCCTATAAAATTAACCACTGTGAAAAGGTATTTTTATTTAAAATTTCATCATTCAAACTACTAAAATGTATGTTATCTGTTTGGATGAAGAGCTTTTTTCACTCAAAAACAACCTCTCAAAGGCTGTACTTGTACATTACAAACAAGTCACCTTTCAGCCCTCCCTTGGATGCACTAAAGAAATCAAACTTTTTTATCCTCCAGCTGAAAACATGTTTTTCCTGGATGTGACTGGTTCTTAAAACTCATCAGCCTTTTCTAATAACCTTTAACACAGACACCAGAACTGACAGTAACGCTCTTATTAATGCCAAGGAGAGTCACACTACTACTGGGTTATAATTTTCCTTGTTTCCACTTCAAAAGTTCCCATGGGGTCTTTCCATGCTTAATAGTGCTGGAAATGGGTGCTCAATTGATTGGCTACAGTGACCCTGTATCATCTGCAACATCACTGATTTCTAAAATAGAATCTTGCCCTATAAATATGACCAATTTCCTTGTAGTTGAATATATTAAAATGTGAGTTGCTACGTACTATTTATAATGAATGTCAGATCACTCTGTAGAATTGGCCTGGTCTTAGCATTATTTACTGTTCTCCAGATTTTTCTTCAGCTGCTAATTGTCTATTTTGTTCAATTAAGCATCAATGTCCCATTAGTTACCCCTCAGACTGTTCCGTGACCCATCTGTTCGCACCAAAAGCAAGTTGTATTCATCTTAGTCGTTTTTCTTTCTTAAGTTCATCTATTACTTCTATTAATATTCCTTTGTGAAATCTGAAGTCTTTCTTCTTTCACTCCAGGAAGCCAGGCTTGAGTGCAAAGACTGGCAAAGGCAGTGATTGTAATGGGTGCAAATCTGTTTTGTTTATTTTTAACTTGCTTTTTTCCCCTCTGCAGCTGTTCTAACTGATTTGGGAATGACCTGCAGGCAGTCAGCAAGCACCCCCCATCCCTAGCCATCATAACTTGTCCTTTCTTTTATTCTGTCTCATCAAGTCCACTAAAGCATTTTTCAAAGGATCAGTCTTTTTATTTCCAGTATTTTCCACATGGCAGTGCAGTAATAAGGCTGGCACAAGACCCACTGCAGGGAATGAAACTTGTCCTAAACCCAACTAAGCCGTTTTCACAGCCCAAAGCTTAGCCAAAAAATTATTGTGAATTCTCTCTGCCGTTCCATTATCTGCACAGTTTACTGCAGCCCCTGTATCAGGAAAAGTCTTTTCCCTCACAAGGGAAAATGGCACAGACTAAGAGTAATGCTGCTTTGTACAGCACAACAGGAGTACTTGGAGATGTTCCATTTCTGTCTGTAGTGTAACACTCTTTGTTCTAGCCAAGCAATGTATCCTTTCACTAGACATTAGCCACAAAGGGATCTTTAAACATCACACTTGGGCTACTGAGAAGTATTTGACCATGTGTCGACATTCAGACTGTAGCATTTGCTCATATGCCAATGCTCGCACGCTTGGCTGAGCTGATGAGCTGATACTGCACCCGAGCTGAAGCCATCCTCGCCTCCCCTCAGCTGTGCCTCACCTTCCACAAAAAAAACCCAAACTAACAAAAATCCAAAGCAAACCAAACCAAAGATGCAAAAAACCTCAAAACCAGCCAACAAAATAACAAACAAAAAAAACCAACCAAAAAACCCAACAACCCCCTCCCCTCCAAAAAAACCCTCGAGTCAGAACAAAATACCCCCAAAACAGTTGGGGGATCTTCTTTTCTTACACCAGAAATTGAAAAATCCACCTGAGAGAATCATGATCTGCATGCAAATCCATTTTATTCCTTTTTTGAGCAAAAAATTTGATTCCAAGTTACAACAGGTATTGTAAAAATCACCTTCTGAATGGCTTCTTTAAATGTCTCTTTAAGAAGGGGCTGGTGTTCACATCCTCATTCCCAGGAGAAAGTTTACTCTTGGTTGTAGCAAGGCATCTCCCTGACCTTCTGGTGGGGACTGTCCTGCCAAGCAACAAAACATTCAAAGTGTGTGGAAGGCACCAGAAATGAGTAACCAAAAAATGCCAACTCCAGCCCGGAGTCTGAACTGGAAGAAGTAATCCAGATATCTGATCCCTGCTGCAGGAAAACTCATCCATATTATCTGACGGGCTTTCTGTGCAAACTGCAGAAACAAGGATGTCAAGCAGGAATTTTGGAAACACTGGTCTATGGTCTGTAGCAGCTGTAGGTGTCTTCCCTCAAAACAAGGTGTTGAACAGCAGGAGGTACAAATGCCTGCCTAAAGTCCTTA
This sequence comes from Acanthornis magna, assembly GCA_036785705.1. NCBI lineage: Eukaryota > Metazoa > Chordata > Aves > Passeriformes > Acanthizidae > Acanthornis > Acanthornis magna. The sequence goes on along the minus strand of JAWUZG010000060.1, from coordinate 3,541,790 downwards.
CTTGGGGTATTCAAAGACTGGAAAGATGAGGAATTCCACCTCTTGTGCTGAATATTTCTTTTCATTAACATTTAAGTGACCCTCACTCAATGTGTATTATTGTTTTTGCTGGTTAATCTTTTGACGAATTCTGAGCTCTGGATGTTGCTCTGGGGCTACAGGATGCTTATAAGGTAAGCACTGCAGCATTGACACAGTGAGGGGTGCCCAAATTCTCTGCTAACGCCAACCGCAACTAAAGCAGAAGTGCAGGTCAAGAAGGGGTAGTGGATCTGCCTCAGACTGGGGAAAATGATGATTATGAAGGGAAAGTCCCTCCAGCTGGGATGCATTAGGGCAGAATTATGTAAGGATGAGACTGAAACAAATTTTTTTCCCAAAGAAGGAGTGGAGACACAGAAGAAAAAAAAAGTTTTCTTATTTTAAGAAGTCTTTTAAAAATCACAAAGGCATAATAAGGACTTAGGTAAGAGTATCTCTCATGATCATATATTCCTCTGAGTCACAGAATGGTTTCTGACAAAAAAAACATCCTTTTTTCTTAGTCTGGGGTGGTCCAGGGGTCAAAGTCTCTTCTGTCTCCATAGTCCTTAAATGGTTCTTACTGCTTGCTCTCTCTTTACTCTTTTTGTTTATCCCTAACAAAGCCATCTGGCCCAATTTTCACAAGGCTGCTCAGTACCTCACTGGGTAGGGCCTCATACTCCCTTATTCATGTCAAGTTTTTTTTGTCAGACACCATTTACAGTTTTTTTGCTTATAAAAACTACTGGAACTTAGAAAAAAAACCTGTTTTTTGTAAATGTTTTTGCTATTGTAATAAAAATAGCAGGCCACAACAACAAAACCACTCCTCTACCTTAAGTAAATTAAAGAGAAACAGTAATGTTTTGATTAAAACATGGAGAAAGGGAACTTTAAACCTAGAGCTGAAAATGTCTGCGTCCAGACAAGTTGACTGACTGAATTAATTCTTTGTATTAGGGAGCCAGAACCTTTTTCAAAGTGTCTCCAGCTCTGAACAAGAAGAGGATCTGAATTTCTTGGAATTTGCATTCTCAAAATGGTGGTTGATATTTTGACCTTAAGCAAAAGATGGGTGTAGTTGACCTTGAAGTGCAACACATTTCTTTGGCACAGCAGTTTTCTACTAAACTTCTCCCCCTTCCCAAAATTTCCTTTACCCCTGTTGGCATTTGTAGAGGTAAATAAAACATCCTGGGACTGCTCTTGAACAAATAGTATGGAAAGGTTCAGGTCTATACAGTTTAACTCCCTTAACCCTTCCTCAAACTGCCTGTGGAGAGCATTTTCTGGCCAGATTGTCCCCATTGTAGCACTATTTGGCTGAGACCAAAACTGCCAAACACTTCCCAGTATGAACGGTTGCATTCATTCTATACTCAGGCCCATGTGCTGACCTGGTTTAGTTTATTAGTTTAGCTGTAATCTTTGTGGCCACATCCAATTATCTATCGGCTTCTTTTTGACTTTAAAGTTGGTTTTATATATTCAGCCTTGGACGTGAAGTTGCCTTAAGTACAGTCCTGCAGTCTATCTTAAAAAACACAAACAAATAACCACTCAGAAGAAAGAAAAAAACAAACAAACCTGAAACCAACCAAAGGAAAAAACCCCAACCAAAAAACTTGACTCAATATATAATTTGTATTGTGTTGTTTTTTGTTTTGGTTGTTTCTTACCTTTCCACCTTTTTTTTTAAATATTTTAGGGAAAGAAGAAATGGCCTCAAGTTATTTCAGGAGAGGTTTAGATTAAATACTAGGAAAAATTTATTCACTTAATGTGGAGGGTCGCCCCTCTTCTTCCCAGGCTGACACTGCTCCTGGACCACCCCCTAGGACAGGGCAGCCTTGCCTGGGCGAAGGGATCCTGGGTTTGCCTTGTTGCCTCCCAGGCTGCCTCCCAGGCTGACGCTCTTTTAAGGATTTTGAGCCTTGCCTGGGCGGGAGTTGGGTCCGCCCCTTGCCTTCCAGGATGACAGCTTTTCTCTTCCCACCCCCTAGGGAAGAGGGCCTCGCCTGGGCGGGCTTTGAGGCGTGCCTAGGGCCTAGCCCTGCCCACCTCTCCAGATTGTTCTCCACCGTTATATGTATCATTGGTTGATTTGAATTGTACCCCTCCCCTTTGCGTTCGGATTGGTTCACGTATGCTCGTACCGCCCTCTCCCTCTTCCCTTATTGGTCAACCCTTTCCCTACTTAACCGGGTGCTCCCAGGCACTCGGTGCCATTCCGCCATTTTGTCCTCATGCCACCTACGGACATGGCCCTCCTTCCCCTGCTCTCCCTCCCGACCACCGAGAAACCTCTACCCTAATAAAGGAGAACTTGGGCAGGAGTCTTCCTCCCACCACCCTTTGCCGCATCGTCGTCTTCTTTTGCTTCAGTCTGCAACCACTTAAAGTCTGTCAAGCATTGGAACAGGCTGCCCAGAGCAGTGGTAGAATCACCATCCCTGTGAGTGTGCAACAAACATGCGGATGAGATACCTGGATATGTGGTTCAGTGGTGGACTTCGCAGTGATGGGTTAATTGTTGGACTCAGTGATCTTACAGGTCTTTTCCAAATGTAAAGATTCTATTATTCTATGATTCTATTAATGTTTTAAAATTTAGATTCTGGAAATCAATTGAAAAGAAGTATCCAACCACTCAAAAAAATTCATTAATAACAATAATAAATTACAGGTGCTATATAAGGAATGCATAGTCTTGAAAACATGGAAAAATTCATATCTGTTATATGAACCATATTAACACACAAAAACCACTAAAGATTCATATTTCACTGATTAGCCTTTGACCACTCCAAACTGCAAGTTCTGTTGGTTAAAAAAATGTTGAAATTATCACACAGGGATATAGCAATGACAAAAGCTACTTTCTGTCTCACTGAAAGTTATCTTAAGGAGAGATTGTCAGATGCTGGAATTGGCCTTTCTCCTTACCCTCAGAACTGGCTTCAGCTTCAGCAGTAATATGACACCTCCTAAAGGGGGAGGTGGAATAGCCAAGTGGACAGAAGTGGCCTGTATAATGGAAGACGAATCTTGATATGACTATAATAGCTTTGTTTTTACAAATATCAAAGTTTTTTTCCACCCAACTGAAAAACAAAATCTTGCAGCACAGACTCCCATATGTAATTATTTCATCTATTTAAACAGATCTTGTTAAGAGATTCTTTTTCCCTTTCCCTTTTATTATTTCCTTTGAAAAAGAAAATACTGATACTTTAAAAAAAGAAGAAAAAATGGGGCAACTACCTCGCTGGATATGGATAATGTGATTTGAAGTCCTAACAGGCTCAGGGAAAGTTGATTTTCCATATTGTGGGGCATTTACTTAATTGGTATGTTAGAGTATAAAAGCCAAGAGAAGATACTGGTACTATTGCTTCCCACTGCCGTGCCAAGCACAGTGGTTGAGAGCCTGTGTGAGGAGTCTCACAGCTTGCTCAGCATTTATTTTGGGGGTGTCTCTTTTCCTCTGGAAGATATCTTGCCTTTAATTTTAAAGACTTTTCACATACAGGTATGCATGCTATGGAGAAAGGTAATTTTCTATTACCTACAGCACTTTTTCAGTTCAGCAATAGACAAACATCCATCAAGAATAACCTGCACGTTGCCAGCACAGTAGCCCAGGGTCAGGACACGTGCTGAGCTGTTGTGGGGGATCTGGTCCCTTTTCTGCGGTTTCTGACCACAAGTGGAGGTGATGGAGAGAGGGTGGGAGACTTTCCTATCCTGAGGCTCATTATATATCAGGTATTTTGGGTCAGAGTAAAAAGTTGACCTCGAACCTATGGCCCACACTGCCCAGGCACTGCTTTAAATGTTATTAGGCTGTTTGGCTTTGCAAACATGCTTCGGGAATCCTTTGTGGCCACCTTCAGAGAGGTGTCAGAGCACATCTGTTACATGGGATAAGGGATAACCCTTCTCAGTTTAGGAAGCCCAGACGTGAAGTGACACAGTTATAGTGTATTTCTGTTGTGCTGTGCCCTTTAAATAATGATGCAAAATTCACAGCAGATGAAATAAGCAAGTAATAGTCATTAAATAAATGCTGCTTTGAAGAATGACAAGGTTATAATGCACTAGTGAGAGCTTTGACTGTCATACAAAAATGCAGAGTTAACTACACTGTTATTAGAAGCCGGGCCATATTTTCCATCCATTTTTATTTGTGACGTCTCCTTGAAATGTCTTATAAAACTTGGGAACCCAGGCAGCTTTTCTCTAGGGAGTATAAAACGATAGCAGCTGATACTGGTAAAATAGGTTATATGAAGCCTTAGAAATGAGTGCTTGAGTTGTCCAGTATTTATTGCCTGAGTAATGTACAGAAACAGTAAAACAGAAAAGCACAACTTTCCATCTGTGCTGTATTATGCCATACATAGGAACTATTTTTCATTTCAAATGTTGGTATCCCCGTAGGCTTTCTTGCTTTGATATCCTATGCTACCACACATGATATGATAGAGTATAAACAGACTGACTATAAATCTGAATCTTTTCAGTTTTGAAAACTGAAACATTCCAGCATTCACTTCCCACCAAACAGACCTCCTAAAGTGTAGCCTGGGTCAGGTGTTAGGATTTTTTTTTTTTAAGTGGAGGCAAAGGTTGTTACACAGAAATCTGAAACTAGCTAAGAAAACAGAAAAAAAATTATCAAAACCAAGAAAACAGAAAAAGTGTCCCCATCTGGTACACAAGGTGCACAGCCCAAAATCTCACCAGAACATAAGGGAAGGATTTGCTGTTTAAAAAAGAAAGCTTTCAAGCATTAATTTCCCTTTATTCTCTAACTCTCTGCTCACAAGTTAGCACACCTTAAATGTCGCCAAAGTGTGAGCCCGTGTGACACTGGAGGAACACTGTCTCCCGTTATCTCTACCCATTTGAAACCAGCGAGAGACAGCATGTTAGAACAGATGGGCTGGTAGCCTTAGAAGGGGTCAAAGCTATTGTTTAGCAGGAAGGATCAATTTTGGTGGGTTTTTTGTTTTGTTGGGATTGGGTTTTTTTTTCTTTGTTTTGCATTTTTTCCATTGCACACTTTATTTATTTAAAAGTATAAGTTAGAACTCCTATAACTAACTTTTTGGGATAGAGTGAATTTTGTTAATTGGACAACTCTCATTATTTCAATGTTTTATTTTATTTTTCTGGCTTGAACCTTATGTAACTTGATATAAGTACAAAACTGGAAACAATTTCTGGTGATGAGCAGCACTTTGAAGCCCCACAAAATCCTTGACTGGAGTGAGGAGGGTGGAAGGATGAGTGTCAGGTATTCTGAACAAAAACTTTCTGAAGGTGACAGTAGAATCTGTGAATGGAACTTAAATTAAGTAACTACAACAAAAAAGGAACCTTAGTGTGACACTTTTTCAGCAGAAACCAATGCAACCTCAATAAATCTCGCTAAAGAGATAAAGAGAGGGCAGGAGTTGGTGAAATCCAGATGCTTAGACCACAATATCTTGTAATTTCCTTGAGTTATTTTAAATCGTCTTAATGGAGGAAACTGAGGAAGGGCAGATGGGAGGGTCAGGGGAACCAGGGCAGAGGGCACAAGATGAGTTCCTGAACTTGGCTGTGGCAGGGGGCCATGAGCCCAGGGCTGATTCCCAGACACTTCTCCAACAGTCCTGGTGTTGTTAGGAACCCGATCAACTGACCCACCACCGCTGAGCTCTGTGTGCACAACAGCCCAAACCCACACACGCAGACACAAAAACCAAAATTTCATGTTGGTATTTTACCAAGAATCCAGGTGCTCAGAAGGAGAAATCCTAAGGGGACCCGCCAGCAATGCTTAGAGAAGCTACTGCATACTCTTAAGGACATGCTTAAGTGTTGAAGCTTCAGGGAAAAACAAAAAAAAAATGTGTTATTGCATCTCCTGTCCATTCCTCAGAGAAGCTGGAATAAATGTGTCCTGTTTTAGTGGTTTATTCTTCAAAACTATGTTTATTTCTTTCCTTAAGAACTGCACTGTGAATAATTTTCATTACAAAGGAAGCACTGCTAGGTATGTTTATGAACCACAATGAAAATTCTTCCTTGGAATGAAAGGTATATCTGTGTTATGAATGGAGCTGTCATGCACACTAGAGTATTTACACATGCGTGTGTGTGTGTATATATATGTACATATATGTACACATATATATATAGATACTCTATAAAAAGGGAAGAGGTTGAAGGTAGAAAGCTTCAGCATTTTTGAATAATAAAAAGAAAATAATGACTTTGAGATCAGACAGGCTTCAAATTTTATAATTCGGTTATTTAAGAAAGGGCATTTCCACAGGAAAAACAGGAAAAAATTTCATTCCCACATATATAGTCATTATAAAGTAGCCCAAGGGGATTACAGATACATGTACCGTATACATTCTAGATATAGTGGAATTACAGTGGCTTCATCTTTTATATTAAATTTAATTTTAGGATTGTAAATTAAATTATTTCAAATTTTTAGATAGATTAAAAAGACGTTTTAAATCACTGAAGTGCAACATCTATGCCATTTTAGATTTCTAAAAAATGTTGAGTGCTATAGAAGCCTAGAAAATGGAGGGATTAATGTGTGTGTCTCAAACACCAATAGCCAAGTAGCTGTGGAGCCAACCGAGGATTGTTGGCAATAACATGCTGTGACAAAGGACAGGGTGTGGCTGGAGAAAGGCCACACAGAGGTAAGGCAGTATATACTTGTTCTGGCTCCTGGAGATAAGCACAACCAAATACAGTGCAAGCACAGGAATGAGATCGAGAAGTGGGCATGGGCTGTTGACAAAAAGCCGACCCAGGAGAGGGCAACCAAGACCACCAAGGCCCTCTGAAGTCCTCTGTGCTGTTTCCCGAAACGTCTAGAAGAATGGACTGCGCCTGATAATGAAACTACATAGAAAGCAATAACTTCTCTCTAGGGTGGGGAAAAACGTATCTATAAAAAGGTCACCCCGTGAAGCCCAGGCACATGTGTACCCCACAAACCCAGACACTCCATCAGCTGGATCAATACTGGAGCCATGACTGGTGATCTTTCTTTCTGCTTTTCTTCCTTTCTCTCTCTCCCCTTCTTTGATTCATCTCTCTTCGCTTTCACCCTACTGCTTTATTCAAAACCCACTGTGTGCTCTGTGCTTGGACTAGGAGATAAGGGTCTGACTTACACTACTTTCCATGCCAAGTGTATAATTTGCTAATAAAGCTTTTTCAGATTTTGCAAACCCTCTGACTTTTGTCATTCCTTTCAACCATGAACATCTGCAAATCTTGGGTGCTCAATTCCACTTAAGGGTGGGATGCCATGAGTGCCCATTTAATAAAAAAAGGAAATTTTTTTGGTCTTTTTTGCTACATTTTGTTAAATTTTAGTATTTTTTGTTAAATTCCCTTATTTACTCTCAGTACTTGAGTCTGCGGGAAAGTAGTCTGTTCCCTCCTTCCCCTAGTTTCCCCGAGACACAGTTTCTCAATACACTAGATATCATTCTTGGAACTGGCTGCATCACACCAGATTTTAATCTCAAGTTCAAACAAACCATTCTCTTAAACACTGACCCAGCCCCAATTCTGCAATCACTTAATAAAAAGCTGTAGGAAAGCATCCACTAAATGCAGGTGCCCTCACAACCCAATAACCCTCTTTCCACCAGCAGTTCCTCATGGTTTCCATTGATACAGAGGGTAAAACAGAGCCTTCTGCACATCTCTGCCTGGGGCAGGCCAAGCCTGTAACTTCTTTATGAAGAGAAAAAAAATTGTCCTCCTGAGTAGACGAGGTATGACAAGTTTTTTCATAAACAGTGGTGTCACAGACAGATGGTTGCCTTTGCTCCATTGCTTGCAGATTATTTAGTGAGCATAGGAGAGAAATTTCCAAACTTGGAACCAGGTTGAAACAAACCTTGAATCAGGTTGTTGTTTTGTTTGCCATGTCTGCTGAAGCAGCAGGTTAGTTGGACTTATTTCAATGCATGTGTGTACACTGACTGCTTGGGTGCTCCAGAACTGGTCAGGATCCTGTGTGCCTCAGCTGTGGGTACAGCTGGAGCCCCTCTGCAGCAGCAAGAATGACCAGCCCAGCCTGAGAGACAGCACTGGCTGGGATCCTGCCAAGCTGAGAGGATGGACAAGCCTTAGTGAACATCCCTAGGATGCACACGAAGGGCACATGTGCTTGACAACCTCTCCAACGCCACTCAGAGACAAGTCTACACCCAGCACTGCTCAGCTTTAGTAGCAGCTGTCAAGGAAGTGAGGGGAAAAATGACTGAAAACGTAACGACCAAGAAAATCTCGCTAATTCCTGTGCCCATTCACCACTGACACCAAACTTCATAGCTTGGATGGATGTAATTCAGACACACATTGCCACTGTCTAAGGAAACACGCTAAAGCATCTCAAAGTCAAGCAGTATCATAACTATACATTATGGTCGATCTTTTCCCCCCAGAATTCCTGGAAATGACTTTGTTATTTGAAACTTGCTGTCATTGTTACACATGACACAACTCTGGAATGATCATCTAACTTGATTAATCAGCTTTCAGTCCCACATCCTTGTCAGAAACAGAGTATTTCCCCTCAAATCTCTCTTGTCTGGCAGTTTCCTGCAGATCCTTAACTAGGATCACTATGGTATCATGAGCCTAGCAGTCTATGGGCATTGGCACCAGTTGCTTAACCTTGTTCTGAGCATCTCCTAATAAATTGTCTCAGGAACTGTTTCCACTTCCACAGATCTTTTAAAAATCAATGTTCTTTTAAAACACAGAAAGCATTTGTGATACATGAACAAGACTAGCTGCAAGTCAGTCATTCTTTTTTCTAGAAATGTAAGCTTTCACATCAGATCTAAACCAGTAATATCTTAACTACCTAACACGTGTTTGACTTGAGATATTATTGAAAATAATATGAAAAATGTAAAATAAAGTGTGACATGGCAGAAACAGATGCACTTCTAATTTTGATTCTAAACTGATAATTCAAAATGTTAGTTATTCAGAGAATGATAACTTTGATTAATAAGCAATTAAGAATCAATCAGTAATCAATGAAGTACCATCAACACAAAAAGAGGTGACATAATAATAGTTTACATATTTTGCATTCATGAAGTATACATATGCTGTATCCATTAAAGCTGACTTCAGTTATTTAACATTCAATTGTGCATTTTGTGGAGTGAGTCAATAGAGTGACTCACTAGCCCACTGCAGTACCATATGGGAAACTTTCCCTCTCCTGAGCAGATGGAGACTAAGAATGTCACAGACAAAATGTGTTTTGTCTATGGAGAAAGGATGTTGGCTGCTTTGTTCTTAGACTTTTCTACTTGCCAAGCCTTCTGTTCACATTGGAAGTCCTACATTTTGGGGTCTCATGGATATTTCAGCATGTCTCTGAAATGCTGACCTGCAGAAGACAGAGAGAACCAGCCTATTCAGTGGCCTGCAAGTAAAATATGACAATTGCTGTGCAATCCAAGATTTAACTGGAGGGAGAAAGCAAAAGAAATCATCACCTTTGCCATCCTTTTAACACATAATCCTCTCAGAGGAAGGCAAGTGCTTTCCATTTCCCTGTGAAAGATTTAGATGCAGAGTAATTGAGATAGTGTTACACTTTTGGAGGTGACTGAGGCCACAGAAACCTTATTTTCTATTCCTTTTGGCTCCATCTACCTAGAACTAATTTTTTTCCTCTTTTTTTTTTTTGCTGTACTTTTCCTCTTTTTTCTATGCATATCCTTCTGCGACTGAAGGATGATCACATCCCTTTGAATCATCTGAAAATAGCAGTAGGAAAATACCAAGACATACTACAATTTTACTTTTTCAAAGACATTTGGTCAAGACCACTGTCTTGGTTTTGCTTGGCCTGGTTTTGAGTAGCACGGGGGCCACAAACACGGCCCCTGTGAGAAGCTTCTGGAAGCTTCCACCATGTCAGGCAGAGCCAACCCCTGATAGCTCTGAAAATGATGGACATGCTGCTGGTCAGGACTGGGCCAATTGGAGATGGTGGTCACGCCTCTGTGTTAACATATTTAAGAAGATATCAAAACAAAGTGGCATGCAGCTGGTTTTTTTTGGCCAGAGAAGAGGAGGAGTTGAGAACATGTGAGAGAACAACATGGAGACACCAAGGTCAGCAGAGAAAGGTGAGGGAGGAGACCGTGGGATCAAGGGACTGCCACTGTCATAAGTTTCTTTACCTTCATCCAGGGGTAAATTCACAGCAATTCACAATCGTGCTGCATCTGGAGAGCGTGGTTTCTCCATTGTACATGTGAGTGACAGCTTTAGTGATGAGACAGGACCAGACTGAGCCTTCAGATTTCACTTAAATCACTGTCACACATACATTTACAACAGGAAGAAACGACAACTATGGCTAATCAAAAGAATGTTTTCAGAAGATCCTTCTCAGCACAAAATACTATCAGTGACATCACACAGACCAAAGTAACAATTTCAGCCAAAATCTGCTAATGAAAGATCCAGATTTTACATGACTTCTATAGTTCCTCAGGGAGGGGTGGCTTCAGAAAATACATTTGTTTGTACCCTGTGAGCAAAACAGGTCAACTGAAGTCAACTAAATTGTAAATTTTTATAGCTAGACTTTTTATCTGTAATTTTAATAAAGAATTGAATGGACACAACTGTGGCACATTGAGGGGCATAACAGTGTTAGCACTTTTTAAATATCCACAAATACATTATAAAAAAACTATTAGAAAATTATAGAATACAGGTTTATAAAAGCAACAGAAATTAAGAGTCTCTTAACAGTAAAATTTTCAATCTATTATTTCCATAGAGTAATAAAATAAATATTTTGTTTATTTATCCAGCCAAAATTTTATGCTCAAATGAGAAGAGGAATATTCACCAGCCAAGAGAAAATATCTGACTAAAGACTCTGTTAAAGATGGAAATGGAAATATGCTTGTAAAATCTCTGAAGTGACAAGTCATAATCTCATTTGCCATCCAAATACTTGGAGGAACAAAAAAAGAGACATGCCAGAAATCCAAAATGTGATTCATTAAATGAGGGTCTCAACATCCTCCTTCCTAATTGTCTTTTAATTGTTCTTAATATTAAGTAATTGTGAGATTCTATTTCAGCAGCTTGGAGGAAAGCTCATTCATAGCATGGAAAATTATATAGAATTCTTCCCTAAGATAACATAGATTATTCCTTCCACTCTCTCTTTCCAGGAATTCAGAACCTAATTCAAGTGAACATTAAAACACAAATGTGATAGACATCAAGGTAATTTGTAATTTATGGGGTTTGGATATTGCTCTTTTCTGCTTTGACATTCTTCTTTACTGCTAATTTATTTTGCTCCAGTTTACTGTTTTACAGTTTGCTTAAATTTTTATTGAGTTTATTATTATTTATTAAATTTCTTGTTTATGTATGACTGATACAATTAGATGCAAAACTGTGGGCTCCAGCAAGCTGTAATACATGAACAGGTTTGTTCAAAGTAGAACCTAAACTCTGGGAACCAGCAAGAGCAAAGGAAGCCTATGTGAGATTAAAGCTGTGGCAGATTTTGGAGGAAGAAATTGATGCAACTTGCCTGCTTGCACTAACCATAAGATCCCAAGCCTGTTTCAGGAAGAATACACAATTATTAGCTTTTCCCTAAAATTCTGGCTCCCAGAAACTTTGTTCACATGTGTGAGGTCAAAATCACTTGGTAATGTAGGAAAATCTGCCCATTCACCACAGATTTCCAAATACAGTTAGATTTGTAGGAAAAGGGAATCTGGCATCATGTCCCTGCTCATTTGTAGCCAAACAGTGCTGTCTGGGAGCAGAGGTGGGGCAGAGCCCTGATGCTGGCCCAGGGCTGGACATGTCACAAGTAGCAATGTTACTTATTCAGAGTGCATCTTCATCATAACATCTCCAGGGAAAATTGTTTGCTTTGACAGACTTCTCACATCCCTACACTTTAATCTCCTGGTATAAGTTGATGACAAAGTCATAAATTATTCAGATAGGCAGGAGTTTTCCTAATACTTGGCAAAAGTGGCAGGACTTCCAGAAGACTTATTCTATTAATACAGAAAATTCTTCTTAAAAGAAAAATGTGAACAACTCGGTTAAAATTATCATTTAAATTTATGCATCTATTTGCTAAGTTTTGTTTTCATCTCATTTTTAAATTGTCTGGGACCAGCTAGGTCCTGTCTGTCCAACCTGGCTGTCACCCCAACTCCTGGGTCCCTTGGCCCTGCAGAGCAGACCCTGCAGCTCTCAGGCACTGCCTCAGCACCCTGTGGAACTTCTGACAAGGTGTGTCCGTGTCTTTCTGCTTACACTGACCAACAAAAGTGTAGCATCTCAGGTCACGTATGCAGAAGTGACTTGCCTAAGTCTAGGCTTATCAAACAGGAAAAAGGACTGCTAGAGAAAAATTCACCCCTTTCTGAAACAGGTGACAGCAGGAGAAACACTACGGAGGTGTCTCCATCTCTCCACTGAAAGAAGGGCTGCCAGCTCAGATTTGAACAACTATTTTTCCTGTGTGAGAAGTTAGGTGAGATGAATCCCACCTCCAGTGCTCAAATTAGGAGTCACAGCTATTTCTTTCCCACCAGCTGTAGTGGAGGCAAGATCTGGCAGGCCTGGATCACTCATCTCACTCTTAAATTCAAACACTATATTAGTAGCAATGCCTAAATTAGGCATTTAGAGTAGGTGGTTTAAATATGGTCCCCGATCATAATTTCATGTGCTCTTAGTGTGCCTGGAAACACTTGGGCTTCTTTCCAGACTGAAACATCCAAATAGTATTGCATTATAAAAATATCATGAATGATGTATAGCTCTGCATCACAAAGTAATGCATAGCAATTTTATCTGTGTTTACTTTTCCCCTGAGTTTCATTTGAATGTCCCCAGCAAAGCTGCTGATGTTAACCACAACAGGGACCAAAATGTGGGTACACCATTGGAAAAGAAAGAAAGAAAGAAAGACAAGTTACTTTTATCTATGAATATTCCTTTTTTCTTCTCATTCTCATTGTTAAAAGATATTATTTCAGATTGGCCATTTCAGTTCATTTGAAGTTTTAGGAGACAGTAAGAAGATTGGAAGCAAAAAGTTAACCTTATCTAGTTATTTAATCAAAGAATGTGTGCTAATTTCATACTGAATACTATATTGTCTCCTCTGCCTGGAAAAAGTCATCTCTAATTCACTACCTTGCTGGCTTACAGTTCATTTAACAATGGGGAAGATTATATGGAATTTAATGTAAGGCAGAAAATGTAAGTTTTCTCATCTCTTTTGCGAAAAGAAGTATTGGGGGCCAGAATAAAGGAAAAAAAAATGACAACTTTAAAGCAGAAAATATTCTAGCTTATGGGACTCAGGAAAAATGGATAGATATAAGTCCAAAAAACAAGATTATATGTCTGTTTCATCTGTTTTCGTTTTAGTTTGCTGGGTTTTAAACTTTTGCCTAGTTTTTCTGTTTGCAATAGTGGCACACTTTTTAAATTAGTTGAAGTCAGTACAGAGGTGATTTGGAAACTACATTGAAAAGGCAAGGTATCCAGAGCTTTTGTAATAAATATAGAATTATTATACATAATTCTGTGAACCTTTATCATATAAGACTAAGGAGGAAGATGTCTTGAAACTGTATCCTGCTGTTACCTAAGTCTTCTTTTTTTTAAAGGTAACTGAAAATTACCATTTACTGTGGACATTCTCCAGATCTCCCTGAACCTCTGTAAATGTGGGTTCTGCTTTCAAAGGAGGAAAGAGTGCAGCTCACTGAGACAGAAGACTTTGAAAGTCTTGCCTCTCCATATGTGTTTATACGGCTACTTTGTAGGACTGTACCTAAATTGCATTTAGTCTATGTCTTACTTTTTTTGCTGTTTAAAAAGTATGTCACCCTCTTACAGATAAACTGATCCTTGAAGGCAGATGCACTAAGGGGCAAGGTATAGAAATCTCTCTCACATCCTCCATGTTTTATATAATTAAACCTTTCAGAGACTCCAGCATGTCCCTTTTTTTCCATATAGCTCCTAATAAAGTATAATCATTCATTCAAAGCTCCTCCACTTGACCATTCCTATGCCATTCCCACCTAGATTTTTTTTCTTCATCTGCTCCCAGGCAGCTCAAATAAATTGTTCCAAGCCTTTTTTTAGTCCTTTGGAATTAATATGTTTGCATATCATAGAAACATAGATCTCACAGATGCAGACCATGGAGGGTTGTGCAGTTTCCAGTAGTGCAGGGACTCCTCAGAGTATAGTTTAAACAGACTCCAGGAAAATGTACTTGGAGATGTCATATGGGGGAAAAGAGGACCCTTCTGTTTAGAAGGTCTTTGAAGCAGAGCCTTTGAGGGTTGTTTTCCACTATGTTATCAGAGAAAGACCAAATATAAGCTTTCTCACAGACGATCTCTGGATGAAGGAGGGAGCTGTAATCACAAGTTCTGCAATTCATGGATACTCTCTAAGTATTTAGGTATGGCATGGGATTTCCAGCCACCATGGTGTCTGTAGTCACTGCAAAGCTACACCTGTGAAGTCACACGATGCACTACCAAGCTGAGAGACCTCCGAGAACATTTAGCAAGTGATTATCCGACAGCTTCTCAAGGTGAGGCCAAGAACAGGCAGTGCTGCTGGAAACCATTTCTAGTAAAACTGAACTACAGGTTTACATGAAAGGAAACACTCAAGGGTATTTTTTTATTTAATCTTCTATTATATTCATTTAAATATTTTTTAGGAAAAAAGAAAGTATTTTAGAAAGAGAAGATGTACTTTTATGAAAAAGCTTTGAAAAATATTGTGCTGTCTGGTGTAGTATGAGAAGCTTTACCTTACTCAAGACGCATAAGTGAAATAATCACTATTAGCTAGGCAATGGCTGATGCTTTTTGCTATGACATCATTAAAATTAGATGCTGTGTAGGTTTTTTCATACATATTCTGGAATTACCCACCATAATATCTGTAAGTGTAGTCACAATTGTTCTACACTGCCACTTAAAAAAACATGTTCCAGGTGCTCATAATTTTAAAAAAAATTTGGTAACAAGATGAAATTTTTCATATTAGAGGTCTGCCTTTGGCTCACCTAATTTCTTTTTAAAGTTTTACAAAATTATTTAGATAATGTTTTTGAGACCAGGATAAAGGCCATGCCCATAATTGTGCCCACGTTGAGAAATTCTTACAACCTTTTTATTGAGAAGCTGTATTAACACAATGCTTTGAAGCATGGACCCAACAATAAGCAAGGGAAGTGAACATTGTATGAGTGTCAAAGATGCCATTTTTTGCATGGACTTACTGACTTTGCAGCAAAATGCAGTGCATATTGTCTCTACTAAATGTAATATACTAATGCTGCCATAAAGCAAAGCAAGGTGCAGAATATTGTGTCTTCACTGGCCTCAGTGGGTCGATTGTTCTTTTCCTTGCTTCATTCTTGGAAATAACTCAGCCATTTGAAACTGAAGGATAGAAAAAAGGAAGCAAGTAGCCTGAGGTCTGATCAACATTGTTGATCCTTAACTATTTGGGTTAAAAACAACAGAGTTACAAGACCTTACAAACAAAGATAAAGGAACTGTTCTGCATAGGGACAAACTCTCCTCTTCTGCAAATGTGTAACATCAGTGACTTTCAATGACAGATACTGCTTAAAGATGAAATATCTTGGGTTATGTACATCCCATGCTATAACTCATTAGTCTTTCCACTTGGAAAATAAAACCAGATCAGATACCTAAGCACAACTGGAATTAGAATAAAATATTTTTTAAGCATTGCAGTTTGGAGAAGGTATCACTTTACTGTATATTTCGTGGCTGAGTAACAGAAACCAAACACTGGAAGGAGAACTGTTCATGCTGTGCCATATGTGTAACCAAACTGGAAAACATAATAACAGAATATCTCAGGAGATCTTGTCCTCATGAGATTTCCAAATCTGAGAAAGTGTTCATATCAGTATATGAAACCTTGAGTGCTTGAATTTCTGAATCTCAAAGGATTTGAAGCTTGCCAGTTATTTCTAACATATGGTTAAGTCTATTTTTTTTATGATCCCTAAGTGTTTAAATTTCTTTTAGGTTTCTTTTTAATTCAAGGCAGGTGGTGTTGGTCCATTTGGGTTTTGGTTTTGGCTTTGGGTTTTTTTGGTGGGTTGGGGGTTTTTTTTGGTTTTTGGATTTTTTTTGTTTGTTTGTTTGTTTGTTTTTGTTTTGGGGGGTGTTTGGTTGGTTGGTTGATTTCATTTGGTTTTGGTTTTATTTTTGGTTTTGGCTTGTTTTTTTGTTTTTTTGTGGTTTTTTTTTGTGAGACAATTTAAAACTACTGTTCATGCCACCCTTGAGGTCAGAAAGTTTTATAATAGCAGGGAGTGCATAATTTCCAGAAAAGCTGAAGCATTTTATTTGCTTGTAGGAATAAAATGAGCATGTGATGTATTTGGTGTAGATCTTTTAATTGTGCTCTTACGGTAAATTAGACCTAACAAGAATAATAGGTATTCCTAGAGACCTGAGGACTTGTCCACACATCCCACAGCATATTAGAGAAAGTCTTTCATGTTTTTTTCAACCTCCTAAACTTGACTTAATCTAGAAATGAGTCAGGTTTTGGAGTAATCTCAAAATCACTTGCACCTGTAATTCTAAAGTACTCTTTTTGAAAAGCTGGTTGTGATTTCTCAACCTGAGAAAAGTGTGACTCTACTCTGAAATTAATTATCTATGGCCCAAATACCAAGCAAAAAGCTACTATATTGATATAACAAAACTGACAACGGTCCAGTCTCAAGGCCAAAGGCTACGTACAGAGTGGGCTAATATGCCTGGAGGCTATAATTTCTTCCTTGGCCATTTCTGATAAACTCCTGGTCATTCTTTCAACCCTCTTGCTTCCCTATTTAAAATACTTCCGTCTTCCTCAAAGCTTTCAAAAAGCTGCTTCTGAAGCCCATGAGCCTTGTACTGCTGGTGCTGATTATCACAGCAGTGAGTCCTGTGAGATGCTCTTTCGTCAGTGTGTGTTGAGCTTCAAGGATGGACAATTTTTTATTTCTCAACAGATGCTAAGAATGATGGCATAGCAAATGAGGGGAAGCTGGGTAGATATATGGCACAAATGCAGGCTGTCTAAACCATTTTTGATTGCTTCACAACACCTAAAGGTTTTAAAGGACAGTAAGAAAGTTATAGTAGAAAGACAATGGACCATGTAGTGCAGGCGATGTGGTGTTAAAGGTGCTGCACTGGCACTGGATACCCCAGCTTCTCTTCCCACTTTGCCATCAGTCTGTTCCCTAATCCACCTGTCATCTACCAGCCTTCATCAGTTTTGCAAAGCTCAGCTGGAAATTCACTGTGGCCTGAACATTCACTGTGAAAATTCAGTGCTTCATATGCATCTGAAGGATCTCAGTGCTTCCTTAACCCAGCAAGAAAGAGTCTGACCTCTGCTTCAGCTTTCAGGGGAGGAACTTCAGGGATTTTTAGCATAAAAATCTTCCCACTCTCAATCCCTAAATGAAGTCTCAACAAAAAGCCCACAACTTTATAAGGGAACTACAAGCTATTGTTCCAAATATTTCTACTGTTTTCTTTCTCTTACAAGTTTGCCTTTTCACCCTTTCTCCAGAGCTTTTCTTTCTCCCCTTCTGATCTTGTCCTCCCTCTCCTTTCTCTGCTAGACTGTTCCTCATCTGTTTTTTTCTCCTTCCTTCCTCCTTTGAGAAGGGCTTTGGGTCAGCCCTGCTCAGCCATGCTTCCTCCAGGCTGATTGGACACTTCTGTCTCTGTTTGACAGATGAAATTCCCAAAGCTCCTAGTTAATTTTAGGGTGTCTGAGGGAGGAAGGAGCCTGGCACTGAACCAAACACACATTTAAATGTGCCAGAAAATTACACAGCGGTCAGAAAATTGCAAAATCTGCAATTTTTATGCAGCCCACAATTTTCTAGCGGTCTTGATTATCATCCGGAGTTCAGTGTTTTACAGGAAGTGCAGGAGGTTACATTTCCAGTGATTTTTAAGTGACCCCAGAACTATTACACTGGAAAAATTCATACCAGGATTAACTATTTCAGTGATATTTCTATCTATTTCAAAAGCAGTCAATATGGAACAAAAGCTTTTCTTCTGAAACAGATTAGAGTTTTGTGGTGATTTTTCTTAGGGTCTATATCAACAACAAATTATCCAAGCAACAGTGGATCTAATACATTTTGGCTTTGGAGAGATCCAAACTGAGAGTTCTGTTGTAGGAGTGTGGTTTTGTGCTTAGGTGCATAACACAATGGAGATCTCAGAGAAAAATCCCTTACAAAACAAGAGCAGGGTAAGTTATTAATTCTATAGATAATGCCAACAAGATGAGAATCTGTAGCTGCTGACTCATGAAAAATAGAAAAAAAAAGGATCACCTTGTGACCGATCTTCTAATTCGCTCTGATATGACTACTTTGCATGCACCCCAAGCTGCCAGGCACCAGCAAAAACCTGCTGGAGGTGACAGTGCCAGTGGGGAATGTACAGAGTTCTGTAACATGTTTTGCAGCAAAAAACCCACACCTATTTCAGTCAACTTCAACATTAAATGGAGTGCAAAACTACAAACTTGTGTCATGAATTCTCACCATTCAGCTCACGAATGAAGCATTGGGACAGCTGGGGTATCAGGACAAGCCAGTTTGCTACTGAGTGCTGCATGGGCAGAATTGCTACAAGTGTGTCCCTGCGGCTTTGGGGATATCCAGCGGAATTCCCACTCTGGATATTTCAGAGACGCAGCACAGCACCCAATGGACAGAATGTGCTGCTTGCATTCACTGCAAGAGAAAAAGAGATTTTACTGAGTGTTGTCAAGACCCCACGACCCCTAAGAGTTGCAGCTGTATCCAAGAATCCTTTTATGGTTTTGCTTTGAGCTTTCTTTCAAGTTTTTAATTCCTGTCAACAGACAGTTGTAAATGTTGAAATTTGAAGAGATTGTCTTAACTTGCAGAGCCTGTCTTATGTCCTAGCCTGGAATAAAATTTATGCAGCTGTGATTACGCTCTGCTGTGCATCCCATAGCCCTGACCCCTCCATGAGCAGCCTGGCCAGTGTGGCTTTGTGCAGGGATGGGAGCTGGGAACATGCAGCCACCTCTCAGAGGTCTCAGCAATATGGAAGCTGGCACCTTCCTTCTGATTCCTCAGTCTGGGCAGCCCTCAGGCTCCCCCACACTGAGGCACAACCATCATATGCACAATCCTTTGATTCGGTGTTTATACAGACTTGACAATTAACCACAATATCTTTTTACTTCTGTAAGTTGCAGTATGTTCCCATTACAGGGCAAATCTTCGAAATTTGACCCTTTGTCCAGGAAAATCTCAAGAAATGGCTGACTTTATGCTCTCCTGCAAAGTGAATGATAAAGAGCAACAAGAGTGGGCAAAGAAGTTGCACCACACCAGATTTGCAACCCACCAATATTTGCAACCCGACAGGCAGATACCTGAGCTTCACAGGTAGGAATGGAGTGAGGATGAAGCTACAGGAGAAAGTGACCACCTTACCTTGCTAATGTCCCTGCAGGCTTTTATCTCCTGAGCATACAAGGCCTATCATGCCATAATTTGTCTTTTTACCCTGAATTCGAGCTGCATCGATGACTTCTGTACTGAATACATGCACAGACTGCTTGAAATCTTCCATTGAGCCCAGGTCCCCTCAGGTAAGGGATGTTCTCTGTTGTACCAACAGAATGTTAGGTGCAGTTAACTTCCAGTGAAATGCTTCCTCGTATGATGAGCACACGTGCGCAGCATGTGTGTGAGAGGCAGCATTTCATGTACAAGGACAATCTGGTCTTCAGCATGTGAAGTTGCTACATGAAGAGCCATATTTGACCTACCTATCTTGAGAAAATCTTGCAAAAGCTACAGCTCACTCCTTTGTGTCATTTAAGAGGAATGAATACAATTTACCAAACAATTGTTACTTACAAGACTAGTACCATCTGTACAATGAAACATCATCTTTCTTTTCTATTGACACACTTCCTAAGCTGATATTTAAGGACAGCATCAAAGATATGTGTTCCTAAGCTTAGTTTTTCCTATGCTAGCTCTCATAATTTACAATCATATATCAAATTACAATTGTGTTCCTTGACACTGGAGAAATTATGATGACTGTGACTTCTTTTTATAAAAAGAAGACTAATAAAATTAAGCAATAATCTATAAGTATGAGAAGGTTACAGTTTTAAATATCATCCCCTGCTGTGAATTGAATAACAAGGTAAAGGTTTTAGCATTTATAAATGTCAAGGCAACGCAGACATTCATTTTAACAGCATGACATGCGTATCGCTTACAAACTTATTGCACTTAAAGATTACTACTATACTATACAGATAGTTTCAGGATACAACTTAAAATTTTAAGTGGTTCTGAATTTTAAGACTTTGTTGCAATCGCTGTTAATTCTACTAAATGTCTTATCACTAAAACCAGGAATTACAGTAATGCTATAAAAAGCATCAGGCTCCTACATGCTATTAAATTTTTCAATGAGAAGAGAAAACCCTAAACAATTTGACTACAGCCCTTGATGCTGTCCCAAACATTCTGATTAAAAAGCACTACAACTTGAACTGGACAGAAATGCCATTTATCTCAAGCACTATTTTCTGTCTGCTTGCTGTCAAGAGACACAAGAAATGCTAGAATTAAATGGTATGGATTCAGACTGTCATCAAGACACTGTGCTTTCAAAACACTGATGAAATGAATTTATTTAGCCAGAAAGAAATGAGGTTGAAAAAAATGAGAGGTGTCATGTCAGCACCTTCAACTGGGAAGTAAGACGCGGTCTATTTGCCAGTTTATTGCTCTAATCAGGGACCCCGACATTTCCCTTCCCTCTCCCTCCCTCCTATCCTCCAACCTGCTTAGCTGAAAAGAATGATGAAAATGCACCATGGTGGTTTCTTCCAGGATGCCACTGCCATTTGGTGATCTAATTGGCCCCAGAGGGCCTCTCAATCATTTCCATCAGAGATAGAAAAGATTTTCTTCCTTCTGCTAGAGACAGATAGGAGACATTAATTATGCGGACAGCATCCAAGAGAGCAACAGTCATTCTCAACTAAATCAACATGCAAAACAGTCATGGAAATTGTCACATTATAACAGCAAATGGCTATGGCAGGAGGAAAAAAACAACGAACAACCTCCAACTTATTATAAAAAAAAACCACGGAGAATTTAGTTTGATGTGCAGATTCTGAAAAAGTACAAAAGCTTGTTCTTGGTATTTTCTCTTTCATTAGAGATGTGACTTAATATAGAGTATTTTCAGAGTTTCTTTTAAAAAAGATATTATAGTAAAAGCCAGAAAAAGATTATTAAAACTTCTATTTCTACTTAGACTACTAGGAAACATTTCAACCAGCCATAATGGAATATGCTTACTTTATAGGAGCACTCTCTTCCCCGCCCTGAAAAACTGAAAAGATAATGGGGGAAAAAAACTCTTGCTCCAGTCATCTCTTTCTCAGAAGTCATGAATCTTTCTAAAGTGTGAATTGAAAATCCTCAGAGATGAAGAGAAAAAGAAGAGGTGTAGGACAATTAAACCTCTTCCATTTTCTAGCAGTACAAAATTGGACAAAATGATGCTTCTTTCAGAAAAAAAACTCCAAAAAACAAAAAAAACCCAAAAGGAAATATAATTTAGAGGTGGGGAAGGGTGGAATTATTGCAGGAAGATTATTAATGAGAGAAAACAAGGCAAACAGACAGGCCTAGTTCTACAGAGTACATATATATTGCAGACAGCTGCATAATTTACCCAGGAGGGAAGTGTCAGACGAAGCTGTTGCCAGCACCGCAGTGAACTCATTTGAAGCAAACTGCAGCCCCCTGACTCTGCACTGTCACCCCCACAGAGAAACCCCACTATCCTCTTTCCTCTAAGAGGAGTCAATCTGTGGAGAAAGCTCTGTGCTGTGCTATTACTTTCCTTCCCTGGAGCCAGGGCTGTGGGTTCAGGCAGGCTTTTGCATGGCTACTACAGCACGGCCTGCAGTGGGGAAGCTGTGAGCTCAGTCAGTGTCAGGGAGCAGCGTGCAGGACACATGCCATAGAATGTAGGCCCATGTGCTGGCCAGAAAATCACAAATATATGCACATAATAACTGGCAAACCCTCATCGTTTGGAAAGGGCGAGTAAAAACAGCATAGAAAAGCTCATGCTTGGAGGTGGAGTTTGTTTCGCTCCCATGCAGCTGCAGAATGCCAGAGCAATTCAGCTTCAGCCAGGAATAAGTCTTTCAGGACATGGGCAAACAGTCCCTGTTCTTCCTGAGCCAAAGCACATGGTTAAGTCTCTGAGAAAATTTGGAAAGGTCCAAAGGGTCGATCTCTCTTGCTTAGTGCTTACAATCATTTGGATGCAGATAGGTGGATTCCCCCTTCTCCCATTTTTGGAGTAGTAAAAAAATTTCTGGCCCAGCATCTGGAAATTGTCTCTGTGAGCCAAAAAAGGTTCAAGCCAGCATTATACATAACATTACTACACAACAAGCTTTAGTCTGCTGAGCTGAACTCTTCCCTGCATAATCATAGAGTCCACCAGGAACACTCCTCCCAAATTCCCAGCAAGAAAATCCCATTATCCCATGCTGCAAAACCAAGACACATTAATTCCAGTCTTGTGAATGTATTTTGGAAAAAAAAGATTTTACCAGCATAATATTCCCCATGGGTCTTCCCTGACCAAGGAGCAACTTTCCCAGTAACTCAGGTATCAAGAGAATCAAGCCAAAAGAGTTGAAAGTGATAGCACAGTGCCCACTGTCACTGTTCTGCTGCTTTTACTGTGCTTCTAATTAAAAACATCTCACTATTTGCACAAGTGTCTGTTGTCAATCAGACCTCACAAATTGGCATAGGTAACTGTAGGTTAAATCACATCATTTCACAAGTCACAGGATTTTATGATATCAAACACTTTCATGATGCCAACCAATCTGTCATCATGAGAAACAGATTCTTTTTAAATTAAGAGAAGATGGTAAATGTAGTTTAAATGGTAATACAACCAGTGGAACCACAGCATAAAAAAGCCAACATTTTACAACATGTATGGATTGTACAATACATACAGTGTGCTGCCTGCTAGAGACAATGTCTTATTTCAGCTAATGACCACTAAAATAACCTCCTGACTTAGCAAATCTGCCTCAGCTTGAAAGGTAAGGGGCTTGGAGTGTTCTGCAAGCAATCTTTGCATAACATGAGGTCTTGCTCAGCCCCAAGTCAATGGACTCTGATGCCCACTGACCACTGACCACAGCCACTGGGACAGGGCGCAGAACCGAGAGCCTTCCTGCACGGTGTGTGGCGGGGCTGACATCCTGCTCTAGTTAACCATGTAACTGGAAGCACCTGAGCATACTAACACTGGTTATAGAGGAAAACTGAGCATCAGTTAAGAAATCTGCCAGATCAAAGACCTGGTAGATTTCTAAGAACGTGATGAAAATTTTTTCTACTTAACAAGCATCAGTGGGTACAAAGCTGTGCTACTTCCGCTCTAGACACTTCCTTTCAGAGATAGAGGCAACTGTTTTACAGCTGGAGCTGATTTTTTTTTTTTTTAAATTCTAAAATAAATTTTGTTTTAATTGGCAGCTAATGGAAAAGAGTGTTCCTTATTTTTAGAGAGGCAGGAAAACGTAGGGCTGGTTTCAGTCTGCTGTAATTGCAACACAACAATCATTTGTCAGACCTGCAGGGAAGCAAGGGTGAAATGGTAGCTTGCAATACTGGAGTCTGTGCCACAGATGCTACCCAGGGATTCAGGTTAATTACATACCAGGCATGCTCGGGGACCACCCATGTAAAACAGCTGGCAGGATGGAGACTTAAAATTGCTCCCTGCTGGTTCTACCATTGCACACTGCCCTCTTCAATTCAGTATGAATCTCTTCATCTGGGCTAATTGACTTCAGCCAGGATGAGTAACTTAGATTCACTTATCTCCACTCTTCAAGCTTTGCTGGCTTTGGAACTGCTCCACTCCGTTCCCTACCTATTGCTTCAATTGTCTGAACCTGAGGGGTTTATTGATGTGTATGGGTAAAGCTTTCCAAGTGCCATAAACATCACTGCAAAAGCCAAAGGAAGCAGGTATTAATTTAAAAGAATAATTAGTAACAAAGACCCTCCCTAGTGTATGAGCTCATCTACCAGGATGTGATTCATTGTTTCATTTCATGCTTTAATGTTGTTATACAAAATACTCTTTACTTATCTTTGCTATAACACTGAATCATTTGCAATGCCACCGAGGTTGGTCCTCCTGTTATGTTTGTCTTAATTCTGCATTTCTAGGCTCTTCTGGCTTAAGGATAGGTAGGACTTTGTGCTTTGAACAGTACTTAAGGATAGGTAGGACTTTGTGCTTTGAAAAAAAGTTGCATATTATGAGCATTAGTATGACCATAGGTGATAGAAAGTAATGTGATATATTTGTAGTAATGCTTCTCACCCAGATCATGAATTAGGTTTAGTTTCTTAGGCCACTCCATAATCATAAATTAAAATGGTGATGAATGTCATTGCCTTTAGAGATATCAGCTGAAAATGACCATCGTTCTTGGGATAATTTTATTTTTAAATGGTTGTCCTCATATTGCTATACAGTAAATATAATATTTCAAGATGGTATTAAGGATATATTACAGACTGAGTATTTTCAGGTAGGTTTTCCTAAAGGATTTAGTAAACTGAATGCAAGGAGCAGTGCTAATGAGGCATTACATTGTGCATGATCTCCTTTTGCTTAGCCTATGGGAAAGAGCTTTATTTCTAGATACTGCAAGACAAACTGCACACAAACAATGTGGACAATCAAGCAACAGTCTCTAACAGTGAAAATATTGTGCACACTTCCGCTTTCAACCTTCCATTCTCCCGCTGCAATGTCCTTTAAGCAGAAGTTTGCTCCTTGACTTCAGTTTACTTTTCTACCTCAGTTTTTCAGCAGGGAGTCTAAGACCTAGCTCTGGCTTCAATAACCAACATTCATATTACTAAAGACCCTGCTCCAACACTTATATGTAATTTGAGTAACTGCTGGCACTTGAAACTCAATCCACAGCCCACAAAAGCCACAGGAGAGACTGTCACTGATTATGGTAGGCTGTGGTGTAGGCTCTTAGGCACTGCTGTGTGCACTAGTTCCTTATACATGGGTGTGTATAAATATGTACACTAGCAGTAAATTTGATGGTGGATGGAAAGGGTCCTATGAAAGGAACCTGTCCTGGAGTTCTGGTCTATTTTAACTCATATCAATGACATAATGTCCTTAAGCTGAAAAAGAATTGTCATTTAACAGAAAAATAGTGATATAAATAAATTTAGAAACTGTGCACAATTGAGGAATATGAGAGACATCCAGCAAGCAGGGTTGAGGCAAATTAATTCCAAGTTCAATGACTAAAATAAGAGATTGAATCATGCAAAAATTTCTGAAATCTCACCTCTGCCTACAGGACATAGAGATCTGTTTGGGAGGATGAGCTGCGACACTGCTGAGAGTCAAAGGAATGTAAGATGCATCTTCTTGCATTTAAAAAAGATGTTGGCCATTGTCCACTAGGAGTTACCATCATAGCTCTTTTTTTGACCTAACGAGGCAAGGGCCGTGCAGGATCAGAGCATTGCCTTGAGCTCCTGCGCAGTATGAGGGTAGGCAGCCTCTGGGAGGAGTGACTTTGACAGGACTGGCTAAAGCCAAGGGTGCACAGTAGCTCCCAACAGTGAAACACAAGTCACTAACCACGTTCAAGTATGCTACTGGGAGGAAGGGGAGAGTTTATACCCTTCTTAACCCATCTAATATACCTGTTATAACTCCCTCTCCTCTCATTCCTGGCATCTGACTGCAGCCTGCCTTGTGCTTTGCATGAAACCAAGACACAATATAACTAATCCATTTATGTGTATAAATCTCTATGTATAAATATGTACAGTATATATAGTCCACCAGTGAGTTATAATAATAGCAATAGAAAGAGTTTTAATGAGGTAGAGGCACGACCACCCTGCAGTATAATCACAGTCCTACCTAGACTAACATCCAGACTTTTAAGGTACTGGAATCCAGTAATGAAGGACTTCAGCTATCTTGGTCTGAACTCCAGGCTATATAAGATTTTGTCTCACTTCTGAGAACATTACAATAACCAAGTTTTGATCCCAACTTTTGTGGCTGGCAGCAGGCTCCGCAGCATAACCCCTATGGTGTCAAAATTATTTCTTATTACCCTTTTGAATATCTTACCTTTAAATATCACTGACCATTCCCATTTCCCCCTGCCATTCCAATGGTACAGCCAATTTCTGAGAATTACCTTAAATCTAATTTTAGCTATATTCGAAGATGCAACTCTTGATACAAATCTTGAATTTCTAAAACCCGGTCTCATGCTTTTTGTAGCAGAGTAATCCATGGAGCAGGGACTCTTGGAGCACAAAATGAACATTACTCTAAATGCATCTGAATACACCAGCTTTAAGAGAGAAGCTCATTCTTTGCAACCCAGACATGCATTTTAATTTGGTTACTCTGTGGTGGATTAGATCCAATAGTCAAATCATTTTGCTACTAGGTGGCCTCTAGCCAGGCAGGTAGAAAATCTTCCTGAGAGATAAAATGAAAATGCTGAGTTTCTTTAGTCTAAGGCTGAACGAGGTATTCTCCTTCCTCAACATATGCCTTACTGGAATGCAACTACTGAATGTGGGAGGTAGTAGGCATTTTAAAGCATATGTGATACTGAGTCCTTTCTTGATGTACAGCTCAGCTCCCTGATGTCTACAAAATAGTTATGAAAAAACTACGCGAAAGAACATCACTGACTTTATTTATTTATTTATTTATTTATTTATTTATTATATTTTTAAAAGTCCACTTACATGAGGCTTTTCTTACTTTCAGACTCTGACAGCAGTGCTCTGTAAATGCCTATCACATCAGGCCATACACTGAATTTAGGTGTAGCTCTGAGCATATCCAAACCAGGAGTTTTAGATGTCTGAAGACCATTCATGCCAAATGAAAAGCATCTGTGAAGCATTGGTGCCCCCAGGAATGAACAGGGATCAGGAGGGGCCTAGGTCCTTTTTTCATAGTTGCGTAATTCCAGTTTGTCATAGACTCATCACTTCAGCACCTACCACAACCTCCAGTGTCATCTTACAGCACCTAAATCTCCACTGCTTTACAAGCTGCTGTCAGGAATTTAGTACCTTAAGGCTGACTTCAACACCTTTCTTTTATGTTTTATGTTTTTTCCAGTTTTATAGCCATTACACAACTGCAGTAAATGGCAACAAATCAAGTGAATGACTTAAAGCACTGCAGAAAAAAATCCCTTGTCTGCCTGTGCTGCACTCTCAAAAAGAGTTAAGTGCTTATTAGAGTAATAAGTAATATTTTGACCTGCAGAACAGCATGCTTTCTTCTTTTTCTTGTTGACTGTTTAATATATACAAAATAAATTTCTCTCCTGTAAGCTCTTTTTGATGAGGCAATGCTTATAAACAGCACCTGATTTCAGACTCCAGCCATTCCAGGTGCAGCTCACACTTATCTCAGTGTTGTCAACAGATCCTTGGGGAGCCCCCTTTTCTGCACTATGAAAATAATTAACCCCCCAGTTCTGCCTGCTGAGGGTGTGATATTATGTGGTTATGCAGAGCCTGGTTACTTCAGTTTTGATGTCAATGAGTTTCAAATTGGGCTTTAAGATAAGAAGTACCCACAGTCTTGTGATGAAAGAGTCAACCAGGCACATTTTTATTTTCCCTTGGGTGTGTCCCTTTGGTCAGACAGTGAACCAGCAAGCTCTCTTGTAGCTTATGTCTTTTCAAGTTCCTGGATATAGCATATGCCCACACACAACAGACCCAAGAATTCCAAATAAAATCCCTGAAGAGTACCTGAGAACAATCAGATGATTGCAACTTGCTGTTTTTACAAATGTAAGTCATCTTCAGACAATTGTAATCCAGGTAATTGCTAGAAAGTTGAGTTTAACCATGTTAATGTAGTCTTCATTCCTCCCATGAAAAACTTTTCAATGTTTTACATATATATTTGCACACATGCACAGCCACATAAATTAATTTTTAAAAGACTATATAATGTAAAAAAGATTTATTTCTGTCATCAACTCCTACTTTCCCATCAGTAGCACAAATTAATCAAATGAATCCTAAATAGGAAATGCTAGACACAAGATAATTATTGTAACCAAGAAAACAAAAACATATAGTTGGTGGGAATCATAGATACAGACTGGAAATTTTTTCACCTCAGCCTGTCATAGGACACAGAAATTTTTTTTTTTAAAGTCTGATTTAATTCTTCCCTCTAGACCTTGAGACTTCATTTCATATTTATTTACAAGTAATTGTTTTTCACATTTACAAGAGGAGAACAACAACAACCATTGATACTATGTGAACTTCTTGGACTGTTTCTAGCCTAAGTGCATGCCTGTAAAATAAAGCTGGGGCCCAAGAGAAGGGGTAATTGTGCTGTTGCTAATAATTTTAGCCAGATGACTTACTGTGAAAGCTGGGGGCTTCTGTCTGAGGAAAAATCTTACTGCCTTACATCTGAGGACCAAAATGTGTGGGTGTTGGAAGGTACCTGAAATGACAAGGCTGGGTAGCCAGAGGCATCCTTCTGAATTCTCTTTTCACCTGTAAGCCTTTTTCTGATACAGAAAATAGTTTGATTCCTCCTTCCCTCTGGGCAAAAATCAAAGCATTCCCCTTTATTTTAATGGATAGTTTATCTGTCTCAACTTTTCTTGCCAGGACTTTCAAGATGTTTACTATTTGAGAAGGAGAAGTGTACAAAGGGAGTAAAACAAGGTAGGAAGGCAAGAGGTGGGGGTGTAAAAAAAACAATTTCTAGTGGCATTTAAAAGGAACAGCTTAGTGTAAGCATTCCTTATATCTGCACCGTTCTTCTCTGACCCCGTCATGGGTCTCCCTTGACCTGGCTTTTCAAAGTCAGGTTCAATATTTTAGCTGTGCAATTCTTATGACCTTTAGCTGAATCAGTCTCCTACGACACTTAGAAGACTTAGACAATGCTATTTGTTTTAACTGTGGAAATATTGATATCGTCAGTCTTTAAAAAAAGTTGATAATTCAGAACTAGCATTTGGCTATCAGGTGTGACTTTGTGCTCTACCTTTGTGCTCTACCTCTAAAAAAAGTAGGTGCCTTTTTTATGAAAGTCAATAACATATGTTCTCCCAATTGTGTCTATTAGTTTCATTTGTTAAAAAAAAAGCTGAACAACAAAACCTAAAAACTTTGTTGAAGAAATGCCATGTCTTTTTCTTGTTCTTTTACCATCTGTTTGTTCACCTGATCAAAAATTGACTATTAGTGTAAAACTTTTTGGTTTTTTGAGGACTCTACCTGTCACTGGCTAAATCAATCCTCCAGGAAGGCAGACGTGCACTTTGAGATCATCGCACAATTTTCCTACTCCTGATGGCCTCTGTCTGCCCGTGAGAATTGAAAACCACAGCCCAGCCCCTGTGCCCAGAGGCTGCAGCAGTGGTGCACTGAAGGTAGCTGCCCTCTGGTTTGCAATGCTGGGCTGGTACAAAGGAGAGAAGCCTGGACTGAGAATCTGGTTTATAACACCCCAACAAAAACAATTGCCAACTCTAACATCAGCCAATACCCACAGCAATGCATTTTGTTGACTGTACAGAATTGATCAGTCAACAGTCACCTCCAGCCACTGTCTATTGCAGCATATTGTATAACACCAACTGTGTTTCCATCAAAACTAGGTTTTAAAGTGGAAAAATTAACATAATAAGGAGTTTATATTTCTGGTGGGTCCTTCCCCATCTCTTTACCTCTCTCAGAAGATGACGATACATGGTCACTTGTAAAGCATCAGCTTTAAGGCATATTCTGTTTCTTTGTTGTGTAGAATAGGGGTGCTTTGTAAGGGACTGATCTGTTACCATCACTCCCTGTTGCCAGGACAAGCAGCATCTTAAACTGAGTGTAAAACACAGTAGATATTGTGAGATAATTAAGTTGAAGCTCCTCTATCCATCCAGATTAGAGCTTTAGTTCACTACTGAGCTTTAATAAAGTTAGCCATGAAACTGAGCTCTATTTAAGTTTATTGGGCCATATTAAATAATTTAGAAATCCACATATTTCTACCTCAAATATAATGGATATTATAGGATAAAATTGCTATTTATTGACTGCTCTTATAATTATGTCTCTCTATTGATTTTGTTACAGTCCAGATTATTAACAATGTGTTGAAACTCATGAAAAGATTCATATGTCTGGTGATGACAGAGTTACATTCATTCCCTGCTGATGACCACGCTGTCTATAAACACATCTACCTGCCTAGGTGCAGAGCACCATGAGTTCATGCTGTCTCTGCTCTAAGTCAACAAGAGGTAAATCAATACCGAAGCTGTTTTGACACCTCCTCATGAAATCTTCCTGGAGTTAATATATCCTGCCTCTTTGAATAGACATATCCTGACAAGAGCAGGCATAGCCTCTGTGTGTGTGTGTGTGTGTGCGTGTGCTAATCTTGGCAGTAACGCTGAACACCCATATACTGATGAACTCCAGACACTTGTTCCCTTATACACAGAATTTATTGCAAATGTTGTGCTTCTTTGAGCACATCAACGGTGCTTTGAACAGTTTTTCTTAACAGTTGCCACTTCATTGATAACCTTCTTAAGAAGAAGGAAGAAAAACAGAATCAAAGATTAAAAAAAAATTTAACCAAATAAAAATATCAAAATTTTTCATTCTGGGTTGCCTCTGGCTGGACTTAAAATTCCATTACTGACATTATCTGTTAATCAGTTAATCTTCGATCTCCTGAGGGAGGCTGAAACTTGAAATTCTTTTTTAGATACATTAAAGGAAAACTAAATTAGGCAGTATAAAGGATACTCCAATAATCACATTAACTAAAGAGGAACAGATCATTTTTTAAAAGAAAGTATAAAAGATGTCTGAAAGATTAAAACTGGAATTCAGATTAGAATTATCTATGATAAATAAGAATTCTTTAGTCAACAAATAGTTGTAAGCAAATGGAACACCATGTTCCATTTACAGGTCAGGACTTTAAAACACAATTCCCCTACAGTTCTTGCAGGACAAGGAGATACACATCCCCAAGGAAAGCCACATCAAACTTGTCTCTTTGACTCTCTGTGGAAGAGTGAGATGTTTCTGGGACGCCTGTCCAACAATTAACAGAAGAAGAGAAGAAAGAATACATCTTTGGATATCTCCTCACTGCAGAATCTGTCAGTGGAGAGAAATTTCTCTGTAATGGAGATTTCTCCATAATAGATGGAGGCTTCAATCAGGATCCGTCCTGCAGGTGAGCCACAGCTCAGGAGGAGCTGGCTTTGGTCCGTGCAATGTCTTTAAAAGATTTTGTTTAGCTGATTCAGACCCAGGTTCCAGAAAATATGTACCCATCATGATGATGTCACGTGGATGACGCCGAAGCACTGACACCAAAGCCAGGGCCTGAGTCATTGTTTTCTTACTGGAGTCACAACCTGGGCTTGAAAACAACACGAACACAGTCAGGCGGCAGAGACTGCAGAAACAGGAGACAGATTTCTTTTCTATAAAAAGTTGAGAGACTTGGCAAATGTTTATGAAAAGTGAAGTGAAATGATATTAATGTCATTAATATCAGCTGTCATAGAGGAATTCTGGAGTCCATAGGTAGAGATGGTGAAAGAACATGGTCTTATACATTTGGGATTTGTCTTTCCTTCCCAAGGACTGCAGCTCCCATGGTGGCTTTTCCCTCAGCTCAGCATTTTTTCAGAAGCATGAGTAGATTTTTCAGTCACTGTGCCAGTGCTTGCTTTTCCTTTATGTAAGCTTCCTTCAGCATCCAATCTGTCTTCGGGCAGCTGCCAAGGAGGGTTTCTTGTTCTGCAAACTGTTCAGCAGAAAAAGCCTCCCCTGATGCTGAGAGACAATCTTCCAAGCTCTCTGTATATGTCAAAGATTCAAAGCAGACTGGCAATGGAAAGAATTTTTACTGAAATTGAAAAATATTAAAACTATAAATATTGTTTTTAAAATGCATTTTTCCTAAACTGGTGTTTGCACATTTGTATAGCAATCCTTTTGGTATTTTTCTTCTATGCCTTGGCTAGTTAAAATAAAATTATATCAGAAGTTATTGATATCATATTATGTCATTTTTATCATAATACTTTTTTAAAATTCAGATTTTTCTTAATTATCCTGCTAATTATATGTCTTTTTTCCTGCTCAAAGGCAAAAGCAAGGGAAAATTAAACTGAAAAAAACCCCCTAACTCTATTATGAGAACTTAAAGAATTAAATATCCCAATGTTGTTTCTTAACTTACTCATGTAAGTTAAAAATGAGTTAAATATGGAGGACAAGTGAATATGGAGCCAAACTCAGTGTTGGTTGATGGCAGAAGCATCTGCAAGCTTTGCTGCTGATAAAAGAAAGATAAATGTAGGATTTAGATTTGTATAAATCCAGAAAGAAAACAGGCAGCTCCTAGCACTGATAAGAAATAGAGCACCAGTGCCAACAGCAGTAACAAGGCAACAGGCACCACCAAGACAGCCAGAGATAGGCTGGCAGGCAGAAGTAAGAAAGAAATTATACAGACCTGGCTACAGTGACAGGACGAGAGTTTGAAGCCTTCCAGCTTCACGCAAATGGGCCAAGAGCTGTCTGCTCCCTCCTGGGGAGTACCTGACCCACCAGGGGCTGTGGGGCCATGCAGGAGCTCTCAGCCAACCTCCTGCTCTTGGATCTGCCTTCACTCTGCAGCTCAGGGGCTCTCGGGGTGTGCCCCATGGGAAACCCAACACCAGCATGCACAGGCCACACAGTGTGGGGTGCCCTCTTTTCCAGAGAATGGGCAACGAATCGCATGGGAAGGTGTGCAATGGTGTGAGGGCATCAGGCAGTCTGATCAGATCTGACCTTGTCAGGCCAGGCTCCCAGCTTCCTAAAAGCTCATGATGGAAGTGAGAGAGCACAGGAAACATCCATCAGGCTAGGGCAGGTTACATCTAATGGAAAAGTCCCTTGCAAGAGCAGCAGGTGGCTTTTTGGGACAGACAAAGAGGTACAGCGTCTGCAGCTGGCAAGTCTCCATAGAGGATGATCATCCATTCCAGCAAAATGGCATTGCTCTAAGTTGCAAGAATGACACGGTAAAAGATACTCCTGATAGCCCCCTGCTATAGCAGCGGGTCTGTTTGCTAATGTCAAATATCATTTGCCAACCCAGTTTTCCAGGCCAGGACTCACTCTCCTACCTAACAAGTGACCTCCAGCTGCCCTTTGAAAAGCCGGAGTTCCCAGGTGTTGCATAGGAAGAAAAGCTTATTTAAAAATTAGTCTAGACCTCAATGGAATGTGAGAAGTTCTGTAAATAGAGCTTTAGATGCTCTATTTAAGGTGGGAATCTTTTGACATGCTAAATCTGACTCTGTCCATGTAAATTATGAACTAAAAATAAAACTGTAACTTTGTTTTCTACGTTCTCTTTATTTTAGGCAGGTCTTCGAGACAGAAAAGTAATGCCACAGCAAATGAGGAGGATGTCGACAAAGCAGGCTCTGCCTCAGTTATCAGGTCAATACCAGTAGTATATGTTGGAGAAAAAATGAAGTACATATCACAGTTACATGGATTGCTAGTGACACCACTCCCTTCTAACAGCAGTAACCTTTAGATTTTTCCTGCTAGAAAGAAAGCAACAGATGAAGGAGTGATTTGACTGCTGTATAATGTGAGTTATACTGATAGAAAATTGAATTTTCTTGCCTTTCCTGATTAAACATAATTTACAATAGATGCAGGGAGGTAGAAGAGCATAGTCTGTCCCTGTAAGCATTTCAGTGTTAGATGCTGAAAAACTCTAATTTGTAGTTCGTTTGTGACATGCAGGTTGAACTCCTTTCCTCCAGACTTTTCTGGAATACCAGGCTGTATTGGAAAGGAGTGAGGAAAACACTTATTTCTTCCATCCTGTCATACAAAGGTATTCACAGAGAAAAAATTAATGTTTGCCATCATGGATCATACAATGGAGCCCAGCTTTTACAACATAAAATGCAGTAATTTCAAGTGTTTATTCTCTGTATTTCAGAAATGTATGTTTGATGAAATAAAGAAATAACCCTGTTTCTCCCCCCAGCAGAGTAAGGAGTAGATGGACTACCTAAAGAAAAATAAAACATCTTAATTTGGTACTGCTCCCACTCTTCCCAAAAGGGGTTATATATGGATCAATGTGTTTTCAAGCAAAGAATTATTAATAAATGATCTTTCCTCCCAATTCATTACAATCCACAGGTAAGTGTATCTCTGAAATGGCAGTTCAGGCAGCTCTGAGTGCAGAAATCCCACACAATTCATGGGCTAATGCTCAAATACGTTACAGTAATATATTTACCAGGCTCTTGGAGTAGGAATGGTCATATTCCTTGTTTTAAAACTTTTTGTTCTCTTTGGAGATGGTCAATAGCCTGATGATGTTTCAACATCATCCCTAGCGTAAGCTACAGACTGTAATGTCATGAAGCTTGTAGTAAATTTCTGGCCCTGATTCCTATCAGCACCTGGGTCAGATTAAAGTACTCAAACAATTTTGTAACCTGTCCTCACTATTCCTTTGGTAGTGAGCCCCACTCCTGTAGCTCTGGGGATATGCTGGAATAGCAATGGATTACCCAAGGAAGCACTTGTGGAGCAGGTCTGTCATCAGCAGGCTGTGCTAGCCTTGGCCATCCCTAGTGTCAGCATGCAAAGGTCACAGGTGAGCCACACTGAGTCTCGTGGCACTGCAAATGCTCCAAGCCCTCCATAACGGTAATGGGTATTATGTGCAAAGACAACAAATACTCATGTTTCACAATTTATGAGCACACTTAAGAAATTGTAGTCTTTCTAGGAGGTTCCTGAAATACAGCGAGGGGTATGACATGACTGAGCTTAAATAATAACACATATTTTAAGTATACATGATTTCCTTTTTTACAAAGATCATGCATAAAACTGGCAATTTTGTTCATTATGCATATTAACTCATAGCACAAATTATTTCTTGCTCTTCTGACTCCTAATCATCTGTTTCTCTTTTTCTTTTTCTTTTTCTTTTTCTTCTTTTTCTTTTTCTTTTTTTTTCCCGGCCCTTCCCCCTGTGCCGCCGGGACGATGTATTGATTGAAACCCCTAACCTGGCAGGGTGTGAGAGTGTGCAGGCTGCGGTGTTCCCAGGCTCGTTCTCCATGTGTCCTGGCTCCCCAGGCGGGGCGAGGGAAGCCTCACATCTCTGTGAGAGGGATGGGCACTGCCGACTCCCCAGCTGTCACCGTGTGCTCTGATTGCCACCACAGCTTGCAGCAGCTTAAGGGAAGTGCCTTTGACTGGCAGATTGAGCAAACTGGTTGACATCAGCACAGTCAACTAGGTAGACCCAAACCTGCTCCCTCCCCAGCGGTGTCCTTTGTTTGATTAATGAACGGTGTTAGCAATTAAAAGCAAAGCAGACGATGAGCCCAGTGCATCCTTTACAATCCAATTTCATCTTTTGCTGAGAGCTAATGAAGAGTAAGCAAGAAACCAAGATAAACTGGGTTGATAAGGAGCAGAATTTGTGTAACTCCTTGGCTTCATTTGCACAAGTCCTAGAAATGTGTCTGTGGGCAACCACCAGACTAAGATTTATTTGTTTGCTCAACTTGATTAATAATTTTGCACTTTTGACTTGGTGTAGTGTTTTCTTTACATTTATTCAGATATTTGAACCAGATAACTAGCAAAAGACAGCTTAAAAGGCATTAAGTAGGCAAATATACAAACACACCCTGCCATATCTGCCTTGGGTTTTCATGTGAATGACATATGTCAACCTGATCAAGGCATAGGTATGCAATGATTTGCTCTTTGTGAAATTGTTCACAGCCATGTTTGTGTGAAAGGTTGTTCAAGTAAATTAGTTTCAGTTAACAGCACTGCGGAAAAATGGGTAAAATGCTAAACAGACAGGTGGATCCAGTCAGCCTTTTGTGTATTTTTACCAAATCTCTGGAAAAGGTTAGGGGATCACATTTCCCCCTCCAGCAGTAAAAGCCACAGAACTCCTCTTTGTGGCATGGTGCACCAGTTCTTATGTCTCACAGAGGGCAGGGTGTGGTCCTGCCTTGAATCAGTCTCTTGGGGGTGTTCATGTGGGGGGAAGAAAGTAGTATTTAGAAAAAAAACCTTAGTACTTTAGTCTAACTGGTGTGTTTTGAGTGCCTGTGCCCAAAGGCTTGTCTGCTTTTCTAGAAAATACCTTTCCCTGAAAAACTTGCCCGTCTTAAAACTATAGATCTGCAGTGTTATTCCTCCTGCTGTGCAGATGACAGGGTTTGCCCATATAAAACAGGTTTTCAGTGAAATGGAGCACAGATTTTGAAACCACAGCTTAGGTTGAACACAATAAAGGGTAGATGGGTGTAAACACCATACAGAACCTCCCTGCACCATTTTTAAGTATGTATTTTAAGGTGAGCTGGTAAAGAAAAGAAGAGTCCTTGCTAGCCCTGGTGGATGGGCACCCTGCCTCTCCCCTCGGAGCACACTCCCAGACCTGAATCAGCCTTCACTTCTGTCATTTCCACCCACAGAAAAAGCACTAGTTTTGGTGTCAGCAGAGTTTATATCCAATAATTGAAGTCTCTGGGGATTTAAAAATCAATTCTTGGCTCCAAGTCCAGCAATATTCTGTATCAGCAGAACTGTGTAACTACACTCTGATTACAGTGATTATAGTACAAGTTCATTAACTGCTACCAAAATGAGGGGGTGCTGAGGAAGACAAGCATTTCATCTTTTAAGTCGTCCTGCACTTTGTTTCTGTCACTATTCTGCCCAGCTGTGGGGGAAAAAAAAAAAAAGCCACCAAAAAAAAACCGTTACTGACCTGGGCAGAATGAAGACGAAAGCTGCAAAGCTATGCAGGACTGCAGGACTGCAGGGTCCAGGTCCAGAGCTTCATAAAGCTTGTGGCTGTTTATCCAGAAGCTTATACTTTATTTTTCTTTTTTTTTTCCCTGCTTTTTTAAAATTTTATTTCAGTGAAAATAATTCCAGCTAGATTAAAGCAAAAAGATGGCAGCCAATAATTGCCATTTTCCAGAGGGAGATTTCTTGATGTTTCAAGCTCTACCTGTCAAGTCCTGCGTAAAGACTGTGGTTTTCTGGAAATTCCTGCACATCTTTCTTCTAAGTTGTGAAGGAAATGTCTCTCTGGTTGTCACCAACATGCCCATGTGGGACAGTCCTATAGGAATGCAGCTCCAAGTGAACTGCAAGCAGCCTTTCATGCTAGAGCATGGCGGAGGCATTGGCTAAGGAAGGTGAGTAGGCTGAATTGAGGACAACAGCAAAAAGAATACTTTGCAATTTAGCGCTCCTGGATGAAGACTAAAAATACTATTCACATCCTTCATATTAAATTATATGAAAATCCTGCCACCCCTTCAATTCCTCACCCTGACAGACCTTCAGAGGGATACAGGATGCTGCCCCACATCACTAGCAACTGGAACAGTAGCTGGTAGCAGCTCCACAAGCTGCTGTACTGGGGGCTGTGTGATGATTCCATCCAACTGGACATCTCATATCTGCCTCTGCAAACAAATATTCATGGTTTCATGCAAGTGGATGTTTCTCATTTGCTGTACACAGCTCCATGAAAGATTTGTCAAGGTGGGAGAGCAACATTAATATGTGAAGAATGCTGAGCATGTTGTAAAGTCAGAACTTCAGTGTTTAATGAAATAAACTTATTGTTAATTAGAACTAAATCCAAAGATTTTAAATTTACTTTAAATTTGGGAAACTGTAATATATTATGTAGAAGTCCAGAAGAACTCCAAGGTATTCAGAGAAAATTGCAGGTGTCTATTATTTAAATGGATTCTCCAACTCTCTATTCTCCAACTCACCTGAAAAATTAATTTTGGGAATCAAAATAATGACAAAATATTCTACATCTAATTACAATATACTCACTAAATTGTTCATTTACATGTTCAATGAAATATTTTTCTTTTGAAACTGTTTTAAAACCTTGAGGGAAGTCCCTGAGAAATGTGCAAGGACAGCCTTCACTGTGGTTATTATGCACCCATAACATATTCAAAATATATTCCAATCTTCTTTGCTATAACCTATCTAAAATTTATGCAAAGTTCAGGACTGGAGCTGAACCCTCACAAGTCCAGGATAAACTGTCAGAGTACTGTTGAGGGATTTGACCAAGCAGTTCCAATTAATATACTAAATCCCTATGCACAGCTTTAAAAATTGAGCCCTGAAGGACTAACCTGTTTGCCTACATTCTTCATTATTATTGTTACATCAACAGGATTTATAGAAATAGGTAACATCAGTTCATCACTGCCACCACCTGGTAAAACCCTCAAACTCTATATTCGCAAATACAGGTATCAGAAAGGTAGCAAGGGGGTAAAACAAAGAATAAGCAGATCTTGGAGGTAATCATCCCAAGCCAGTGCTTTAATGTGAAATGGAAATGTGAAGACCCACACAATAGCTTCCAGTCTGCATAGACTGAAAAGATAAGACCAAATCTTCAGAGATGTGGAGGTGGCTTGGGTTGACTTCTTTTTTTCCCCCAAGTGATTGATTGATTACAAAGAGTAGATGGATAGTGTCTAGTTGAGGTAAATCTGCCTAGACAAAATAGACAATAGTAAGAGACTAATATTATCCTTCAGATCCTGATTGGTCCACTAAACCATCCAATATAGTATCACTGGGACTGATCTTCATTGCTCTGCATGTTGATAACCATTTGCCTTTCTAAGCAAGATGCTTAGGACTAAACTGATAGCTGATGGTCTGTCCCTTATTTCCACTGCCATCCTCTTCCCTCTCTTCCTGATACCCAGATGAATGGCTTTGGGCCATTTCTCTCCCAGAAACACTTTTTACACATCCTAAATCTTTAATCCTGTTTTACAATGTCACCTTTTTAATCGTGCATCAATCCAGTCCTTCCCCAGCCAGAGATCTGCCTGTTGTTAAGCAGCCAGTGCCAGAAAGTCCTGAGCTCCAGTGGGATTGCGAGGTACCCACCACAGAGCAGGAGCTGGCATGTGGCAGAGCATGCACACACAGGAGTGTATCCCAGCACTTCAGCACTTACTACTTCCATAGATGTTGCCATGTTCTTCGGGTGTGTGGTGTTTTTATGGAATTTTTAGCGGGGATTTCCTACAGCAAGTGGGAAGAAGCTGCATCAATGCTGACTGAGAACGAGGTTTTAGCTTTTGGGCAGAGTTCCCTGAAGAAAGATTCTTTGCTTCAGGCCATTTCTGCTGTTCAAGGGCTAACACATTTCATGCAATTTTAATAATTTTTATAAAAAATATGCCACACTTTTAGGTCACTGGTTTCTTCCTTGAGGAAAATTGCAATGCAAGATTTCCTGCAAGCTACTAGTCAGAATTACAAGTTAATATAAATGTAATAAATTAGGAACAATAATCTGAACAGTGGGAAGGTGGCTAAAGTCACTGTTTTGTTGATGGTTTTATTCCAAACCACCCCCCACCCCTTCCCTTAGCTTGGCACCTTTTATATAACTTACATTATCACAACTGTCTTTGTGCCAGGAGGAGTGAAGTACTCTCCTGTTCCAAGCTTCTGCTACTTTAGATAAGCCAGCAATAATTATTTCTGAGTGAAACAAAATTAACCCTCACAATGGAGCCTGAGTCCATAGCTGTGTTCCAATTTGGAAGTCATTTGTCTTGGGATACAAAGATTCCCCCCAATTCCCCACAGCACCAAGCTGGCTTCTTACAGAGTCAGAGTTATACTGGCAAACCAAAACCTTAAACCAGCAATTATAAATCTGTCATAACTGTTTTTTGTAACTCCACTGTGAGAATTATACATTGGAAATAAAGCATACATGAAGCCTAATTTCCCCATTTATTTCCAAACTAGAAACACAGCTGACTGGTACCTTTACAGACATAGGGACTACCTCTGAAAGTGTGGATTTTTTGTGTTCCTGCTTTGATATGTATAGCCCAAAGGTTAAATAAGACACAGTAGAGGATCAGACAAAGAAAATAAAGACATAACAGGTAAAAAAGGAAGGTGTAAAAGGGTGAAAGAAAAGGATGAGATGAAAAGCAAGAGACAAAGGGGAGGGTACTAAATGACCTCTTGAAATCCCTGTTTCCTACAATTTCGTAGCAGATAATAGAGGGTCTTGTTTTAGCAAACTCCATTTCCAGCTACACATTTTCCTTGCCTGTATATGGAGACAGTTAATACTTCTATTCTGATGGAAAAAGTGCAGCACAGCAGAAATAAGGAACACAAAGTGTGTTCTCTAGCTTTAGGTCAACACAGAGGAATGACAGAAGTTGTCATTTAAAAGTAATATTTGCTAATCCCTATGAAATTATAAAAAACAGACAAAATAACAGAAAAGGAAAATAACAGACAACTCTAAAGAAAAATAAATAATTGTCATTTCTGTGCTTTAAAGTGTTTTGTGACAGTTACATATGCCAGCATATAGTATAATATATTTTTCTCAGTCTGGGAAAGAGTGGTATTTGTGAAGAACATGTCATGGTACACCTATCTTCATATTCCATAATCTGTTAGCAAGTGCAGCTCTTCTGGCTGATAAGAAGCAGCATTTCTGCTGACCCCTCCCACTGAGGAATTCAGTAAATCCACTGTGACACGCAAAAATATAACTCTTCTATATTATCACGAAGAGGTTCAGACAGCCAGTAATCTTGAAGCAGGCATGCTAACCTGTAGCAAGCTGGACATCTGTTGAAGGGGTGTTTGAAAACACAGCATAGACATACCTACCTAATTCTTCACACTCATGAATAGGTGACGTTATACTGCTCCTGTGAAATCCAGAGTTCTCCCCTTCCCAGTTATCCGCGGGTGTGTAATTAGAAGTGATGTAGGCAGACAGATGTTGAGCAAGCACTGAGACGTCACCATTCATCATCAGCTAGCAGATACTGAACTTGGCTGACTACCCCAGCTTAGTCAGATAGTTTGGCACACTGTTTCTCAGCACTGGGTTTTTCACTCAGGATCTTAAATTGTACTAAGAGTTCACTCCATAAATCATGTAAAATGGGGGGATGGGATTGGCTTCACTTTTTGCCATCAAGCAAAGTTATAAGAATTTCAGACCTTTTACAAGTAGTGTTGCTGGTCTGTTTAAGTGTCACCTTTCATCTCTAGATAGCATCGCTGCCTATTCAAAAGAGGAAAGGGCATTTGGCCAGTTATTAAATTGAATTCCTTTCCTCCATCCTGCATGTGCTTAGTCTTGCATACTAAGCATAAAAAGCAAAACCAAAGGTCTAATAGATGGGACCATAAGGAGCTTCACATGCCATCTCTGAGTAAAACATCAAACGAAGACTTTCGGGAGCTCAGAAACATGTCATCATATGTGGTATTTCTCTTGTCAGCAGCAAAGCTGTCTCTAATGCACAGCACACTTAGCAAATCAAGAATGCTTCAGGCCAAATTTGGGTAAAAGCTACAGCTTTGCCTCCCACAGGTTTTATCTGCAGCTGCTGAAGCAAACGTTTCTACCTCGCCTCCCTCACTGAAAGAGATTGTGTTTCAGAGCATTGTTTTCTGTAGACACTTATTAACCCTGTTGAATTTAGAGCAGGGAATTGCACTCAATATCTATTGATTAGCAGTGCTGCAGTAATCCTTAGGCCTTGGTCATTTTGGTCTGTTGACTAGGACTTGGTACACAGCAGTGCCCTTTTCAGCAGACATTGATATGCATGTAAGGATGTGGGAGAGGCAGGAGGGAAGGTTAGCGTGAAGTCAAGTGTTTATACATTACAGGAAATTCCTGGTGAGGTGATGGCAGCTTTTATCATAGCCTGACAGAGTCCAGGGTTTAAATCATACAAGTGTGCATCAAATAAAAAACCTTCTCAAGACTATGTCGGAAAGCAGAATCCATTATTCAGTGATTGCAAACAATAATAAGCTTTGCCTGGGTAGAAAAAGAATCAAAAAATTCTTCCAAGCTGATCTCCTCCAATTAACAGTAATATGA
Organism: Acanthornis magna; assembly: GCA_036785705.1. Lineage (NCBI taxonomy): Eukaryota > Metazoa > Chordata > Aves > Passeriformes > Acanthizidae > Acanthornis > Acanthornis magna. The sequence continues at coordinate 3,499,410 of JAWUZG010000060.1, read as the reverse complement.
TAGAGTTTCACGGATCATTTGTTTTCTCTCTTTGTTCATCCTTTCTGCTCAGAACTGAATGTTTTGACATAGCACCTATTTCCAACAGGGAACTGCCTTCTCCAAAGCACGTCTCTTGCACTGCAGCCAAGCTACAAAGACACCTATTTATTCAGAGTAGAGCTTAACATTTTTTTGACATCTGCTCATTCTGTTCTGCTAGTTTTCATTCAGATTTGACTTAAGTCTCTGATTTACAAGCAGGGATGGTGTACCTTGGGAAGAACCTAGAATATCCTTTTTGCAGCTGCCCACCGCATTTCCCCTCCAACTCAGGCAACTCAGGGGCCTGCATAGCGGACACCAAATTAGAGCTTCCACAAAACAAAAAAGAAGCTGTAGTGTCTTTTTAATTTAATATTCCAGTCTGAAAACAATGGCAATTCAGAACTGCTGATTCAGGAGCTGTCTTTTTGGTATGTGAGCATTGACCCCCAGGAGAGGTATAGGGCAGACAGCTGAGGACAGAATTAACTTTAGCTAACTCCAAGTAAGTTTTGACCCCTCATGAATAAGAACCCTTTGAAAATCAAAGTAAGATATCAGAGTGCATAGAAATACAGATTTTGGGCCTTACATTTTAAAGAAAAATGTATTTAAGGAACTTGTTTCTAGAACAGCATGAAATACTGGAGATATATATGCTTGTATATTAATAATATACAATTGTGCCTCAGTATTTCTTCCTGAATTTCACATGATGAGTCCAGTGGGTGGCTGTGGTTAAATGCCAGAGAAAATTAATAAGGTCTTTGATTATGCAATTGATTTCCTGGTGATAGGATGTGACTGGAACAATCTATCTGCCAGGGCATCATAGCTCTTTTTCATATTGAATTAGAGTACTGCTATAATTCTGAAACAAGAGTCATTTGAACTTCATGTTTCTGTCATCCTCTCCTCTCTCCATCTTTTCCCCATGTCTAAAGAGAGCTTACTACAAACACTACCTGGAAAGGAAACAGTCTAGAGAAAAAAGGCATCTGAACATCAACCACAGAGCTCCTTCCCACGGACTGCATAGCAACCAGGCTGTCCACCTGCTCAGATACTAGTCCAAGGTACCAGTTACTGACATGAAAGTCTAAAAAAGCTAGTCTTTGTACCAGTGATCACATCTGGGCCTGTCTGCTAAGTCAGTTTCCAACCCACCTCTCTGACCACCCACCTGAACCATACCTTGTCAGCTTTTCTGTAAGGATGCTGTGGAGTCAGTATGGGAAATCTTGCTAAAGTGAAGGTAAACGGCACCACTGCTCTCCCATTCTCCACCAAGCTATTCATCACCTCATTGCACAAGGTTATCAGCTTCATTCAGCATCAACTCCTGCTTGTAAAGCAGGTGGTGTGAGAGAATACTTTAATCTTTACATGAGTAATAGTAAGAGAATACACTAAGAGACAGAGTGAATTACAAACACAGGCACACAAATACCTGCAAGCAGCTTATATGTGCATATACACTCAATGCGCACTTTTGCTGCAGCTAAATGTAATTATATTCATTGCACTCGGGGAGTCATAGTCTTGTATGTTTAGTGTATGATCCAAGAATAATGTTTGTTTTCTGTGAGGTAGTTTATGGCTTATTGGAGCCCTCATTGACAGCTCATGGGCTTAGGCTCTTCCTATAAATCACAGGGAAAAAAGAAGTACTTACAGCATAAGAAGAAGAAAGGAAACAAGAACATAACACAATAAATGTGCTATTAAGCAACAAAATTGCTCATCTTGTATAATATTCATTCAACAGCAGTAGAAGATGATATTTCAGGACAGCACATGAGCTTGGCCATATTTTGCACTCTGTTCCTCTCATATTTCCCCAGCATCTCAAAATGCTGTATTAAGAAAATTAGAGCATACAACCTTTCTTAGTTCTTTTAGCATCCATGTCTGAACGTGATGTCCATAAATCTGTCTAAATCCTCCTTGGCCCTGCCATTACTATCTGCCTTACAACCTCCTGTAGCAACAAATTCCAAAAATTCTCTATCCACTGTGAAAAGATGTACTGTCTTTTATCTGTTTTAAAATTACCCCTTTTTAGTTTTATGGAGTGTTCCCTAACTCATGCAATGAGAACTGAAGCAACAGTTAATTCAGATTGTCCTTTACCTTTGTGATGCTGTAAACTTCTCTCATATCCCCATGCAGTCTTCTTTCAATTCCCCCTCCCAAGACAGCTGTTTCATTTTCTTGACAATTTTAGCTGCCTTCCCCTACTCCACCATATTCCTTTTGAGATGTAGTGGCCAGAGCTGCAAACCAATGGTTTTTTTTTTTAGTGTCAAAATGGTGCCTTATGTTTTGTTCTCAGTACTTGACCTGACAATGCCCAGCATTATGATGACTTTTTTGTCTGCTGCTGCACCTTGAGCTGCTGATTTCAGAGAAATATTTGAGTGACTCTAAGATCTTTTTGCAGGGTTGAAATTGCCAGGTCTGAGTTCTGAAAGGAAAGACTGGCTGATGAGCCAGGCATGATTTATAGGAAATCTCTTCATTAGAAAAAAAACTGAGCAAATCAAGACAAGGCAATCTGTGCTATCCTGACACTCAGGAGCCCACTTCATTCCTCATCTCTACCTGTAACTTTGAAACTCTCCCACCTACTCTGGTCCATTCTGCTTAGCCAAAAAAGAGGCCTAAGCCATGTACCAGTCCTCCTTCTGACACCCAGCTTCACCATTTCCTTACTCCTCTTATCCATTTGCCATACATCCCACTTCCCACTAGCAAGCCCTGAAACTGGGGCACATAACTGATGAATCCTCCATACCAAACCCAGACTGCCACAAAATGCCTCCTCACCACTTTCACCACTCTTTCCTCTTGCTGAGACTCCAGCCTTTTAGATTATCATTTGTTCCAGCCTTGGGCTGTACATTTCCTATACTTTCTCTAGATCTTTGGGCCTTGACAGATCATACAACTCAGTGCTTGATGAACACTACAGGGAGTGTTAAGGAGCATGCAGCAAAACATCGTAAGAGCCATTTGTTGTTGCCTTACAGATCAGGAAGTTAGTACAAACCAGCAACTCCATGACAATTCTCTGTGCTATCCCAGACCTTGCTTTCTATGGAAGATCACTGAAAGTTGTTTTTGCTTTTTCCATGAGAAAAGTGAGTTGCCTCCTACGTGCTCCAGAGGTGCAAGCCATTGTCCGTGGGTCTGTTTGTACCTGACTCCACAAAGTAGAGAATATATTCCGAAATAGGTCAAAGCCATCTGGCCATCTGGCCAATCACCCCAGGTGATTGGCCAGACTCTTTTGAGTCTATTTGGTGTCTATTTGGTTCCTATAAAGACTGTAGCTGAGCCACAGAGATAAAATAACTCTTACCTTGTCCTTATGACATTCTGGGATTAGGGCAGCCATCCTGAAAGAGCAGAGGGCTGTGCCTTCCCTGGGGACCACTCAACATGCACAACAGAAGCATTTTCCAGGCTGAAATGAGCTAGTAAGGGAACTGGTGGTAATCAAGATGCCAATAGTACTGCTAGGGTTAGGAAGATGATGTGGGGAAAGAAGGCTCTGCATCACTTCCAGTCTAATTAAGTAGTGAGAGATAGTTGCTGAATCAAAGTGCTATAACTACCAGAATTTTGCATGTTTGGACTTGCAACCAGATGTCTGAGACTTCGTGGTGATTCTTCTGAAGCTGACTGCTTTTTGTAATACATTTTCCTTTATTTTAGTGAAATAAGCAGATGCAGTGAATTAGATTCAGGTCTTTTTTCTCAGAGGTCTCAAATAGATCTGCCTATTACAAAGACATTCCATTTAATTCTCTTGTTAAGTAGCATCACCCTGTTTTGGGATTGGTTTCCTCACTCCAGCTTTGTCACAAGCTTTTGAGAAGAGACGTCCTCGATCTCCTAGCAGTATCTATACTTGCCTATGAAGGAGGGCCACAGAGGCTCTGACTTGTGTGGAACTCCTGCGTGGCTACTCAGCTGCTCAGATGGCCACTTGCTCCACAAACAGCATACGCAAAGTGTAATAACTAACATCATTGTGGATGTAAAAATAAGAGGATTCATCACTACTTAAGAGTGGCATTTATTTCTTTATTGTAAGATAATAAATGCAATGGATCATGCCTGTTCTGTAATTCTGTCCTTGAGAAAATCAGAATAGTTTTGGGTATTTTTGTCAGTTCCATTTGTGTGTGTTTTCTAACTCTTTTCCAGACATTCACCTCTTAGTAATCATTAGTAATTATCAGTACGTAAGGAAGCAATAGAGTTCATGGGAAGTTATTGAAATGAAATAAATAGAAGAACTGAGAAATTGAAAGTTCCATACATACTTTTCAAAATTAATAACTTTTCCTGTTTCAGAATATGTCATGCCTTAGCTATTCAAGGTGAAGAGCAAAAAGCTAAGTGAGAAGGATTTTTCCAAACTTCATACCTGCAGGATTTGTTTGCTATTTATCACTGAGTGCTTCAAGGGACCATAGGTCTGATTCAGAATATAATTCCTGTGCACAGATAAAGTGAAAGTTAAAAGCCAGATCTCGACATGCAGTCAACTCCTACACTTGCAGCAGCAATGTTTATTCTAATACTTATAAATCTAGTGACAACCTAGTTGCAGCTTATTGATGTATCGCATATCACTGTAGGAAAACTTCACATCTGAAGAGTAGAAGGATGGAAACTTAGGCTTCAACTGTGCCAAAATGTCTAAAACTCAATTTTCAGAAAGTTTTTCTCATCTTTATCTTCATCCATTGACACATGCAGGGTTTGCAAGCATTTTATTGATTCCTTACTCAGCTACACAAAGTACAGTTCTTTGTACTTTTCCCTACAAAATGAATAAATTCCAATGCATACTCTCAATTTATACACTCCTAAGACTGCACCTGCTTCATGCTACACAGTAAATACCACTCTGTGGAAAATCAACACCTGACAACCAAACAGCACATGGCCTTTAGAACAACTATTATAGGAAAATCTTGCAGAAGTGAATTATTTTCATTCAAGTGAAAGAAATTAATTTTGTTTCACAGCAGTAACACATTCAGGAATTGCAAAGAAATCTATGCATGAACAAGTTTAAACTGCTCCCTATCCGTGGAAGTGGAAGAAGGCCAGCTGAAGAAAATAACACAATAATCATTTTTACTCACAAAAAATATATCATGCAGCTTGTATTTAAAAAGTAAGCCAAACTCTCACTGCTCAGGGCTCTTCCTGCTGTCACTTTCTCTCCAGATGTGAGGTTTTCTGGGTTTGGATTTGCTTTTTCAGATTTCTTTCAGCTGTTTTGTTTGGTTTTTCTTTTTTCTTGTACAGAATGGGGATAATGAGGAGGAGACATGTCTTTATACTGGTGTATAAAAGAATGGGGACCTGGAATAAAGTTGGTCTCTCCTAGTGATTTATATCAAACAGCAATTTGCCCTTTTGTGAGTGTGCCTCAGCTCAGTGCAGTCCTGGGAAGAAAGAAAAATAAGGCTGGGACAAAAGATGGATGGTCAGTAGGCTTGCTCTTCCTCCTGCTACTGGAGACTCAGGCAAGGAATTACTGCTTTAGGAAGGTCCATTCCCTTCTCCCTTTTCAGCCTTACCCAAAACCTCATATAGTCCATGTCAGACCACAGCCATAGTAACTGGCAGATTTTTAGGTAGAAATAAACAGTGCTTTAGATTCTTCTGCTTTAGAATGGAGTGTACAGCAAGGTTGTCTGCTCCTGGGGCCAAGGCAGAGGTGCAACAGATAGTTTATTATCCAGGAGGAGTTTGTGTTGACAATAACTATATCTCTAAGAGACAGCAAATTTATTTTCATACCTAGGTATTTTAAGTTTTAATTTCTATGCTTTTCTTTTTCTATGCTTTACATGTCCTTAATTATTATGCCAACTTGGTGTTCATGAAAGTAAGAATTGTGCATACAGCTACTAGTATTCATTAAGGGAACAGATGGCTTAGAGTATATATTAGCACTACTGGTGTAAATCCAGCCAACTGAATATAGATTGAAAGCTATTTACATCCAATACATTTTTAATGATTCCTGTATCAGTTTGATAATGATATCAGTTAATGAGCTGACTGAATACAGATCTAGTTCCTACCTCATAAATTTTTTACCCTCCTGTGCACTAATTGGAAAAGCTAACAGGTTGTCCTAAGAACCCTAACTGAATCCTGATTTTGTTGAGGTTAAAGCACTAGAAAAATCATGTTGTATCAGACTGAATAAAATACAGCAAGCCAGTAGGTGTGAGAGGTTTTTTCAAATTTTTGCAGAGCTTTGAATACCGTCTGTCACAGTATCCTTCTGGATAAAATCCAGCTAGACATGTGCACAATATGGTGGGTGGTCAACTGGCTGGAAGGATGGGCTAAAAGCATTGCTATATTGGGACAACATCAGTCTGACAGCCAGTCACTGGTGGTGTTCCTGAAAGGGCATAAAATTGATAGCTCTTTACAATATTTTATCAATGACCTGGACAAAGGAGTTGTGTGCACACTCTGCAGATTTGCTAACAACACTAAATTAGGAAGAGCTGTTGATTCCCTCAGTGATAGGGAGGCCTTACAGAGAGAGCTTGATAGATAGCACAGGACAGCCACTGACTATGCGAAATTTAACAAGAGTTTAACATCCAGATTCTTCATTGACAGTGTAATCCTGGTTCCTGCACAAACAACCACACAGAAAGAAAGGAGGTACTTTAAATTATTTCTACTTAATTTATGCCAAAGTATAATTTTCAATTCCCTGAAAAAAAAGGAGACAAAAGTATCTCTCAAATCACTTAGGTGAGGTGATGTATGGATGAGCTGGGTGAACAAAGCTGGCTTATGGAAGTTCCTCTGACAAGACTCTGAACTGGAAGCAGAAGGCAACAAAAACAATCATAAGGAGATCCCTGCTTCTGGATCCTTAAACAATTGGTATTACAGGAAACCCTGTATTAGTTTACCTTGAAATATATTACATATCTTAACACTTCCATTAGTGCCCAAGTTTTTTCCTCACTGACACTTCCACCACACTATTCAGAAGCTGTTGACAAGCCTTACTGCTACTAAATAACCAGAAAGAAAGAACCAAATTTTTACTTCTCAATTCAGCTGTGGGAAAAAAAATTAAAATGTATCCTAAACGCTTCTATTCATTTGCAAAGATGGTATAGGAATGAACTTAACCTTCAGGTGTCTCATCTTTACAAGGGAATATTTTTACTTCATAACCAAAATCTTGCCACAGTTTATAATATCACACATATTAGGTGATATTTGTAATATCACCTATTGTATAATCACAAACTGAAATCTATACAGTTCAACACTACCATATTTCTGAATCCTGGCATTATCTATTCCCTCTCTAATAATTAACTATTTGACTCATTTAGCTTCATGAATATTTAGCTTTCTTGAATGTCCATTTTTTCCTCTTTATTTTCATTATAATTACACATTTATCTTCCTATTGCTACTCTCATCCTGCTTGTGTACTATGCATTTTTCCTTGCCCTATCCATACAATTTCACATGACTTGTATCTGTGTATAAAGTATATATTTGCATATATATAAAATATGAAATCTTTGAAATAAACGAACACAAGATTTTTCCTCTTTTCCCAGAATACTCAGCTGAGGGAGCATTGTTCCTCAATTTAATAATTCTCTAATCAATCACCTAAACTCCTAAATTTTTAAACATAATTTCTTCAGTTTCTTTATTCCTTTAGATATCTTTTGTATCTCTACTAATAATCTGCCTTCTTGACTTTTATATAATTTTAAGTTCTGGTCAAAGATTTTGAGAAATATAAAATAACAATCATCTTGCCATAATTTCCAATCAACACTCTGAAAAATAAAAGAATGTCAACCTTTTTAGTATTTTTACATCAGCATAATATAAAACATTGAATTAAATATGGACCTTTTCCAAATTCAATGTGTATTTTTAACCACACCAGCCACACTTTCTACAATCGTTTACTGTTTTCTTTTCATTTTCACCAGGCAGCATGCTTACTTACTGATAAAGTTGATCAGTATCTATATCAATTTGTTCTGAATTTTAGTACTGATATTTTAATAAAATAAAAAAGTGATAACCAAGATCACACTGAGAAACAATTAAGTAAAATTCCTTCTTTTTATAAAACTGCCCTTTGCAAACTTTAATTTTGGAAAGCAAAGCCTATCCCTTTAATTACATGTCTATTATCGGGGGATACAAAAGTGTATATTAAATTAATGAAATGGATTACTTCAGTTACACAGTGGTTATTAACAGGAAGAGCTCCCAGTTTTCATATTATGTACATCAGTAACTTTAATTGCATTAGGCTGAGCTAGGAGAGCTATTTTAGGAGATACTTCAACAGCACAACAATTTCTGCTGGCTTTTTGCCTGCTGTAGCTCAATTTCTGAGGGTTCCCTCACAAATGCTAACTTATTATTTCTGTCAGTCATGCTTTAGCAAACACAGCCTCATTAAAACTACCCTAAAGTGGCTTCAGTTTTGAAAACTCTCCCTTGATGTATCCACGAGACAACTGGTGCTGGAGGGCTGTTTCTCACATTTGGGTTAAGAGATAAGAGTGTTGCAGAGTATGAATATACAGAAGACCAGTTTGGGGGCCAACAGCAGTAAAAATGATGGACTGTGATTAGCTCAGGCTTTGTAGGACAGGATACAAAACTGCCTATGATATTAAAAGTATGAAACAAATTAGCTTTTAAATTATGGTTTGCAAGCACTGATACACAAGTGTAAAATCAATTAGCTGTCAGCTGTTGGTTAATAGTGATGCAGTGACCTGCCTTGCTCCTGCTGGGAGTTGTGAGCAGAGGTTTCTAATGGGGAAGGCACAGTGGTTTTTTGCTAATAATGTATTACACGCTGAAGTCACTTTATCAGAAGCTCCTGGAAATAGAAGGCAATGTTCCTGAAATAAGCGAATATTGGTGAGATCACACATCATTATGACACAAGCTTCTGATCTTGTGGCAAAATGAGGGGGCCTGACAGAAAGGATTTCTCAGGGCTTGTTCTTGAGGACTGAGGCAGATTTATCCCTCTTGTAACTTCAAGGAAGGCATGTGTCTCTAGATTAATCTGCCTGCATGCATGGACAGTGTTGCTCCAATGACCCCACTGATCTCCTGGACTACAGCAATGAATGCCTGTAAATTTAAGGTCATTTCCCTTAGAGGTGAGTTAGGTAAAGCTCTCCACAGGTCAAGGTGTGAGGGAAGAACCACATAATGAAGGAAGTCTCTGGGGACTGAACATGAGTTGTTACACTTTCTTATCCCAAAGGAACTGAAAGTATTCCAGGAAACGGGCAAGGATTTAAAATGCATGGAAAGTAGCCTCGACCCAAATCTTGTAGCAAACCGGGGTGCTTTCATACAATTCTGAGCAAGTGGAGATCCCTTTAAGCAGTAAGACAAATCTGTTGCCTCCGTGAAACATTTTTGCCTAATGCAAATGTGTGAACTTCAACCCCCGACACAGATTATACATTTTACCTTTTGTCACTGACCTAAACCCACATCAGAAAGAAAGGAGTAAAATGGGACATGGCTTTAGAAATGGATGTTACTCTGGATAAACTGCTGGAATTGCACCCCAGACCACATAGGATGTAAGAACTGAATTGCCTATCTGTATTTTGTTTTTATTTGGCTAGGTGGTTATACTGGCTTAGTATCATAGCATCTCAGTAAGTCAGAATTAGTTAAGCCTCATAACCTTGTTGTTTAAATCACATACTAATGGGGGACTTGAACTTGAAACTCAGTTCCACAGAACACTGAAGATGTCTGATGTGAGAAATGAGAAAGATTTAAGCGCTGAAGTTGGAAACTGCAGAAACCTTAACTCATAAGTAACTTGCAGCTCAATCTCTTTTTTTATTTCTTTTATCCTTTAACTAAGAGACAAGAGTCCTGTTACAGAATACATAAATGCCTTTCTGGGAATACTGAAAGCATAGAATATATTTGTGTGTATACGCACACACACACACACACACACACACACACACACACGTATATATGTGTATGCGAAAAAGTTATCTGCATGCATTCATGCATTTATGGATAGTAATGTTTAATACAGAAATACACTTTCTGATTTCTTCAATGATATAGGATGAAGAAAAAAGAAACAAACCAGAAAATCCATATCAGTACCTGCCATTGTAACCCTCCCTTTCTTCATATGTATCTATAGAGTCTTTGTTATGGATGTAGCTCAGTGACATCTGTGTGCAGGGGACAAGTACTGATCCATTTAGGAGGATGTCAGGATGGTGTAATTTAAACAGTGATATCAAAGAAGGCAGGCCTGGCATTGCTGAGTGTGCATGGATGATTGATGGTGCTTGGCATGCATGGCTGGTCTGCAAAAGAGGAAGGACTAAACCAGGGAGAAGGATGAGAGAACAAAGAGGTTGTGCTAAGGCACTGCCCTGAGGGAAGGAATGGTGGGAGACCTCTGCCTAGAGATGGGGGAAAGAAGATAAATGAGCACAAGTACACAGACAAAAAAAGATGTGAAAAGAGTAAATGGGGACAAGGAGAAAGATGAGTAGGCTGAGTGGTGCCAGCAAAGTTGAACACTTTGGGGTGACAAATCTTAGTGGAATCCGCCTAGAATAGGAGAATCTCAGGAAACACCAGTGTGATGGGTTGGCCCTGAATGAATTCTGTGTGCCTACCAAAGCTTCTTTGTCACTCCCCTTCTCAGCTGGGCAGCTGGCATCGGCTCTGCTGGACATGGGGGAGGCTTCTGGAAGCTTCTTACAGAAGTCACCCCTGTAGCTGTCTCCACTACCAAATCACACAAACCCAATACATACTACCCCTTACATCTGTGAATCAAATCTTTAAGAATCAGCAATAAAATCCACATTCATCGCACAATATTCACAAACTTCACCCACATCAATAAAATAAAATTCCCTACATCAAAATCACAAGAAAATTGTCAAAATGAAGCAAGAGTGGAAAATTTACTACAATTTCAATAACAGAAATTCTCCACGATTATTCTACTTTTTGCTCTCTAGTTGTGTTCAGTCCAGGTTTTGCCTGTTACCTCTCCCAATTAACATCATTATCCCAAATTCCTCATGTCCCATGTTGGGCAACCAAAAGGACTGTGGTGAGTTGACTTTGGCTAGATGTCAGGTGCCCCCAAAACTGGTCTATAATTCCCTTTTCCTGCAGGACAGGGGGAAGAAAATAAGAAGGAAAAAACTTGTGGACCAAGATAAAAGCAGTTTAATAAAGCAAAACAAAGGACATGCATGGAAGCAAGAAGAAGCAAATGTTCATTCTCTTCTTCATTGGTGTGATATCAGCTCCTTTTGAACTACCAATGCAAAACACAGAACCGCCATGGGGAAAATTACCTCTATCTTGCTAGACACAGTACAACAACTGGATTACTAGGATTTGAGAAAACTGTGGATAAAAAATTGCTTTCTAATATAATCTTTGCATTGAGAACCTTTGTTAGCAATGTTTGTCACCACCAACAAACCAAGGACAACCTGGCTTCTTGACTTTTTTTTTTTTTTTAATTCCCTAAAGGAGCTTAGGGATAATCTTCTCAAATCAAGAAGCTTTCCATGACTCTGTTTTGTGATCCTCCACCTTCAGTTTTTCTTTCTTGTTTTCCTGTCCCTCTTACTAGTAATTTTAAGTGACATTTAAAATAAATTAGAAGGTGACTGCTGAACAATGCTTACAGGTGTTTGAGGTGTTGCCACTGTCAGAAATGACAGCATGCAGACACATCAGGTCTGCTCAGAAAGGGAGTTCTTCAATGTGAAAAATAATGTGTGTTTTTAAGGTGCCAATTTTGGCAGCATTAAAGCAACAATAGCACCTTTTCCTACAACCTTTGGCAGAGGTCATATGAGGCCTTTGAGTTTCGTCACAACTTTTGATAATGCTTGTAGTTGAATTTTTAAACTAAAGACAATCCACATGCAATCATTTCTGTTCAGTGGTAGAACTTAATTGCTGACAGACACTCACACTTATATTGGGGCCAGTGACTGAACTGCCACTGGCTTCGGTAGGACCAGGGCTGCTCCCAAGCCTGGCCCATCCTTTGGTCCTCAAGACAAGGTACCACAGAAGGCACAGATTCCTTCCAGAAACCCAGACACTCTCATGAATGCTGCCTGTTATGAAAAGACACCCTCATGAATGCTGCCTGATATGAAAAGTCCTTGGCTCAGGGTGATACCTGAACTGAAGGCAAATATCTTTGCACCATCTAGAAGGGTCAAAGCCGTGCCAAGGTGCATATAAAGAATTAAATGGCATGGAGGATCACAAGCCACTGCCTGGACCTTCAACTGGAGCCTTGCTTCCTGCTGGAGAAACAGCCCTAGTGTTACTGTCACTCATTTGACAGTATCCTTGCACAGGCTATAGTTTGAATTTCTGTGGCAAGAACACAAAATCAAATCCAGAGCTTAGACTGCATCCAACACATGGGGAAAACGGCATACTAGAAAACAAACCATTTTGCTTCATTTGAGCCAAGGCCCTGTCATTTATGTCAGCAATACCCTTCCAGGTGGTAGGCAGGAGGCCTGTAGCATTTATTTGAAAGGATAAGCCATTTTTCTGCTACCTTTTGCTTTGCACATTTTACAATGTCTAAGGTTATATCTGAATTACAGCTAAGTACACAACTGCTTCTGCACTTGCTTATAGTCTCTACTATACTTTGTAATGTATTTCGGGATCCTTGGAGGATGAAAATTTCAATGTAAAAGTTTTGTATATAAAACTCAGTTCATTTTAATAATACAGCCAAACTTCTAGAAAGAGTCACAGATAAGTATCTTCTACATCTAATGCTTTCACAGATTAATTTTTTTCCCTCCCTGCTCGTTTGAGTAGATGGATGCTTACACAGCTTTTCATTACTTAAAGGAAGAAATAAAAGACATGTGGAGATCCCTTCTCATCCTGATGAATTGTGGTGTATTTGATCCTTTGAAGGTACAAAATATGTCCTCTGGGTTGTAGCAGTTTATTTTCCTGCAGTAATTTCAGCAGTGTTTGCCTACACCAAGGTATTCGACACATTTACCAAGCTTTTTTGTGTTTCATTTACTAGTGCTACAGGCAAAAATGTTTTGGCAAATCAGAGTTACATGCGGAAAACTACTTATCACAAATGAGTCTGGGCTGATACTTCTATTTGTAGATTTAAAATCCATGATCTACTGGAGAATATATACCATAAAGAGGTGCATAGCCAGACACATTTCTCCACCCTTGCCTTCCAGAAATAGTGTTTATTTGACAGCGTGAACCCACAACCCTGCCCATTTTTCAGAAGCTCAGATACTGGACTACTGCTGTCAAAAATCTTTGTAATTTCTGTAAACTTGGCCTTCTCTTTACCTTTGTGTCCTATAAAGCTGGACAGGTTGATTATTGCGTCCATGTGCCTTCGATCTTCACTCACTCCCATGCACATATCCACACTTGGATGCAGACACTGCTTTGGCTAATGATTGCTCTGAGTATGACTGTGCAGTCTCAGAGGCTTTGCAAATTCATTCCCCTAAAACAATCACTGTTTGTCTTAGCTTGACACAGCCACAGTGTTGAGAAGAGATTATTATTGGGGCCTGAACAGGCTAAACTGGGAAATGTCCTTTTGTAAAGAAAAGTATGCTCTGTGATAATCATATTCTCATCTGATCAGGAAGGGGCTATCACAATAGTGTGGCCCAAGAGTTAAAGAGCTTATTTTCTAAATCCCTTCATCCTTTCCAGAACCATGAGACATTGACAGCAAGTCACTTAACTCTGTCCAGCCACAGCTGTGTGGGTTTTGCATAATTAATTATTTATACCAAGGCAGACACAGTAATTAACTTCCAGATGAATATGATATTCTGATCAGAAATGCTTTGCATTTTAGCCGTCCCTCAAGCAAGTAACTGTCAAAGCTGGACTGTTTGACAGAGTGGGTCCTGCCAAAACCCCTCCCAGACATCTGTTCTCAGACAAAAAGAACAGATTCTCAAAACAGCGCTTGCAGACATTGCCTCGTTTCAGCAGGCAAAGAATAACCAATTCACAAATTCTGGCTAATTTTGTCCGATTTCAAGACAGTATGCCAAACCTCGCAAAAAGCCAGGACCTGTTTTTTTCAGTCGTGGGCACCGATGTGAATTGAGTGTTTCCTCATGGAAATCAATGGCCTACACTGATGTCAGGCAGGTGCAGGTTGGGAATGAAGCCCAAGGGATTTAATATGAGGTGGATTTGAAGACAGTGGACAATTTTTTGATTTTCTTTGTTTTGGTGAACAGAAACGAACAATAATCATCAGCATTATAATAATACTGAATGGCTTACTTGCTGTTACTGCAGTCTGCAGCATAATAGTAATTCATTGGAGTACGAATTTTACACTGAGGCAAATTTATGCTGATTTTTTTTCCTTTTTCTCCTTTTTAGCAGAAATTTGTATTAATCATTAAGGATTGTGGTTAAACATTTAAAAACAAAGATAGGAAAGAATCAACACCCTGAATGCACACACCACAGCTAGACCTCACTACAAATTGCATTTTTCTATTGTGATTTCCATTGTAGTACCCATATAATCACAGCATTTTAATGATGCTTGCTGAATGCAGTGGAAGTCAAGATGATGACTGCAAGAAAAAGGTTACACCATAACAGAGACAAACCTATCCAAATGGATGTACATGTGTTTTATAATGCATGGTTCACTGGCCATAAAGGAACCAGGAGGACGGCTGGTTTGGGATGTCATTTGGCACCCTGGGGTCCTGAGAGGCCATACCGTTCTTCAAGAATAGCTTAACCTCTGAGATAGAAGGGAGGCTATGACAGCTGGGGAAGGAGAGACAGTGATCAGCCAGACTCCAAATACTCCTGCAGGCTGTAGTTTTGCAGTAGGACTGAGATGATCAACCATGAACAGGCATCCCTACTCCACCACTACTCCAGATATTCCTTGAGACTGCAGTGGCATCCATCTGACCTTCGGTGGGCTGGCTCAGCCAGCTAAACTTGCTGAACAACCCCTGTCCCCCTGACTTTATGTGATTGTTGGGTCACTTTTTACCAATTTGACTCCTGAAACAATGCCATGTGTTTGTGTCAAGAACCAAACCAAGGAAATAGAGGGAGCAAGGAGAGGCATTTGCCAGACTGGTTTGTTTTACCAAGATATGTACCCCAGAAAAAATGAAGAGCAGACACACACAGAGCCAGACTTCAGCAGCAAGGACAGAGACTCTACTAGGAGTGCAGAAGAGGCTGTGTGGAGATTGTTTCAACCCATAAAGTCCTTGAGAGCTGCTTAGTCAAGAAAACTGGGATAGAAGGGGCTATTTTAGGGGGTCCAGAGAGCACAAGGAAATTTGTTTACAAGTCATTATCTAATCTCATTTAAGTGTAAATTTAAATTTTTACCTTTATCCGTAATTGTTACAGTTGTGTCAGTAAAAGTTTTGGAGTGCTCACCTTTAAGACCAGGATTCAGGTAGCTCAGGTGCTGTTCACATTGGCCTGAGACCATTACAGAGAGTAAACATGCATGAGTTAAGCCATGTATTTGTTAGAATACACAAAAAGAGAGCCAAAAAGAGAGCCGAAGAGAGCCAAGATGAATGAATTTGCGCGTACCTAGAGGGATTTAGAAATCTTTCTTATTTTAGTTCACCACAGGAATCCAAAAGATACCCTGGCATACAGATCAAGAAATTGGAATGAAAGTCTGTATGCAGGCTCTCTTACAGCTGCCCAGTGACACATTATTTTCCCATCCTCTGTGTGGCAGTGGTAACCTGGATCTGATGGCACAGAGTTTTATTCAGGATGGTAATTCATATATTGTTGCTCCCCACTCCGCCTGCACATTCAACACACACAATGCTCTGCTGGTGACTGCTACCCTGGACATGCCAAACATGGCAGGAAGGAACCACATGGGAGCTCTTCACTATTTACTGACTGTAAAACTCAATAATGCATGACCTATTCTGTGTAACTCATTTCTAAAGACAGTGAGGATACTCAAAGTTCTCCAAAATATCTGGCAAGGTGACTAAGTAAATTCTTTGATACCACTAGCCTTTATTTCTCATCTCCTGACATCATTTGCACAGAGGATCATCTAACAAAAACACAAAAAGCACACTTTACTTTTGAGTGTCAAGCTCACAGGTTTACAATTATGAAATCTAAACCACTGTTTTCAAGCATTTGGCCTTACACAGTTGTATTTTCAGTAAGTCCTTAAATTATCTGCAATAAATTATCTGCTCCTCTTTTTTAGAGGAGCTGGTTCCCAAACTAAACACCTGGTTTCCAGTGTCCTCTTGTTCCTTTAGAGATAATGTTGTACCACACTGTGATGGATATGGGACACATGCCTAAATGACTCCTAAAGAGTTTTATTGGAAAAGACAGGCTTTTTTTTTCAACTTTCATAATCGACATCTTGCTTGGAAAGATTTGGCCATGGAAATAATTTTTCTAAACTTCTTTGCACTTCTTAGGAACTCAACTAATCTTATTCTAATGAGAACAGTAAAAGGTACGACTTCTCTGGAATGACAGCTCTCATCACAGTAAATGCTCCGGGATTATCCCTGTTGCTACAGAATGTAACAGAAGGAAAAATCAGACTGTTAGCTTGGAACTGTAAGGAATTTTTGGACAGTATGAATGTCAACGCCTATGATTCTTGTATTTATTGAAAAAAATGTTAGAAATCCCAGATCCCTAATACCTAGGTCAGCACATATCTTGGTTGCTTCTATTTTCAGTATGGGAGAGTTAAAGAAGGCATGCTTTTGAAATAAGACATTGTTCCAAATGTTATGTTGCTACAAGAGAATTCACACAGTTAACATCTTACTTGTTTTTGGAAGTGTGATGGTTTTGTATGCATATTTTTTTCCAGAAAAGGGGCAAAATCATACAAACCAGGAGAAGAAAATAGATGATGACTGATTTTTTGAAAGGCTCTGGATAGTGATTCAGTGTGCTGGCCAGGGAAGCTGAACCAGTCACAGGGAATGGGTAAAACCCTGTTTCAGTGTGCCAGTTCTCTGCTTTTTTTTTTTTTTTTTTCCTTTTATTGTCTTTTTTTTTTTTTTTTAATAGTATATAACATATCTCTATAACCATCCATCAGCCCAAATGTCCTCTGTTCCGGCTTTCTTTTCAAGGCTGCTATGTCAGCAATTTCAGAAGCAATGCCTCTTGCAAATCATTCTGCACCTTGCTGCACTGCATGCAGGGGAGCTGATGGGTCAGTGAAGTGTGTGGGAGAGGAGCAGGCAAGGAGATCCTTTCACTCCCATTTGCATGACACCAGTGTTGTGACAGTGACCCCTTGAAGTGTGAGGGGACAATTACCCTGCAAGTGACCTGCTTGGGGGAACAGAAAGAAATGGCATTCCCACTGCACCATAAACATCAGCTCACACAATGAGCAATTAAATGAGAAATGCATGACGGTGGCAGATCAGTAATCAGCAAAAGCAGAAACTCATGGTGCTTGTCAGGTAATTTAAACACATCAAATCCAGTGTTATCTCTAATATGCCTCTTTCCTGAAAGCATAGGCCCTGAAGGAGCAAGTCTTTGCAAAGGAGAGCAGTACTGACTCCATTTTGGCCGAAGCATCTCTTTTCAGCACAGAGAGACTATGGCTTTCCTCCCTGCAGAATATGAAAGCACATGAGAGGACATATAACAGTGAAAACCCAGCAGGGCTGCTGTAAGCAAGTATGCACAGCATGCTCTCCCATTGCTTCTGGACTGGCACTAGCCTGTCAAATGCCTGGAAATGAAGCTTTCTTGAGCCTTTATTAAGATTCATGGGAAAAGCAGGCCCCAAACCCAAAGACAGCATCAACTTGAAGTATCTCGGCCTCCTCTCTCCCATAAGCACTGCCAGCACATCTGGCTCGGACTCTGGAGGGGAACAGAGAAGCTGGGCGGGTATAAAGTGAATCTGTCAGCATTTACTTGCATGACAATCTGCCATGGAGAGGACGTGCCACGCACAATGCAAGGCTCTCCGGAGACCAGACCCTGCTACACCCTGGCTGCAGGCAAGAACACTCACATTTCTCACATCTCTGCCAGAGGAAGACTGCAAATATACACACAGGGCTTCACAAAGGGCTGTGGTACCCACAGAGGGTGGAAGTGAGTTGTTTTCTTCCCTTTATGCTATTTTGTAGAACCCATAGTGGTCTTGAACCCCATCTCTTCAGAGATGCTGCCGAAAATCCCAAGCCTCTCAAGTCCAGGTATTTTAAACTTTGCTCCCCCACTCTGTTTATTTAACAATTTGATTAATTATTAGTGGTTCAGGTGAGTGTGTGTGCACATGCATCTGTATATTTATATGACTTGTATAAGATTCAGGTGCACTAATTCATTCCAAGTACACATAAAAACATATATTACTTTCTGATAAACTAAATAAAACTCCAAAATAATCTCTCTGATTCTGTTTTCCTACAACTTTGCAAAGATTTTTAGAGCAGGGCAAACACTGTATAAATCAACATATTCCTTTATCATTTCACACAAAGATGATTTTCACTACCTGAAGGTATAAATAGTACATTTGTGGAAGACAAAAAAAAGTTGTTATCATGTAGACCCCAAAAATATGCATAAGGTCTAAAAAATACAAAGGAAGCCCCTTCCTGGGCTTTCTTTTTGAAGCATTTAGAGCAAGACCAGCTCCCCATGGTCACCTCAACATGACACCCAGGGCTGAGTGGAAGAGGCAAGGGCAGGCTGCTTGTTGAGTGAGTGGGAGAAGAAGCAGAACTCCTGGATAAAAATGGATCTGTTATTCCTCACATTTCCACACTTGTGCCTCTCAAATCTGGATTCTTAATTTTTAAAAAGTGCTTCATTTGCAACAGACTTGGCAGAAAATATGGATGTGTGGTAAAAACACTGTTTTCTTGGATGACAAGGGACAGAAAAAAAAATGAAATTCTGCCTATGCAGATAAGAACCACAGTTGTTTACTGAGCACCTGAAGTTTCCAGATGTGTCTGCTGCGAGGCTGAACTGGGTTAGTTGGTGAGACACACTGACTCCTTGGCCGTGCAAGAACAATCTCAGCTCAGCACACAGGGATTGAGTGTCACAGCGAACTGAGTGTCACACCAGCCCCAGGGCTGAGCCCAGCGCTGCCACACCTGGCCGGGTGCTCTCTGCTGTACTCTGTGCTTGCCTGGGTGCTCTCAGGGAGTGATGGACAGCAGCCCCAAGGCATCACCTTAAGCCACCCTGGTGTGTCACCACAGGCACTCTTCAGCATGGCCACCAATACACGCTCAAGGAGGTCGTGAGCAGAGCAAGGGTGACCCTCCAGGGTTGTTGCAGGGTGTGGTGATTCTGAGAAGTAGGTTTCTTCTTCTTCGGTCCCTGAATCTTGGATTTGTGGTCTGTGGGTTATTATATTATCACCAAATGAGTCTCCTCATCAGTATATAAACTATATTTCAAACAAATTTTCCATTATGTTAGAAACCAGTGTTTTGAGAAATTTAGACTATGGGGTTTTTTTGCTGAAATTGAAAGAAGCGTTCCACAGCCCTTCATTTTTATGAAATAGATATTTCATTTTCATCATGTTAAAACCAGCTCATTTCTAGTTGCTTTGACTACTAATGCAGAAATTTAAAGGGTAAAGCAAGATTTAAATGTGTTGTCTTTGACATTATCAAGATGAAATAATTCAATAATTGCATGAAAAATATGCTATTGAATATGATGTGGTATTCAAAACCACTTTTTCTCTGAATCAGCAATGCCTCACAGAAAACACACCCTTCATCGCTTGGTGACTAGGTCTGTTCTAAAACAGACACTAAACCAAGTATAAATCTTTTCCTGTATCACTGTATTTTTCCTATCTGCCTTCATGCTGACATTTTTGATCTGCTCAAAATTGCAATTTATCCATTGTTGCCCAGGAAGCACAAAGCGGACCTTTTCAAAAAGAAATGTTAAATTTTTCAATTTATTGCTAAATACTTGATATTTCACTGATGAAAAAATAGTGGTAATGCATTCTGTAAAACTCTTGACTCAAAATATATGCTTGCCATATTTGTCTTAGCTTAGAGAAGAAAAATAATTATTCAATTTTCATTTTCTTGGTATATGAAAAGAAGCCTTTCAGCTGATGGTTTGTTTTTTTGTTTTTTGGGGGTTTTTTTGCATCATGGTGAGAATGGCCCAGCTGTACCATAAGCTGAACATTTAGCCCTGCATTCAGAAATCACCAGCTTGCATTCAAAAGTCAGTTAGTCTTGTATTCAGGCAGCAAAGATCATATGAATGATAAATGATTTGTAATGCAAGATGCTTTTTTTCCAGATCTTTTCTGGAGGTCAAAGGGCTCATCATTTTATGCTTTTCCAAAATTACATTTTTCTTTAGAAAGCAGGAAATTATTGAAATCCAGCATAAAATACATATTTTAATAAGCAGAATATAGAAGGTATGACCTCTGTCACTTGCTAAGTGTATCAACACCTTGCATTGTCCCAGTGGTATATTTTAAGGAGATTTTAATATAAATCGGGTATTGAATGTGAAGATCTTTCTATTCTCACATTTTAATGAACTTCTTTCAATGCCGTGATACACAGCCAGGATCCTAAATCTGACTTATTGCTGCACTACATTTTGCAAGGCATGTCATTTGTGCACCGCAGTGGGGTTTTTCCTTTGTTAGAAAAAACAGTTTGTATATCTTTGCTTGGATAGAGTAACTTTATAACCACGTATACATATTTTAATTACAGATAAAACCTTCAGATGCCTAAAAGGAATCTTAAAAAAATGAAATAATAATCCTGGAAAATGGACATATTGTACAATTATAATTTAAAAAATAAAGACAGATGGTTTGAATAAGTGGCAAACTCATATTTTCATTGACTAGAAGCCTACACGTATTTGAGAAAATACTTTGAAATTAATTATTTGCCAAAAAAAGATGTCAGTGTTCTGGAGCTCTGCCACACTGTAGCATCTTGTATGGTTGGATGAATGTGTGAGAGGAAGGCAGATACGGACTCCATAATGATCTGTCATAATTCAGAGCAGTGGGGCAGATTCAAAATTAAAGCCAGCTCCAAATACCCTGGAGGAGCCAGTTTCACACTGCAATATGTCAGTAGTTCGGGAGTATCACTTTCTTCATCTCCAGTCTCACATTCAGCCTCACTCCTCCTCAATCTAGTGATTTTCTTTGGAAATGCTTATTTTTCATTAACTCTCTGTGGAAGCCTATTTATTTACTACATTTTGGCCTGGTATAGTAAACCTGAGTGGAGAGCTCATAGCACCCTGAGAGAGCTGAGAGAAACTGAATCAGGACCTTGCTCTGCTCCTGATGCACGATGTAAGCTTGGGCTATGTCTGTCTCCCTGCGTTTTTCTTCAGGGATGTAATCACCTGCCTCTACAAAAATGGGCTTTAAGCACCCATACTATGCTGCACTGAAGCTTTTAAAAAGAGATGTATCATGTATGATGTAAAAAGAAAAGCAGCTCTATAGTTTAACTTGGTCTGCTTGAAGTTTAATTTAGAGAGCTGTGGGATATGACCTTACGTTGGGTATTCCAACTAGCGCATTACCAACCAGTAATGCAAACCCCACTGCTGTCAACCTGTGTTTCACAAACAAAAACATGTGAAAGTAGCAAAGACCTTCCCCATGCTGCTTACAGAGCACTCGTTACTGCATATCATGTACAGTTTCCTGCACATTGCTTTGAATTATAATTAATATATATGTAAAAATAGATTAATAGATTTAAGGAACTGTTTTCTGTTTAAAAAGTCTGACATTTTGATGCTTTAACAATACTGAATCTATGTAAATAATTGATTCTCTCACAATGATTCTGTGAAGGCTGGAGGCCACACTGATTTCAAATCCACACATGTTCTTCTGTTATTCACCCATTGAGAGCATGATGTAGATTGGTAGTGAGGTATTCACACATTCACGGAGAGGAAAAATTGGAAGTTTGTGAAAAGAGGGTTGGTAGATCTGGGGTATGATTCTAGCTAGAAAAGAAAAAAAAATTCTGGGACTGTAGAGCTATAATCTGTTCACAGACTGTTCCTGGAGCTGCATTTTAAAATACGCTCATGTACATAGAGGGTTAACTGATTACTCCAACACAAATGCAGAATATATCTCAAAACAATAATCTTGTTGTAATGAGCAGCTGTTTCTGATGACAATAAAGATTCTGAAATTTCACATGCATAACTCATGAGGTGAATGAAAATATACATATAGAAGAGAGCAGTTTACAGTAGTTGCTGCCAAACATGCTATGAAGCAAGGTAGCCCAGGATTTGTTTCTGAATGACCACCAACCTTTTCCAAAATGTCAACTGCAGATTGAAAAAAAAAGTCTAATCTAATGTCCTTTAATTGCATGCATGCAAATCACTGCCTTCTCTTATTTTGTTTTATTTATTTATTCATTTATTTATGTATTATTTGCTTCAGTGTGACATTCCTCCTTGTAAGCAAGGAAAGCCATGTGTTCACTCTGACCTTAGGCTTTAAGAGAGTTTGAGCTTTTTCACTGACCCTCCCCCCTCGACTCTGGGGCTAATATGTCTCATTATCTCAGTGCATAAAACTGATTATTAAGTAGCCTTAGATGAAGCAAACAGGCTTCCACTTGTCCTTTTGAATTATCTCAATATCTTTAATTGTTTAAAACTGACAATGAGGTCATTCAATTACGGTATTCTCTATGCAGTCTGTGCTTGGTGTCACAGTGAGGTTGTTATCCAGAGCAGAGGGGGTTAAATTATCAGTATGCTGTTGCTGTTGTGATCCTAATGTAAATGAACATTTGGTGGTTTATTTTTTTTCCTTAGCTGCTGGTTACTACGTTATTAGCATATTTGATGTATTCCTCAGCTCAGTTAATAAGCAGTTCTGAAGGCAAAAGATTGATGTTTTA
Organism: Acanthornis magna; assembly: GCA_036785705.1. Lineage (NCBI taxonomy): Eukaryota > Metazoa > Chordata > Aves > Passeriformes > Acanthizidae > Acanthornis > Acanthornis magna. Next base: position 3,476,296 of record JAWUZG010000060.1, on the reverse strand, counting down.
GAAGGCAGTTTATAGACCATTCTGCCTTGTAACAATATCTGGAACACGTCTATAAGCTATTATGACTAACTGACTTTGGGCTTAGGCCATATGCACTGCTGACAAAGCCTAATCTGTGTTCCTGTCTGCTGCTTAGGTGCTTTATTACTAGATTATGACCGTCATATGAATTCCAAACATTTCTTCTTTCCTCTCTATTTCCTACTGAAACTAAATTCTGCCTTGATATTAAAGTGTATTAAAGAATTTTGTTTGGTTCTGTTGTATTAAAATTATCTGAATACCATTTCTTGTGTAAAATACAGTCAAAGCCATGAAGTACATCTGAGTAAGTCCTGTAAAAAAAACTCCAATAAAATATTAAGGAAAAATATATGGAAATACAGGAAATGCAAACAGGTGTACTACTATTAGACTTAGTCCATAGAATAGTATGGAGAACCAGATCAGTGTAAAATGTTCTGATGCAAGAGCAATTCAGCCAACCCTAATGGGAGTACAGAGAGAAGATGCTGAAACTGACTGATCAAATGGAGCTGGGCACAGGAAAATTCTGGAGGGAGGTTCAAGGGTTTGTTACAGGTGGTGGCAGCCAGCACCTGGGGCAGATGCTGTCAAAGGAAGAGCTCTTCTGGTCCAAGGGCCAGTCTTGCCAGCAGGCTGTGGAACTTGCATTCTCTCCGTCTTTTTCACTAACTCTCCTTTATGTTAGGTAGAAACTAACCTGTGGAACTTAAACTTTCAATTCAGAAAAATAAATTCATTTTAGCTCACCAACTGCCACTCTTTTGTCTATTATACTATTGATTTTAGTGCTGTTGAAATGCTTTGGGATCCTGAATAGCTTTCAAATCTATATTTGAAATCTGTCCCTTTGTCTGAGTAGTGTCACAGGTAATGTAATCAATATAGTTAGCACTGAAGCTTGCTAAATTATGGCAGTGCCTTTTGGTAAGTATTTGCAAGGTTTCAAATTCCATTCTGGGAAATAAGACTCTTCAGCCGGTTTTTAAAAACAGACTTTTGTTGAGACAATTTGTCTTCAGATTTTTCAAAATTGTTTCACTCTCTCCTCTGTCTTTCACCCTCACCTGTCTCTGCTGTTTCAGTAGTAATCAGAAAAACACTGATTCCCACTGAAATCTTCAAGGTGAAAAAACTTATCAAAACTGTTATGTCTGTGCAAAATATTTTATCTTTGGTACTGCAGGGTATTTGACAAAATGACTTTTTCTCTAAGTACTTTCAACCAGGCCTTACTAACAAGCTTTCCACAGATAAGCAATGTATATCCTGGGTTTTTTTCTCATCAAGCTGGGACACTACATGTATTTTGCCAAGCCTCTTGGCAGCTAATATTTTTGTTAAATTGGCTAGTACATCTGTCAGCCCTGGGACAAAGCTAGGTTTCCTACCCCGAACCTTTCAAGCGGAACCTTTTGTAAAAGACAAAATGCTGTATCTACCTTAAAACATAAAGGATCCTCAGGGCACTGGAAGCTAATGTGCAGCTTTAATGCAAACATCCCTTGTGAGGGCTCTCGGTCCTTGTATGCGCTGAACAGCGGGAGGAAGAATACATGAATATAAATGAGCTGCACAGCAGTATTCAGAAAATGGAGCTATAAGAGTTAATGAGATGGTGTCCTGCTGCTGGACGCTTGCATGTTAAAAATTCTGATGGTTTTATCCAGCAATAAGTTTGAAAAACCTGTGCATAGCTAGTGAAGAACCCCTGACTACAGAATGGTGCTTCTTTCTGTGTGGCCTTGCTACAGGCAAAGAGCCTTTGATATATCTAAATCTAACAAGGGAGAAAACAGAGGGATTACTAGAAATCATTGACCATGGAGGAACCAAGTAATTATTAATAGCATTATGCACTGAACTGCACATGGCTGGTGCGTATCTGCAGCTCTGTGTGTTCAGCTGCACACAGCGACTGGCAGAGGACCCTGTCACTAAGCCCCACTGCAGGTTGCAAGCTGCGTGTCTTTAAGACTCACTCTGTAGCAGCAGAACTCAAAGGGAAGGTTCCCATTTATGTGGGCCACAAAGGTGCTGCCCCACGCCAGAGAAAATGCAGTGCATGTCTTCTTTCCTGCAGCCAGTGGTAGTTTTCCAAAAACAGCCACCACACTAAAATGCCCCCTTTGAGCTACTGCTTATTATATGTCTAGCACAGATCAGTCTGACTTACCTCTTCTGTGCTACTCTGTTAATTTACAGAATTAACAGGATGCATTGCAAGGCAATAACACATCTGCTGTGCCATGAGACAACTCTACACTGCAGAGTCTCCTCTCACAGTGCTGGGGTGAGGTGCAGAGCTGCTTGGCACAGGCGCTGGTGGGATGGATTTGCTCTGTGCAGAGTCATGCACATCCCTACTCTTCCCAGGGTCTCCCGAGAGACCACCTTGCTCAGGTGGGTCTCCTGCTCAGAAACACCAGAGTACTGAGAGTCACCTATCTGAATGCCCCACGGAGGCTGAGTCTGAAGAGCTTAAGAAGAGCCTATAGGCTATGGTCCGGCAGGATGTCCGTATGTGTTGCACAAGGTGTGATGGGGAGAGAGCTGCCTGCAGCAGTTTCACATCCTTGTTTACCTTCAGGAACAATCTGGTCTATTAAACATTATTTTAAAAGCTTGGGGCCCATGAGCAGCAGCAGAGAGAAGATTAGCTAAGCATGGGGCTTGTTTATACATGTTCAGTGATTATCACCCAGCTGGTGCATTTTTCACTCTTGGTACTTGAGAATTAATAAACTTGCTGAGTGACAATTTCAACCTCATCTCTAATGAAATTAACTTCCCTGGCAGGAATTGATGAGCACGGTTTTGACAGGAGCTACCAGGTGTCACTCTGATATGTTTCTTGCAAGTTCTTTTCCTAAGGACTTGTTGACATGCAGGAATAGTCTAAAATAATTATTGAAAAATAATAATAAAAAAATGAAGCCTGAAGGAATATTTTTCTTTTGTGTATGTCTATGCAGATATTGAAGATCATATGCAGGCTAAAGTTTTCCAACCGTCTCTCCTGGCTCAGCATTCTGTAACTCTTCAAGCACAGACCTGGTTCCTACCTGTGTATCAGAATCTGTGAAGGAACCTGGAATCTTAACTTGTCACATATTCATGGATCTTCTCTGTGCATTGCAGACCTCAGCAGCTGGAACTTTGCAGTTCTGTGTTCCTGCTTCTCCGTCTTTTGTTTCTTGTTTCTGTTGCCAGAGACAGCTTGATTCCTAAAGGGGACTTGGACATCCAGAACTGAGGCGGGTAGCTTCACTGCAGGTGCTAAGATATAGTGCATTTCGCAGTGAAGAATAGCAGCGTAAATCACTGTTTAATTGCCGTCGCATTTTAAATATATATCTCACAGAATCACAGAATAAGATGAGTTGGAAGGGATCCACCTCAAGGATGGTCAAGTTCAGCTCCTGGCCCTGCACAGAACATCCCCAAAAGTCACACCATGTGCCCAAGAGCATTGTCCAAACACTTCTTGAACTGTGTCAGGTCTGGTGCTGTGAATGCTTCTCTGGGGAGCCGTTCAGCGCCCAACCACCCTCCACATGAAGAACCTTTCTCTAAGATCAAACCTAAACCTCCCTGACAACTCCAGCCCATTCCCTCAGGTCCTGTCACTGTCATCACAGAGATCAGTGCCTGCCCCTCCTCTTCCCCTCATGAGGAAGTTGTAACTGCAGTGAGGTCTCTCCCCTCAGTCTCCTCCAGGCTGAACAGACCAAGTGACCTCAGCTGTTCCTCACACAGCTTCACCTCCAGGCCCTTCACCATCTTTGTAGCCCTCCTTTGGATGCTCTCTAAATAGCTTAATATCTATTTCATAGTGGTTTCTCCATGAAGATAAATCCTAAGCATATAAGCATCTTTCACTCTTGGAAAAAAAGATATATTGTGATTAGGTTTGTGATGTGAGTATTTTTCTTAAACAAGATCTTTAATCTTTCTAAACAGACTAAATTCACAGGACAGGTTATTATCAGGTTTGCTTCCTGCAAATGCCTTTCATGCATTTTGGCTGAAATGCCTGAAAGACATAATTGCCTAAAATGCTGCTTGTGACTATTTCTGTTCAGAAACCAATTTCCCTCCCCAGCAAATCATGTCTCATTGCACTTGTGGATTTTTTACTATTTGGGAACTCCTACCTTGTTTGTTAGAGAGACTTGGGTGTAGAGTATAGCTTTGCTACTAGACTACAGAAATTATCAAAATTTGGCAATGGTTCTGTCTAGATGAAAAAACATAATTTCTCTTTTTAATTTAAATTTGAAAAAAAAAGTTTAAAGGAAAATGTCTTGGAGTTTGAGACACTAAACAGCTTATTGCATAGCAATTTCTTCAGGGAAGACAAATTTTTGAGAGAAAAGGGGTGATGAATATTTTAAAAGAAATGTGCTCTTCTAAGCAATGTGCTCTTCTAAACACTCCCATGACATGCAGACATTCAGAGCCAGGAACAACAGGAAAGGTTGCTCATCCAAGCAATGCTGACTGAATCCAACTGGTGCAGGATGAATTAGATCAAGCTTTGGAGGCTGAGGTCAGAATCTGGTTTGTTAAGACTAAACTCTACACAGTAAATACAGTTTCTTGCAAGGAGAGGAGAGGAGAGGAGAGGAGAGGAGAGGAGAGGAGAGGAGAGGAGAGGAGAGGAGAGGAGAGGAGAGGAGAGGAGAGGAGAGGAGAGGAGAGGAGAGGAGAGGAGAGGAGAGGAGAGGAGAGGAGAGGAGAGGAGAGGAGAGGAGAGGAGAGGAGAGGAGAGGAGAGGAGAGGAGAGGAGAGGAGAGGAGAGGAGAGGAGAGGAGAGGAGAGGAGAGGAGAGGAGAGGAGAGGAGAGGAGAGGAGAGGAGAGGAGAGGGAGGGGAGGGGAGGGGAGGGGAGGGGAGGGGAGGGGAGGGGAGGGGAGGGGAGGGGAGGGGAGGGGAGGGGAGGGGAGGGGAGGGGAGGGGAGGGGAGGGGAGGGGAGGGGAGGGGAGAGGAGAGGAGAGGAGAGGAGAGGAGAGGAGAGGAGAGGAGAGGAGAGGAGAGGAGAGGAGAGGAGAGGAGAGGAGAGGAGAGGAGAGGAGAGGAGAGGAGAGGAGAGGAGAGGAGAGGAGAGGAGAGGAGAGGAGAGGAGAGGAGAGGAGAGGAGAGGAGAGGAGAGGAGAGGAGAGGAGAGGAGAGGAGAGGAGAGGAGAGGAGAGGAGAGGAGAGGAGAGGAGGGGAGGGGAGGGGAGGGGAGAGGGAGAGGGAGAGGGAGAGGGAGAGGGAGAGGGAGAGGGAGAGGAGAGGAGAGATTTTCCCTAAGATAGGATTCTGACATACTCTGGGTTCTCCTCTGGAATCCCCTGGATTTCATGTGTTTTCATGTAGATCCTGCATGGAATCTAAACACTTCAGGTTACTCTTATAGTCCATAGAGAGTTAAGTTAGGGAATGATTCACCTGACTTCAGACAACTTATGCAGGATGAGATGATTTACTCCCTAAGAATACCTCTTTCCTTTTATATGTTGGAAAGGGATGGCAGACACCTGTTTGACTATGGAAAAAAGTTTACATTTGGTCATGTGATTATGTGATTCTATGATTCTATGTAATGTAGTTATTTTCATTCAAAACAGTTTCAACAGAGATTTCAAAGAACAGAGCTGTTCAGTTGAGAGCAAAAATAAGCACATACTTCATCCCTTTGAACCAGCACTATTCTAGTGAAATCCAGCTAAAGTGAGTTAACATTTAAGATTCAGCATTCAAAGCTTCTCACCCAGATTTTAACATAGAAAAGCAACCAGGAGAATGCACTGAAAATGCAAGGATAGAAAGAGGTCAATGAGAAGCAGTTCTAAATGGCATGGCCCCTTTTTTTCTCAGTATGCTCACTGTCAGCATGCAGTTAAGGAGGCAGAAACGGAACTAAAGTAAAATAAAATGTAGAAATTTTTTAACCCATGAAACAAGACACTAAAGCTTCAGACAAATGAAGGGGGAAATTAATTCTTAAAACTCTTCAAACACAAGAATAATGCAGTGATTTTGGTGGTAAAAAGGAGGTTTAAATTCCCTAAGAGAGAGGTACATGACAAGGACAGAGGAAAGTCTTTTATGTCCAGCTATCCTGGTTTGGGCAGGGATAGAGTTAATTATCTTCCTAGTAGCTGGAACAACTCTGTGTTTGGGATTTAGGGTGAGAATAATGTTAATAACACACCTATATTTCAGCTGTTGCTGAGCAGGGCTTGCACAAAGTCAAGGATTCTTCAGTTTCTCATGTGGCCCTGACAGCAAGAAGGACGAGGGTGCATGAGAAGATGGGAAGGGACACAGCTGGGACAGCTGACCCCAAGTGGCCAAAGGGATATCCCAGACCATATGGCATCATGCTGAACAACAGAGCTGGGGGAGTTGGCTGGGGGTGGCAGCCGTTGCCTGGGGACTGGTTGGGCATTGGTCAGTGGGTGGTGAGAAATTGCACTGTGTGTCACTTGTTTTGTGTGTTCTTTTATCATTATTCTTACTTTGCCTTTCTTTTCTGTCCTTTTAAACTGTCTTCGTCTCAGCCCACGAGCTTTGCTTCTTTTTCCTATTCTCTCCCCCATCCCACTTCAAGGAAAGGAGGGAGCAGCTGTAGGCTCTGAGCTACTACTGGGTTAAACCATGACACAAGCCAGAAAAGGAGTTAAAAATTAGGGCATTCCAAATGGTTTCAAGTAAGAGCTGTAATGACAACATCAATCAAAGAAAAAAAATCGCACTTAAAATCAGAAATTTCCAAGGAGAGAAGTCTGTTAAAAGAACAGTATTCAAAGACAAGAGATGCAGAACACGGTACTGGGAACTGAAATTAGATCATGAACTTTTAAAAATGTTATCTAAATATATGTTTTGTGAATAACAGCTCAGCAATGTAGGAGCTTGAATTCACACAATTTTTTTGTTACTCATTCAGAACTCTGCATAAGAAACCTCCTGCCTTATAAATCTCAGACATTTCAGGGATGAAGATCAGTCCAAAATTTCTGACTGGAATTACACTATCTGCAATTTGCTCTTCAGACATCTGGCAGGGGACAATATTAATTTTTTCTTTATGTTAGATAAACACCTATAAGAAAAATATATGGTAGCAAGGAAAAATTAATGAACAAGTCATGGTTTGAAGGTAATTCATCTAAACTATTCAACAAGCAAATATATAAGGACACCTGAAAGCAGTTCACAGGTGAGGCAAACTGGTGGAAGAGAAGGAAGTAGTTTTACAGCTGGCATTGGCCTAGTTTTGACTAGCATTAGCATGATTTGAAGCAACAATTTACGGCAGGCTGGCACACCTGCCTGTGGAAAGTTCGTACCCATTAATGTTTCCATTAACAGAACAGATCCAGGATCTCAGCCCCTGCCAGAACCACACAGAGAGAGAGCAGTGAGCAGGGTGAGAATATGCAAAGGCTCCTGCTGAGGCACATTGACTGCATATCAAAAAGGGAACAGGCTACAAGGAGTCCTCAGGCCACAGTTCCCTCTCTGGAGTTTCTAGAGGCTGTGCTGGGCTCGTGCTGCTCTTTTCTCTATGCTTTCTCAGCTCTACCCCAACCTTGATACATTATCCTTTGATCAATAGGATTTAAATGAAACACTGGAACATATAAATGTGATATTAGAAGATGATAAAGAGCCTTGTTACCATGGGGCTGTCTTTCTTACCTAAGGTGGGGTTTTCTCAGCTTCTTTGCTGTCTGAGAAAACCCACCTTAGCCAGGTGATCTTTGTTGCCCAAGATCACTGAGGAGAAGACTGATGTCTTTTAACATGTAATATGCAGGACAATTACAGAAAAGCAGCTCTTAGAAAAAGAAGGTTTATTTCACTTTCGTCATTCTAGATGAAGTTTAGAAATATAAAATAAAGACATATAAGGTGGGCTGGCACCATTAACACCTTTGATTATTTTGACAAAAAATTTATTTACATTAAAAACATTATTTGGATTTAAAAAGGTTTTGCAGTACATTTTTTAAAAATAAAACTATCAAGGAGTCAGTGTCTTCTGCCTTCGTACATTAGAGTTTAGTAGCAAGAATGTTTGAACATAGTAGATGTAATTACTGCTCTGAGTTAGAGAAATTAACTTTATTCTTTCTTGTAATAAAACAGAAATTTGTAAAAGAATATGCATAGTACTTTTTAATGAAACTCAATACTCTTTGTTTTGTTTAAAATATTTAAAAGAAAATTAATTCAGACTACTAGTTAGTTATTGTTTTTGACCAAAAACTTTATTTGACAGAAAATGTGCACACAAAAATGTTTGCATGATGATCGTATATAACACTCTTATATGTTTTTTTCAACACATGTAACAGAGAAACAACCCTTGCTTATTCCAAGAGATGATGTATTATGGTAGTTCTTGTTATAGTGGTGGCCTAAATTCATAATGTAATTAACTTACAAGGAATAGGAAGATTCAAGGACGAAAGGTACAAAAGACATGTCCCTTTGCCTTCAATCCTGTTGATTGCTGCTGTCGCCTATTCTGTGGTTACCTTCATTAGAAAATAACATCATGGTCATAATATCCCTTGGGTTAAAGGAAATACAAGTAGAAAATAAAAGATGTGCTAGAGTAGCGAATAAAAAAACCCCAAAACCCAAGCCTATTCTTACCAGCAGAATTCCCTTTCCAGTGTAGCAGAGTATCTGGACAGCACATGGATTATAGATGCAGAATATGTGCTACTTCTGAATCTTCCATCACCCTAATACCAATGACACAGCAGGACAAATTTCCAGTGACCCTAGGAACAATGTTGTGAAAAATGACATAAAGCTAATGTTTCCACTGCTAGAAAATTTTCTCATTGTGCCTGATAATGCAGTCCAAAAGATGTGCAAACTGTGTGCTGTCCGTCTTTTCTAATGCAGTGACGGCCAAGATGAAACACTTGCTGGTTCAGCAGAGTGCAGCTGACACCCTTTGTAAGCACTTAAGGGGCACAAGGATCAGAAGAGGCTTGAACTACTAAAACATTCATTTTATTATTATTATTTTGTTATTGTTACCTGAAAAGAAAGACGTACAAAGAGAAACTAATAAAACATCATATATACATAAATTCCTAGTAAATCGTGGGAAACAGTTGCCCATGAAATTTTATACCCAGAATTCAGGTTTGCTTGGATATGAGCCCTGCTACCTGTGTGTGAAACACACTTCCGAGCAGTCATCAAATGGCACTGATAAGTAGTAGCAGAACATGGAAATGAAAGCAAGAGGTCTGCCAGCCTGCCTGGAGGTACTGGCATTAGGATCTGTCTTGCTTTGTCATATTCATTAACAATAGGAAGCAGGATGACTGAATGGACCTCAGTGGGATTCTCATATTTCAGAAGGATTGATAGAGTGAGGCCAGCTATGAGAAATGTATATAACTTGTGTGATGAAGGATTGCTCTGACATTGCTGAGACATGAGCCCTGCTCCCCTCTCTGGCTGGGAGAGCAGAGCCCTTCAGTAATTACTGGGAGATCAGTTCTCCCCATCCTTGCACTCTGGGGATTGACTACGGGGACTGAGTGTAAAGAGACAGAAAATGACTTTTTTCAGGAAGTTAATTTACATCAGAACTGATTTTTAATTAATAAAAGTAATAATTATTACCAAAGAAAATAATATAATAGATACCTACGTTATTCAATTGTGCTCTTTATCTGTGTAGAATTAACATACATTTTAAGACTACAGGGTTTTATTAAAGATTTTCAGGAAGGTTGTACAGATTCGGAGAGGTTTCTTAGGAAAGCCTAGCAGTGAATATGAAACACAGATAATTTCATAATTTAGATAATGGTAGCTACATATGAGCATCTGGGTGAATACAGAATTTAACTAATTCTAAGCAGTCTTATTTTAATTATGAATCTTTCACTGAATTAGTTTATACTTTTGGTTGTTGCTTGTCAGTTGATGCTTTGCTCCCTTAAACCTTCAGACATATATAATTTATTAATATGTTTTCACCATTTATATTCACTTTGCACACATGTAAATTGCTAGCTCTGGTAAAATCTATTGTAAAATGATAGCTTAGGTTTCATTCTCTGTACCTGCAAAGTGGAACCATTAATTTTACTGTAAAAGAAGTAAAATGATTGCTCACTAAATAACACCTACAAATATCTTGATGATTCTTAAACATTTTCTAGTGGGAAAAAGCTGCATTGTTTACATTCTCTTCAGAAATACAAAGTAACAATTTGATTTAAATATTTCAAGTACATCAACATGAGATGAAAAATGTGAGTAAGTAAGTAAAAGTGAATGAGTAAAAAACAGCACACATAATTTAGAATTATTTTAATAGTGAAAAGCTGTCCTTTCTATTCCAAGGAAAAATGTTTACTGAGAGATTAAAATAATATTGCTCTCATAAAACTAAAAGCTCTCACTTTTGGCATCTCCCATAAATCCAAGTTTGAGACTGATGCCAAGAAAGGTATTTTTTGTCTTGATCAAATGGAAATTATCAGAATACCACATTCAATTCTGAATCTTATGAAAATCTCATAAAACTATAATCTCAGCTCATGAAACTGAGGCTGGAAATTTCATATCATCCAACAACCCCAGTACAGCAAGACAAATGCTCGGGCACCAAACTTAAAACTGCAAGGTTTTTCAGCAGGTAGACTCTTTAACAGAAAAAAAGCCACAGAGTCTGTGCCGTATTGCTACAACGAATTCAGGTGCAGATGAGCTTCCAGTGCTATTGCTGGTTGATGGCCAGGTACTACCTCTGCAGGTATAAGCTACAGACTGTTCTTCCCCATGACCACCCCCTGGGAGTCTCCCCACAAGGCCAGGGAGCAGCACAGTAATGCCTCTTTGCACACCGGTGCTGCGTCCTGTGGGAACAAACGCTGGTTTACACACCAGAGAGGAATTCCTGCTGGCTTAAATCTCCTCTGCAGCGTCAGTGACTAGCTATGCAGAAACTGCCAACCCAGGGCCTATATATCAAGCTATCCATTCTGACAGCCAGGTTAGGTTAATCATTAAAACTCTGCCTCTCTCCCTCTGAGGGTCTCCGGGGCTTTGTTTAATGCAGCAGACAGATGGCACTGAGGAAATTCAGGTGGTGCGTGATGAGATTTGGGGTTTTTTAATGTGGTTGCTAGAATTTTTCAAATAGATTAAGTTCAATTGTAAATCACTCTGTTTCCAGGGTTGGAGTCTTTATTAGCCCCCCAGTGCTTGCACCGAAGAATTGATCCTTCAGCAGCAGCAGCACTTGATGGGGGAAGGCAACGCTTTTTGTTCTGACAGCACTGTACACCATCTGTTACTGCCCTGCTGCAAGGAGGCAATACGGTCAAGTGTAACTAGCTAATTACCCAGCAAAACCTAACCTAGTTCATTTCACCACCCATGTATAAATTCTTATTTCAGTTTTCCTTATTTTTCTTTAATCAAGTACATAACCCACATAATTACCGCTCACCATCAAGGATGCTCAAGCCTTGAAGGTCACCCTGGCCTGTCTGGATCTCTCCACCTAGCTTTATATCTTTTCTTTCCCTGATAGTCAGGTTTTTCTGTTGGTCTATGGTTCTGACACTCTGCCAGACTAAACACAGTTTTAAAACAAGAGAAAGGACAAGAGACAGAATAAGATCTCTCTTTTCTCCTATGCTGCATGCGAAGTATGGGTTCCCCCACTCCTGTCCAGAAAGGACAACGTATACAAAATGCATACCACAGGTAGAAACCTTCCCTGCAGCTTCAAGCTCTTGTCATAGGTGAATTCCTGCTGCCACTCATCTGCCTGTCACAGCAGGGTTATTTACATTGATTGAGGCAAACACAGAACTTTGTTTTAGGATGTAGATACAATAGTAAATTAAGTCTGTGGAGGAAACGTGGCAGGAAAAGTACAGTTCCCAAGGAGCAAGATAAAAAATAACCCATCATGAGAAAAAAAAATTAAGTGTGAACGTGAAAGATCAAAGATGTCCTGAAAATACAAGAGAAAATGATGAACTGAAAGATTTAAGATTTCTAGGAGCAAAATTCATTCCCTCCCAAAGACACCAGCTGAAATGAGATTTCATCCTTCCATGTGAAGGTTTTGTTTTCAGCAGAATTTTACCAATCAGTGATGTCACATTATTGAGTTGATTTGAAAATTGCTATTCATTTTGTAAGCGAATTTTATAAACTCTTACATCTTTGCAAAAGATGTTTCTTTGTCTCAAACTAGAAAAATTCAATCACTATTTCAACCATGTCATTTCACTATAAAATAAGCGTCATCAGTGTACTGCATTTGAGTAGGTGCATTCATAAGAGAAAGCCAGTGGCTAAAATCCCAATATAGAACTAATATTCACTGCGGGCAAGCACTATGAGAAAGACCATTTCTTGATGAATAGCCCAATGACAATAAAAACAATGTTTTCTGGGATGAATATATTTTTCAAGGATGTGTTAAAGCTAGATACTAACTTCTGCAATATTTGTTTTGAATTCCAGTGTGGTTTTGGGTTTGGGGTTTTTGTAAAGATTGTGTCCAGGTTACCAGCTTCTTCAGTGTCTATTTTAACTCCAGGATACCAGTTCATACAGAGTGGTTTTAACTGTAGGGAAAAATTAAGACCTGAAACTGGTTGTTTTGGATATTACACAGTTGGATTGTGTTTTTCATTACCTTTATGTTTAAATTTGTCCTTTTTTGTTCCTATTTTCTCCTGCAGGTATTTGCAAAATATGTGCCCACTTTCTGACTTTGATGGTATCCTAAGAAAAGGAAAATAAGTCTTAAATTTGTACTATTTGAGGCTTTCTTACACAGTCTAAAGAGAACTGTCATGTACTGAGGTTTGAGATACAAATTCTTCACTAGGTCACCAAGAACCTGATGTGCAATGAGTTTCTTCCTCAGTTCCTGATTAATTTTTTGTGTGTCTTCCTCATTCCTTTGTATCTGTTACAATCTTGTTAAAAGGCTGAGATTTATTGTTGGAAGAACTCAGGTGTCTCATGAACAACCAAGTTTAACAAAGCTAAAGGAAGACACTCAAACAGGCTTCAAATATATAAAAGCCTGATTGGGAAAAAAAAAAAGAAGGAGGGAATAATCTTTCTTCACAGAGTGGGCAGAACAAGACATATTAGGAACAATTTTCATCAAGAGTTATTTTGGTTAGAAAATTGAAAGAAAAACACATTATTTGTAACTGTAAAATAGAGAATGCTGGATTGAATTGTTGCCAAGCAAGCAATTTTAACACAGGTTAAACAAACACCCCCAAGGAACAGACAGGTATTTCTGAGGCTGCCATGGGGCAGGAGAAAGGATTAGATGATCTTCCCAAGCTGTCCAAACAAACAAAAAAGAGCCCACATTAAAAAAAAAAAAAAAGAAAAAAAAAAAAAGAAAAAAAAAAAGTAGGAGAATTAATTGTGTCTACAATCTACCAAGTGTTCAGAGTGTTTCCTTGACTAAAGTTACTCCATTTTGAAGCAGACTCCTCCCTTAGGGTGGGAACAACTAACATTCCATATTTAGCCTGACAGTGGGGCAGTGGCAGAAAGCAATCAGGTACCAGGAGACATCGGGTTGCCAGGCACTGCAAACAGTTTGCCAACAGGTTAAAATTAATGTGTGATGAATTATAAACTGTGTTCTTTATATGCAGAAGATTCACTGGCACATGGCAATGGTATTTCTGGAATAGTGTCTTTTACAGAAGTTTGAGACACATTAAATAGCCACTAGTTGTATTTCCCCATCCTTCAGATGTCACTAAGCCTCCAGCTGCTCTTTCTTATTGGCAAATCACATGGTTTATATGCAGAGAGAGGGCAGCTCAAATGCAAAGAATAAACTGACTTTTTGTCAGCCTTCTGTAGAATCATTTGACAGAGCTGTCTACTATTTCTGCAAAGCCTTTAAGAAAATGAAATTAACAAATAAACAGCCACATAACTACACTGCGGCTCCAACTTTAAATTTGTTTCTATTTTATTTTCTGTTTTTTCTCACAAAAGAACAATGAAACAAGGGAAAATGCTTTCCAAAACATTTCACAAATGTCACCTAAATTTGCTTTGCTGTCATTTTAGACTGTCCTTCACTAGCATGACTAGAGGTCAATGGCCAGAGCCTCATCCACTCGGGAATCAAGAGGTGCTTTATCCTGTAAGAGATATTGCAGAAAATGTTATTTCAAAGCATTTTTCTGGCCAAGACCTGACCAGCTTGTCTCCTGCTAAATACAGCAAGGCCAGGAAGGCACTCTGGCTTGTCTGATGGGATCTGATTCAGTGAGAACTTTGAGAGGAGTGTTCAAACTTTATGTTGAGATTTATCAAATTACAGAATAATTTTTTTAATCTTTGAGCTTCTCCTTTCTAGCAGAGCTGGTTTCTTCTGTTGCCCCTGCCCCTAGCAGTATTTCCTTGCTCATCTCCTGTCATAGGTCCCTGTTCAGGACTTAATGTTTCCTGTTTCTCATCTTGTACAGCCTAAATAAATTTCTCCTTCTCGGTGTTCACTAAAGAACAGTTTGTCTTTACTAACTGAAGTGGTCATAAAGGGCAGAGCAAGGCTTGCCATCGTTACACTGCAGAATCAACAAAAGCTTTGAGAAGTCGTAACATTTTAAAAACAAATCCCTCATCTTCTTGAATGAAATCTAAGTGAAATCAAATTGATAACAGCAATACATGGTCCTCACAAACATTTTAAGGATGCACTTGACAGGTCTAAGTTTGTAAATTTTGTGCTATTCGTGGGTTATTTACAATGTGAGTTTTAGAGCAACATGAGCAGTCTGGCTCATAGGTTTCCTTTCCAAACTGCCAGCTTAGACTGGCTGCAGTTTGGACACAGAATATGTATGGAATTCGTAGGAAAATCTGAATTCAAGCCATTTGTCTGTGGTCCAAGGCGTACATATTCAGTCCACAAGGACTTGATCCATCCAAGTTGTCAATTCATGCTAAGTGGATTTGAGATTTCTCTCTGGGAGGACAGGTGAGGTCTTTGCTGAGCAATTCTTTGCATATAAGCAACATGGACTGAAGACAAGCCTTAACAGCAGGCAGAGAGATGCTCTTTCCTGACTGTTTAGACATGCCTAATACCTTCTTGGGTGAATTTATGGACAGTTTATGTTAGAAAATTATGAATAATGCATATGTAGACATATCAAGCTATTAATCTCTTTTCCAAGTTGATTAAGACATAAATTCTATAAGGTAGTCTTTCCCTCTTTAAAGGTCAGGTTACTGATAAACATTTTTTTGCAGAGATTCTCCCTTTCAACAGAAATTTGAATCATAAATAACAGCAAATGTTTCAAGCTGGTAGAACCATTGATTTAAAAGGAACTGCGCTTTTTTACAAAAAAGAGTCAAATACATATGTTGTCAAAAATTTGCAGAAACTGTATTTGTTGGTTTGTCATGCTTTTTCAGACTTGTTAGCTGCAATGACTATGTATTTATCTTGAGTGGGATACTGTCTAGACTAACAAAACTAACAGTGAAATTGCTACCAAAAAGTTAATGGAGAATCTGGATGCTGAAATTATCTTTGGTTTTAAGTCTGAAAAGGAAGATGAAGGACAAATATAGTCATTACTTCTGCAGATCAAGAAAATATATTGAAATACATAGTCAAGAAAATATGATACTGCAGCACTTAGAAGGAAAATATGTCATTATTTATAGAAAGAGGTCATCAAGGCTAGTCACATAATGGCTGCAGAAATTAATATTAATCACAAGATGAGTTAAATGAATATTACCTATTATTAAATTATAGAGAGCTATTATCACAGTATTTGAGTGCTATTAGTGACTTTGGACCATAAATTAAGAAAGTTTTGATATCCCCTTATAACAGATGAGGAAACTTGGGTAATTGAAGATAACATGCCAGAAGAGTTGATCACTTTCTTGTCTGGACAAAAGCACTGCAGTAGGTGCTGTTCTCTGAAAGTCTGGACTCAGCAGGGATGAAAAGCAATTCGGTCTCTGGCCAGACTACTTCCAAAATCATGGTCCCACATGGCTCCATGGGAATTAATTTCCACCAACAGGGATCATGTTCATGATCGCAGCAGCTGCTTGCACCTATATTTCCATGAGCTGGGGTTTCTCAAGAGGCCGTAGGAGCAGCAGCATCAGCAGTGAGCCTGGGGCTGAACCTCATGCCCAGGCTGTGTCACCTGGCATGAGCATGGCTAGTGGTGACCCCAGTCTCTGTATGGGCACACAAAGCTCTTCTTACAGAGCAAGATGGGTCAGGACAGCCATTAAGAACTGTCTTCCTCTTTGTTAATATGGGAACTTCCTCTTGGGCCACTTACTTTGGCTATGACACCTCAATTAATTTATCCATTAATACAACCAGGAAAAACTGTCTGTAAGGGGGAACACTGCACAAAGACTCTAATCTTTTGCGATTGTGGCCCTGCATTGTGGACCTGACATTTTCAGTGCCATTTACATTAGTGTTTTTACTTTTCTCCACCTTTTCAGGTTCCTCCTCATTCCATCACCCATGTTCTTGGACGTTGTGTTGTCTTAATGCTCAGAACCATGTGCATTGCTGAATTCAGTGTGTGAATTAGAGGAAGGGATTATTTTTAATGTAATACTTCTGTGTGATGTTTTGGCGAAAAATATTAGCATGAAACTCCCTCTCTCCAGTCTGTTGTGCACTGGGGGTACTGTGTGTAAAGTGGGATTGTTTTGTTGTAGTACTGGAGTAACAACATTTCAACACAGAGCAGTAATAGGATAGTTTAGCTTTCTCAAAGTTTCCCATATTGTAGAAGATTTCCCAAAGATTTGCTCTTCAAAAATCTCCAGATTTTTTAAAAATTAATTGGATGAGCTATCTTTTATAATTAGGTCTGTTGCTACTCAATTTACAACATTATTTCACTATCCGTTTATCCATCCATCCATCCATCCATCCATCCATCCATCCATCCATCCATCTCTTTGTATCTGTGTAAAGTAGTTACAGAATCTGGTGACTGTTGATCATAAATCAGTGTCAGCTCTCAACAACTTGTGAATACAAATGTGATTAAGTTTGATACTGTGCCCATTTTTCATTTATCAGATTTCAATATACAGTTCTTCAACTTCTGTTATTCTTTCACATTTAGTGCCTTAACTTCTTCTGTATCTGCTTTCTAAAAGTCTGAAAGAAAGAAAAAAAAGGAGAACCATTAAAAAAAAAAAAACCAGAAAAAATGAAAGAAAAAGAGAAAAAGTTGAGAGAGAAAAGAACATTTCAAATCTTTTTAAAATGCTTTCAGGCTATGAGCATGTATCTGTATCTGTAGATAAAACAGACAAAATAATCCACATATACTACTGTCCCACTAGTAGGGAATTGCCTTTGATAGCGCCACGGGAAGTTAGATTGTGGATATGGATATTCATCCTCAACCTTGATTCACCTGAAACTGTATAGATAACTTGTCTTACAGACTGGAAGTGGCACAGGGAAACTCACAGTGAAATAATTAAAAAAAAAAAAAGAGAAGTTGCAACCCATCTGCCCAAAATAACCTGCATACATTTATCTTTTTCCCTTTTGTACATTAGCAGCTCTGATCTTTAAATGCATACTACTTTTTAGGGTTTATGAACTTTGGCCTCATTTTAAATACAGATTTCATCACAGATAATACATCTCAGCTGTTAAAAGCTGAGTATTTTTGACTACTTGGCACTCTCCATTCATTTGCTGGTCATTGTTTAGTTTTCAAGACAGAATTAAAAGTGGATAACCTTGACTTCTATTTTATCTTCTTTTACTCTCAATTGCATTGTGCATTTGTCATGTAGGCTTTTTTTTTTTTCTTCAATTTTATTACTTTCTGTATGGGAAATAGAAAGCAAGAGAGAGCAAGAGGAAAATGGCATGGTTCTGAGCACCTGCAGAGACAGGGGAGTGGAAATTCACTGGGTAAAGGTGCCCTGCCGAGAATCTGAATTGTAGAAACAGCAAGTGCTTTTACCCTGGCATCTATTTTGCTCCTCTACTTTGGATTCTCCCTAGCTGGTACTTCAGAGGATTACGGAAATGTAATACCTAAATATTTCACACATACAGAGGGATTTTATCCTTCCATAACCCTAGTGAAATAAGACATCTCCACCTTACACATATGGGAAAGTGGATGCATACTAGATTGTGGAATGCCGATAGCTTCAGTGGCAATTAAAGACTGAGGCCCAGGGCACTTCTTGTTGGCCCACAAATAGGAAGACAGAGTCTTCTGAAATATTAATATTAACTGAAATTGCTCAATAAAGCTCCCTTATTCCACTCAAATATCCATGTTCATAGTTTTACTTTCTAGACCGGAAAGAGAACAGATGGTCTACTAGCCTCAAAACACTCCTCACAGCTTTGGTTTTCTATTAAAACCATGACTTTAAGCAAATCTCCATCTTTAGATCCTAAGCCTGTCAAAAGAGTGGCAGAGAAAGGTTTCCAATTCTCTTCAGAGTTCAACTCCAGTGTGAGCTGGGCAGGCATGTTCAGAATAACTTGTTTTCTTCATTCTTTGGAGAATCAAAATTGGCCAAAGCACTCAGACAAGCTGCACCATTGCTTTAGGACAGAGGAGAAAATGCTTTAAGAGCCTGAGGGCATTTCTAGCTCACAAACTCACAGTCATTTTCTCGTGTTTGGGAACTAGCAGGGACACTGGGTGTCTGCACCAGTCTGCACAGCAAGCAATCCCTACCACCAGCCAGGATGGTGGGCATGTCTCACTTGACCAATATCCTGCAATATTGCCACTGCTGTTGGCAGCACTATTGCTCTTATTCTGCCTGAGACTCAGAGTTTTAAAGTCTGGCTTTATTTCTTATAATTAGAGTAACTGGGATGAGTGCAGAATCAATGGGGTTAAATGATGTGATGATTATGTATGGGAAAATAGACTGGATGACCTGCTCAGCCTTTTGTTGTTAGATGTTAGATGAGTTGGCCACCTCTTCTTGAACCCAAATTTATCAAAGAGACACATTTTTGGGACACAGTCTCATGGTGAGGCCAAATATTTTGAGAAGAATTAGAGAAGGAAGTTTATTCTTGAATTTGGCACATAGACCCCTCTAAATTTACCATGTCAGTGATCCAGACTTTAATAAGGATGTGCCTGATGGGTTTTAATCTGAAGAAGACTGAAGTAATAAGATAAGACCTTGCTCTTGTCTGCAGTATGGTAATGTGGGACTTTTAGGATGCCTGATCTCATTCAGACCTCACACTGTGAATAGTAACAGACCAAGCCTACCAAAGCCCAGAAAACCTAGAGCAACAATAGGACACTCCCAGGTAGCCACAGAACATGTCAGTTTTAGTTCAATATTCATGGTAGCTCCTCTGGGCCCCATCTCATTCACTTATACAGATCATAGTATATTTTAGAGAACATTCATCTCAAGGTTTTTCAACCTCATGTATATAAAATGCTAGAGAATTCTTTCACTAGGTATGAAACTTCATTTAAGTTCATGTAGACTTAATGACAAAGTAAAAACCTCCATCTCCTCATCAAGTAAATGTCTAAAACAGACCCCAAGAATAACATTCCCAAATTGCTTGTTTCTTCCCAATACTTATAAAGGAAGTCTGGAATTATTTGCTCAGATAGAGGCCTCTACCTTGTGTACATTCGTATTCAATCAAATTAAGCCATCTGATATTTTTACTCTCAGTCTTCCATGCTTTGAACTTCATGCTGCATTGATGTTTGAAATCTATAGAGTAAAATAAAAATCACTCTGTTATTTTTAAGCAGGAAAATGCACACACAAAACAAGTTTATAAATTTCTGAAACTCACCTAGATCAGAAGAGAATTTCATCAATGCACCAACTGAAAGTCACAGTGTAATCTTTAGACCGTCCAGTTTAGGTGCCAGTGTAGCCATTGCAACTATTTCTCTCAACTGATATTTATAGAACAGACATATATATATGGTCTGGCAGTGCAGCACCAGAAGAGTTGAAGGAGAAATAACTTCTAAGACATCGGAGTCATACGGCTTAAATCAGACATCTATAGGGAGAACAGAGTGCATGTTACCTTATGTCATCAATGCAATATTTAGAACAGTGTGTAGGCATATGTACTTTAGGCATATATGTGAAACAACAACAGGATTTCAACACAGCTAAGTTGTTTTTTGAATAAGTGCAAGGTAAAATGTTTTGCTGAATTGGTGTTTATACACTTGTCACATTTCAAGTTTCCAGCAAAAGTTGCCTAAGAAATAGCATTGTTTAAAGATAAATAAATGAAAACCCATAAGAAATAATGGAAGAAATGCTTTCTCAGCTCCTTTCCTAGTGTGCCAGTGGCTGAAGTGTTTTCTTGATATTTCCCATAGTTGTTATTTTTTAGTTGTTTTTGTTTATTTTTTCTGGTTGACTTCAGATATGCCAAAATTCAATCTGAAAGATGATCATTTGGGAAAAAGTGGAAAATACTCAAAATAACTCAAATAATGAAAAGGAAATCTTAGCCTGTCTTTCTGTGCAGTTTAATCCCAGCATTTATTTGTAAGCACTCATTTTGCTGGCCCATTCGTCTAACAGTTAACTGCTTCTGGCAAGGAGTTTTTAATGTCGTGTATACAAAGAGATGCAGGGGGTTAATAGCATGAATCCTAAATTACTATCCAAAGAAAGCTGTGATTATCCAAACAGCAATTTCAATTCCTAGCCAGCCTCCAAACACAAAAGACTTATAACCAAAGATATGCAACAAGGAGACATTTCTGTGCATTTAAACATTACATTTAGAGTGCAAGAAACTTTTAACAGTGTACGGCCTTTTTTCCCCAAGAAGACAGCACCTGCTGGTAGGGGTTTAACTTTGCTCTGGTGTCTCAAGTGTGACTGTATTTATGTGCTAAGAAAAACACACAAAGCTGCAAATTAGTTGCTTGGTCACTCACATAGACAATAAAATGTACACGTCCTTGCATTAAGTACTACAGTTTTCTGCTCACTGCACACTGGCTCAAAAAAGCTTGCACCCATATGTCACAATTATTGGTTTACTGTTAAGCTCCAGATGATCTGTTAAATGGCAGAAAAAATAGTGTGGGAGGACATCTGATGGGCTAACACTTCTTGTTATCCTATATCTTTTGTTCCTTATAAATCTTTTGCCTTTGCAGCGGTTAACAAGGAGAACTAATCCTGATCCCTGTTTTTGCTGAGAAGAACAAAGTGGACATTTCCTCTGACTTTTAAATTGCTTTCTAATTGCTTTCTTCCCCATAAAGTGAATATAGCTTCTGTTTGTCTTACTCTGTTTTATACAAATGTACAAAAAGGCACAGATGCTTATTGGTGTGACATTCTCATTCCCACATTTTGGGAAGGGATAGGTGGTGGGAACACGAAAACCCTGACATGCCTTTTCTATTAAAAAAAAAAAAAAACCCCAAACAAAAACCAACCCTGAAAGAATTGAACTAGTACTTGAGCAGGACATGAAGGAACCACTGGGTAGGTTTCTTCTTT
This sequence comes from Acanthornis magna, assembly GCA_036785705.1. Classification (NCBI taxonomy): domain Eukaryota; kingdom Metazoa; phylum Chordata; class Aves; order Passeriformes; family Acanthizidae; genus Acanthornis; species Acanthornis magna. Next base: position 3,454,702 of record JAWUZG010000060.1, on the reverse strand, counting down.
CTCACCTTCCCGCCTTTACCAGAGCAAGTCGAACTTGTCCTTTGAGGTAAATAACTTCACAGCTTCAGGATTACATTCAGAAGGTATGTGAGGTCTGGGAGGAGCAGCAAAGTTGATCAATGCCCTCATGAAACACTGGATCCACCAAGCAGTACAGGCAGGCAAGGAATTGGTACAAAAACATGGAGGGACCATTCCACTAACAGAGAGGCTGCAGAAGTTACACTTTGTGCCTAGAGCTGTCTTCTTCCTTGTGTGTATAAGGCCAAAATGTTAGAATGTGCTTTGGAGCAGCACAGGCATCTGAGCATTTGTGCAACTCATGGACAGTGGCAATAGGCCTACAAGCTCCATTTACACAACCTGCCCCAAACAACACTATTAACTACTATTGGAAACAGGACACTGGCTGAAATGAATCTTTGGATTCAACTGATATAGACATTCTTACGTTCTGACTTCACTAGAGGCAGGTGTATGGACCACTCCAACCTGGAAACACATTCTGCCTGGTCAATTTCTGGAGAATACTTTTGTCAATCTCTACAAGAATATTAATTATTGAAATTTGAATATGAAAAATAGAGATCATTGAATTTAGTGAAAGAGGGACAATACATAATGTATTATACTGATAGACTTTAATGCGGTATGGAGACCTGGTTTCTGGCTTTGCTTTTAAGAAATATTTCGTGTTGACCTTAGGTCAATATTTCTTATGAATAGACTAGTTTATACATATCATGAAATATACTGAGCATGATACAGACATTCTCAACTTAATGCAAATCCAACTTCATAGCTTCCTGTGGTGGAGAATAGAACCATTCAGATAAATCAAACTGAATCCAGGATCAGGATAGCCTTGTGCTGTCAACTCTGCCAAAAGGCAGATTAGCTTGGGCACTGCATCAAGCTACCCTGTTTCCTGGTTCAGGCTGGCTCACAGTATCAGCCATAAGAGGGAAATGCTGATTTTCTCTTTATGGCATCAATATGGCTTAGTCTCATAATATCTGCCTTTTTAAACAACTTTTGCTTAATGTAGCTCTTTCTAAGTGCCAAGAGACTGCATTTCACTCACAATACGAAATAAGCTGGCAAGGAAGCCTCAGGAAGTAATTTACAGCAGGGCTAACAAACTCTTTCTGCCATCAGCAGTTGTAGTAATTGCAGGTACTTTCATCAGCAGCAGTGTTAAATGTGAATGCCATCATCAGCAATGATGGGTAGCAGCAGCAGCATCAGGAACACCACCAAGCAGCACCCGGCACTGCTGGCTCGCTGCCACCGCAGTTTCACAGAGCTGGGAGCACACTAATGATGCACAGAGTAGTTTGGAAACCTTTGACTTGCAGTGCCATCATCAGAACTTAACTCCAGCTTCCCAGCTTCTGTAAAACAGCTTTTTCATGTGCAGTAGTTAACAGATCGAAGTCCAATAAAGAAGAAAGATAAGAGTATATCTTGCGTAGAGAATTCCATGCTTTTAATCATTAACAGTTAAACTGAGTAAGAATTATGTTCTTCGCCAACTTAGCAAATATTATGTATTTCATACAATATATATTTTCTTGCTAGGAAGGATTTTTTGAATCACTGCATTTCAGTATCCAAATGTTCACAGAAAAAAGGTGTTCATCATAGTGAAATATGGAAAATCAGCACTCCTACCCCGAATTTTGAGGCTACAGCTCTAAGGCAACCACATAGATCTGTCAGAGGTGTCTACCTGTCACATTTGAGGAGGGGGAAGATTAGATATGACTAGTGATAGAGCCTGTGCCTCGCTCACAGAGCAGCACAGTTCTGCTTTGATTCTTATAAGGAACACACAAACAAATTAGCCTCGAGCAACCAGATCCCCAAATCTCCTAATAAGTTCCCAGCTGCATATTCAATGCACAGTGGTTTGAAATAAATGCTGTGCGCTTCTTTTTTACTGGATACCTGGTGCATTACAGATTTACTTCCAATTTTATATTGGAGCTAGGACTGGAAAGCCAGACCTTCAACCTTTGTAATGTGGAGCAGAGGTAAGGATGAAAATGTAACTTCAGACTGCTGCATCCCAATGTCAGTCCTTTTTTTTTCCTCAGTAGAAAAAAATCTTTCTGCTTGGCCAAAAGGAAAAAAAGAACTGGGTGTGGGAGGCTGGGGGTACATGGAATGTTGCAGACGCATAAATAAAGATGACGACGATGACGAGACAAAGGGTAGTGGGAGGAAGACTCCTTCCCAAGCTCTCCTTTATTTAGGTAAAGGGGTCTCGGTGGTCGGGAGGGAGAGCAGGGGAAGGAGGGCCATGTCCGTAGCGATGGTGTGGCATAAGGACAAAATGGCACCGACTGCCTGGGTGCAGCTGGTTAAGTAGGGAAGGGAAGGACCAATGAGGGAAGAGGGAGAGGGCGGTGCAAGCATACATAAACCAATAGTAACATAAAGGGGTGGGATACAATTCAAATCAACCAATGATATACATAACGGTGGAGAAGGGTCTGGAGGGATGGGCGGAGCCAAACCCTGAGCACGCCTTGATCCACACCCCCAGGGCCAGGCCTAGCTCCCAAGATGGACGGAGCTGACCTGGGAGGCGGAGGCATACTCAGAGTCTTTTCCCCCCCAGGCAAGGCTCTCTTCCCTAAAGGGTGGGAAGATAAGAAGCATCAGCCTGGGGGGCAGAGGAAGACTAACTCCCCCCCCAGGTGAGACTCTCTTCTCTAAGGGATGAGAAGATGGGAAGCATTAGCCTGGGAGGAAAAGGGGCAATCCTCCACAATGGAAAGCTGCCAAAAAGGTAGGGGAGACGTTAGGATTCAATTAAAACAGCTTTGGTTCAAATAAAGAGGTTCAGTCAGCTTCCAGCTCCTCCTCTCATGTGCTCCTCTCCTTGTGGAGAGGCAGCAGGAGCAAGATGCAGGCCATGCTGTGGCATAACAGTATTCTTGAGTCAATCCTTTAGGTTCTGCAGAATGCTGTATAATACGGTTTTTTTTTACCCGCTGGTAAGTTACAGAACTTGATGCCTTCCATCTTTGTTTTTTTCTCTCTTTCCTTCACTCCCTTTTTTCCAACAGAGTCCCTGACAGAGTGAGGCAGCTCTGGAGCTCTGAATCTTGGACCTGCTATGTGCAGGTCTCACATTGTGTAATTTATCCTCCAGTCCTACAGAAATCATTCCTGGAAGATATCTGTACAACCTATTCAGACGGGAAAGTCTATCTTCTCCACTTGTAAGCTGTTCCAGCATTTCATCATCCCTTTACAAAGGCAATTTTAAAAAGATGTAACTCAAATTTGCAGTGCTGCAGTTAACCCATTTTTTTGCCCATTAGCTGACAAAATTATCTGGCCAACCATTTAAACTTTAAAAAATTGTAAACCTGTTCTGCCACAGTCCTTTCCTATATGAATTAAGCAAGCCCAGTTCACTCAACATTTCTTTATAGGCCACATATTTAAATGTCCTACAGTGTTTCCTTTCTTTTTTCAGATCTCTTACAACACTTTTCATATATGGTGGTTTAGCACACTAGTGGACTCCAGCAGACAACCGATCAGTGCTGAGCAGACAGCTGGTTCCCTCCTAGGTCTTGCATTTAATATTCTTGTTAATTTGCTCTGAGTGACATTTGCCTTTGTTGGTTTTGGAAGGATACCACACTGTCAAGTCAGAGTTCAGCTTCTGATCCATCATGATCTCTTCCACATGTAAAGCCCTCTGCTTTCAGCTTTAGCCTCGCAGCACATTTCTGCACACCACTGAACGTCTTTCACTGCATGAATTCTCAGTCTTTGCACTGCTTCACAGCTGCAGAAAATGTCAATGTGGCACAGGTTGATGTAGTAACATTTCAACTCTCCTCTTCAACTGGATCAAATTCAGGTAATGAAATTTTTAAAAAGACTGAAAATCTTATCTACTAATAGACCAAAAATCCTCCACAATTTTTTTCCCAATTCTTGTAGCAGAAAAATAATTTTATTTTAGACCAATTTGACAGTTGGTTTGATCAGACTGATGTTTTCGTTGGACAAGAACATCATTATAATGAAAAATAATTCTCTAAAGGGATGGGTTTTTTTAATCAGTCCTTTCCTGCACTAGTTGATCATAAAACAGATCAGTTCAAGATCATCTTCATGTCAGTGACTGATAGAGTCCAAGATTAAGTTTGAGCCAGGTCTTCCAAATTATTTTAATTTTCACCCTTCCCAGTCAACATTAAGATGCAAAAACTGCACACTACTATACAGTGAAGAAAGCTGCATAGCCACATTTATAGATATCTCAGCACATTAAAAAAAAAATCCAACAACAAGTTTTACCCTGGACTTTGTTTTTCTTAAAAAAGTTAAACTTTCTAGGAGCAATATCCTGTTTCAATGACTCTTGAGTCCTGTTTTTGCCCAGCAGGCTTGAAAGTTTTGCAATCAACTTTTCAGATCCTTTACTATTCAGTGGAAGTACTGTGTCTGAGCTGGGGCCCCAGGACAGTCAGGACCCAGAGATCTATTGGGAAAACCATCCAAGATAAGTAGTTCCAGCACTTCCCAGTGTCCAGGACAACCAGCTCTGCTGGTGGTGGGCCGGGCCTGAGGTGACCTGATGGCCCCAAACACCCTAAAAGGTGAACAGCTTTGACAGCATAAATACAGCAGACCTTTCAAGTCAGGACAGTTTTTCCAATATTACTTAAAGGTAGATAGCACTGCAAATCTCAGAAAATATGAAAATCTCACCTAGAGATTGTGACTGGGGAGAACAGAGTTTGTATAAAGTCTGAAAACATCAAGTAAGACTTGGTTTTTTAAACACTCTTGGGACAGCTTTCCATCAGAATTTTTTTTTTTCTCCTCTTCAACACTATAAATATTACATAAAGCAAGATTTCCTATATGGCTCATCTGGTTATAAAAGTGAGAGAAATATAGAGAGGAGCCACCAAAACTGTGCTGGTACAAACCCTTCACCTCTGTGTCTTGGTCACTAGAGAATCACATCTGCAGGGAGCTGGAGATGCTCTAGGTAAAGGAGTGACAAATGTTCTCTCTAGAAAAGCAAATCCCTCATGCACCTCCCCTTATCTCAGTTTTTTTCCATCCAAAGCTGCGCTTGGTCTGGGATCCATGAAGTTTTTTTTTGGTTTTCTCTATTCCTTTGGGGTTATTTCTAGTGCTGTTGATGTTGCTAAAGAGAAAACAATATTCATTCCTGCAGCAAAGACAGACTGAGGGATGGGAATTTATTATACAAATAAAAGAGCTAAATATTTCTTACTGCTTGGCCAAAAAATGAAGAGGAACAATTATTGAAGAGGAATTATACATATGGGAATCTGATTACAGGTAATGAGTCTTTTTCTTGCCATTATTATGTTGCTAAAAATTGAGAAGTGTAGGACAAATATTTGAAAGAAGAATGGAAGAAAATGAGAAAAGAGACAACCCTTGGGATACTGCAAATAAGCACGAAATATTGAAGAGAAATCAATCATGTAGCAGCAAAACTTTTGACTAGAGAATATACCACTGTGTGCATTGTAAACAGCTCTGAGCATCTGTGCTGTGTTTATTATAACAATGTCTTCATTGCTGGGCTGAGGCCTCTTGGGGCTACTGGTTATGACTCTATGGCACAGAAGTAACACCAAGAAGTCAACTCTACTATAATGTGTTTCTAATACTCTTTTTTCTCACAGACCCAGAAACTTCTATGCAGCAAATTCCAGGCAGTCTTGCACAGGCTGGGTAACACATCACCACTCAAAATATCTGAGTGAGTTTGGGGTGCTCCATAATGGAGAGAAGCATTGGGTTATTTGTCCAGCTATTATTTCCATGTATTCCATAATTACTCATTTGCTAAAGATTCAGTTTCCCATTTGGAAATAAAATAATTTCTGCAGATGCCAGACTTCTGGGCAACCATCTGATACTTGTATCCCACCATACGGTTACCCATATGTAACCGTGTTAATGGCAACAAAAATAAAGATGAAAACAAAAAACTAAAAGAGATAGTTGAGCTGTTTGACACTAAGGTAATTCAGTTTCCTCTTCAAAGGCAAATGAAATAGAGAGCCGTACACTTCCCATGGAAATCACAGGAAAAGCATAAACAACTGTTCAGCTAAAAAATTGAGCCTGTCACAGAGTCTCTGATGACTGCTTTCTATGAAAAAGTCTTGTAGATTATTAGCTCTGCTTAAACAGGCAGTTTCAAGAACAAAGACAAACAGGGAACAAACTCTCCCAATGTATCATGCTTAAAATCTTCCAGCATCTGGTGCAAAGTTATTAAAAGCAGCTGAATAAGGTTACAGCAGCTGCCACTCACAGAGACTTCCCCTGCTCTCAGCCCCACTGTCATGCAAAAAGCACTTTGGGGCATTTGTCCTTACTCTCCTTTAATTCCTCTTGTGAAGATGTGCCAGGAAGACAGCAGTGGCTTGGGAAATCAGCAAGACTGTCCATCTGCAGCCATTCACCATTAATAAAAAAATGTTGCTAGAAAAAAGAGTGCAACTTGATAGATGTGGAGAGTCTGTGCCTCACACCCTGAGCCATATTCATTCCGAGGTGTTCCAGGGGTGTGCTGTGGAAAGCTTGGACTGGTGTCTCAGCCCAAGCGTTGACCCCTTCAGCTCAGTGGCCATAGCCATGAGAATGAGAATGATAATAACCCCAGGAAACTGGCAGGCAACATTCAGTCCAGCAAAGAGGTACAAGGTGGAAGCAGAAGCACTTTATACTCAGCAACAGCTCAGGTCTTGTTTTGCTTCTGGAGTGAAACTTCTTCAGTGAAGTCCTGCATGATGTGTCCCAGCGCAGAACATGGGTTTCAACTGCAAGTCTACATTTAATGAAACTCAGCTCATAGGGTTAATATTTTGCCACTCCATTTGGTCACTCCTGGCAATGTTGATATGAATGTCCTTTACTCGCTGAGATTCTTCTATTTCATACAAATCTGTGACATATGAATAAATAGCATCCTTCAGAAAGACTTTATCCTAAAGGTTCATTGGATTTTCTAGGGTTTGTTGCCCATGGAAAGACAATTTGGGAAAAAAAAAAAAAGAAGTAATACACACTGAGATTTGTGGAAGTAGATAAGCACTAATGCTGTACATTTAAACTGTCTCTGATAAATAAGTTACCAAAAGCAAATTACTACAAATAAATAATATTACCACTAAGAAATAACGGTGAGGAGAAATCATTTCTGTATGCGATACATCGTTGCATTTTCATATTGACTAGACTAGTTTATGAGCTACATGTCAACTGTTTACAAGTAGGGCTGCTTCTCCATTTAAGTGGTATACACTACAAAATTCAAGAGATTTTAAATGCTATCTGTGTTCTGTCTCATGTACGGGGTGATAGACACCCTTAATTTGTAAGCATTAGCAAAATGAGATGCAGTTGCAGAAAATGTAATTGGATCATCTTTGTATTTTATGTCACCATGTCTAAGTGCTGTTAAAAGATGCACAATGCATACAATGCAATCTGACAGCAAATAGAGTAGCTGTTGTAGGCATGACAAAAAATAGCAGACTTCACTTTTCATTGTCATTCTTACACAGGCAATATCCAATAAACAAGGAAGCTATAACACTGTTTAGAAATTCAACGGTTTTAAAACCTTTCCTATGTTATGTCCATAATCATAGTTCCATTTGGGAAACATGGAAGGCTGCCTCTGTTTCCAACCAGAGAAATTCTATTTTAAACACAGTCTCATCTTCACTTTTAATTACCTTGAAACTTGAAAACATGCATCATGAAATTATGTGAAAGACTCAGAGTGTGTCATATTTTTTAACTCAATATTAGTCCATCAATAACACAAGCTAATCATTGCATGAGCTGCTATCCGCATTTTTAAGGAGCTCATTAGTGTCATCACTAGACACAGTTGTATAATTTGAAGATTACTTCAGTCTTTCTTCTGGCAACAGCATAAGTTTTCATCCCTTCATTCACATCATCTCCTTGCTTCAAAATAATTGACTCAAGGCAAATCAGTCCTGGGAAGATATTCCCAAGGATCACATTTCCAACTAAGCTGTTAAAGAATAGACCATGGAAAATGATGAGTCTTTTGTCCCAAGCTGTGCAGGTGAGAAATCCTTCAGGGTCCAAGGACTAGGCTGCTTTGCAAAAAAGTGAAGAGCTGCTACTGACTGTTCAGTGTAACAACCACCTTCCCAGATCACTCTCCTTTCATAGTACCTTTAGGATCAAGAAAAAATGAAGCTGTTTTAATTACATTGCTGTATCTCATTACATACTAGAACACACACAAGCATCAGAGTGGAAGGCACTGAAAGAGATCATTGTGTTGGCAATGGTTGCGTTAAGAAGGAAGGAAGTCTCTTCAGGGAAATCTCTTTTACTCAAACTCTGTTCTAGCAGACAGTTTCAAGTTTGCCAACTCCTGTAGCTTTATTTGATATTTTTTGTATTTACTTTGTGCTTAATGAGCACCGCTAAAAAACAAAAAAAAAAAAGTTGTCTATTTCTCTTCTTCCTCAGCAAAAAGATCTAAAACCCACCTTAACTGGGTTTGGGTGGAGTTTTTGGGTTCCCTTTGCATGGCATTACAGTATCTCATTCCCCTCTTTAAAATATGAAGCAAACTAAAGTCATTACTTTGTGGAGAATGAGGGCTGGACTTTAGAGAAAGCAGAGGGAACAAGAAATTAGTAAGTTAAAAAGAGCACAGACAGCTGAAAACTGACATTTGTTTTGTTAATTTAGCACTTACTGTTTTGATCAAGGGTGGTCTCCCTCAAAGTGCACAACATAACTAAAGTCAATTTTCCAACTGATTCATGAATGTAAGCATGGCATAAGACCTATGCAAGACATACATGACATTTGCAGGTCCAGCGGAAATATCTGCAAAACTATTCCTCTTCTGAGTTCACCAAAGACATAAGGACGCTCTTTGCTGTGTGTAATGCACACACAGCCAAAAATTCCCTTGTTCCAATGTAGTGAGGAGCAGTCTCACAGCAGAGGATATCTGTGCAGAGTGCTGACTGTAGAGCAATTACTAAAATATAAAAATTAAATTTAAAAATGTGCTTAATTTATTGTATTTAATTTATGAGCTTACAAATCAGAAGAGCACTCAAAGCAGTTTGGGAGTGTACTTCTCTTTTGAGAAGGTACATCTAAATTACACTAATTAAAACACTTGTTCTACCACAATTTTGGGATCTTGAATGAAAAATAAAAAAGCAAGCAGGTAAGGAAAAAATACAAAACATTTTATCTGTCTACTTTTCAAGTGCACAATGTTTTTAACTCGCAAATTTGATTTCTGGATGCCCTTGAGGATACAAAAAGTTCTGTGCCTTGCAGAAATGAAGCAGTGCTTATAAACTGGCTGGTGAAAGGCAGATCCTGAAACACCAGGCAGCTGCTTTTTATTTCAGATGTCACCAAAACCCAGACCTTTTTCATTCTGCTGATAAGTAACTAAACATTTATATATTAGAACTTACAGCAGGAATTTCAATCACCCAACCTAGTATTTACAACTGGAGTATACAACCCCTCAGTGTAGCCTACTTAAAACTGCCTAAAAGAGAATTCATTACATTCTGTGCATTAACCTCCTTCTGCCTGTTATGATTCACTCTTAGCTGCTGTGTCTGATGGCTATTGGTTTTGTGTCTTTTATCTGGGAACCAATTAATTTTCCTCTGCCTGCAATATATACTTATTGTACAGAATAAAGGTGCCCCAAACAAAAAGGTAGAAACTTAGCATGGATTTAAACATTGTTTATTACATAAAAGTAAGAAATGCAGTCCTGAATTGCCATCTATTTCTTTTTGTTTTTGTTAAAATACAGAGGGGCAGGGAATGATCCTGCATCGGTTCCCAAAATCGGCAATATTGGATTAAAATGAAGTCAAGGATTTTTCTGTGTATAAACATTGTTAGAGTTATGGAACAACTGAGCTCCATTTCTTAACGCATTTTGAAAAATTTTGCAATTATTAAAGTTGGGATTGAAACAGCAATTACAGCTTCTCCTCTCAAGGAGAAGCTCTTGGTAAAAGAGGTTTTTTATTTGATCAGCAAGTTGCTTTTAGACGAATTTCTAGAATATTTCCATTAGTTATTACTTTTTCATTGCCGTACAATTTCAAAACGTTAGGTTTAACAGTAAGACTTTGAGGCTTCTCTTGAAATCACCAAGTGAAACTGTCAAGGTGTCCAAAAAAACTGTTCAAAACTATCCAAGAGTCACCTTATAAAAAATCTGGAACTGTTTTAGTCAATGTGTAAAGTGAATGACAAAAATATTAATAATTTAATTAATTTCATGTATTTTGACAACAGTAAGGGGTTTCTTAACTCATAAATTAATGCAAAGTTACATTAATCAGATGCATATAAAAATTAATTCTGTTAATCATCAGAAAGGAATTAATAAAGTTGGACATGTAGCACATTCACTATAAAGTCCTTTCTGAGCATTATGCAAGACTCACAGAAGAACAGAATTTTGAGGAAAAAAATAAGTCAGGAAGACATTCTGATGGACCGGTGTTGGGACAGAAGAGCTCCACAGAGAAAGACAAAACACCAGAAAAACACTGCAAAAAGTTCAAACCCATTGACTCATACGTAAAAATAAGAAATGATTATTCCTGATTTCTAATATAAAAAGAAAAAGTCAAATATGCAACTGTGATTGCATTTACCTGTGCATCAAGGAATCAGTCAGTGATGAGGAGTGGAAAAACACTGGGGTCAAGGAAAACATAGTGCCAAGAAACATTCGATTTCCCATCCAATAATCATATTCAGATGTATCCAGATGTTTATGTAGTTTGAAACTAAAGACTGTATTTATTTTCCCATTGACTCTTCTCTTTCCAAAACCTTCTCAGGCACAGGAATGGCCTGGGCAAAGGGAGCTCAGCTGCCTGGGGGTGGAGGAGCTGGCAGCCACCAGAGCAGGCTTTCCCATCAGTGTTTCTGCTCCCCTGGGAGCTCAGGGACCAAATTCTTTAGTATCCCCTTTTGGATGAATCCCATGTCTGCTCCAAGAGAACGATCTGAGAAAAACTCTGCCTAGATGCAACTACAACCACATCTGATTCGGTAATGGATTTTACAGGAAACATTATAAAATCTTTCTTTGCCTTGCTTTGCCTATATTTACATAGAAAAATGTTCATGTCAATGTCAACATTTCTTTCGTGACCAACAACACAGAAAGGGAAAAAAGGAAAAAAGAGAGAGTGAAGGTGACAGCACTTACCATTTCTTTATAAATTTTTATTAGAAATCCTCTCCTCAAGGTAATTGGATCATTTCTCTTTTCCACAGAGCTGAGACAAAGAAATGATGGAGAAATATAAAAATATGTCTGTGACAGAGTGTAGAAATTTAACAGAAGGATTTGGAAGTACTCTGGAGAGGAAAGAAAAAGATAGATTTAGTTATTTTTACAGTTCAGTGCTGTTAAAGTTTTATAATACTGAGAAATAAAGCAGAATTCATGTTTATGTTGGTTTGAAAATGCTGAGAAGGGAGGTTTTTAAACCAATCGTTAATAATACTTTCTTGAGATCTTTTTTACAGCCAATTTATTGGCCTTAAAAGTACACTGTACCTTTAGAGCTTCAGAGATTTTCCTTCCTGGATCACCCAGACTTGCACGAGCATCCTGAGGTTCAACACAATCCAGGCTGTGCTGCTGTGGAACCTTCACAGCCAAAGAAAGAGCCTGGGTCTCTGTGACAGGGACTGGAATGGATCCCAAATGAAAAAGAAACTGGAGGAACTGAGTGAAGCATGAAACTGCCTAAATGTATACATTAGGTTATGTGAAACACTAACATCTCTTTTGGCCAGGAACTTGACAGCTTTAAGTCTGATACTTAAGCTTGATGCTTTTATTGTTCAAAGATGAAAAATATCTATTGAGATGGATGGCTGCCGGCTGGAGGTTTTTTGTTGGTGGTGGGTTTTCCTGTTGTTTTTTATTGTTGTTTGGTTTGGTTTGTCTTTTAATTATGGAAAGAAACTTCCACTGCAAGTCATTTGTCTGATTCTCAAGGACAGGGTAAAAATGAGGGATCCTAACCAAATGCTAGCTCCTGATTTCGTTGCAAATGAAAAGGATTCAATGCTTTGTGGGGCCCAACCTTCCTGAAATTAGGTATGGAATAATCAAAAGCTAATACATTCAGACTTCCATATGTTCAGAATAATAATCAGGACTGAATTGCAGTAGTTCCACCTATTTCTGATGAACAGTGAGCCTTGCAATAATTAGAAAATTCAGTAGTAAGCTATACACATGCCTTTTACCTCCAAATACTGCTTATGCTTCCACATTATTTGGAATGAGGTTAGGCACGGTGGGGTTAAGGCAGAATTGTACTGATATGTAGAGGAAAAAATTCTAAATAAAATATAAACAAAATGTATGGAGATCAGTGGTCTAAAATGTTTTGTCTTAGTCTCTTGATATTAAAATAATCAAATGGCTATGTTGTGTAAATGTAAAAAAAGTGTATTACTATGTGATGATGACATGAAAAAAAAACTCAAAGGTTCTCTTTCACTCTTTAAACAAATATAAAATTACATAGATTTCTAATTACTAAGGAAATTAAGACATTGTTTCCACTGGTTTCACATAGATGTCACTGGGTATAAAATCAATGCCTTTGATATCATCGTGATTGGCAAGGTATGCAGGAAACACCTATTTCCTGTGCCTTTTCCTGAAAGGGCACAGTTGTCAGCTAGAAGGTAGAGCTGTTGTACTTGATAGTGAAAACATAGGTTTAGTTAGTCATTCTGACTGGAAAGTGTAGTTTAAAAATTATTTTTTAAATTCTTACATGTTATCTTGTCTGGATACCCTATGTAAAATAAACTGTTTCAGCAATAGAACATAATTAGGGTTAAAAGAGATGTAGAGTATGGATTTGCAATAAAAGCAACAACTTCTTATCACACCATCTCTTTATGGTTATTTTTCTACATCAATTGAAAATGGCCAGAAAACTGAAGTCACTAGAATTTTATGCTGGTGTCTGAACACATAGAAAGTTTAATAATCAATAAAAAGTTAATTAAAGTCCAGTTTCTAGACATGCTGAGCAGGCAAAGTTCCCACTAACTTCAGTAGGCACTGCAGTTCTCAGCACCTCTGAAAACACAAAGAAGATTGGTTAAATAACTAAAATATCCCAGCTAAATATGGGGATTTTGGCAAAATTTTGCCCCAATTCTTTACATACAATAGACAACAGACTGTTAGCTAGAAACCATATCTCTGGATAAAATTTGCATTCAATAAATTTAGATTAATCACATTGAAAAATGGTGGAATAGAGAAAAAAAATCCTAGAGAACAAAAAATCCCAAAAGCAAGTGATGCACAATGGAAAAATAGGAGTTGATGTGTTCCAAGAGTCTTACCTAGATTTTCTCCCACCTCTAAGCATGGACTGTCTGGACAAAAAGTGACCCTGTCATTTGTGGAAGTATTACCATAGTGCCTGTGTGATATATGTGTCTATCTGGAATCACAGTGACAATAAAGCTGATAACTGTGTAGTTTATAATGTAAGAATCTGGAAATAGTACAAGATAGAGCTGAATAGCCAGTCACTAACTCTGTTCTGTACTGGTTCCTTCTCAAACCCTTTTGGGACCTTCCTAATATATAACCTTACCAGTAAAGTATGTTATAATGTGATTTGGCCTTTCTCCAGCCTGAAACAAAGAAGCCATAGTTTTGCTCAGGTCTATAGGTTAATCTTACTTCACTTTGCTCCACAAAATTAATTCTGAAAACATAAGAAATGAATTTTCCTGATCAGTTGTGCAAATATGATTAATAAAAGACATATTTTTTCTGTTTAAACATCACAGTGCCTTAAATATCTCTCCTAGTAGCCTGGAGACAAACTTTTGGCAGCAGTGCACAATGTATATCTGAGTGGTTCTGAACCATTGCAGAGATCAAACTGTACTTGCATAATCTGAGTTCCCATGGAAAGCTGTTCAACATTATCTGTCAGCCTCTTGCTCTTTATGATCAGTGTAGGATGGATGTGTCAGGAGAGGAATCAGCAGCATAGCCCTGGACTCTGCAAGAAAGAGAGCTTGGGAGAATGTGGGAAAAATAAAGAAAGAAAAAGAAGCTATTCAGTGGTAAAAGGAGTGCTACAGAAAACAGGAATTGAATTTCATTGAATACCTGGGTCTTGTTAGAGCTGCCTATAATATGTTTTTTCCTTCCATGTAATGTCTATATGCACACAAAAATATGTTGCACAGCAGGAGGTCATTACCAGAAGTTAAATGATGTGATTTCAGCCAGTAAAATGTCTCATTCTGTAGTATACACTTTAAATAATTACTCACATATTATACATTACACTCTGCCATCGAGCTCTCATAAACGTGTTTTGTTAAGGTCACATTTTAAAGGGCCATCTACCCTCTGTATCCACTCAGAGTACCTGCAAAACAGCACCTGGAAATCTGAATAGAGCCATGTAAGGACAATTTTTTTCTAAAATGGGTTGCACTAGTATGGGGTTGAGTACACAGATGTCAAAGGTGAAGCAGAAATACACCTCAAGGGTAAATAAAACCAAGATGAAGAAGAAATCTTTTTAACAATGTCAGTAGTATTCAGTATATTTAACAAAGTCAACGTCGTTAGTATCCAGTATTAAATGACAATGCTATTGGGAAAAGAGCTTGGTCAATGGAACATAAAAGTGATTAGAAATGTGGTTTCTCATAAGTTGGATGCTTAATAATTTCTGAAAGGGTGGAAAGGATTCAAACTACAGTTTGCTCATGTTTCTGCATATGATGCATATGTTTTTTTCTGCAGGAGAGGACAAAGAATATGGAAAATGCATTTTTGCCTCAAAGATGAATGAGATGGGGGAACTGCGTGTAGAAGAAAGGGTAAGAAATGTCCTGAAGGGGGGCATTTTTTCAAGGTAGCTGCAGAGATTACATATGCTTTATGTAAGGCATGATTATTACTTTTCTTTTGGTGTAAAGCCTCAGTGTTGGCAGTTTTTCATCCCAGATGATCTAATCTCTTTCCAGTCCAGGTTTTCCTCCCCTTAGCTCATTTGTCATATACTGTAAATATGACAAATAATGATACAGTTGAAACACTGAGAGTCCACAGAGGACCCACATCATTCCTTATAATGGGTTCATCACATTTCTCTGCAGAAAATTGTTCAAGACCTTGTTAACTTGCGTTCAGTAGGTCGTCTGTGTCTGACATTTAGCTCTGTGTGTCCTGTTGCTTGGGAGAAGAAACTATTGCACTTTGTAAAGCACATTAATAGCTCCATTCTCCCTCAGGCAAAATGCATCCACACCTGTATGAGAGCTGCCTTTGAATTAGGATGCTGCCAATGGAGCCCAGTTTAGATAGGAGTGTTTAGAAGATGGTCTGTACCGTTCATGCTGCAAATATAGGTCAGTGAGAATATGTGGTACAGATTAGATCTGCATATTCACCAGAAAAGAGTAAGATCCTGGGTTCAAATTCTTTCTTCAATAAACTGCTCTGATTTTAGTGAATTATTCCCCATTTTCTAACAAGAAACTCCCTGGTGTTGGTTGTCAAACTGAATTCCTCGAAGCAGTTCCTTCCTCCATTCCTCATATTCTTCATCCTTATCAGGTTTAGATGGAAACACATTATTTTTTTCTGTTTACCAAATCTCCAAGAGCAAAGGAGTGCACTTGGAGTTTGGAAACATATTTTTCCTTGGGGGTGACAGAAGTAAGTAATAATTCTATATTCAGTCTCAGAGAAATAACGAAAGAAATGCTGAGGCACTTCCTTCAGTAACATGACGTTTCTGTAACCAGTCACATCTAATGCAGCACAGAGTTCCAACAATTTCAGTGGCAATAAGGGGTCGTTGTGAGGACAACCTCCATAAAGATCAGATGATCTCAGTGACATCTTTACATGAAGCCAGACCAAAACAGTCACCCCAAATTCTGACACTAGTGCAGATGTCCACACTGGCACACTGTGTCATGAACGGCTTTGCATTGTACCTACCTCTTCCCCTTCGAAGCCTAGGACAGGACTTCTTTTCTTCTACCAACAAAATGTTAAACTCTTATAGTGATTTAAATTCTTGTACCATTTCAAGGGTTTAATGTGACACACCAGTTCAAATTACTTTAAGGACTCAAAACAGATTTCAGTTTTAAAGTAGCCCAGAACTCATTCTTAAAAAGGTTCCAAACCTTCACCAGCTGCCTGTCTCCCATGCAGGGTTATAATGGAATCCCAAACATCACCCAGTTTTACATGAATTTAGGATCTTGTGCCTCTCAGTCTCACTACCCTGGTCACAGTCATAATTTCAAATGTTTTCCATATCAGAGCAGAAGACAGTGGCAGCAGCAGCAGTTTTCTAAAGCTGTCACATTGCTAATCCTCACTCATTTTGAGCATCCTCTCCTCGTTTGGAACACGAGTTTGACACCAAGAATATCTATTTCATAATTAGCTTAGACTTGAATACAGTTTTCATATGAATAACACTTTGGTCAAAATGTTTTCAAGATTTTTTATTTTTTTTCAGTAAAGAAGTGCATTTTTTACTGGTAAGAATTAAAGATCAAATCTATCAAAAACAACAAAAAGTTCTTCAGTTTTTTATTAAGAGGAACCCAAATGTTAGGGGTGAGATCTGTGTGTGTGCATGAGCAGGTGGGTTGTCAAACATTCAGGGAAAAATAAAATCATAGCCATCACATTCTTGCTAACATTTTCTGTTTGGTGGATGAAATGTTATTAAAATATTTCCTGATCCTCCTCTTTTCAGTAACATAGACAATTCTCCTTTCCACTGAACTTCTAAGGGTTTTTGGTGCCAATTTTGATAAGATATAGAAGAAGATTTTTGCGTTTTCACTGTTTTGATAAATAACATTTGCACAAAGATTATAGTAATAAAATGATATGAAGTCATAAAATTCCATGTAGTCTATTCTTAAAGATAAGAAATTCTTAACTAATTTCAGCCCATTTACTCATGATAGCTAGACCTTAATGTATATGAATGGTTGACATCCATCTGAAGGTTTGCCAAGCTAATTATTTATAAAACTTCTTTCATGAATGCATTGTCTGGTATCAAAAAAGTTGTAAATCTATGTTGCAACCTGTTCTTTAGCTGAGGAAGATACTGCAACCCTTTTCTTTTTCTGCCCACCTGCTTTCATAAAAAATTATATATGGGACTGAATAATATTCGAGATCTCATCCCTTTTGTCAGATACAGAAACCAGGTGAGAGATTCACAATTTATTGAGAAACTGAGAATGAGGAAACACGGGCAAGCAGGCTGGTGCATATAGAGTGTGAGCTTAAAGCTGTCTTTGCATAGGGAATGAATTTAAATTTAAGAGGAGGAATATCATATAGATGGAAGTGACTTTGCACCCCAGCATATCATTGTTAACATTTCCTTGTGAGTGCCACTGTTCAGTTCTTAATCTGAATTCAACCGTTCTACCTTTAATGATTGTTCTAATCCTGTAGATCTTATGAAATATATACAGATAGGTGGACACATGCAAAGAATGTGTACCCTTGCTTTGACACAAACATGTCCAAAGTATTTATTTCCCTAAATTAGATGCCTTCTTTAAGTGTCTAAACTTAGGTGGAACAAATACATTCTAGAGTCCACATGTTAATATATCATAGAATCAAAGAAGGGCCTGGGCTGGAAGAGACCTTAAAAATCAACTAGTTCCAACACCCCATGCCATGGGCAGGGACATCTTCCACTAGACCAGGTTGCTCCAAGCCCCTTCCAGACTGGGCTTAAACACTTCCAGGGATGGGGCATCCACAACTTCTCTGGGCAACCTGTGCCTGTGCCTCAGCACCCTCACAGTGGTTAGTAAAGAATTTCTTCCTTATATCCAATCCAAATCTCTCCTCTTTCAGCTTAAAGCCTTTCTCCCTTGTCCTGTCACTACCTGCACATGCAGAAATTCCCTCTCCAGCTGTTTTGTAGGCCCCCTTTAGGTATTGGAAGGTGCTCTAAGCCTGAAGCCTTCTCTTCTCTAGGCTGAACAATCCCAACTCTCTCAGTATGTCACATCAGTATGGGCATTTTAGTAGCATTTTGCTGGACGGATGGCTGTAAGGTTTATGGAACACAAGTACTCAGTTAACTGAAGAGAATTTGAGATGTTGCTTGGACCACAGCATGTGGAGGAAAACACATCTGACCATCCAAAGGGTTGTTCAGTCTTTCTCATGGTGGTGTAATGATGGCTAAAGACTGGGTTTTGAGTGAGATACATTTTTATCAAGATGGATGATCAGAGTAGCCCATCTGTCTCCCCACCCAACAGTATGTACACATGCTTATTTATGCCTCTTTTCCTTGGCCTTGGAAAGAATGGGTTTACTGTTGTTTTACCTGGTGTTCATAGCATCGGCAAATGTCATCTTTCAAGCCTCAAAGAGTTACCTCAGACTCTTAGAAATAATTTTTCTGTGAACATACCAGAGTTTGACTTGCATTCATTGTGCTTGTTTTCTGCCTTCCTCTAAGAAATCCTCACAGCTGAAGAGGGGACATAGGACAAATTATATCCATACAGATAAGGAAAACAAAAAATTGATGCAGAGAATTCTGCTTCTCGGATGCCCAGATGGCATGTGCTTTGTGCCACTCTTGTGCCATGCTGATTTCAAGGGCCATGCTAATTTTTTCATTTTGAAAATTTTAGAGGAAATTGTTTTCTAAATTCAAGATTTTCAAAGACAATGTAAGTTGCCTTCCCCTGTACAGACAGTGTAGTTTGGCTGCTGAAGATTCCCTGTGTCTGTTGTGGACATTCAATTCTTGCATAAGTAACAGTTCAGATATGAGCAGCATCATGGATTATCTTCTTCTGTGTCTGAAACATACAGTTTATTTTCCCCATAGCAGAAATTCTTTAGCTTATATAAAATCTATACTTTTAGAATAAGTAAAAATTAGTGCCATACAAGATCAGATGATCATTAGTCCTTTTAAATTAATATGATGAAATCATAAAGACTGCTTTAATGAGGACTCAAGCAGCAAGGTTAGGAAAACTGCTAAAGGTTATGAGCTAAATTTGAGACTGTGGAAATATAAACGATATCTCAAAACTTTGCCAAAATTTTCGTCAGGGATCTCAACACAAGGATTCCAGGCAAAATTTCTCCTCTTACGTAACCACTCAGAATTATGTCAACTGGTTCATGTAACTTTTCCTTTGGGGATGTTTTTACACTTTTATGAATAACCTATATGGATTTGGATCCTTCTGACTAGCTCCTGTCACCTTTGACATTATGCGAGTGTTCAGTCTAGAGTCCATAAAGTGAAGTGCCTGTACACAAGGATTATTTCCATGAAAGAGACTGAGGAAGAGAAGCTTCAAGATGCTAAAGTATGCTTTGAAAATTAGGGTTTCAGCCCTTCAGAGCCAAGAAAATCCTTCTGTAACCTGACTATGCAGTCTACTTCTTAATAGTGCTGTAAGTCAAAAGAGAAAACTACTGAACTGCAGCTCAATTTTTACAATAAGCTTGAGTTTCCCTTTTTCCTTGTGGAATATTCCTTTTTATTCCAAAACAAGCTCCTCTGCCAAATTCAGATACCAGGTCCCTCTGATTTCTTCACGATCGGTCTCTAAACCCTCTTTTCCAGTCATGTCCTTTCTATACTTCCTGGGCCTATTGATCCTCACCTACACACAGTGGTGCTGATATGCCCCTGATACTGCAGCTGACGGGAGTTAAACCTTCTGGGGTGAATTAGCTTCAGCTTCAAGCTGGCAGGTAGTAGATAGAAAATAAATGGGTTTGGGAGCTCTGGGGACATTACTGGTGCTGCTTTAAAGGAGCCAATGGAAAACAAATACAGCTAAATGAAAGAAAAGCTATTTGCTTTGCTTCATCTAAGCTCTGCTTTCAGGCTGAAAAAGAAGTGGGATTGGAGAAGGGGAGGAATATCCAGGTCAGCAAATGATGCCCCCAGAGTCACACAAGATATGAAGTTGAGCCTGAGTATAATTTGGCTCCTGCGTTTAACTGCGTTAGGCCAATAAACCATTTTTATTACTACACACCAAACAGATTTGCCAGCCATCTCTACTTTTACTGAAGGTCATTAATTTCTTTTTAAAGTATAATGCATTCCTCCCTGAAAAAAACTCTCATGAAACATAAATTTTAAGCTTAGAGAGATGTAGTTACAGATGAGCATTTAAAAATAATACCCACTATTATTCACTTTTTGGCACCATTTCATACAGCATTTCAACATACATTTTAAACGTTTAAATAAAGCCAAGGAATTAGTTTAGAAAACCTCTTTTTTTAAAGCAGACGACTTTCCCTAAAGATTTCTAATTCAACATTTGGAAAAACGTGGGGTCATGTCAGTAAAATGTATGCTTTGTTTCAATAAATTCATTAGCAGGTGGGCCGTTTACTCTGATGCAAAGTGCCAAGTTATAGAGGTCAATGGATTTATAAGGTTCAAAGAGGAGAATTTACAGCCCCAAAGAGGGATGGCTGGCGTGAGGAATTGCTCCCACAATTCTGAGCTGTTAGAGTCAGAACAGGACTCCTTACCAACAAAAACTTGTCTGGCACCAAGAAAATTTGTTCGTGGAAGGTTTACTCCATAGCTATGGTTCACATAAATTGTACAAGAGACTATTATTACTATTATTATTATTATTATTATTACTATTTATTTATATTGCAGAGGTGCCCAGAGGCCCCACACAGGATTGTATTCCAGCTGTGTTGTGGACTACAGGAACACAAAGATATAGTCTACCTTGAAGGCAACTTGAAGTCATCAAAAGAAGTAATATATGAAGAGATAAAGATATAAAACTTAAAACAACTTTAGAGTGAGATTTATATACATTATACATTTAAAAATCTCTCCTCACAATTTGTTCTATTTTATAGAGACTGTTCTAGGGAAAATATCTAATGGTGAAGGAGGTAGCTTTCTGCTAACTGCAGGAAGGGTTTTTCTTTGCTTCAGAAGCAGCACAGGAGTCATGCACAGAAAAGCAAAGAATTGCCTTGAACACAACTGCAGGGCAATGGGAACTGTGTAAAACCTTTGCAATGAAAAGAAAATCAATTTCTAAGGTTTGAGGTTTGGTCACAAGCCAAGAAACTAGATTCTCCTCAAGGTTTGCTGAGCTTTCCAAATCCTCTGACAATGCTAGGAGAGGTTTGCAGGGAAAGTAGGCTGACATATGGTTTACAATGGATTATGCATAGTCTTGATTCAGTTCTTAAGGTCTGAGATGAAATTCCTATTGGGCTTTGAGGTTTATTCAAATCAAAATGATGGGCTGTAAGCCCACTCAAGCCTGTTAAAATGATTCACATGAACCTCTGCAAGCTGAAATCAGATAGTTGAAAAAAAGAGCCGTAAGAAAATTCTGAACCATTGAGAACAAAAGGAGTTTTAATCCTGACTGTATTTAGAGCAGTAATAGAGGTAAATTTGGCCTTTTAAATTTATAACAAGTAGAAAATGCAAGAATCACCCAAAGAGCAAGGATTACGCAGAGGCAAGGAAAACGTCTATTGGCAGCTGCTGTCAGTGCTGGAGTTTCCACCAGCAGCACAGTGATTTTCACTAAAGCATCAAAAGATTAAGATTACCTTCCTTTGTCTTCAGACACTTGTTCTATTCAGAAATATGATGTTTGTACTTCTCTAAGCTAAACTTTACCATAACCACAACAGTCGAAATTTCACATGATGACTACAGATCTACCATAATGAAAATTCCAATCTTAAGAAAAGGGAACCATTTATCTATTCAGGGAAAAAAAATATATAATATGTGTATACACACACACACACACACACACATATTTGCAGGGCTTTCTTAAAATTCGATTATTGTCAACATAGATGAGATCAGTCACCACATATTAAATTATTGACTGCTTAGAAATAAGTAAAAGAATTCAGAACACTCTGCAAAGTGAAATATGCTCACAAAACCTACTTTATTTTTTAATTTAAAGAAATTAAATTAAAAATCTATTTTAAATACTTTCCAGGTGAAAAAAAATATATATTTTATATATTCTGTTATATATTTGTTATGTCTATTGCACTTTTCTTAAGTAACATGAGTGTATCTTTCATAGGTTTCTTAAATGTGCAAAAATGAGTAGGTTTCTGATTGCAAACAATATATAGCATAAAACCAAAAAAAAATTAGAGTTGTTTATATAGCAAGGACATAGTTTTGCCATTTCATTTTCTCCATTACTTATACAGCTATTATGTCACAATACAACTGAAAACTGCTCTTAGAGTCTGTTTTTTCTTAAAAACAATTGCTATTACTCTGAGGTAGGAGATTCTGTATTAGCTGAATGTTGGAACAGTCCCCTGCCTCCCACTCTGTCTATTAGGAAAACTCACACCTCATAAATAAATGCAGCTAAAAAAACACAATCTCTCTTTTTTTTTTTTTTTTTTTAACTTATCAAAACCAGGCAAATACAGAAAAGTTACATTTGCTATTAACACATGGGTTGTGATGAAGGTTTTGTCTAGAGCGGTAGTACCACAGCACAGAGGAGAATGCTGAAGGCAAAGCTTTGGTTGCACTGTGTAGCCCCTGCTGGGTACCCCTGTCCCCAGTCCAGCTGGCTGCTTATTGCCTCTCCCTCAGGATGCCCATTCTGGCTCCTGACACATCTGGCTCCCTCCTATCCTGTTCTGTTGGCTCTCCTGCCTTTCTTTCAGAAACTCTTCCTATTTGGTCAATTGTTTCCAACCACCTAATCTCCTTTTTCCAACTGCAGCACAAACATTATATTTGTCACAGTAAAATAAATCTCACAATGTTTCTGAACTATGTAAAATTTTAACTTATATTATTCCATATACTTCTGTGTATTCCTAGATTTATTTTCTGCATGTAGCTGCCAATTGATTCAAATGATAGGGCACAGTTTGCTGGTTTTTTTATTCTCCTGACACAGTTTCTTGGTATATTACAGGTGCCGTCTATAGAATCCTAAAAAAAAAAATAATGCAGAATGAAAAAGATTTGTTCAACAATGATGCCATTTCTATGTTACAGTTTTATCACAGGAGAAAACTGATTTCCTCATGAAGTTTTGAAATAAAATTTTGAAGGTTTTATATTGGCTTTGCTTTGAAGTTGGGAAGTAGATTCCATTTCTAAAAAGCATTTCACCAGGAACAATGGTAATGATGAAAAGATACATAAAATAAGTTGGAAAAAATGGCTCCAAAAGGAATGAGATGTAAAATTTCATTTTACATGAAATACAAATCTTCAAGGCAAAGCTTGTCTTTGGAATGTGTACTAAGAAATAACATAGAAGCAGGAGCAGTCCAAATAAACTATATTTAATTTAAAACCATTTAAAAGTCAACAATTTTCATTTCCAGCCATTATAAGGGGTGATAGCCTGTTACCCCATACCATGAGGCCACTGGGAGTGTCTTAATGGGTTTGCAAAGCCTCAATTCACAAGCGTGCATTGCCACATGCCTTTTTCTTTACAGCCCCAACCCAAGCCAGAGTAACAGAGGAATGTGTAACCAGAGCGTAACCAGAGCCAAGGCTTTCCTGCAGAGAGCAGGGGCGGTGCCTATGACAGTGTAATATTAGGGACAATAAGGTGTTTAGTAACTGTTTATGATACAGATGTGAGAACATAGCAGCACCTGAAGTTTTTCCAAATGCCTCAGACTGTTTCAAAGTGTGTGCATGTGTGGGATGTGTAAGGCTCCATTTCTGAACATATTTCCCCTGTAACGTAAAGTCATGTTCCTCCCCCACCTCACTCCTCTTTTTTCTTACATCCTCTGAGTATAATTCAATTAAGAATAAGACATGTTTTCCTACTTGCTAAAGGGAAGCATGTGTTATTCGTTAAAAACTTGGCTGGCACAAATGGGTGGCCTGTAGATAACCAGTTTATACTGCATTCCTTTTATTTTAATTAGACTTTCCCTCTTGTTCAAGTCTCTCTCCTACCTCCTTGTTTATCAATTTCTTCTCACTAGCTGTCTTTCCCCATTTATGTTGAAGTGGGATGTGAACCCAGAGCAGTAAGTGTTCCACATGGTTCAAGTTAGGTTCAGAAATGGACAATTATTTTGCCCACACACTTCTAGTTTATTTATCAAGAGTGACTTTCACTGTCAGAGCAAAGCCAAGGCAACGTGGAAAAAGTCTGAGGAGCATAACGTGTTTATTTCTTCAGGGATCTCCTTCTCCAGCTGCTCCTGGGAGACCTTGGTTGGGATTCCTACTGCCTGCTTTGCTTTGTTTTCTGTCACTACCACATCTGATTTCTTCTGGGTGGCATAAGTACACAGCACTGAAAACAGGGTCCCTGTCTGGTCCTCATGTTTTGCTGGAAATGAACAGTGAAGTTTCTTCATTCTGCTCCCTCATCACATTAAAAAAAGCTTTGTGATAAACAGGTATCCTTTGATATCCCTCTGGTTGGTTGACTCTGACTGGATGCCAGATGCTCACCAAAGCCTCTCAATCACTGGCCTCAGCTGGATTGGGGAAAGAAAATAGAGCAAAAGGCTCGTGGGTCAAGATAATGACTTGAATTCACTCCAAATTTACTATACCTTCTTTCCCCAAGCAATGCAGGGCGTGGGGAATGAGGGCTGCGGTTAGTCCATCACATGTGGTCTCTGCTGCTCCTTCCTTCTCAGGGGCAGAATCTTTCACACTCTTTCCCTTTTCCAGTGTGAGTCCCCCGCAAGCTCACCGGTCCTGCCAACAAACCTGCTCCAGTGTGGGGTCCCCTCTCCACAGGGAGCTGCCAGGAGCCTTCTGCAGCGTGAACTTCCTGCAAGGTCACAGTCTCCTTTGGGCATTCCCCTGCTCCAGTGAGGAGTCCTGCACAGGCTGTGGGTGGATCCCTGCTCCACTGGGGACCTCCATGGGCTGCAGGGGCACAGCTGCCTCACCATGGGCTGCACCAGGGGCTGCAGGGGAATCTCTGCTCCAGTGCCTGGGGCACCTCCTCCCCTTCTTCTGCACTGACCTTGCTGTCTGCAGGGTTGTTCTTCTCAATATTCTCACTTGTCTCTTCCAGCTGCTACTGTGCTGGATTTTTCCCCCTTCATAACTCTCCAAAAGGTGCTACCACCGTTGCTGATGGGCTCACCCTTGACCAGTGGGGTGGGTCCGTGTTGGAGGTGGATGGTATTGACTCTTGGACATGGAGAGGCTTCTGGAAGCTTCTCAAAGAAGTCACCCTTGTAGCCACCCTGTGACAAAAACCTTGCCAAACCCAATACAGTCTCACAGGAAATCCCTTGCCCCTCACACACAGGTACCCATAGCCTAGAGTTTCAAACCATGTTAAAGAAAAGAAACACTACAGTTACTGTTACCATTACCCTGGTAAAAGTTGCTTTTCACACAGACAGAAAAGTGTCATGTGTAGTGAGCAAAGTTAAGTACATTTCAGACTTAAAGAATTTTAATCTGTGAAAAGTTGAAGATTTCCTTACAGAAAATGGGGTTAAAAGGAAGAAGAGCAAATGTCAGGCTGTATTAACTAGAGTTGGTCAGGACCTCATTAACTGAGTGGCTTTTCTTAGCCTCACAGTTAAAATAAATAGAAATTTTCCTAACAGAGCTGTGATGACTCTTTGTGAGTACCAGAGCTCTCCTTCTTCTGATGCCCAGGGCCTTGCTGGGGGCATTCCCCAAACCTGGCTGTGCTCCTTCACAGCAGGGTAAGCCTTTCCCAAGAGAAGACCTTTTATTATTTTTTAGCTTTCCAGTGCTGGTTAAAAGAATACAAGGTAAGAAGAAAGAGAAGGGCTTTGGTAATGAAAAATTTGCAGCAGACAGACAAAGTGCTGTTTTCAACTCTCTCTATCTCAGATATTTGAAATCTGTATTGCTTACTCAATATATTGATTTTTTTAACAAACAAGTCTATTAATGGTGTTGGTTTCTTGTTAAGCTGGTCAACTTCTCCAAGACCATCCAGTGCTATTAAACAGAGATGGAACAAAATTGTAAATGCTCATCTTACAAAATATTTTGTCTATTTAATTTCTAATTTAGAACACAAGATTTCATAAAAATATTTTATTTCAAATTAATTTTAAGTTGAAAATTATCTTAATATGTGCTTAATAGAAAAAATAAAGAATATTGTTAAATTCAATGTACTACTCTTGATGTTTTTTCTGATTACTACCTTTTTGTATTTCATGACAGATATAGTGCTTACTGTGATGTCATACCAATGTATTACAGTGTCTCTGGTCTCAGAGTAAGTTTAACTCTTTATAAAATGTTTAATGAGAAACAGAAAAGAGATATTTTAGTTACTTCACTGTTAAATGGCATTTTATGTACAAGTGACAATAATGAAATAGTGTAAAAATAATGCATATAAAATGAAAAAATACTACTTCAAACACATAGTTTCAAGAAGTTTTTTAATCACTTGTCATAAGAAATACTGGGAAACACAGTTCTTTATGCATGAAATGCCAACAAAGTTCATCTTGTTGGGGAGAAACAAATCAAATACTTCAAATACTTATTTCCCAAGCATACTTGTTCCACTGAAGAATTTCCAGTCAGGCATATGTTGACTTATTTACCAGGTGTATTTTTTCCTTTAGTATACATAAACCCAGCCAGCCTACCTTTCAGGTAATGAAATGACCAACTAGAGTAGAGGATGCTCACGAAGAAATTCAGAACAGTTCCTTCAGCAAAGCATGCAGCAGAGATACAGGGGAGCACCTTTTTTAAAACGGGCACATTGTAAGTGCACAAAAAGGAGAAGGTCATATGTCAGCAAACTAAGAATCTTAAAAAGAACTAAATATACATACATACACATACACATATACATATACATACACACATACATATACAAATGCATATACATATGCATAGACATATACTTATGTTGACCTGAAGAAGAAATTGTGTGGCCGAAATTTCTACTTTTTTCCAGGTAAGTGAGGCGAGCTAATAAAATATATTGTTTCTTCCTACAGTCTTTGACTGCCTGGATAAAAGCAGGCTTTTCACTATTAGCAGATTCAGGAAAAAATAAATATATTGTTAAATTATAGAAAACTCTTGGTAAATAGAAAGTGCCATGCCAGAAGCTTACGCCAAAGCAACACAAAAATTTTGAAGAGTG
This sequence comes from Acanthornis magna, assembly GCA_036785705.1. Lineage (NCBI taxonomy): Eukaryota > Metazoa > Chordata > Aves > Passeriformes > Acanthizidae > Acanthornis > Acanthornis magna. The sequence continues at coordinate 3,427,399 of JAWUZG010000060.1, read as the reverse complement.
ATCCTCTGCACTCACATTTTAGTCAAACCTGTGAATTGCCAAAGGAACAGCAAGTATAATTCAACTGCATAAATATTAAGCAGTCTAACCCAGCAGGTTATTGGATTTCATACCGGACATGACTGACTGTCGAGCCCTTCTGCTGCTCGTCAGTGCCAGCAGCACGGCTCTCTCTCATCCCCTGCCTGCCACTCCTGCTCCACCAGCAGCTTTCATGTGCTCTCGTTGCTGTGCTTTGGCCTCTCTCTGTTGCTTTCAAGGAATTCCAGACCACAACAAAGCACAAGAATTAGAACTTGCTTTCTGATAACATTTTAAAAATTCCTATTCCAGTCAATTTTTCCTCATTTTCTAACAGTGAGATTCCATTAATGATACGAACCAGAGAAACTATTGCAGGTGATTCAATCACATGAGATAGGAGAGGTGGTTGCTTTCACTGGCTCTTTCCACAGTGTTTAAAATAACATATTTAGAGCAGGAGGAGAGTCATTACATCACAGGTATACTGACAGGAAGAAAAGATAAAGAACTAGCCAAGTGGGATCTAAACAGGCTTGCATTATTGTACAAATGATTCTCATTGCTTCTCTTTCCATATCTATAATGTTTCTTTGCAACACATGAGAAAGGAATTTGAAAATGGGATGTGATACAGCTCATTGCTTTCTAAATCTTCAGCTTCTCTCATCTGCAACAAAAGTTATTATTTGATCAGCTTAGAAGGGATTCACCACTTTTCTCAAACTTAAAATGTCCTGTTACATGAAAATCTGATGTTTTTCATTCTCATCTAATCCTATAACAAAAAAGCAGAGCTGAAATGAGCTGAAAATGGTACATGCAATGCTAAACACTCACCGAACACTTTTGCACAATGCCTTCCATCCCCAAGAAATAACCACTGATAAATTTACATGGGTTAATAATGTTTAAAAAAATGCAACTCCTAATATTACTCACCCTAGTCAAAACTCTGGATCTCTTAGAATAAGAATCTGGTGAGCAGAGACAAATATATTCTCTGTGTAATTGTCTTATTTGTACACGGTCTTTGCTCAATCCTGTTTCTCTGAATAAAAAAAAATAAAATAAAATTGCAGGCAACAGTTTCCTTGCTCAGAAATACCCACCGTAGCCCCTGCAGCTTGCCTTGGGCCCCAACAAGTTCTTGCTTCTCTTTTCTCTGAGAGCTGCACTCATGTTCCTTCAACATCTCTGCATCCAAAATAGTTTGCTAAAAATTTCCTAACCGCTCTGCATGTCTCCCCTACAGCTGAGGAATCCCTGGTTAGACCCACTTAAATCAGCCTCTGCATGCCAAACAGCTTGGGTTTGTTTCCAAACCCTTTAGGAATATCAAATTATTTTTACTATAAAACCTTAAGTGTCCTGGAAACTCCAGAAAGGAACCCTCTGAGAAGGCACATATTTGGAGGTCAAATCACATGTACAAAGATACAGACAAGGGAAATTATAGGCCCACAGCGCACGGAGTCAGTGCTTCAACCTGCTTTGGGAAGGTAATGGAAGGGGAGGTGAGGCACAGGACAGAGATTCAGAGCTCCAGGGGAGCTGAAACACTACACCAGGCATCACAACAGCTGTGGATGGTCACCAGAACCCTTTTGGGACAGAGTTTTTCAACTCAGGGCCCAGCTGGTGCTTTACCTAAGAGCCATACACATTTAGAGAGGCATTCAGAGTGCTGCAGAGATCCTGTGCTGCCACTGCTGGGAAACTCAGGAACAATGTTCCTATGGCCCAGGCTGCAGACAGGGCTCTACCATTCAGCAGCCCTGAAATGGGTGAGCAGTGGGCAATGACTCTGATGTCAGCACCCTGGGGTCAGAAACACTTTATTTCCCATTCAAAAAGGAAGCAGCACTGTAATAGGAAGCAGAGCTTTCCCAAACTCTCCATGCCTTAGGCATGAGAGAGTAGTTTGCTCAGCACACTGCCTCCATACCACAAGGACAATTAACTCTGGTTATAATTGTCTAGCAGAGCTTAGCAGCTTCCTCTGGTGAACCCACACTACTAACAGTGCATCCTAAGCAATCGTGCCTCTTCATCTCCAGTTCCTAAAGCTAACATTTTACTGTTTTCAGCACAATAGAATTAATCCTTGATTTAATCCTGCTGTTTAAAACCTTTGCCTGTAATTGCAAATGTACTGTTAATGCGCCATGATTCAGGCAGTGTAAAAGTTTGCAAAGACTGGAGGTGGATGCTAAAACTGGTGTCAACTAAAATTTTAGAATGGTTGTCTTTCTGCTGGACTTTTTGCAGGCAGACCCAGAAATTGAGCCCAGCTTCCTCTATTGCCTGCCAGTGTCTGACAAAAGAGTCATATAGATGACAGAGATATGAGGGTCAAATAAGAATACAATTATAGTTGTTTAGTGCATGTGAGCAGCCCTTGGTAAAAGTAAACCACTACATTAATGTTTTGTGGTGGACCAATTACTTCAGCCTTGATATATTTAATTGTGTTCCAGGCCAGTCTCTCAAATAATTTAACATAAGTGTAGCTCAATTATATTTATATTCAGTGAGTTATAATAGTATGTAACAGCTGAGGACCTGGTACAGTCTCCATGTCTCACAAATACAGTCACTGAAACTTGTTCTTAAACTTTTTTCTACTCCTATTTCCCTTATGAGCAATGGCAGAATTTTTGTCAATCACTTGAGAGACACTGTTTTTGGATGTGCTAATTTAATTCAGCGGGACAGACAGATCTATAGCAGCTGGCAGCAGACAAAGGATGGGCTGAAGGAGGTTTTCTAAAGTTAATACTATTCTTGGTGGAGATAATTACAGACTTTTAAAAGCCAACCAATGAGCTCACGGAGCGACAGTAAACTCCGTGCATCCGAGGGAGCAGGGGAGAGCGGCATTGTCTTCTGCCACAGCTCTGCATTCAGAGGTGTGTGACTCATTGGAAAATGGTCTGAGAGGTTTCAGCGGAGTCATCAGCTCCCTGCCAGAACTGAAATGCTCCACAAGATCAAATATTCCTGCTAGTGTCTCACTTCTGAAGAAAACTGGTGGGAAATACTGAATTAAAACTTTGCACCCAGCAACAATACTGAGCTGCAAATGACACAAGTTATGATGGGTTGTAAACACTTCAGAGAAGACAAAAATGAGAAATTCTTGAACAGTATGCAATAAATGAAGTTAAATAAAGTACAAAATATTTTCTTAGGACAGAGAAATGCTTAAACAGTAAGTGAAAAATGACAGAGTAGACAGGAGGCTGTGAGCAAGTATCAACATTTTACAAACTTTAGTCAACCAGCTGGTATTGTTACAATAATTGAGTTATTCTTGGTTGTATTGACTGGCATGTGATGTTTAATAAACTGAAGAGGTAAACTGCTCTATGTATCATTTGTGGAGCCACATCTAGAGAATCGTGTCATCATTTGAACTTCTCACTTTATGAGAGCTGTAAAAAGTGATACCTATAAAAAGAATGAGGAAAGCCTGAAAAATCCAATTAGTCCAGAAAATACAATATGAACTCTTTTTCTCCATGCCTTTTCTTGGCACAAGCACTAGCTTTCCGAGGTCAAAGCCTTTGTTTCCTCTCATCTGTACCTTCCCTATTGGTTTAATTTTTCATGAGGGGTTTTGGGTTTGGGTTTTTTTCTATTTTTTCATAAAATTGTATGTTAGCACTGGGCAGACAGTAGGAATGGCTCATCACAGGTAAAAACACCTGAAGTAGGGATTTTTTGCTGAAATTAAATAGTCCTCCAAGACTGCACAGGGTGTAAGTTTTATAATACACATAAGGTTGTTTTGAAGATGATCAACTATTGACATTCCCACCAGACTTGGCAATTATCCAGATGGGCTAAGACATAGCAAATGAGATACAGAATGTTAGAGAAACTTCTGACCATAATGACAGATTAGCACTGGAACAGATTATTCAGAACGGATATGAAATCTTTGTTCTCTAAGGCTGGTTAAGCAATGTGAATTTGTAGTACATGTACATGCAATTTAATTTAGGCTATACAGTTGATTGACACATGCATGAGTCAGCCCCGGGGCAGAATGTGATATAGGTGACATGTAAAGGCAGTTTAATCCATGTCATAACGTGGGCCAAAGCCAGGCATCACAATGCAACACCGTATAAATTAAAAATTTTGAACATCATTATGTACTACGCAGTGCTCATCTCTTCTCATCTTAGAGTAGTCTGTAGTTCAGGATTTCCCAGGCATTCTTTTCATGAATAAAAGCACTATTAGCCATGGCAACTGATTTCCACTACCAGCGGTGGCAGTAGCACTCACTGACAGCCTGGGCCATCCTAACTTGAAATGGCTCATAAATCACTAATGGTTCATATAGCATAGTACCCCATTATCTGGTCAGACAGATCTGAGGTGGTTCTGTTTGAGCCTGGAAAGATGGCCAGGAACATTTCAAAGCAATAGGAATTGCTGCCCATGATTAAGTGTGTGGCGTTTTTTCTTCAGGCAACACACAGTCGGTCTCTCTTGCCCGGCGGTCAGAGGTTTGTGCTGCCGACAGTATCATCATTTGGGTAAAGTAAAAAATTGTACAGCAGTCCTGTCCATTTGTCGTTTAAAACTCAACTTTCCTAGAGGAGCTACAAAGTGAGTGCATTAAAAAGAAATAAAAATAGGAGATCCTCATCACAACTTCTTGTGATTAGTGTTTTTGTTTCCAACCCAGTTGTCAAAATGACTATCCAGCCACATATGTTATTTCTGTTAATTTTCATCTTGCGCTACTCTCATTTCAGTGAAATTAATTTAGAATCCAGCACAATAACCGTGGCTTAAAATACTAACAATTTAATTCAAATACTCTGCAGAAAAGAAAACCAAACCATTGTTAGAAGGTATAGCAATATTGAGAATGAGACCATAACCCCCTGAACCACAGCCTTGGAAGCTGAGGAGGTTCATATTGTTACAATCTTAGCACTTGGAACAGGAGAGTCAGATTCCACTTCAGAGTTATTCTGGTGCTGGGAAGACCCTTAATTAACACTATGTGAATATTTTCTGTTAATTTACAAGCTTTATAAAAATAGCCCTGCCTTTTAAAATTTCCAGTGTAACTTTTTTTAACTGTTATTTAAATGGGAAATAGTTCAAGCAACTGACAAACTTTTGAGACAGACTTTTTTGAGATACTGGTGAGGTTTGCCGTACCATTATGATTGTATCATTGTCATTTAAGATCAGCTATGCTCCCAGTTTCTGAGAATCTAGCAGTCCTACCAGTAGTAATAGCCAAAGTGGAATGGAATGGAATGGAATGGAATGGAATGGAATGGAATGGAATGGAATGGAATGGAATGGAATGGAGTGGAATGGAATGGAATGGATGCCTTCTCTCTGCATGGAGATGGTTTAATCAGACATGTTTTGGGACAGGACTCTTTGATCTACTGCAGTCTTAAGCACCTGCAGAGTAAGCCAAATGTAACCAGCTGACCCAGCTGAAGGGACTACAGTTCTTCATTTGTACAAATTAAGCACCCTGGATAACCTGGGTCATTTTCAGGAATATCATTTAATGTTTAGTCAACCTGATGGCAACTTAAAACTTCCTGAAGCAATCTTCTCTTGGAATTTTCAGAAGCCTATTTGTTGAAAGGCAAACAATTTTAAATCTGAATTTGTTACAAATTCAGTATTTTATGTTGAGGGAATAAAATTATTTTGAGCATGGCACATTTATTGACACAGGTTCCTATATTATTACATCCAGTTTCTCTGTAGTAGAATAAGTACCTTCTGCATCCACAGAGGAACTTAAATACATTAACTAGCTGAAAAAAAGTTTTATTTCAAACTCTGTAACCTCAGGCCATACTTTGGAAATCATTCTAATAAGGCCTCCATATGCTGGAAGTTCACTTGGTCAGTTTTCCAACTGATTGAATTGCCGTCTGGGGTGACAAATGACTTTTCTATACTCTCTGATTTGACTCATTAGTCTCAGATATATAATGACGGCATAAACCATATCATATCGCAGCTAGAGGAGGTGATGCACCTATTTGTGAATTAATTGTGACCAAATATTATTTTGAACTTGCATGTGACATAATTTGCTGATAAATTTGTGTTTTAAATTGAGATTGCAAATAGACCTGCTGTCAGTATGATCACACTGAGTACAGATCACTGTTTGAACGACCAGAAGTGAATCCATATACAAGAAGGTCCATTTGTTTGCTGCAATCTTTCAGACACAGCAAGTATCTGAAACACAGGAAAAAATTGGCCCCCAGGGACTCCCTACTGCCATGGTCAGACTTCTTCCAATGACTGGCTTAAAACAATCTCAGCTATTTCTACATTTTACTTCTCAGTCTGAACTGACTAGAAGGGAGCTGTCTCAAGGCACAGATAAATTAGACAGCTAAGTAGAAAGTGCCTAGTGAAAGAAAGAAAGACAAGATGTTCTAGCCTTCTTCCTCCCTGATGCTCTCCATTCATGCTGTCATTGCAGCAAGATCTGCAGCAGATTGACTGGATGGAGTCACCAGGGGATGACGGGAGGGTTTGTGAACAGCAATAAGGAGCAACCACCACCCCATACTCTGCCCTCTAAAAGCCCAGGAAAAACAGAAGGTGAATAAGAATGGCTGAAGGAAGAAGGAAGAAAGAGGGGAGAATATGATTCCTGGTTCTAGGGAAAGTATGAAGCTGGAAAATTCATAGAAGGGATTTACTGTAAGATCTGCAGCCTACATATTCCTGTGGAAGTCCTTTCTAGCCACACTTCAGCTGGGTCTTTAGGCTTTGCCTGTCTTCTTACCCTAGCTCTAAAACTAAGCCATGGCTTTTGCCATCAGTTCCTGTCAGTGGCCCAGATGACAACCTTCTCCAGGGAGAATCCTCTTTTTGCAACCTAACCCATTCCTTTGTGGATCCTTCTCACTATGGCTGAGCAGGATCTTTTTCTCTGTCATAACTGTAAGACCAACCTTACATTTCAACAACACTTAGCTATATGAAGCCAAGTGTCTCCATCCATTGCCTTCCTATCCATTTCCTCCAAAATTTCAGCAACACTCCCATGAATTTATTCCTCCATAGAAAACTATTTTATCATCCTCAACATCAGAGCTCAATCCTGCCTGAATAGCTGAGAAACTTCAAGTCATTTCATGGTCAACTTCTTACCTTCGATCTATCTCTGAAAAATGCACCTGTCAGGATGTAAATGTGTACCTAGATATTTTGGAAGTTGTTGCCATCTGCCTTGTAGACAGCAGATGGAGAGAATCACAAATCATACTCATTGCAAATGTGAGACCACTTCAGTTTTTATTCAATTTGTGGGTAATTATTACTCTTTGTAGTCACATTTCTCATACTTTGTAAATTACAGGTTTACCTGTAAATTCCAAAGTGACACTCAGTTGACTTTGTGCAGCCTCTTCAAATCAAATTAGTGGATTTTTGTGAGGAGGAACATTCCCCTGAGAGGAAGTAAAACCAGGAGAGAATCCCCATCTCCTGTCAAGGGCAAATTCTGACCTACCAAAAGTAACACACTCTGTATGTAAGTCCCATTGGATCCCAGAACATGGCTTCCGTGCCCTGCTTGTAGATATTTGCAGTGTAGCCACCAGGCATCTCTCCCTGGCTGCAGGATTCTGTGACTCCCCCTCTGCTCTACCCTCATGATTCCCCACCTGAAGTGCTGCAGGTGTCCCTGCCCATGGCAGGGGGGTTGGAACTGGGTGATCTTTAAGGTCACTTCCAACCCAAACAGTTCTATGATTCTCTGACCAGCACCGTCCACGACGTCAACTTCCAGTTTGCTTTATAAAACTGATCACTGATCTCTGATCACAACTGGATATGTTTTGGGATCTCTGAACACAAACTCCCCAAGTGTACATACAGTTATTTGATACCTTGAGTATAGGTACTGGTACTAAACCTAAAGTTTCTCCTAGTAAATTGCTCCCTGCAACCCATTCCTTTTGACAAAAGAAATTCCCTTTCCTCTGTTCTTCCTATCTATAAGGTGCCATAGTTGCAGGCAACAGAAAGGAACAATACTGTACATCCAACACTACTTATTGCCCAGAATGACACTTGCTTAACTATTCTATATGTATCTATAATATGCTTATAATTGAAATGCTATGATAATTTATATGACCCTTCCCCTCAGAGGTGTTCTGTGAAACAGAAGGTGCTGGATTCCTGCCTTATCTACAAGTTCCCAAATCTAGGAGTTGTCTATCTGCAGTCAAATATTTGTATAATTAAAATAATGAATTATTTATATTGAAGATAAATTTAAATTCATCAAGAAGCTTACCTAAACTGAGTTATGGTGCAAGATTTTCCCCACTCACCCAGTTCTCAGTCTACAGCCTGACCAATCTAAAGCCAGTCTACAGCATCTTTTTGGTTTTCTAAAATTGTTCCTAAAAACGAAACCAATTTATAGAATCTTAAGCTTACAACTTATCACAGCATGCTGCCAGGGTCTCTCTAGCCCTGTGTCTATCTTTTCTAATAAGCCATTCCTAAATGTTCTCTCCTGAAACAGAAGGATCATTAGTTTTCAGGTACTTATCATAAGGTTTCAAAGGGTACCTAAAAATAGGTCACACCGATAAGAGTTTCATTTGACAAATGTCAGACTCTTCTAATACTTCCCTTTGTAAGACAAAGGGCAAGCCAACATTTTCACAGCTGTCAAGTAACTCTCTGCACTGAAACACAGTAGAATAAAACCTGACAGTGAACCATCGCTGCATCTGAGTCCTGGTTACATAAGGTAGTATAGGAAAATGAGTGTTTTTCAGATTAACTTTAATGTCAAGGCTGGTAGCATGAATGTAATTATGGCTGATATTTTTATGCTGCAGTCTGACAGATAGTTAGCAATAAATACACCACCTCATGCAGAAAATGAGCAGACTTTCAGTAATGGAAAAAGGAGGGTGTCAAGTACTTGCACAACTTTTGTGCATTTGCTTTCTCCTGGGTTTTATTATTGCCTTGGAAATGCTTCAGATCACTGTTTAGGTTCTCAGCCTCTTCACCGCACCTTTCAGAGAGGATTTTGAGAGCAGCTCTGATTTCCATTACCTAGCAATGCTTGTGGCACCCATCTTTCAGCTGAGAAAGTGAGACCTGTGATCTTCAGGACAAAAAGCATTAATGAATCATGAAAAAGGGAGTGAACTTTAAGTGGTGTGACTGCTGCCTGCATTGCTGAACAGTGAAGTCAGCATGGCCATGCCAAAGGACTGGCACAAGAGCAGGGAACTCCAGGCTGTGGGTGCTGGCTGCACAGATGGAGGGTGGCAGGGGAATGCATGTCAGGGAGAAACAGAGAGTGCAAGGGCCATAGGTGGAGTGTGAAAAAAACACCCTTTGAGAAGATGAAAACATGTTCTCTTCTCTGCCAAAGGAACACAAGTCATGCTGATGGAGGGGAAATCTACAAGGGGCTGATGACATTAAGACATTCCTGCCATTTTTGCTCTATATTGTGACATTTACAGAAGATTGGAATGTATAAAAAAATTAGAGAACTACTCTTTTCCCTGTAATTGTCCATTTGTTTTTCACCACGGTAAGCTGAGAGTTTAAGAGTTTTTATGCCAGGGAAAAATCAGTTCAGGACAGCAAGACAAGGGGATCCAATACCATCACTCTTCAACATTTCCTATTTTTATATTATGCACATTTATACACCCACCTCTCAAAGAATGAGGATTTATATTTTTAAAAGTGCTTCCTATAACCATCGGTATTCAATTCAAGGACTCTTTTAGTCAAATGGCCAGCAGAAAAGACTGCTAAAGGATTTAAATCTTATGTTTATTGAGCTTCAGAGGTTGTTTTAATCAAGCCATTTCACATGAATGCACTATATCTATCATTAGAGGGGTTCCATGTGTTGATTGTATAATTTCTCCATTTGGTGATTGTGTAAACTTCTTCCTCCATACCCTCAGGAAATTAACATTTAATATCATATTAAAGCATCAGCTTTTATTCTATGGTTCAATAGCAACTTATTCTAGATTAATATTTATCAATAGTATTGCTGAAGCAGATTTTAATTTCCAAAGAAGCCTTTGGTCATTTTTCTGTAGAAAAAAGTCATCCAACTAAAACAAATTATAGTCATTTTCAGATTGATCTGGACAGTGAAAAAATTATTAATGCACATCATAAGAACATTTGTATGAAATTTATTTAGATTACCTACTAGTTCACAAGTATTTTTAGCTGTTCAGTTTCAACAAGCAGCAAAAACCATCATGCCAGATCTTCACAGGTTTCAGATTTGATGACACTACTTTTCAGGGCTGCATCTACTAAAAGTACAGAATAGTGGTATTCACTTCTGTGTGAACAATGACTTAGAAATGAGAAATAATAGGATATTCTTGTGGTTTTACAACATAAGTGAATGCTGTAAGGTAGAAGAAATAGAACATTGTAAGCATCTAGTCTGCAGTGCCATCTTCTGTGCTTTAATGCAACATAACCATTGATTTCCATTTCCCCTTTGTAATAAATTATTACTATCTGTGTCACATCACCTTCTGTCAGTGTTAATATTGGTTTGGGTCTTCAATTCTGATAATGCCTTTAAGATTTCTGTGTCATCAGTAGCAAAAAGTGATGTAAGTTTACTTCTGTGCGATTCGAAGTAGTACAGGCTGTTATATTTCAAGCAAGTCACATTGATGATTTGATCTCTGACTAAGATCTACCATGCTGTTCAACATACTCCTCGTGAAATCAATCAATTATTTCACCCTTTTTTGTGGGATGCGGCAACTAACTGTGTATGAGCGTCCCACCCCACATGGGCAGTTTATCCTACCAGAAGTCCTGTGTGGAGGCCTCTCTGCTGAAGTGTTAGCACCCTTAATTCTCATTAGGGTGCTAACATTACTCTGGAATCATAGAGTCACAATGTTTCACAGCAGTATTCAGCAACAAATAGAGTCAGATGATATAGATGGACTAGAATGATAATTGTGCCTTTCAAGACTATTTTCACAGCCACAAGTTTGTACCTACTTCAATAAAAGTGAAAATTCACTGGAGGTAAGTATGGATGCTCAGACATAAAAGACAAAACAGAACTCTATTTTGAAATTGAGTGAACCACTCAGAAAGGAAATGGGAAATCCAGGCATATGCAATGGATCCTGGGTTTGAAAGCAAAGTCCTGATCTTGGCAGCAGGAAAACTATGAGACTTTCATATTTAGACTTGACTCTAAATATGTGTGAACATGTAGATGATGAGGAAATTCCTTCCATGATCTGGTTTTAGACACTTTCAGCACTAAGGCAAGCCGGACGGGCATAATGGAGAGCAAAGTACATGACCCAGATGCCTAATTTTCAACTCTCTGCAACATATATGGAAACAAATTTGTACTCGACAACTGTGTTTGGAAGTGATTATCACAGACTCCATGTAAGAATGGACACACCGTAACAGAATTATAAGCACTCGATGATGAAGAAGAAATTTGATATAACTGGCATTGTCACAATTTGTTGAGATGCATCACATAAATGGCACATGAAACTCATGCAATTTGTTTTATAATGGTATAATGGATAATGGAATCATAGAACTGAACTCTCCATTAAAAGTACTGTTATCTGTTTAAGTTTTATTGGTGATTCAAAACCCAAGGATCATGTGGGCACATTGATCAATGCTCTACATATCATATCTTACAAAGAGAACCTTCCACTGACTTAGATGTCCTCTGAATTATGAGAACGTGTTTCTTCCTAAGTATCTGCTGATTATGGGCAAGAAAGATCAGGCTGTTACAGGAACTTGAGTCTGAGAAATGCAGACTGATGATCTCATACAGCTAGTAATAAAACTTCTAAAGAATCTCTGGAAATATGCATGATGATTTTATAATGCACAAGGAATTACAGAAAGAAAAAAAAAGTAAGATAATTTTCAACTTAATTGTGCCAGATAAGGCAGAATAACCATTATATTGGGAGTTAGCAGTTGCCTAGAAACTGCAGATCATGACCTTGAATTCAATAAGACCAAACATTGTCCCAAACGTAGACATATAAAGAAAATGTGTAATACTCCAAACTGGTTTAAACTCAAAATTTGAAGAAACTAATGAAAATACTGATTAGAAATAAAAATGCTGACAGGTAAAGAAATTAATAAAAACGTCTGGAGTTTCCAAGTGTCACTGTTAAGAATGAGAATGACCTTAGCTAGAATCTTGTCTTCATTCACTGGTAAGGAATAAAGCACGACATTTTAAGGAAAATATGTGGAAGAAATGTGAAATCATGAATAAAATAGGAGATATGAATTGCCAAAAGTAGTTCAGAGCAGCAGTGGATTATACAGACTATCATAATTAAAGACACTCTAAAAAAAATTGAAAGGGTATTAGGAACAAAATAAATTGTGGAAAGGTCTATTATCAAATGCAGACTGTAGAATTGTCAATGATGATATGGAAAGAACAGAAGTTTTTAATAAATACTGTATCGCTATATTTGGAAAGAAGCAGAGTGCTTCATTCATACCATATGAGGACAGGGAGGCAATTTCTAGGCTATTAATAAGCCCTAGGAAGAAGTTAGACAACATCTACTTAGGATAAACATTTCTGAATCAGGAGGCCTAGAACATTTGCATCAGAGGGTCACAAAAATGATGGTTAAGGAAATTTGTGGCTCATTAATATGAATTTATAATAAAGACTACATTATATATATATATTCATACCTACATTCAGAAAATGTTAGGAAGCCTCGAAATAGCTAAGACATTGTCAATATAACAAATACTAAAGAATGATATAACTAAAACTGGGTTAATTGGTTGGTCTTAAGTCTCAGCAGAAACCCTAAAATATCTGACTCGGGATTTAACAAACTGAATTTACTGTGTGAAAAAAATAGCTCTTTCCAATTTATCTAACTTTGATAGTGTTAAAATATTGGTTGATAAAGGCCATGTGCAGAGATTACATCGCTGCACATCTCTAATTGCCAGTGAGTGGATAATGCGCCATCTTAACAGTACCAGGGCTGCATAAATGTGTTTGTACAACTCCACATCCTTGCTGATCAGCTTCCCCCTCAGAACAGCTAACCAGTCAAGGTACAGCACCATCCTGCATGTATTTCCTGAAGCCAGCTTGCTCAGTTCTGGATTAAGGAGAACCTCACTCCATCACACCACATTAGCGCTCCCTTAGATTTTGTAACCATTTTGGAGTGTATGTCATTCAGTCAAAATATTAACATCATACAAAATAACACTAGTAACACCTGTTAAATTAATTAAATTTTCATTCATTTGGCATTAACTGTTGACAAGGGTCAGCGCACAGTTACTGGTGAGCAATAGCCACCAAGGGCATTTGTTTTTACCAAGGTTCCATCTGGAGTATGGAGGACATTAATGATCCTCTTCGGTAAATGCCTCAAAGAACTGTGAAATAGTTGGTTACAAAAATACATTGAAAAATTCCATATTTTTTTTTCAAATTTCAGTAAATTAGATGGGCAGGATGGTAAAGTTAGAGCTAACTGAATTTCTTGGAGAATTGCCCTTGTAATTATTTTCTTTTTTAAAAAAGTAGAAATCAAAGTAATAAAGCAACAGGGAAAAGGACTCACAGGATAAGGGGCTCCAACCTGGTAACTATTGAGATAGAAAATGTTTGAGATTAAAAATACAATGCAAATTCCCCTTAAAATGTTATCATAAATAGATTACATGACTCATGGCTGGGAAATAATGGAAATTATGAACACTTCTGTGAGTGAGATGTTCAAATTGTACAAACACAGTGTGTGGAATAAAACTGGTAGTAGATACAATTAGTAGATGAGATGATCTCATATTCATAATCAAAGGATTTTTAAAGTTGAAGAGTGTTCAAAAAAGCTATGAAATTGTTTGAGCACTGTAGAAATAATCAACTATTGAAAGATTTAAAGAAAGAAGATTGAGGAAAGACTTGAGGAAGTACCTTTATAAGGCAATTATGAATGTTACCAGGCTGTTAATTGCAACAAAGAAAGGTATAAAAGAATCAGTGTTGTAAAGTTAAAGTTAGGTTGAAGACTGGATGATAAAAATGAGGATGGATAACAAGATGACCAGTGTGATGGATTTCTTTAATGCTTTTCCCAATAATATAATATATATATGATGCCATTCTTGAAAAAAAAATTTAAAAAATAAACCAAAGTAAAAAACCCAAACAAATTATGTGAGGAAAACTGCCAGTAGCAGTTCAAAATATTTGATCTGATGTCTTGCTCTGGCCTTAAATCTTTGCAAACACATGAAATTATTCACTGATTCTCAGGGCTTACATAATAGCAACCATCAGTAAAAAGCTTTCTTTCCAGCTGGCTAAAAGAGTATTTCCTGGAAGGCAGTGACCTGGCCTCGGTTATTCATGCTTTTGTCATTTCTCATTTAGACTGCAGTGATTCAGCGTTCAATATAAATGGTCATACTGATTCAGTGCTTACAGAAATTCAGCTGCTAAAGAAGGCTACATCTCATTTCAACAGTGCAGTCCACTGGAAACCTATCAGATATGTCTGCCAGGCTTTTTCATACCTTTCCATAGACTACCTAAAAAAGTTCAAGGTCCTGATTCCTTTCTTTAGGATACACCATAGCTGAAGGTCAGGAATGAAAAGATCTTCATAAAATTTTATGATGAGAACCAAATCTGATAACTTGTTACCCATTTAATATAATCCTATCCCTTGTCCATAACTATATCTAAATGGCATTTTAGTGGCCAAGCTGCTTCTGTACATGCTCTTACCCTGTAAAGACTTCAGCCAGCTCTGATTCAAAAACCTTATTATTCTGTTTGGACACTGTTGTATTTACATTTGTAGAATGGTTTAAACTGGAAGATATCTGATGGTCATCTAGAGCAACTTCAAGTCAAAGCTTATCCAGGTTCAAATTTAGGTCTGCTGTTCAGCCCTTGTCCGGTCAAATTTTGTGTCTCTCCAAGAACAGATATCACAAAACTGTTCTGTGCTACCTAGTTGAGTCTTTGACCACCCTCATGGTGATTTTTTTTCTTATCACTAGATAGCACTTAGCTTTTGGAATGTTTAACTGCTGAGTCTCATCCTTTCATTGTAGAAGCCTCTGAGAAATTTGACTCCACCTTCTCTGCACCTACTCAATTAGTTTAGCTAAACACAGCACAGTCACATTTTCCCCATAGTCTTCTAAGTGGGTCAAACCCAGCGTCCTCACCCTCCTGCTCCTTCAGCATCTTATGATAGGCTGCCCCAAACGAGACACAGTAATTCAGGGGCAGCCTCATAAATGGTGGCTAGATAATAGAGAATAATCACCTCCCTGGACTGGCTGGCTGTGTTCTCTCTGGTGCAGCCCATACACTGTCAGCCTTAAGTTCTACAATGCTCACCCTTGACTTATGTTCAACTCCTTGCCCCAGGTCCTTTTCTGCAAAATTTCTTTGATCTAAGATATCCCATCTGATCTGGGGTAACCCATTCACACCTGATCACAGAATCAACTTTTCTTGGGAGAAATCAACTTTCTTTCACCTGAAATGATGGAATTTAGGGCCAAAATCTGAGCTTTTATAAACGCAACTGTTTTTATTCAGCATGTGAAGTATAAACTTCAAACAATTCATTACACCAGTGCTAAGAAACATAAATGCTAAGAGAGAATCAAAAAGCCCTCAAAACACCTCTTCACTAAGAAACTTCCTCTTTCTCCCCCTTTCCACTAAAAAAAAATTACTTAACAAAACAAGATACTGAACACACTTTCCCTGGTGCAGAGAGAATATAAAAATAAACTGCTCAGAACAGATGTTCAAAGGCTGACAGCCATGTTTTTCACTGCATTGGTAAATATATGAATACTTTAGTGCTGAGCCCAGAGTAACAAAGGAAATGAGAAGGAAAGAGAATTCTTGCTACCTACCATTTTTTTTCCCCCTGTTTGGCAAATTATGTTATTATGAAGCCATAAAAGTATGATGATAGTTATGACAAATGATCTAAATATGACTAATGTTATCAGCCAGATTATGAAAAAAGCTTATTCTCAGAGTATTACAGTTAAGGGCAAAAAGCACAACAGGATTTGTCATTCTGAGTAAAACAATCCATAAAACCTCATTCAGTAATTTCCATGTTCAGTGCCAGCTATATGCAACTTGAATTAGCATGTGTATTTGGACATGTGCCACCTTACTTGACAACATGAAGAAAGAAAAAATCTACATGTCCATTGGCAAGCTGCCCTGATAGTTAAGCACATTCTTGATTTAAAAATATGCACATTATTTTCAGCCTAAATCACTCTACCTTTAATTTTCATCTGTTTAGAGTACATTTTACTGTCTGTGTCTGCAGGGTGAAACAGTCTCCTACTAACCGATACCCTATCCTTGTGGAGGCACTTGGTATTTGTAATTAATTGCCTCTTAAATACCTCTTGTGCAAGCTAAATAAATTGAAGGATTTTTAGCATAAAATGTTTTTGTAAGTCTTGTAAGGAAAACATGAATTGCCTTTTAAAAATATATTTTCTTCACAGCAATGAATTGAAAGCAGGATATAACAGCAATATATCACAGTCAGCAAAATTTTGCTTAGCTCCTGTTATTTTACCACAGCAGGACCCTTAGTTGAAACTTTCCCATTATGTATCCACGGATGATATTAACAAAAACAACAAAACTAGCAAAACAACAAAATACCAAAAAGCCAAACAAAAATCCCAACCAACCAAACAAAAAAACCCAGTTGTCACCGTGCTGCTAGAGTTGTCATGCTGTCCAGACCCACAGAAAAACTTGCATGTACACCACCCCTTTAGGGGGTTACAGCATACCTCCACTCACATGCTCCAGCTGCATTTCACTGTGCTGTAGACATCGCCAATACTTTTAATTTTGGGGGAGATTAGGAAATTGAGATATTCTCCATATCCTTGTTATATCATCCCCAGCACATGGACTGAGACCCTTCTGACAGTGACCAAAACTGTCCGTGTTATTCGCTTTGTTAAATATTTGACAATCACAGAATCACAGAATGGCTTGGGGTGGAAGGCACATTAAAGATGATCTAGTTCCACCTCTTTGCTGTGGGCAGGGACACCTTCCACTATTCCAAGTTGCTCAGAGCCACATCCGACATGGCCTTGAACACAATCAGGGATGGTGCATCCACAATTTCCCTGGGCAATCGCTATCATTGCCTCACCACCCTCACTGTAAAGAATTTCTTCCTAGTATCTAATGTAAACCTTCTCTCAGTTTGAAGCCATTCCCCCTTGTCCTGGCACTCCATGCCCTTGTAAACAGTCCCTCTCCATCTTTGCTGTAGCCTCCTTCCAGGCATTACCCATGGATGAGGCAGGCCTGGGGATGCTGCCACAGACCACACCATGAATAAACCGATAAAGACATCATGGAGTTAAACAGTAACACAGCAGGCATAAAACCAACCATGGGCCACATTCAGATGGATCAGATAGCTCTAGTATTTCTTGACATTAGTAGGAATATTTCCATTGGCTTCAGTGAGTACAGAATTGCCCAAAACCAATAGATTTTTTTGTGGTTGTTTTTGCATTTCAACAAGCTGGATTTAAATTCATTAACATTCCAAATGAGATCAATAATGAATAGTTCAGTAATAATTACCAGGACTCCACAGAAAACTCTATAAATTATGTCATGAGCTATACACTCCATGTGCCAATTTTCCATAAACAATGGATTATTGCACTCTCTGTTTTCTAACAATAAGCACGTTTGGTAATTGTGACTAGAACTATACATTATTCATCTGAATTTAAAACTGTGTTCATTTATCTGTTTGCCAAAATTATCCTTCCATTCCAATAACAGGTCTGTAAGAAACAGATTCAACTGAGGTTTTCTCCAAGGCAAAGAGGTTCTCTTGAACATCTGAATTTGAACCAAAAATTCATGTTCTAACGAATTTACCAAGGCTAAATGTGATCTACCAATACCTAATTTAAATTACTGCAGGACAACTGGGTTGCAGTCTAGAATAATTTTTTTGCATATCCCATAGCAAAAGTGGGTCTTTCAGTGTTTATCCTAAAGTTCAAGCTCCTAAAATGACTATCTAAAAATCTCCTTTATTTATTTAAAAATAAATAAATTATTGGACTACCTGGTCATGGACAGTGCTTCAAACCACTGCTGAGCATAGAGAAGGCCATGGTAAAGACTTTTATTTAAAAAATTACTTTTAATCCCATTTCATTAACGCATAATCCCTGTTTACAATATTTGTCTGCATTGTAGATTAAAATCAATGGTTAAGTCAGAGACCAGAACTGAAAAGGAAGAGATTTTCAGAAAGATACTTTTAAATTGCGTAGAAAAATTGCCAGTTGTGAACTTATTGGTGCATTTTACTTGGTGAACACTGAATTCTCAGCAGTTATTAAAACCAACAAAGAATTTATTGTTAAGCAGAATTAAAAAATCATGTGTACAGAAGCTGTAACTGCATTTCCAACACGATCGCATGGAACTACGAATTTTACTGTAGTCAAAATATTTAAACTGATGGTTTGAGTCTAAATGTGGAAGATTATTCAATATATTCCCTCAAAAATTAGCCTTAAAAATTCATTTGCTGACCAATTGTTTTAATATCCAATACCCTGGAGCTGAAAACTGAAAGGACTCATTCAGGTAACTTAATCCAGACATGTTTTTGCAAGTATCAATCTAACTGCAATTAATCAATCTAATCCAAGCCATGATTTTACCATTTTGAACCCAATGTTTATCTTCTGTCCACTACTCCAAATGGAAATCTGCTTCAAATGATCACTCATTTCAGCAGAGAGTAAAAAAAAACTTCTTATAATTTTCACCTTGTGTGAAAATTATGTTTGTGGCCGCTATCATTTATTTCTTCTTATGCCAATACTATTCTTCACCAAAAATACCCCTTTTACTTCTCTGATATGCATTACTTTTAGGCAAAATTCTTGTGAAGTTAAACCAGCCAAGCTACTTTAATCTTTTTTTATAAACCAAATCCTGAAATTACTTGGTCATCTTAATATCTCTTATCTGCAGAGTCTCTGAATGCAGCTTTCCAGACTGTAACAATCAGAAGCATTCAATTTAAATGAACGAATTCACTTCACTGAGATGGCCACACCTGTATTGGTAAATGAGCTGTGTGTGAAGGGTATTAATTGATGTGGCATGGCTCAGTTCTGCACAGGCAAGCACTCCCCTGGCTTTCTCAGCGCTGTCCTGAGAATCATTCCCAGCCCACATTATTCCCGGAGCCATGCTCAGGTACTGCCTGGAAAGTGCTAATTGGCCTAAACCATCACCACGCAAGGGCTGAACTAGCAGTTTAAAGCACGGATAGCCACGTACCACTGACTGGCCCAAGTCTTGTTCCTGTTTAATTTATTTGCATAATTGCAGTATATTATGAATACTATACTGGTACTAGTGCTTCTCAGTTTTTCCTGGGATTACTTTTCACAACATACCCTAGATCCCAGTTTGCATTCCTGATGCTCATAACTCACAGCCTCCCTGAAGTCAGCTGCTGTACTTGCATTTTGCTCCATCTGATTACAGTAATCTTCCAGGATTTTACCAAGTCAGGACATTTGGGGTTATCTAACTCTGACATTTACAATTTTGTTCTGTTCTCCAAGGGGTCTTCAAGATTTTCTGAAGACTGAAAATATTGCATCTCTACATTGTAAGCTAGTAAATCAAACTTATAAATTGTAATAGATATGGAGCAAGGAAATTAAAAACATGATGTAGTGAAAAAGGGATTTTGTATACAAAAGATTGCAATACTTACTTACTAAGAGAGTGCCCATGAGTTACCAAAGTAAACAGGAATACTGGGGATTTTTTTCAGGTACTGCTATTCACTAATAGCCACTAATATGGCAATAACTTCACACATTTCCTCAATTTCATTCCAAAGTTGCATCTTTTAACAGAACACCTTGAGAGATTTCATTGTGAATGTGTTAAAACAATGCCCAGAGAAATTTCATGTGCATTATATGACATTAAAATCTCAGTCTACCCATGTTTATCTAGCTTTTATTCGGGGACTACATGTGAGCACTCATATTCTTCATCCCCAGGAAGCATATAACCAAATCAGCTTTAGTACTCCCTTCACTCAAATCTTTGATAAAAACCCCAAAGCATTCTGGTCAAATTCAAATGCAATACAAATACAAGCAAAACAGACTTTGAATTTTATTTCTTAAATGTCTTATCTCTTAGCCACCAGAGGAAGCTTATTGAGGCGATGAATAGTTGAAATAAGTGATTGATAATGAAGAGGGGGAAAAGTTAATTAAAGATTTAAAATGAGAATTTTGATACCCTATGTGTTCAAACAAAGTGCCTTTCTTAGATCCTACAAAGCCTTACCCTTATGCTAATTTCATGGAAATGAGGTTTATTATACTCTGTGGATTTTTCATTAAACAAGCAGAGACATAACCATATATACTCTTCTCTTCCTACCCCAAGCTCTCACACATTCTGTGAAAAGTGTGATAGCTACTTTCTTTTTATCAGTTTTTATCCCTTGTCAACTTGTCTTTGTTGAATCAACATGAAAGAGACCATTCCATAAACCATACAAGATGGATCCCCAGCCTGCCTGAACTCAGCATTTCTTATGATCTACCTCAGCTCTGCTCATTTCTGTTGGCCTCTAAATTGCAAACTTTCCACAGGCAAACTGCTTATTTGGAACAGTGTCTGGCTCATCCTAACTAATCCTGGCTTATCCCATGCCAGGCGTTGGGATAAGATCTTAATATTGTATTCAAAGCAATCCAATTCCCAAGACTGCTATTTTGGACATATCTTCAGCCTGTATCCCCACTTCAGATTCAGAAGATTTTGTCAGATCTTTCTTTGGGCTCTTTTGCTGAAGAAACTGCCTCCTCTTTCCTTCTTCAGAGGCTTCCACCAGGCCCAGAGTGCATCTGCCAGGACAGGAATATGCAGAATTTTTTTTTCCCCTCCTTTTAACAATGTGTATTACATACTCTATATATGTAGTCCTTTTGTTAAGGAGGAAAAAGACCCAGCTCAGGTTTTAGTTGTTAGCAATAAACCCCATCTGAAGCTCATCCCCAGCCCTCAGAAAGTTAAATTAAACTACCTGGAAAGTTCTTTCAGACTTAATGGTGACTGTGACGGCTTGGGAACACCTTCATGTTATTTCCTGAAGCAGCCTTCTATTCATAGCTATTCTTAATGCCACGTCTCTGAACACACTTCACAGCTGAAAGCAAGATAAAGCTGCTCAAATTCTCCAGTCTTCTCTGCTGCATTTACTCTCTCCAGTCTTTGCCTGAACGATTAATAGCTTAGCTGAACGATTAATAGCTTAGTTGACTTTTCCACACTTGCTTCGTCATCCAATGCCTAGATGTCACCAACATTGCAAAGAAGGTTAAATTCTGAATATCCAGCATCAGTGTCACACAACAAAATTAAATTGCTAAAAGTACATTTCATTAGCTAAATAAAATCATGGTAAAAATCTTTAATTTTAAACAGAGAGAAGTGTGGAAAACCAGTTATGATGTGGACACTGTGCATAGCAAAAGAAGGTTAGAGAACCACTTATGCTACTTACCATTTATTCAACCATGTTAGAGGCTGACTTAGTTACTTTTGAAATCTGAGGAAGTCATTACATTTGTTCCAGCAACACGTCTATAAAGATATATATGTATCTTTAACATTCTGTATATTTTTTGTTTTCCTTATTTTGCCAGTAGGTCTAGCAGGACATAAAGGACTCAATTACATTTTTCAGTTATACCTAGTATGCTATCTATATCTATCTATCTATCTATCTATCTATCTATCTATCTATCTATATACACACACATATATAGGATATAAATATCCTAAATGTAACTTAATGTCTAGTATATGTCATTTGAAGTGTCTTACACATCCTCCAGCTGCTGGTTGAGAAGCATTTCCTAGTTTCATCTGCTCTTCTGCCATATGTGCAGAGCCCATATATATGTTCTATATCCCAAGGCTTCTGAAGGAGCCTAGACATTTATGTTTAGGCACCTTAATCAAGCTCAAAGTGTTGTAATATAGGCATAATCAAGCTCAAAGTGTTGTAAGATAACTCTTCTGGAGAATGCTTTGGCTAAAAAATTCTCATTAAACAACAACATGGATATTTTTCATGCTACTTCTTTCCACCAATTTCAGGTTCTCTAAAAATTATATAAAGAATGCAAATTGCAGGTATTACAAAATTCCTTGATATTAGAGATTTTCCTCCTCTTGTGTATGCTTTCTTGGATATTTTTTAATTAAGGGGTTTGGTCTTTCTATTCGGGTAATATGTTGAATTTCAGAGGAGTTTTGTGGTCTAGACACCTTTTAGATATCCTGTAATGATGTCCTAGTAAGTGTCTTGGAGATTTTTCTAACCTAGACATTCAGTATGTTGCTATATGTGAACTGGTGAAGTATGTGGTTCCTTGCAGGGCTATTCTTATTTTTAAAAAAAAAACCAACAAACCTCATGTGGGCTTCTTTTATTATTTTCATAAGAAATAAAGATTTTAAAACAAGTGTTGTTCAGTTTTGTTTGCTCTGAAACTTAAAAGATTCTCCCTACATGCATCTTGAGGCACGGAAGGAGTAAGCTGTAGCACTGTAAGCAAAGATAAATTATCAACAGTAAGAATGAAATGCGGGACCTCTGGTTGCAAGCACACATATTTTTACTGACAGTGCAAAGGGTCTGTATTCCACAGCAAAGGGCTGTGGCAAGGTCATCAACTTCTCTTTACACAAAAGAGGGATACAATGCTGCTTTCAAATTATTTAAAAAAAAACAAAAAAACCCCCCTTCATTGTTTATTGCTGAAGTGCACTTATTTTGATCTCATTTCCTAGAATCAAAAAAATGTGGCTACTTTTAGTAGCATTACAATGAAAGCTTTACATATTCTACCAAGTTCAGGAATTTCCTTTGTAAGTATATTGATTTAAATTACAGTGGGATACACAGAAAACTAATTAGGAAGCAACACTTGGCTTCCCAGAACAAATGCCTATGCCAGCTCTTCAAAAATAATGGGCAAAATTATTAACCTCAAGTACATGGCACCCCATCTACTAATATGTTTATTTTTCCAAGTTCAGAATTTGAAAACATTAAGGTTAATGAGTAGTTAAAGGACTCCTGAGAAGAAAAGATGGGATCCTCCTCAGAATAGGGCTAGGGAAACAGACTGAAATGTTAAGCAGTGGAAGAAAGAAACATATTCTATAGACAGAGTCCAAGATGTTGGTGCCTTTCCAGAACAAGGGCATAGCAAGCAGTAGGGAAAAGCTTCAGATTACTATAAGCCACATTTAGTGGTTTAAATGTTTAATGCTTTCTTTGATGCTTTATTTCTAAATAAATTTCACTTCTAGAAGGCTTTCAGTCAGCTTTTTTTTTTTTTTTTTTTTTTTTTTTTGTGAGCAGCAGTTTGAGGGAGCTGATTCTGCCCCTACATTCTGCCCTAGTGAGATCCTACCCAGAATTCTGAATTCAGCTCTGGAGTTCCCAGCACAGGAAGGACCTTGACATGTTGGAGCGAGCTCAGAGGAGGTCACCAAGATGATTAGAGGGATGGAGTACCTCTCCTGTGAGGAAAGGCTAAGGGAATTGGAATTGTTTAGCTAGGAGAGGAATTGAGGTGACCTAATTGCAGTTTTCCAGTACCTGGAGAGAGCCTACAAGAAAAATAGAGAGGGACATTTTACAAGGGCACATAGTGCCAGGAAAAAGGGGAATGGCTTCAAACTGAAAGAGAGTAGGTTTAGATTAGATATAAAGAAAAAATGTTTTACTCTAAGGGTGGTGAGGCACTGGAGCAGATTGTCCACAGAACTTATGGAGGCCCCATCCCTGGAAGTGTCCAAGGCAAGGCTGGATGGGGCTCTGAGCAACCTGGTCTAGCGAAAGGGGAATTGGAACAAGATGATCTTTACGGTCCCATCCAAACCAGGCCATCCTACAATTCTGTGATATATATTACCTTGGTGCACTGCAGGGAAAAAGGAACACCAGGGTCTAATCCTATTTGAGATCCAGCCTCTGTTTGGGAGAATTGCAAGCCAGGTTACAGTGAAAAGGACAACATTCATTGAGACCACAGGTGTGGGAGGTCCAACCCTGGTTGCAGCTGCCTCTCGCTCCAGCTCCACCTCCTCTGAAGGAGGCTCCCCGTTAGGGGAGGACTCGAGGGATGAAGATCCGCGCTCTGTCCTAGCAGAGAGGCATGCCCAGAGCCTTGGACCAACCCCCTCTTCATGAAAATTCTATTATGTTCGAAGCATTATTGGTTATAAGTTACTGTACCCCTCCCTCATATATCTTTATTGGACCCCTGACCCTTGTACCCTCCCATTGTCCCTTTCCCTCTTGGTTGTTTCCCTCCCTTAAAACCGGCTGCCCAGGGACAGTTCTCCGGTGTTCTCCTCCACTACTCTCCCTCCCGGATCCCCCCGCCCTACCCTGAATAAAGGAGACCACGGGGGAGACCCCCTCCCGCAGCCCTCTGTCTCTGTCGCCTTTATTTCACCCTCGCCGAGGGCAGCCCTGCCTCCGTGTGAAACAGCCACGCCAAGCTCTGCCGAGCATTAAGGGGCTGGCGCTTCGGACGAGGGCAGCCAGGACAGTCAGGCAACTTACTACAACACACAGGAGCCACAGGATTCTACGATACTACTGCTTTGTCAAAATAAGGAAAAAATCCCAAAGCTCTGTGTTCTGTTTTACCTAATATTTTACATTCTAACAGTCCTCACCTTTACTTTTCCTAACATACCTCTTTCAAGACTAATTCTCAAGAGAGAATTTCCTTTTTCCTGTTAATGAGGGAACACGTTCTTCCTCATACCATCCAGCTCTTCCTTCACTTGTGGATCACCTTTAGATGTGTTTTGACCCATTTTGGTCTGAATAGAACTGTGCTACTGTTCCAAGACACAATGCATGGAGAGGATGTGACAGCTTTATGACTTGGATGATAGCACAGTGAAAGGGCACATTACAAAAAGGGCAATTACTGTAGTCTTTGTGATGTTATTTATAGTACTTTGCTAACATGAGCAGCATTGTAAAAATGTTAGTTGTTAACACTGCTAAAACTTAATGCCAGAGTTTCCTGCACACAAGAGGCTGGTATGCTGATAAATGACACTGCATGAAATGGTGGCCATGAAAAGCAAATTCACAGTGAATCACCCTCAACACCCAACTGGAGTAAGAGCATTGCAAAGCTGATTTGTGGGTTGATGTTGCCTTTTAATGTGGTTTCCATCAAACTGTTCATAAAATTCATAGCTGCAGCTAACCTCCATTACTGTGTCCTTGCACATTCTTCTTGAAAATAACTTGTTTATGAAGCTTCAGCAATGCAGAAGGACATTGCATGATCTGAAGGAAATGGAAGAGTTTCATGTAAACATCATCCCAAAGCAGTGGGCAAAAGACACATTCCCTTTATGGGCTTCAAATTCTTACTTGCACATTCTAATTCTGCCCAATAGTCTCTGTAATTATCTCTGCCATGTGTTTTGGGGTCAGTGTACAGGCAGATGCAGGTCCCCAGCCCACAGATATCTATGCAGATATCTAATTTATGAATATGAATCTGAATCTGGAGCTGAACTCCACTCATTGTCACTTCAGCAAGTCTCCATCACCCTCACAGACCAATGGTATGATCCCGAAGAAACATGAGCGCTGTTCAAGATCCATGAATGTGCCCAGCATGATATTGCCTTCAGCTCCTTGGAGAATCCCTAATTAGGATGCCAAGTAGATCTAGTACCTAATCAATTCTCCATTAACATCAAAACAATTTTTATTAAAACAGTCTATTTTTATTTGTAAATTGAGGATTTCATATAATGTTTTCCACTTTGTTGACAAATCTCACGAATCTCATGACCAGCTTTGTGTGATTAAATGCTCCATGTGTTCAGCCCTTTTACGTGACTTAGATTCATGATGAGAAAATATCAATGTCATAACTATAGAAAGTATGACAAGATAGAAAAGCAGTCTGTCTAATGAAATTTTGAGAGGTAATTTTTGTTTTGCCTGCTTACAGTAATCTCTTTTTTCTTCGCTGTAGTTTTCTTGTTTTGTGGGGTTTGTTGTTTTTTTTACTGTGGAGTATACATAATTTATATAGAAAATATTGCAATTTTTAAGCTGGGGAAAAAAGAAGATTCAAATTTATTTTTAAAATATCACTGTAGCAAAGTTAAGGCATATATCCTTTGATGCCAGAATCAGGGAGATATTTGTAAAAGAAGCATATATTGTTGAGGTGTACACTTCAGACAGTTTTTGAACAGATTTACACGATAGATTTAGTATGTTGAGAAGAGTTTTCAACAGCCCAAGAGCAACTTAACCCTTCCTCTGATTTTCCATAGAAAAGAACTTCAAGTACTTTTCACATCAGATTGTATAACTTGTCTAAAGGAAAATCAAACTGGAAAGTGTAGTTGCCTTAAAGCTAAATAGGATTTTAACAAAGCAAGCCCTGGAAAGACTGTGTCCACCATGATATTTTTGACTATAGATCAGGCAGTCAGCAGCTCCCTAGTATGTGAACTCTGAAAATCCTAGTATTTTTTTCATGTTGGTTAAAAGCAAAAATTAAATATTACTTGGAAAGTTAGTACTCAATGAGAATTGATTATAACGCTGAAATTACAATATATGTTCATAAATATTCCAGGCTTAGTCAGACAGGAAAGTATTTGGAATGTTTCAATCAGGTCCAAGCTTTCTCTTCCCTGGATAAACTGCTCAGCCTATTAGCTTGAAAAGACAAAATACAAAGGGCAAGATTTTCATGACTGATTATGGAACTGAGAGAATCACTTTGCATTTCCTTAAAAGGGGCCTGATTTTTGTAAAATACAGAGAAGCCTTGAACCATCTCAAGCTGAGCACCCCAAGCTAAACCAGTCAAATTTACAAGTCATTTTTGCCTGTCTCCAGCAAGTGGTATATTTAAATTCAGTTTCATGAAAAGAAAATATCAAAGAGACAAATCCAATTTCATCATGAGAATCAAGTCCTACTAACTTCAATTATTGATAAAACAGATCAAACCCAGGAAGGATGCAAATGCTGCTGACATCTCTCACTTTCATTCCTTGTTTGGGCTACCAGGGAAACAGTCTGAACTAGCTTGCAACCTCAGATTGCATTCTGGAACTGAAAACAAACAACAGCCTCTGCTCTGCAAAGTCCTCACCCGCAGTCAGAAAGACAACAGCTAATTGGATTAAGAAATGGATTATGACACCCAGCATAGTTTGAATTGGTTAATTGGATTAAAATAGATTGAACTGGCCATTTGGATTAAGGCATAATCAAACTTCTCCACAGACAAAAGATCTGAGCAGCATGTTAAGAGAAAAAAAAAAGAGAGAGGGGAAAAAAAAGATAAGGGACAAGAAATGCTTGTTAAGGGGGGGGGGTATGCTACTCTTCCTAGCTATTTTTAATGAAGGGCACATTATCTTCTTGCCTAGCAGCTGAAATAACATTGTGTAATGGAAATGAGCTCAGCAAAAGGGCTGTAGTCATTATAAAAGATAAAAATCCCTAGAAGTCTGTTTAAATGTTAATAAATATAAAAGGATAAAAGAAGAAATTAAACATTTCAATACAATGTTACCCCCTTTGCAAAACTTCCCAGTCTGCATTCCCTCCCCACCACATTATTGATTTTTAAATTACATTGTCTTTTTATTTCTTTTCTCTAAATCTGTCACTGTAAGAACCGACACAAAATCTAATCAAACCATAAGGAAACCATCAATTTTATCTAGTTATTCAGATGGTTAGTGAATAACATCACAGCCCCTGGCTCTGTTCATAGTAAAAAAATCAAGCCCTGACCTGTGCTTTCTTATTCTAAAGGCTTTGCTTTGGAAGAACTGCACAGCTGAAGGGAACACCTGTTTGGGAGTGTTGTGGCACAGGGTAAGAACACAGACTGTCACAAGCCATTGACCAGAATATTTCTGTATCTCTGACTGACAGATCTACATAGAGATCTACATGGTTTTTAATACTTTCTCATTTATGTACAAGCCTCATTTTCAGAAGTGTATAGAGCAAAAGACACCATTCTATCAGTGTCATTCCACTGAACATCACATGGGTGCAAAGAAGAAAATTGGCTGGTGCAAAGACCCTTAAGCTGTTGCCACTAAAAATGGGCTTCAAACCAAGAGCTTCAATTCATTCCCATTCAGGGGCTGCAGAAAGCCCATGGTGCTGTGCTGGCAACATCTGCTGAACTTCTGAGCCCTACAGGAGAGCCACAGACTTGCAGAGGCTACAGCAGGGTTGAGGGTCTGCTTTATCGTCCAGCTCCCCATTTCAAAGCCAGCGGTAGCCTAGGCTGTTGGGAGGAAGGGATAGGGAGAGACTTGAGGGAAAAAAGTGAGGGAGACAATCAGGTAGATCACAGCAGTGGTTGTTTAGTTTTCCCTGATAGTCCCTGATAGTCCCTGTGGCCCACACAAGCAGCAGGGAAGTGTCATTGCACTTCAGCTCTTCCAGCTCATGCTGTCCTCTCTGCCAAACAAGAAAGGACAGTTGTTTCTTTTCAGGTCTACTTGCCCAGAGTTCAATCACTCTGACATTGCTCAAGTGCACTGAATGCACCCTTCAATAAACATAAGTAGTGAGACGGTTGTGAAAACAGATGATGCTTGAGGTCAGAGATGGAGTTAAGTGTCACAGAAGCTTAGGACTATGTGACCAATTTTCCCAGCTGCAGTTTGCAAAAAAAAAAAAAAGAATCTATATTCAGCAGCAACGTGATACGTGCTAACTTAGCATGAAAATCCTACCTTCAACCTCAGCCTTTGCAGAAGCACCATCAAAACCCAAGTAACATTGCTGAATAATACATGACTTAAATTAGCAGATTACTGGAGACAAGAAATAGCTGTAAACTGTAGTCATAAGTCAGTGTGCATTAAACTTTCCAATCACTATCTCTAAATCTGCTTGGTTCTATCCACATTTTCTCTTTCATCTTCTTTCTCTAGAAATGAACAGGAAATAATAAAATCCTGGTAATTTATTAACATAAGGAAAAAAGTTGAGGATGGGATGATATACATACATTGAAAGACTCATTTCCTTCCATCATTCAGAAAATAAATTTCCTGGGTCTGGTTTGCTTTGCTTTGGTTTCAATCAGAGAGCATGCTGGGGCTATTTGCAAAATTATAGCAGGACATTTACTTTAATACCATATAGAAGACACCTGTACTGCCCTGTAAAAAAAAAATTATAGAACAAAAATTTTACAATTATTACAGAAGTATAAGCAAAATGCTGCATTCTGTGATCTGGAGTAGGTCAGAGCATGCCTTGAATGCTATTTTTGCATGTAACCATGTTTGTCATACTTTTCGGTCATATTTTTTTCTCATATTTGTTGAACAGCCAGGACAGCTCTTCTGTATCAACATGATCATCACCTGGAGGAGCACAAACCCTTTACAGAGAACAGTGGAAGCCTCATACCTTCATCAAAAATCAGGACCAAGGTGCTTGGGGTCTTTGGGTTCAACCATTAAAATTATCCGCAGTTTCACCATCACCTACAGCATACTGCATTTTAGGACAGAAGTCCCACTGACTCATCTATATTAACAAGTTTCTTAATGAGCTGAAGAGCTTAAAAGTTTTGCTGGGGGTCTGTGACAGACCAGGGAGAACCTAAACCTCAGAAGCTCTGACCCAGCTGCACCCAGCTCTGACCCCAGTGAAATGTGCCCTTTCACTGTGCTATCATCCAAGTCATAAAGCTGTCACATCCTCTCCATGCATTGTGTCTTAGAACAGCAGCACAGTTCTATTCAGACCAAAATGGGTCAAAACACATCTAAAGGTGATCCACAAGTGAAGGAAGAGCTGGATGGTATGAGGAAGAACGTGTTCCCTCATTAACAGGAAAAAGGAAATTCTCTCTTGAGAATTAGTCTTGAAAGAGGTATGTTAGGAAAAGTAAAGGTGAGGACTGTTAGAATGTAAAATATTAGGTAAAACAGAACACAGAGCTTTGGGATTTTTTCCTTATTTTGACAAAGCAGTAGTATCGTAGAATCCTGTGGCTCCTGTGTGTTGCCTGTAAGTAAGTTGTAAGTTGTAGTAAGTTGCCTGGCTGTCCTGGCTGCCCTCGTCTGAAGCTTAATGCTGTTGATCTAGCTGGGCACATCACAGCTGTGCCAACATTACCAAAATCAGTGAGATAAAGTTCATCTATCAGCAGAGTGATTGCCAAGCCAGCACCCTAAAAAGTAATTCATAAAGCAATATCAGCTTTGACCCACCCTCTCTTGCCTCCTTTCCCCATCAGTGAACCTGTCTGTCAATCTGCAGCTTCAAGGTGTCAGAAATATGCTTCTGCGTGCTGAAGTAACCAATTAAGTTTTATTGCTTTATTGATGCCAGAGATATAAAATGACTATGTAGAGCATCTGTCATAAAATGCTTGCTTAAGAATCTGTTGTTGGAGACATCAGTACTGCAGTAGAAAGATGAAAGGAAGATTTAAAACGCGTGATGTGGATATGTGTTAGAAGCTAATTACATGCAGTGGGAACAGATACAAGGATGGCTTGCCATCAGCTGTGGATCGCATCTAAGATGTGGTTATCAGTGCTAAAATGTTTTCATAAAACAATCTTATGTGCTGTCGAGCTAGTCATTTTTCTATCATGAATTGTTCCTTCCAGTGATTTTTTTTAAGAAGAAAACTCAGTACTGGTTTTTCTCTCATACTGTATAGGGCGGAGTTCTTTTATGGGGAATTCACAAGTACACACAAAACATTAAATGCTGGTCCTGAACAGGGAAGTCTATTATCAGGAGCTGTCTCTTATAGCAATGGTATTAATTTATAGAAATATAAAACATAAATTCAGCATGAAGAATCTATGACCATATAAATCTATCATGCATCAGTTCAAATAAAAGCTGTTGAAAAGAAGTGGACTGCTGGTATATTCATGTAACTGCCTGTGACAGAGAAAGTTTACAATAGAAAAAAAGAAATGCTAGCAATAAAAATGGAAAGGTGTCTTTCTTCTACCATATCCTTTTATCCTTGATATATGTCCTGCTTCTGCATTTTTCATATGAAAGCTTAAGAGAGTATTGAAATTCTTTTAAAGAGAAAGGAAAAGGAGAAGCAGTGCCTATTGCCTATCAGATATAGTCACAGAAGCAGTTGACTCAGACATACAGATTAGGGAATCTTTTATGCTTTGGCAGCATTGGCCCCTGCTTTGTTCTCTGTAGTTCGCAGTAGTATTGTCTTCTTAATTTGTTATTTTATAAATATTTTGAGCACTGAAACCTTTAGAAAGACCCAGAAAAAAAATTTAAAGAACCAAACAGCATCACTATCATCAGTTTTAAAATGGCAAACTCAGATTCCTAGTAGGTTCCTTTGAAAAGGGAAATTGTGTATGAGGATCATGTGCATAGGGACATGTTATCAATTCTGAACGATTTTCAAGATGTAGTCTTGTCTGCTGCTAACACATTATACTGTGCTGCAAATCGCATGTACCCTTAAGAAAGGTCAAAAGAAAGAGATTTTAAATACCATGGGATTCTTCCTCTTTTTATACAAAAGGCCATGCTTTATTGAAGAGGTTAGGAAATCTGGTATTGTAAAATCCACAGTGGAGATCAATTTTGAGGCGCCGAAATAGGAGGCTGTGTCATTTACTACATATGTAAACATTAAAGAATTGAAAACCTGTTCTAACTTAACATTAAAACACATTTTTCAGAGATCTGGGCATGTATCTGACAAATTCACCATCTTATTCAGGAAAACAAGGAGGCAAGTATTAACCTCCCATACCAAACCTGCCCAGGGAAATATTCATCGATTGTTTTCATTCTGTATTCCTTATTCATTTTCCACCCTAATTTCCTTTCTGCCTTCTCTTCCTTTTTCTGGCTGTATAAATAGTTATATTTTCAGTGTCAGGAAGGATGTTTTGTGGCAAGAGGAGGAAAGACTCTTTTTAAAAAAAAATTTTTGCTGCTGTTAGTTTCATTCATATATCAAGAGAGAAATAGTTTAAAAAATAATGTGCAAATATTGAAATTCAAAAGAAAGAAAATTTCAATCTTTTTGACCTGACTTGATCAACTTTCATTGCAGACCCACCCAAGAATTCAACATTTCCGTCAGTCAAGCTCATGACTAAAAGATTAATGAAGAAATATTTGTTTTGCTATTTAACCATGTCCTGAAATCACTGTAAGATTAATAATTTCTTTGTGTTTATTTATTGGTCCTGACACAAATCCCATCTCTTATTGACGCAATGAGCTTTGTGACCATTACACATCTTCCAGAGTGAGAAGGAGGAAACCGAAGAACTGCTTCTTTCCAGAGTGTGTTTCCTGCCTTGACATTTCAAGAGTCAAATGCAGATGATAAACATCTGAAAGTGGTTTAACCCCATCCTGTTAAACAAGATCTGGTAAATCAAGATGTACCAGGACCAGTCTTTGTAGCAGCAACAGGAAAAAATAACTGGTTAGGGAAAGTACACAGAAATGCTGCAATTTCTCTGCCACTGTCCCCCACTCCCCTCTGTCCAACACCACATCAGTCATCATTACTGGTGAGGTCTGTATGTACTCTCTCTGTAGTTACACTGACTCGCAGAGGAAAACCCAATTATATATGAACCTGTGCATGAAAAATTGCCCCTGTTGAAATATCCAATTGTCTCAAAAGTTTTTAAATAATTTGCAATTCTTTGTTTATGAATAGAAGCAGCTATAGTACTATTTTTGTATTTCAGATATTTTTTAAATGAAAATGATCCATACAAATGGACAATCTTCGTTCATTAGTGCTTTACACTCTCTAAGTCATAAAATTAAAGTCACAGCAGAGCGATAGAGTGTACATTATGAATATTCCACGTACAAGATTTCTGGTCCTGAGATAGCTTCCATACAGGACAAAAGATGGATCTATGTCATCATTAGAGTGTTTTAAGTTGCATACAGGCAGGCTGAATTCCTGGGTCTATCAAAGGAGATGCTGGAAAGATGAGTTAATCCATGCTGTTCCATAGCTCCTTGTCTCAAAGACATCAAAAATTATTTTTTCTCCCAAAGAGGTAGAGGAAGTACAAATCTATTAATGGTTGTGTAAGCTTGGATATTACAGTGCTGAGGACCACAGCAAGAAAGCACTGAATCTTTATATTTTCTTCCAATTTTTTAATGTTCCTTAGTCCCCACCCTCTGGGAATTCCTACAACTATTCCTTCATCTCATCTTACCCCTTTTTTTGTAGGGCATATGCTTGTTCACCACCATGGAATGCAGCAGTGGCTAGGGTTGGGCTGTAAAACTATGAAACCTGGAGCGTAATCACATGGTTTTAATGTGGATCAACCACCTCCTAAACCCTTCCTGTAATGACAATCTATCTTAAGATCTGCATCAGTGAAAAAAATCAATTAAATTACCACCACTTAATGAACTATTGCTTGTTGGCCAGTCAGGGTACCTGACTATGTTACCACAATTGAAAAAAATAGGCCATAAAGCGGATGAAGTAGATGCATTTCATATCTGAGTGAAGCACATATTTAGATAGCAATGAAAACTATTGATTTATTTTGTTTGCATTCAGTCTTCTCCTGTGGTCAAACAACAAGTCACAAACTACAATTGATAAGAAAATCCTTTCTTTGGCACTTCCCTACAGCAGACAAGACCTAACCTTCTCCCACTGCTCTTCCCATCCCTGAACTACATGTCTGGCTTTGGACTTAGTAGGAATTCTTGACAGAATGTTTAAGACAAGGAATTGAATCACTGTATGAATAAGGGTAGTAAAGTGTTAATGCAGTTCAGGTTAAGCTACACAGTGTATTTCTCAGATCATTAAGGATAATCCAGTGTTTGTACTGGTGCAAGGGTTAGCATTCAGTTTGAAATCTTCTGGGTTTTTAACTTTACAGTTTCTAGTACACCCAAGTTTTCAAGCACTAAGAAATTTGCAATCATGCAGTTGCTTGTAGCTCACATTGCAGTGTCAGCACTGAGTGTCTTGCACAGCTTTACACAGGAAATGGCCATAAATGATCTGGACCAAATTTCCCCTTTTCCCTCAAGAGGACTTCCAGGGTCAGAGTTGAGGTCATTAACAGGATGGTGTGGGGAAACTCACACTGAAGCTATCTCTCGTGTTTGCAGCTCATGGATAAACAACGGACCTCATTCTAAAATATTTCAGTCCATTAATCTTCAAAAATACAAATATTTATAATGCAGTAAGAATGCATTAGCCCTGTACACAGTGTCTGCCTGATTTGCTTCCCTTTGTGCAGTTCATTAGCTGTTTTAATACAAGCTTCAGTTCTAAGGTGTGTTGTGCTCATTCTTCATCCATCTGTCCATGCACGGACGATCTGGGAATGTAGGAGTCATCTTCCTGCTTGTGGATTTTGTTATGGTGTTCAGGAGAACTTAATCTTTCCAGCTCTACCCTCTCCCTCCAAGGCTGACAAGGCCATGAGAAAGAAGGGACTTTCTCCAATTGCTTTGAAAATATTGGGAGCAGCTTCACAAAGCACAAAAAAAAGCAATCCCATAAAAGCAGTTTTTATACTTTGATCCCAAATTGTGCCAAGCACTCTTTAAAAAAAAAAAAAAAAGGTGCAGGTCCAGAAGAATAGTATTTTCAGAATAAGCTTTCTTCTTTGGTTATTTTAATTTGAACAATGAATGTTTCATTCTGCTCCATCAATGCAAACGGGTGTCAGTACAGCAATGTGCTTCCCCCCCTTGTAACTGAGATCCATATTTTGTGTCCTGCACTTACCTTTCAAAAACAGGTTCAGCACTTAGACCTGCAAAGCATGATTTTTCATAATACAGTGCAGTAATAACAATACAGTTTCTCTTGTAGAGCTACTAAAGCTGACATAATATCATATCTAATGGGCCACTGTCAACAATGAATGGTCCATGAAAGAGCACATCCAGTGCTGTCACTTTCTAGGCAATTAGTTTCACCATTTAAATTATTACACTTCCAGTAATATTATGGCAGTGACATATGCACATCAAGAAAAAACTGTATCCCGGCAATTCTTCACCCATGTTAATTGCTTGCAGACCTGTGGAAAAGGCAATAGAATGGAAAAAAAAGAGAGGGGAAGAAGGTAAAACAGCCCTGTCACGTTGCAAGTCCCTGATGGAAATGTCTTATCAATATTTGTTGTGCCTTATATGTTGTCAATTTATAGATATATAGATGTTGCTTGCATTGTTTTTACAAACATTTGCTAAGTTAGATTCCCAGTTTCATAACATGAGCTAATGGATCAAAATCATTGAGTACATCCTTTTTTCTTTCATATTTCAAACATAGAAAAATAGTTCTGCTTAGTTGCTCAACTTGCTAACAGAAACAAGTGTCTCTTCTATACAGAGCTAAGCTTTGCACTTTGCTATGCCCAGGCAGCTCAGCAGGACCATACAGCTCATGCTTTAGTGCAGGATTTTTCCAATAAACAGCTGGATTTTTGCCCCAGCCACTTCTGTGAACTGGGCAGAGTGGGAGTGTACTCTGGCACCATCTAGCAAAAACACAATGCAACTCAGTCTTCTTCTCCGAGTGCAGACTAAAATGGGGACATGAAATAACTAAACTGGAAGAGAATTCAAAATATTGGCACTGTGTCTCTTTTATGACACAGGTGAAAAAATGCTTTAAGGATCATTTGTAAATATATATCCCTTTGTCAAATGGGATTTGTGCTGTCATAACAGAAGCTAATTTCTTATATTTCAAGGCAAATGGGATAGAATGTGTAATCTATAGTGATGATTGATGCCCCTGCAGAAGTGGATTAAAAAGCAAAGTAATTTCTTAAGTGTAGGCTTCTGCTTTAACCTTACTTGAAATTGCCAGCTGAGGCAAAAATCTAGTGTATCCTGAGAACCACAGTATTTTTAACAGTGATTTATTTGCTGGCATAGAGAAGCCACTTCATCCTGGTTTTCAGTATCTCCATATGTACAATGGAAAAAATCAATTTATTTTACAGGATTGTCACGAAAATAAATGATTGCACACCTACTGATTGTTTTGAAAGCATGACCAAAGTTGAAGCAACTATTTTCCCTCCTATCCTATCCTATTTTTCCTCCCATCCTATGATGAGGCAGTTTTCAGACAGAAGCTTAAACTTTTAAAGAGAAATAAAGACCCAAAGCCTGGAGATAAGAAAAGAAAACATGTTACTATATTAATGAGAGCAGCTCTGCTGTTCTTTCTTTACCTTGGGTAAGAAGGTGAGCTCCTCAGATGGTATAAATTACACTACTTCCAGCTGCCTTCAAATGATGTCCCTTCACACTGACTGAAAGCCTGGCCTGTGCTCTCTAGCACCTCTGACCTTGGAAAACCCTTTGCTTGAAGAAGTTTTATGGAAACCTTGCCTTCAAAACATTTATTTTTTTAAAAACAGAGGCATTCAAAGAAGGTTTTTCATCAAATGACAAAAAATTGCTGACTTTTCTAAATAGCATTTACAGAAGTTAAACAGAGAATCACAGAACCACAGAATAAACTGAGTTGGAAGGGATGTACAAGGATGGAATCCAACTCCTGGCCATGCACAGGGCACCCCAGGAGTCACACCATGTGCCTGAGAGCACTGTCCAAATGCTTCTTGAACTCTATCAGGTTTGGTGCTGTGACCACTGTCCTGGGGAGCCTGATCCAGCACCCAGCCACCTTCTGGGTGAAGAACCTTTTTTTAATATCCAACCTAAATCTCCCCTGGCACTTCAGGCCATAACACAATTAGCCTGACTTTAT
Source organism: Acanthornis magna (assembly GCA_036785705.1). Taxonomy (NCBI): domain Eukaryota; kingdom Metazoa; phylum Chordata; class Aves; order Passeriformes; family Acanthizidae; genus Acanthornis; species Acanthornis magna. Next base: position 3,390,322 of record JAWUZG010000060.1, on the reverse strand, counting down.
AAATCCTGTTGTCTAGGTTCGTTTTAATTTTCTTCTCATCAAATGACTTGTTCTATAATTACTTTCTTTTTTATCATCTCACCAGTGCAATCTTGCTTGCAGTTTCTCATAGATGTTTGGGATGATTTTTAAGATTTTCATTAGTAATCTGGTAATTTTTCCAGCCATTTTTAAGTGTCTGTAAACTTGGGGAGATCAGGGGAAAATTATAAGCAAGTGGTTTGAATTGAAAAAAGTTACAACTGTTATTTCAGACATAATTCAGTAAATAATATACCTCAGTATTTGTAAACACAAAGTTTATTTTTCAAGTGGACTTTTTCTTGCTTTTCTCCATTTACCTGAAAGAAGGAATTTCTTTAAATCTTTGTTTACACCTTTTACTATCCTCTCTTTTTCCTCAGCAATTCTGGTTTCTTTTCATCATATCTTCTATAAAAAGCTAACTTTTGGAACACCTTCTCTGAAACTTGAATGCACTTAAATTCCCTCGAATACTTTACTAATTAATTCATACACCATTATATAAAATCCATGAAACACTAACAGAATATATCACATTTCTGATTTTCCCACCTCTCCAAAGACACACAGGCAGTTTCCAGGTCTGAGGGATATTCTCTTCCTGGCTTCTCTTAGTCCCTGTAGTATCGAGGCTAAGTGTTTCCATCTGCAGGGTGTAACCTCAAAACGTAGAGCTCTCAGCTGTTTTCTGGGCCAACACATAACTTGACAGAGATATACCCAACACACCAGGTTGTCAGTGAAGAACACACATCCATGCTTTGCCTCCCATGGCAAACACAGCCACGGCAGCATCTGGCACACTCAGCAGGGCGCATTTCAGCACCAGGTTCTTCCCGGGGGTGGAATGTCCCCACTGCCTCCCCAGGGACCCTGAGCACAAGCACAGCTTGTGGAATTCTCATTTCAAGTCACACTGCTGCACCTAGGGAGCCATGTGGGCACCACAGAACACGACCACACTAATAAAGCACAGCAGAAGGGCACCAGCATAACCCACAGGATTGGTCTGTGTTCCTGCCACCATTGCATGCACTGATGGGAGGACTTGACCTAGAACCTCGTGGAGATCCACAGTGTCAGTCTGTGTCAGGAACACGGTTTTAATCAAATGTATTTTTAAGAGCAATGTTTGGAAACATTTTTACATCTGGTTGCATATGTTATTTAGCCACCTGCATTGGCTATTCCATACATAAAGACAAATTTCTGTTGGCTTCTTGACATGACTTTAAAATATGTTTGTGAACACAGCTATGTGGGAAATGACTTGAAACTGGGCCTTCTTCCATTCTGCTGGAACAATCCCTATGGCTTCGGGGTAAACCAAATGGAAGGCATTTTATTTAGGATCTGGCAAGTGTCCACACTCCAATTTTTCACGAAGTCGTGATACACTTATGCCAAAAAAGTTGACATATATGAAACCTTTGTGCACCAAAATGCCATACTGACAATAAAGCAAATGGACTATGGTTTAGGCCTAGGCTTTTTGTACCATGCCAAATTTCCCTGTAGGATGAACACCAGAGAAATTATCTCTGGAAAACCAGACTGATTATTGCTTGTTTCTTTAATAAGCTGTCAATGTCTCTGTTTAAAAGATCCACAAATGCAAATACTGGTCTTCATATATTTAGATTTTTCTCTATCACCTTAAAACTATCCTATCTCACTGCAGCTGTGTCCTTTCCAAGCTGTCAGATTCGCATATTAACTGATATTTCATCAATTTGGCCTGAGCTGCATTTGTAACTGAGTCCCAAGGGGAAAAGCTAATGCATTAAACAGAACATTAGCCTCCTGGAAGTCGTATTTCCTTCAGAAGCAAAGAAGCCTTCCTCAGCTGAGCTGTACAAACCAGAAGCACCAAGATGGCGTGGAAACTCATATTGTACCTCGTGAATTTTTCATGAGGGTTTCTGCCCATGCATCTCTAACATCCAGCTGTACATCATTGATCTTTACTTATCCTCATCCTCGTAGTAAAGATGGGAAAGGTAAAAATGACCTGAACCTCCACATTTTTGGGTGTATCTGATACATGACGTAAACAAAGATGTTTCTTTTCAGTTTAAACAGAACTGAGGATATAAGAGGGTATTTAGAGCTGGGAATCAGGTTGGATGGATGCTAGCTTGCTAGTCCATAGCCCAATGTCTACAGAATCATGCAGTGCCGGAGGTAGTTAGTTTGTAGCTGTACAGATGGTCATGGATGATAAGATTTGCCTCAGGCAGGAGAGCTGTTCTTGCTTATTCTACTGAAATGCAGCCTCAGATATTTGTAGCTAAATTGCTTTGATTTTTTTTTTATTGTAAACTCCTCAAGTTAAAAGGGTAAAGCGCAATTTATGAACAAGATATCAGAAGGCAAAGCTTAAAATGCAAGCATCCCTTAACCTAGCTTAAGTACAAATTTCAGAAACAATTTCATTTAAAATATATTTAACTTGCAAGCTTACCAATCGCATCATTTCCCATACAGTTCAAATCAAGACTCGGCAGAACTTTCTCATTAATGCATCAAATAATGCAGATGTCCTTTTCTTGCCCCCTTTGAAGTGACATATGCTTCAATTTATTTTTAATCTTCTTAGTGATGTTGTAAGTAAAGCTGCCCTGTGTGACATATGAAGTTACTATTTTCTTCATTGCTATGAATCTGGAGAACTCAGGCAGTAGTGGCTAAATGCAGATTGAATCAGGCTGTTTAACCTAAACACCGAGGAATGAAAGCCAGCATTTAATTGTGAGGACATACACAAAGGCAAATGCAATGAATTTGCCCCTTGCACTAAGACAGAGAGTACACTAAACACTTAAAACCCCACATCTGCACTTCTCTTTTACAAGGCACATTTCCACTGCTAGATGAAGGCTTTTGGCTGTGGCTGTGTGGAACAACAGTGGCATCCAGTGGTTACTTGGCTAACCACAGCTGCTCTTCCCTGCAGGCTGCCCAAAGTCTGCAACCCAAGCCTGCTGCATTGCTTGAGAGGTAACAGCATGAAAATGAGCTGGCATGAGCAGTTTGCCCTCTACATCACAGCTTTAAGGAATATTTGTGCTGCTCTGTGCAGCCTCAGTGCCCATTAGGGCTGGGTTTCATGAGGAGTCTGCTCTTGGGGACAATGCAGAACAAGCAACTGCTGTGGCCAAGGCCATTTCCATTGGAAATTTTTGGAATCTGACTTTGGGAATAGCTTTAAGAAGACCAGCCAGCCAAAAGAGGGCCAGACAAGGAGACATTTGGCCACCCTCCCCAGGCCTCTGGCATTCACAGCCCAGGAGCTCCTGAACCAGAGGCAGCACCTCTATGCCCTGAGCCTGTCATGAAGTTTGCCCGGTTGATCAGTAAATGTTTGACCCTTCCGTGTGTAAGGTTGTGTGTACTTTTGAGGGGAAACAAATTTTCTTGCCTGCTTTGAATCCACTACCAGTGAGCTTCTCGTTCTTACACTGGAAGAGGAAATGAATAATCTATTCTGATCCACTTTTTCCAGGCCACCAGGATGCCAGATCTTCCCTCGCCCCCCTTTCCAGTTGCCAGATCTGTATTTCATCACAACAGCCACTCCACATCTTTGAGCTTCTTTGACCTTCCCTGTGCAACTACCAGCTCTGTAATTTCCTTTTTCAGACAGAGAGACATGACTGAAGATAATATCCGAGTAAAGATGGCATTTTTGGCAAAGGTGAAACTTTCACTCTCAATAAAAGAAAGTCAAAATTACTAATACAGTTTTCTTTCATTTAAATTACATAAATATCTTCAGTAGTAATAAAACAAATTGATTTGGCTTTATTGTTTTCATGCATTTTCCTCTGACCTAAGGATTAAATATTAATATTATCCTCTATATAACATATCTACAGTGTTTAATATTTTATACTGTGATTTGCCATGGTCTAAATGAAATCCTCTAATATTACTGAACTGAAACTTTCTGACATTCTCCAAATAAAATGCAATAAGTGCTCTGATGTTTCCAAACTCAGGGAAATAATTAAAAAGAAAAGATTCAGTCTGTCACAAAATTCAAAATTTCCATTTTAGGTTGGCATGAGATGTTTTAAAAGAAAATATCATGGGAAAACAGTTCTATCTTCTCAAGTTTAGCTGCATGAGTTTTCCAGATGGGAAATGATGTGGCTTCTCATGGGAATATAATGCTTTCTGTATATTTTGTTAAAGAAGTGCACATGATCACTTTGGAAAAGATATATTAAACTTCAGATTTATACTTTGTTTGCAAGAAAAAGATGTTGTCAGGGAAAAATAAAACTTAAAGTACATCTTAGAAGAAGCCATATTTATGGCCTTTTTTTTTTTTTTTTTTTTTGTGAGGTACTATTCCTTTCCAAGGCTTAATTTTCCTTTCTCTTGAACAATATCTTTAAAAGACATTGAACAGTCTCAGAGTCCAAGGCCCCTCACTCTCATTTTTTCCATGCAGACTCATTATTTTACTGCAGGAGAGCACTGGAGATAAGGAATTTTATAAAAGAGCATAAGTGATTTAGGCACAATTAGATATGTGCTCTTAAACCTGCTAGGGGCATTAAAAGTCTCCCTAGACAGGTTATGACCATTTATTTCCTCATTTATATGGCCTGCCAGGGCTACTTCTTTAAATTAGCTTGAAGCAGGCCAGATAAACCCAGAAGGAAGCCAGTTGTCTTTTCTTTTGGCATATAGATAGCCATTGCTCTGCTTTCAAGGCTAACAAAAAACAAGATCAGGGTAGAGATAAAGAGGACAAAGACTAAACCATCTTTTTCCTTAAGAGCTCACCATGCAAGCAGTAAAATGTCAAGATGAATTGGATGAAATAGTAAACTCCAATAGGAACAATACATCTTTTGAAAAGAAAGGCTGCCAGATAGCCTGAAAATGTTCCTTGGCTAGATTACCTCTTCCCCAGCAAAGCTCATGAAATCATCATGCTAAGCAATCACAAATAACATGATGGAGGAATTATGAAGGTTTAAGCAATAATACTTGAACTTGGCAAAAAAGCAAGATAAAAGCTCTGTGTTCATTAGTGTTATTAGGCTTCAGTTTGTGCTGAAAACCTGTGATATTTTAAGGAGCCTGGGACAATAACTCAGCTTCAAGAGTAGTTTCAGAAAGGGCCTACAATGAAAGAAGAGTAAAGCAAGCATGGTAACATCTCTGCCAGTCTGAATGGAGCTGGGTGCTGGGGATAGGAGGAGGCCAGAGGAGGTATTATACTGCCTCTCAAAAGATTGGACTGCAAGAAAGTTTTGGGCTGCGTGTGTTGAGAATCTGGAGGAAGACGGCAGGTTTTATATGAGGGCAATCTTCAGAAAGTGTAAGCAGAATATGATCACTGGCCTCTGCCTATAGCAGGAAGAGAAAGCTGTATCTTCCTGGGGGGAGAATAGAGTGACATCTACAGATGCAGATGCAGCCCATATGTCTTTTTATTCTGATTTTAATGAAACTATATAACAGTGATGCCTTTTTTTATTTAACATACTGGTTTGTTTGGGTTCTTTGTTGTTGTTGTTACTGGGCTTGGGTTTTCTTCCTTTACGTTTTTGGCAGGGCTTGCGTAGGTGTGTATAGCTGCAGCTGTCACATGGCAAAGTACATATACACACATATGTTCTGGTTTCATCTGAAGTAAGTTTTTTATCCTCCAAGGAGAAAGAAGTAGAAGAAGGACAGTAAAGTCTTTAGCTATCTGAAGAGTAGCGTACAGAAAATTCCTACTACAAGATGGGGAGAGAAAAAGTAAGTTCATTCACAGCAACTGAGAGGCTGAAACAGACAAAGAGCAGCCTGAGCTGCAAAAAATCTTGACAAAATACTGGCAGTATACAAATAATACAAATATGGGCACATAGAGGGTTAAACCCAACATCTGAGGCAATGTAATGATTTTAATATCCTGTTTCCAACGCAAAGTTCTTGTAACCATGACTCTCTGCAGTTGCTGGAAGCCAGTCCTTCACAACCAAACCATGCCTTGCCCAGGCTGCAGGCCGGTGGGTGGAGGTCCCCTAATTCTCTTGGGCTTACAAAACATGAGGAGACACCTCCACTGACTTTGAAGAGTAGCAGATGTACCCTCTCCTCGTCTCTCTGCACTGCTCAGGACAGTTCAATAAGACCGTGCTTCAGAGAACAGCAGAGAAGCAGTAGAGGGATAGCACTTCATCCCCATCCTGCAGCAAGTGAAATACTCCAGACCCTCACAATTGCAGCTGTAATTCCATTGAGGTTTTCTCGTGACATTAGCCAACTCCTCAAGTTTTCTCTTGATGGAATTAGAGACCTACTATGGTCTGTGGTATAGACATCGATGCTGATGTCATTAACATCAGCACTGGCTCTGCCTGAAAAGGCTGAAGCACTGAAAAGCAGCTTCTGAAAGTAAGAGCCATTTGAAATATTGTTTTAATGGGAAGACAGAGAGCTCATGTAGCATAGCTCAATGTAGCTTTCAAGATAGCAATAGCTAAAAGATATAAAAATATACAGAGAAATCGAATGTGCTGTTTACATTATATGCTTTAGCATGGTACCTCCTTGCTTTTCACCTTGCTTGCACAAATATTGACTAAAATAGCCTCACTGAGGGCAGTGGGATCACACTGCATAAACTCATCTGACGTGAAATCATGATCAAGCTTTAAACACGCATATATTACTAACTCTAGGACTGCACCAGACAATGGTGCAAATCCTCATTACCTAAGGGGCAGTTTTGTGCCTGGAGCTCTGTTTGCACAGGGCTTCACCTTCTATAGAAGGCTGCCTAACTGGTTTCTGCACTTTGTCATCTAAGTGGCCTAAAAATATGCTGACAATAAAAGGCTTTTTTGACAGCTGTGTAGAGGCCTCTAGTGGGGAGATAAACAGAGTGGAGGTTATTCATCCTTGCCCCTCCCCTACCAGCCTGACTCTCCACCCAAGTTAGCAGAGCCAAAAATGTGTCCACCGCAGAAGCTTTCTCTTATTTTTGAAAGTTAATCTCCTCCAGAACTGGATTACCACTGGCTAATCCCTTTAACCACAGGCACATAATGCTGGAAATGGATAACTTGCTTAGAAACCTGCTCAGAGCACACACGTTTGAGGCACATCCACGGCCTTTTGGCTGGTCGGCATCACGGCTGTGAGAGCAGACCCTGCCCGCTGCTCTGTGCTGGCTCCTGCCCTCCTGAAGAGCCTGTCATACCCTTCCTCTGTACATCACCAAGGGGCTTTTACTGAGCTGCTGTGCACTACCCTCCACATTATGCCAGAGCTATGCTATTCCACCTCCTGCCTCCTCGGAATGTGTTTTATATTTTAGTTGGGGAGCTGTAGTAAAGGTTTTGAATTAGTGGTTTCTGCTTATTACACAAGCCTGCTGCCCTATTAAACAGATAGATGTTGTGCTTCTCATCCTGCTAGAGTCTCCTGCAGCAGTTTGTGTACTGAATCCCACACTACACTGCTTTTTATTTACATTTCAAAACACCTGTCTAGAGCTGTGCATGCAGCACGAAAATTAAAACTACATCCTAGTGCTGAAAATATGCTAAATATTTCTGCCTGGTTGATACTGCACTGGAATGTGGCAGAGGGAAGATGGAAGAAAAAGCATTATTATTTCATTCAGAAAACATACAAAGAACCAAAGCTTTTTTTTGATCAGTGTTGTGAAACTCAAAGGTGAGTTATGGTACAGGAGTGATAACACATCTTGGTTGATGAGTCAGCACTGAGCCAGGAGTCAGTGACATTGTTTTTCACTCTGAGCATTGCTGGTATTTGTTCCACAATCAAACGGTATCTGGGGTATTGATTAAGAATAGATATAAATACTTGTTGTAGTCTAATCATGTAACTGGAAGGCAGCTCCTAAACATATAATTATTTATACAAGAATTCATCTATGCTCTGTGCTGAATTATCATATAAAAAAGAATATTATTAATATTATGTAATGACACAGCAGGGAAGATAATGATGGTAGAGTTTATTCTGAGTCTCACATTAAAGAATAATCCAGTGCTACACTGTAATTGAGGGTGTGAAGCTAGAACAGTCAAACACAGTCTTACTCACCTGATAACCTTCAGTGTTCGTACCTTCTTGATGTAAGATGGAAGGAGCATTTTACTCTTTCAGTACAAGCAAACTTCAAATTTACAGATACATACAGAATGGTCATTGCATTTGCCTGCAGGCTGCCTGCAGTACCAACTTCTAATCAGACAATGTATTTTCACTATGTATAATGTTTAGAATTCATTCTGAGTTACCTATGATTAGAAAGTTTAAATCTGGTTCAAAGAGAAACTGTCATAAAATGAAATAAGGCCCTGTCTAAAAAAATCACTGATAATGGAGATCAAAGGCATTACTTCTTTTTGTCATTTCAATATTGACCAGCACTGACATAATCAAATAAGAAGAGTTGTTAGCTTCACAGATTCCTGCTACACTGGGAACAGAAACGAGAGTATGCCAGTAACTGCATGTGCATCACTTCTGTCTCCTAGGCATGTCAGGGAAGCAATTTATCACTGTAGTGCACCCAACGTGTTCCCATATATCAGACAGTCCCTTCATCATATGTTTGTGACTCCATTTCAACAGCAGGTACGAAATGTCACACTTGTATTTACTGCTTCTGGGTTCTGCTGATGCAGCTCCTCCAAAACCTTTGTACTACAAAAGCCAATCTTTCACCAGAGAAGATATGAAAAAACTGCACAAAGGCTGTGCCAAGGTAGGTGTCTGCATTGGATTGGCTGCTGTTGGCAGAAATCCAAGGTCTAGGTAAACTGTTTTGGAAGTGGTTCAGATGCTCAGGCAAAGTCTAGACTACAACCAGCAGACAAACTTCGCCTGCTGTCACGAGATTTCCCAGGAGACAGCTAGCAAGTGAGGAAGTCTATCAGCCTCTGGAGGCTCAGACATGTTGATGTTGCCTTTTCTCATACCTCAGCTGGAGCAGGCTGAGGATGGTTTTTGTCTTTGGAAGGGCAACTACCTGTAACACTGAGCTTGTTTCAGTCCTGTCAAACTGAAAAGTGTTTTCCATATGCCGAGGGGTTTTTGTTTTATTTATGATTCTGTGATGACTTACTGTAACTAAAGAGTGTAATATAGGCAGTAATATCACTGGAGTGGAAAGTAGAAATTATCTTAATTTGTTAAGATATTTAAGACTTCAAATGTTGTTAATTTCTGAAAATAACTCTTAAATGTGACAACCGAATCTACACAAGACATTTACTTCCAGTCTGTGTAATGGGGTCGGCTCTCAATCCTGCAGTGACCAAGAGGTGCTCAGATATTTCTGATGGCAGAGACTGCATATATGTTTCAACTAATCATGTACAGGAAAATTTTGCAGCTTTTAATTCTAGTCCCCCTCCATTTCCTTTCATTAATTGAAAGACCTGATGGTGATGTGAGATTTATAAATCTGTATTTTAAATAAGGTAATTTACATTACTTGGAATAATCCAAAGCACATTCTTAATTTGACGAGCAGATGCTTTGTGTCCCAAAATCCTGAATTTAGATATTTTTCATGTACCTCTTGGGAAAACAGTGACTGCTACCGCAGAATAGGTTACAGGTCTGAGCTACATCTGCATGCTGATCTGCTGTTAAATTCTTAGCACAGTCCTGAGATTGTTTAGCCAGCTAATACAAAATAATGTTTTTCCAGGAGGAGAACAGATGACTCAAGAAGCTGTCAAGACCCTCCTCTGGCTGTTACCAGACACTGTTTGCCACTCCAAAAAAAAGTATTTGATATTTTCAACCTTTAACTCTAGGGCTTTGCAAAGGTCCCTAAACCATAACTGTTTGAATTGTACAAGCTATAGGCAGATCTTTCACCCACTGCAGCACCCAGATGAAGTCTCTGCCTCAAGTTCTCCAACAGCTGTGCCCATTCTCTGCAAGCTGGGCTGGATCAGCTTGGAATTCATGAATCTTACTATGCAAAGCTGGTCCCAGAAAAATGCTGTTGAATCTCCTGCTTATCAAAGCACAAACAGTTTTCCTAAATTGAATAAAGATTTTAGTGTTGCATTATCCTGTAAGGACTATTAAAATGTTGCTAATTTATGCATTAAACCCAAGCATTGTGGCATCTTGTGCTTACCTTCAATAGACAAGACAAAATGAAGCAAAAGTTTCATTGAAAGCATTTAGAACAAGGAGGTCATAATTTTAAATTCATGAATTGCAAATAAACAGATCTGTAATAGGTGACAAACCTGAACATAAGTGCCAAACAGTTTTTATGTCCATTATATTCTCACCTTAGCAAATCAAAATTGTTTAAAATTATTTTGGTGGCAAAATAAAACTAGTTCACAGTAGAAGGGAAGATACTAGTGCTTAAAAAACAGTATTTGTTTCACAGTAGTAAGTGAAATTTGTCCGATTCACTCATTTTGGCCATCAGGGATTTTTTGTGATGGAGCAGTGGAAAACGTACAGTTGGGAAAAGACTTTTTTTTGTTGTTTGTTTGGTTTTTTGGTTTTGTTGTTGTTGTTGTTTTGGGGTTTTGGGAGGTTTTTTTGTTTGGTTGGTTTGTTTTTGTTTTGTTTTTTGGGGAGGGCTGGTGGTTTTTTTTGTTTGGTTGGTTGGTTTGGTTTTTGGTTTTTTTAAATGTAAATCTTCTACACTGAACAGCTGATATAATGCAGATGAGAATGCATTGAGGGAGTATGCTGGTGAGGCACCTGGATGAAGTCAGCCTGGCCAAGATTTTATTAAACTGAGATAAGTAAAAGGTTATACAAATAAGTGCAATAGCAGAACGATGACAAGGTGCACTTTTTCCATCCAGAATACACACACACCAGAGAGTACCAGTGTCTGTGTGATTAGTTGTGTACTGACACATCTAATGTGGGTTTCAATGAATTTGTATCAAAAGGACAGGCTACTCCAGCAATTTGTTTCTCCAAATATGTAAACTTCCTTGGGGCTAAATTGTGGTGCAAATTCCAGAGCCATGCAAGGAGACAATAGAACTCAGACACTCCATAAAAAAATTATACTGTGAGTGACTCAGCTCGCCTTGTAGCCTGCTGCTGGCATTGGAACATTATCCAGCCCTTTGCATGGGTTTCACAGAAAAGCCACAGTTTGGCCTTGAAAGAATAAATCTTCATCCTTATATTATGCCTGAATTGTCAGCATTAACATACCAATTGGAATGTTACATTTGGAATTTGCATGCTGTTGCTGATTAATATAATGGCCAAGCACATGTAAAGTGGGAATTCTGAACATTGCAGCAGAATACTTATAACTTAAGTTTTTCAAGGCAAAATTCAGTATTACGGTTGGTTTCAGAGTGGTGGCGCAGTCTGTGTTGGGGCTGGGGTGAGGAAGTGAAAAACAGCAAAGCAAGGTTTAAGCAGGCAAAAGTTTCAATTGAAGGGAGCTTAAGAAGGAGGGTATCGAAGAAAAAGCTGTGGCAGAAAGGAAAAGCAGCAGAGGGCTATAGGTGGAAATGCCTTCCTTGCCTGATTCTTCAGAGGTGGGAACAGAGGCAGTAATTCCATGTGGGTGAGAGCAATGCATGCCTGGAAGTAGAAACTGTCCCACACTCCCCTCCTGCTGGAGCTGGAGCTGGGGAGGGTGCGAGGTGGAATACTCCATCTCAGGGCAGCTGCCTGCTCTGACCCTGCCCCGAGCCATTCTCAGGTGTCCTGCCTCACACTGTCCCTCACAGCCAGCCGGAGCTCCATGACTCCGCAGCGCCTTTGCCTTTGTTCCGTCGGCCCTGGGAGCAGGAGCGGCAGAGACACCCTGCACACGGATCGCGGTGCCAGCGGCAGCGGCCCCTGGCAGCTTGTACAGCACACGTTCCTCGCAAAATGCCCATCTTGTGTGGGGGCTGTGCTCCCCCTGTGCACGCCAGCCCGGGAAGCTGCGGCAGGCTGAGCCCCAGCACAGCCTGAGCACAGCTGCACGCCCGATGGAGCCTTGCAGACACTGCCTCGCCGCTCCACAGGGCTCATTTACTGTCCCCAGCACGGCCCTGCTTGCACAGGCACACACCAGCACCCCTCTGAGAAGGTTACAGTAACCAGGGGTTATAATTTTACTTAATCCTTTATGACGTTTTTAATTAAAAAGGCTTTAGTGCTTTTCTAGCGTGACATTTGATTGCACTCTAGATAATGCACCCTCGCCGATTCTGGCAGCCGTAAAGTGCTCAGAAAATATATTAAATATTTTTATAAGGAATTCTGTCTGATCTGTCTTCAGTGGGAAACACAGTGATTCCAAACCATGTGTATTCTTCTCAATAAAACAATATATGCCAGAACAAGATAGCTGAAGAAATTCACCCTGTTCAAACCACTGTCCATTCTAAACTGTTTTCATTCTTGCTGCTTAGATTCACATTTATTTTTCCTATAAGAATTTACTGAAATTTGTTGCACCATTTTGAAGTACTGACTGAAATGAAACCTGCTACAAGCTGTTTCTAGCCTGTCTGAAAAAACCTGGGTCTGATTTTCTTGTCATCCATACCGTTTTAATTTACTTGACTTAATCCTTATTTTCATCTAAAGCAGAATCATATATCCTCATTCCTCAGAAACTGTCAGAATTATGCTTTATTTTTACTTTTACCACTATTATATATATTCCTTTGATTTATTCACATGTATTCCTTTATCCACTTTGGTCAGCAATAATCACACTTTGCTTAAACATGGTACCTTGTTAATCTCTGACACTGAGCTGTAACGCTATGCTCTTTCCTGGATTTATGCAAATCTGAAAGCAGAAATGCTGCTACTAAGGACCTCACACGCTTTGATGACAGGGATGCATTTGCAAGATCAAAGAACAAAATTCTAGCCCCACTGTAGTCATCTGAAGGTAGCCATTGACAAAAAGAGCTCCTAGATCTTTCTCAAAAAAATAGAGCTCTTAGAGAATTATTTATTTGGTTGTTTTCCTGGGGATTTTCTTTCCAATTAAACAAAGCTTTTGACATTTCAAATTGTTTCTATTGGAATTGAAGGAAAAATATCTTTTGTTAATTCTGAGGAAAAAAAATCCTGTGTAGAGCAATGTTGCCTTTTTTAACAAATAAAACCCCTTCTTTTTGCAGTTTGTTGCAAAGACTGTGCATGTTTGTGCTAAAAATAAAAATTCAGTGGAATATTCCTGAAGAATGCTTCAGTCATGGGAAACAAATTAGTCATTTCATGACAAATTTGTCTACGGGTCCATCACAACAGTATGTAAATGCTTCCCAAATGCATTTGTCCTCATAGCATCCTTATGACATTAATAGCTCTTCCCCTTTTCTGCTATGGATGATGCAAAATGCACATCAAAACCTCCTCCTCAATTGGTAAATCCTGATTTTAAATGCCAAGCCCCAGATTTTTCAAACCATGTTGTTAAAAGGTGCTTTATTTATAGTCGAGTGTTTTATTTACCCCGAGTATAATTGCCACTGACTCAGACTCACCCTGAGAGTTCAGCGTGGCTGCCAGCCAGGCACCAGGTGTGCCCCGGTAGGCACTGCACACGTGCTTAGTTACCACCTGTGGGAAAAAGTGACCTATGCCACTTGCTCAGGGACACAAGGTGACCTGACCCTAGCTCTGGTGCTCCACTGGACCTGCCCGAGCCTTGACCCATCTGCCTGAACCAAGAGAAGGATGGAGGTGCCTGGCAGGGGACAAGGCGTGTGTGTTGAGGTGGCTCCTCCAGGGACAGCTCTGGGGACTGTGTGCCGTCTAGGTAGATCGCTTTGAATTTGATATATACTTGAAAAAACTAGTGCCACGTTGGATTAGACTGTTTTCTTAGAGGGGCTGGTGAGGAAATTGTTATACCCCCACTGAAGATGGCAAAGGGCTTCACAGTTAAAGGACACTCTACCTCAGTGACCCATCCAACCTTCCTGTGGCTGCAAGCCCTTCACTGCTTTTCACTTTTCTGGTGAGATGAAGGTCCTTTTTAACAAGGCCATTTGAGCCATTTCCTGAATCCCCTCCACCTCCTGTAGTGTGTGAAGTAGGGATGGAGAAGAAAATGTTTTGTCAGACTGAATCTGGTGAATCCTGTCTCATTCACCAGCACATGAGCCTCAAACAGTGAGATCTGCCCTTTGGCTCCGTGCAGAATAGTCCTCAGGTGCACAGCTCCTTACTTTTGGGTCATCCCAGTACTTTTTGATCCTGAGGCTGATATCACAGGGCTCTTCCTCTTCCTGGTGAGCTGGGAGTGCTGGTGGAGGCAGCCCTGTGCCATGGTGCCTGATGCCCAGTGCTGGATGTGGGTGATGTGGCTGCAGGGACAGCTCTGCTCAGCCCTGCTCACCACAGGAGTGTCAGCTTTCTTTAACCCTGCTGCCACTGCAGTGCAGAGGTTTACAACTTCCCCAGATGCTAGTAGGTTTTGGGTTGGGTTTTTTTGTAAGCGCTGCCATTATGTTTCTGACACCTAGTCAGGAGTGGCTCGTAACTCAGGTTTCTGCTGCAATGGAGACGAGAGTCCTTCAACCAAATAGTGGCTGAAACTTTCCAAAATGGGTGAAGCAACTTGTCTTTTCCTACGTGCCATGCTGGGAAGTCAGTGTACTGGTTTTGCAATGCTTCTCCTGAATGTTTTGCTAACACTTTTCCAGAAAGCATTTGTTCTGGGGCAAGCACACTGCAGGGGATATTTCAAGTCAGAAAAACTGTCAAAGTTATGAGAAATTGAAAATTGTGTCTTAAAAGAACACATTTCAAACAACATTCACCATAAATACCACTATTTATACAGTTTAGAAAAGGCATGGACTTACATAGTACCTGTAATTTTTGAGGCACTACAACTAATTTTTCAACAGTAAATCTTTCCCCTGCTTTAAAATCAAAATTCAATACAACCTTAATTATGGTGCTAACATGTTATGTCCACAATGAAAAAGAACTTGCTGGATGGCCAGACCTAGAGAGTGGTGGAGAATGGAGTTACATCCAGCTGGTAGCCAGTCACTAGTGATATTCCCCAGGGCTCACTTTTGGGGACAGTCCTGTTTAATATCTTTGTCAATGACCTGACAAGGGGATCGAGGGCACACTCAGTTCGCAGATGACACCAAGCTGTGCAGGAGTGTTGATCTGCTGGGGAGTAGGAAAGCTGTACAGTGCCAATGGTATGAGATTTAACAAGGCCAAGTGCTGGGTCCTGCCCTTGGATCAGAGCGACTGCAGGCAGTGCTGGGGACAGAGTGGCTGGAAAGCTTCCTGGTGAAAAAGGATCTGGGGGGTTGGTTGAGAACCAGCTGAACACGAGCCAGTGAGTGCCCAGGTGGCCAAGAAGGCCAATGGCACCTGGATTATATCACAAACAGTGTAGCCAGCAGGACCAGGGCAGTGATTGTCCCCCTGTACTCAGCACTGATGAGGCTGCACCTCGAGTGCTGTGTTCAGCTCTGGGTTCCTCACTTCAAGAAAGACACTGAGGCACGGGAGCAAGTCCAGAGAAGGGCAACAGAGCTGCTGAAGGTTTGGAGAGTAAGCTGGAGAGCAGCTGAGGAAGCAGGGGGTGTTTAGCCTGGAGAAAAGGGAGGTTCAGGGGTGACTTTATTGCTCTCTACAACTCCCTGAAAGGAGGTTGTAGCCAGGTGGGGGTCAGCCTTTTCTCCCAAGTAAGAAGTGATAGACAAGAGGAAATGGCCTCGGGTTGTGCCAGGAAAGGTTTAGACTGGATATCAGGAAAAATTTCTTCGTAGAAAGGGTTTTCCAACACTGGAACATGCCATGGAAGCAGTTGAGTCACCACCCCTTGAGGCATTTAAAAGACAGGTAGAAGTGACGCTTGGGGACACAATCTTGTGGAGGACTTGTCTGTTTTAGATTAATGGTTGGACTCAATGGTCTTAGAGGTTTTGTCCAGCCAAAATGATCCTATGATATTTGACACCAGTGATTCATATTACTCGTATCATTGTGTGGCCTGAAAGATACCAGGAGAAGGATGGGGATGAATTCAAACTTTAGAATCAATGTTGTATGGATTGCAGTCCCCTTTTTCCTTAATAGCCCAATTTGGTTCAAAGAATGCTTCAAGGCACACTTTAAAAGCAGCAGGTCCTCAACTACATGTCAGGTTGCAGCCAAGAATGAAATTTTATAACTCATTGAAAAATAAGATCTGCAATGGAAAAACCTGACACACCCTTAATTATTGCATCCTGAATGAACCCAGTACAATAAAGGAAAGTGATAAAACTCAGGAGACACAAAAGACACGTCTGTAACAGCAAGACAGACCAATGCTGTGTGTGCTGTGCCGCAGAGTTCTGGAGATCCTAACTTTTTAATCAGAGTGCCTGGCTTGTAGCCTCAGCAGCATGCCTTCTGCATGGCTGCATGGAAAACCAGCCCAGGGTGTCCTTGAACAAAAAATAACGTTGTTAAAAATCACAATTTTATGCTAGTTGTAACAATCAAAGCCCCTGAGCCCCAGGTCCCCGAAACATATAATCTTACACTCCAGTGCACTGAGCATGGTCTGTTTCTCTGTGAGGGAAAGAAGCTGTAGTTCAGACACAGAGAGCAAATGGGGCATAGAAGAAATAGGACAGCAGTATTATTTAGGTATTTGAATTCTGCTGTTTTTCAGAGTGTTAGTTTCCTTATTATCAATGAGGGTCTGGGTTTGGGTGATTTGCACACAGCCACACAAGGGAGCAGTGACAGAAAAAGCAAACCTTGCTTCAGCAATGCTGTTGGAAAGATACAGTATTGTGTTTAAATGCAACTGAGGGTCATATTAACCACTTTATTTAGTATTCCTCTTTTGCTCTTTTAGAAGGATGGTATAAAGTACTTGTAATAGTTACATCTTTATGCCATTTGGCAGCTCGTGTAGCTTAGCCGGTGTTGACTATAAAAAGAAGTCAAGAATTAGAAAAAAAAAACAAACCAAACAAGAACCAAAAAACCCAAACCTACCAAATGTATCAAAATGGGCTTTAAAATTTATTTGGGGTTTCTACATCTAAATGCAACCACGTACCTTCTGAGCCACCCCTCCTCTCCTTCTAGCTCTCTATGTTTCCTGTGTTTTTCTATCACTCTAAGGCTTGAATCCCAAACTGCCTTATTTAGTACTCTCGCTCCCTCTGGTGGCTCTGTATTGTCCACACACAGACCCTAAAAGATGGCTTCCAGAGCTGCAAACACTTCAGAAGAGATAGCATTAATCTAATGTGCTGCAGATATCCCTTTATGCACAAGCGTGCCTGATACATTGGATTAAAGGAGGAGTAAAAGCAAAGAAACATAACAGAAAAGGAACTGTCATTCCAACTGGTTTAGGCACATAAACTGAGTGAGATGGGTGGGTTGCAGCCCACCATCTGATCTGCAGTGTTTCCCCATTTGATGGAATTTATGGCACGGTGCATTTGGAATCAAAATGCTCACACAGCTCGTGCCAGATCTGCTCCCTGTGTGGGGAAATCTGGGCAAGCATCAGGAAAGTCTGCAAGGTTCCCTCCACGAGCCTTCCAGCAGATTGTTTTGTCAGATGTTGGCCACCCTGCAGATAAAGCCTCAGGCTCTGTAGATCTCTGAGGGCGCCTGCCAAAACCCAGTCACCTCCTGTGTGTCCCTGGGGCTCTGCCCACCCTCCCCAGCTCCTCACACTTTGTGGAGCATTACCCAGCTCTGTACATCTCCCTTTGGGCCCCCATGGTCCTGCAGTGAGAGGATTTCATTGTACAGAGCCTGTCTCAGGCAAAATTCACTCTAAAATACCTCTTCCCAGAGGTCAAAACAGAGGATCTTAATGTCAAGAGGCAGTGTTCCTCTCTGTGCAAGTCTCTGCACAGATCACCACGGACATCAATAGGTCAGGATGCAGGCAGACAGCCAGTGATGGAAAAAGCATGCAATCTGAGATCTCTACTTCTGTCTGTGATGGGCAGACAGCCTTACAAAGAACAGGGTTTGACAGAAGAAATAAGCTATTTATCTAAACAATAAGTTGTTCCTTCCATGCTCTTTTATGCTATAGAACAGATTATGATGAGAGGAAGTCCTTTGAAATTCTGTTAAGCATTTCCCATACAACTCTGTTGCTTCATATATTTGATTCTTCTTCTTGAAACATTTGAAAATTAGTATATCTTGAGGCTCTAAACCTCTTCCACTGTCTGAAACAGTGAAACACTTTCTCACCACTGACCAACATGCAGGACCTGTTAGCCCAAGTCTCAGCATGTGCACAGCTCCTGTTAAAGATCAGGGCTTAGTGCCCAGGGCTCTCCACATCTGAATATTAGATTCCAAATCCAC
Source organism: Acanthornis magna (assembly GCA_036785705.1). NCBI lineage: Eukaryota > Metazoa > Chordata > Aves > Passeriformes > Acanthizidae > Acanthornis > Acanthornis magna. The sequence continues at coordinate 3,371,968 of JAWUZG010000060.1, read as the reverse complement.
CATGTGGATCCTGTTAACTCCATGCTGAGAAAGAATACCAGAGCTCAGAGTGATAATCTGTAATGAGCCTAACCCAAAATCCCCAGCCAAAGCAGCTGTGACCTCTGAAGGAGCTCAGACCCAGATCCAGACTTCTGTGACTTACCCCAGCTCCATAGGCTGTGCATGCAACATTAACACAACTCCAGTCCCAGGGGACCAAAGCAAACCACAGACTTGCTGATGCCCCAGCTGTGCTTGATTTACTGAAACTGGATTACAGGCTTTCCCTATCACAACTGCCCATACCACTGGCATGGCTGGAAGCAAAGGACATTATTTGTTTTCTCCTGCAGTGTGCTTGAATGCTCCTGCTTATTTTCAATACCGTAAACCAAAGTAAAGCAAGGTTTGATATTTACTTGAAAGCTGTTTCTCTGCTGAGTGGGAATGAAAACAAAGAGCTTGATTACAAAAATCTTTCAACTCCTCCTTCCCACTGGTCATCTCCTCACCCCTTCTAATGTCAATACCTCAAATTCTGCAGTTATTTTCTGCTCCTTAACCTGGCAATGGGAGATGCTAAAATCACTCACTTCTTCAATTTTTCCTGTAGGATATGAATATACACTATCTACAATACATTCATGTCTCTCTCAGTAAGAACAGATGTGAGGAAGAGAACAAAACAAAAACAAACCCTCAAACAGAGAGGTGAAACAATGGTGAGAACAAGCCTCCCGCAAAGCTTTCATGCTCGCTGTGTTTTTATTGATACAGACCCCTCTGCGAGCAGGATTTCTTACTGTTTCAGCATTTATAGTCTTGGGTGAAGGCAGGGAGAGATAAGAGAGAAGTCAAGCTTCAGAAGCTTCTTGATCAGTTTCTTGGGCTGCAATTTTAGCTCAGGAGTTATAATTGTGTCCAGAACACTACTTCCATCGCTATTGCTGATGTTCTTCAAAAACTGATCAACACATCAATTTTTTTGCTGTCTTCCAAAGATGAAGTCGGAAATCTGAATAGGTATCTGCATTTTACATGCCAAATGTAGACTTTGATCAAGGAGCTCATTACATAAATTATGCACAGCTTAAAGGTCTCCAAAAATAGCAAAGTGGAAAGACTGAGAAGAAGGCCAATATTAGATCCTCCTCCCCATCAGATGCACCACTCACATCTGCCCAGGAGCACAACCTTACTTTGGTGGTACTTTTCCAGTGAAAAGCCTGTTGTCGAGGTTTGATCTTGGCTAAATGCCAGGCACCTACAATGTCTGCTCTCTATGCTCTCTCCTGCCACAGCTGAGCAGAAGAGAGGGAAAAAAACTTATACAAACACACCAGGCTCATGAGTTGAGATAAGCCACTGGTGGGAGAATGTGCAGAAAAAGGGCAAAAACAGGTAAAAAACTTAAAGTTGCAAAGATTTATTAACCTAACTGAGTTGGAGGATAGATCAGAGGAAAAAATAAGCTCTTAAGACACCGTTTCTTCATTCACCCCCCTTCCCCCTTAAGGCACCATTTCTCCACTCACCCCCTCCCTCCTTCCAACCAACAGCTCCGGGGCAGGGGCAGGGTATAGGGTTTTTTCTCTTAGTCAGTCCATCACCACAATTCTTCTGCTACAAACACTGTTTCTCTACTCACCCCCTCCCTATCAAGACACCCTCACCCCCTCCCTCCTTCCAACCAACAGCTCCAGGCTAGGGGCAGGGTATGGGGGTTTTCTTTGATCAGTTCATCAGGGAGAAGAGTCATGGGGGTCCCTCCCACGAGAGACAGTTCTCTGCAAACTTCCTTGGCGTGGGTCCAATCTCACGAGCAGCACCCGCCCGATTGCTGCAGCACAAGTTCTTGTCCATAGGGTGCAAAATTCCAAGCCGAGGCCAGGCTGTTTCCATCCCGGGAGCAAGGCCTTTCTCTCTCCTGCAAGGCCTTTGCAACTCTCAGTCTCTGGGACTCCCACTGGATCACAGCTTCCTGCAGGCATCACCTGCTCCTCTGGCGTGGGCACCTCCCCACAGGCTGTGGGGGGTTTTCTGCACCCCCTGGACTCCATGGGCTGCAGGGGGACCACCTGCTCCCCCATGGTCTTCACCACGGCTGGCAGAGGGTTTTCAGCTCCGGCACCTGGAGCACCTCCTCCCCCACCTTCTCCACTGACCTTGGTGCTTCCATGTTCTTTCCCTCACATATTTTTACCACCTCTTCCTCCTCCTCCTCTGGCTACAAAGAAGTGCGTGCTCACATTGTTTTGATTTCTTCTTAAATATGTTTTCACAGAGGCGTAACTAACATCTCTAATTGGCCCAGGTTTGGCCAGCAGCATGTCCATCATCTTCAGAGCCATCAGAGATTGGCTCTGCTGGACATGGTGAAAAACTTCCAAAACCTTCACACAGAACACACAGGAGCCATTTTGTACCCCACCCTACTCACTAACAAAAATTGGGCCCAGCAAAACCAACACACCCGTCCAGGGCTCACCCATCAACCTTGAAGGAACAAGGACAGAAATGTTTTTCTTGTATACAGCAGATGGACACAATACACTCCAAGAAGGCATAACTACAGGTCAGGTCCTTACTCAGCCTTCAAAGGTTCGATCTCTTTGTCTCTTTTCTCTGGTAAGAGTCAGGCTGAAATTGCTTTGGGAATAAGAGAGTTTGTTCTCTTATAACCCTGTGGGGAAAAGATTAGGAAATCACAAGCTTTGTCTTTTGTGAAAGAAGTCATCCTTTACTAATGGATCACAGTGCTTTCTGAGGGAGATATGCAGTGGTTTTAGAAGAGTGCTAGACGGCATTCAGGGATAGAGAGCCGAAACTATGTGTGCTGATCATTGCACCCACCGGAGTGTCCCTTGCACAGATCAGGTTATGCATGGATCATTCCTCCCTACTGGTGAGCTATGCAGGGGGGGAGACAGCCTGGGGAAACTTCTGGGATCCACTGACCTACAGCTGCCATTTCTTAGGGATGTACATTAACCAGGAGGTTAGACAGGCAGGAGACATTTGAAACAAAATACCCATCATATAACAAAGCCATGTTAGAGACAGATGTAATTCCCTATGCCTTCCCCCAGCACATGTGTGCACACATGCCCACACAACAGTACACATCTGCACAGTTCAGGATGGTGTGCATCCAGTTCAGCATTCTTGCATCTTTGCATCCTTTCAAATTTCCATCAGTGTGATTCTATCATAAATGATGAGTTTTTGAAACAAAAATGCCTCTACTTTTGCAATTTCTTAATTTTTTTCCATTACTGATTTTGTATGGGTTATTTACTGGGCTTTGTGTAGCATGGCCTTTCAGGAGGGAAATGTATGTTCCTTTGAGCCTGCCTTTTGTTAGAATACTACTCCTGTTTCCTGTCTCATTCTTTGTAATGGTATGGGCTGAGGACAGCCCTTGCTGGTTCCCTGTAACTCAGATCTCCCTTCTCCTGGCAAGCCGCAAACTCAGAGCAGGTCCCAGATTGTTTTCTTTCTGTTGGAAGAGTTTTCCTTTGTCCTCCTCGAGGGGCTTTCTGCAACCTCCTACAGTCTTGTTTGATTGGGTTTCTAAGGCATGGGCAGTGCCCCAGGGTTCTGTGGTCGGACTGGTGAATTTGTGTGCACATCTGGCTGCAGACCATTCTGTTCCATTGTCCAGGACAGTTCCACAGATGCTCTTTTGTTTTGCCCTGAAAAAATAAGGGTAACACTTGTCCCTTCTGATAATTGTGAAATTGTCCTTAAAATCTACCCTATAGATCCAGTGCTTCTAGAGACTTACATGAACAACCTGTTTTCTCCCACCAGAATTCGATTTATAGGAAAACCTGTGTAAAAAACCAAGAAACTTCTTCCTAAGATCAAACACTTTCTCAGAGTGAAACTATTTTGGGAGATTGCTGGCAAAGCTGCATATAGGTGCTTCCTTTGAATTGCAGCTGCAGATAACTAAGTCCTAATTTCCTATGAAGAGCCCACATTTAGATTGTTTCCGAGCTGTCTGCTCAGTGAAACTCCCACACAGATAAAGGAGAGGCTTTTCACAGGTACCTTGAGAGCAGTGGTTGCACAGATGATGCATCCTCCAAGGAGGCAGCTGTAATTGTGAAGTAGACACACTCTTGAGCTGAACTCTTTGCTGTGTTACCAGAGTCACATGGGAATGCTGCTGGCACCTGAGGAGCTGCTCTGCCACGGCAAAGCAGAGTCACACCCAGTTCAAGGCTTCTGATCTTAAATATCACAGTTAAACCCAACAGCAGTTCAGAAGCTGCAAACTGCTAACTTAAAGCTAACTGCAAGTACTTTCCTTTACTAAAATAGCCTATATTCCATTTACCAAACAAATCTCATGTGGAAAGTGGAAAAGCAGAGCAAAACCCATATTGTTTGGGCAACACACATACATAATACACAAAAATGATACACAAACTATGTTATCAAGGAATACCTATATAGCTCATTTGACACTTAAATCAGCTCTAGTAAAATGTTGTAGAGTGATTGAATTTTTCAAATTAAAATATTAGTGCAGATATTTTTGCCAACGTGATGCAGGAACATTACATCCCATTTTGGAAGAAAACAATAAATAGTCTTAGGTGTTTGAGGATTTGTTTTTTGGAGGGACAAGATAGGCATCAAACATGTCTGAAACTTGGGCTGCCACCACGTTGGAATGCAGGAGGGAAAGGCGAGTTCTGGTAGCTGCAGTCATGGACTGGAGTATTCACCCCAAGAGTTTTCTGGCTGCAAACAAGGAATACATGCAGCTGGATACAGACCAAACTTCAGAGACAGCAGCAGCACAATATTGTCTGTGTGTCAATACGATGAAATCTGCTTCTATCAGAAGATGAGACTCCTTAGCATGCTGCATCATTACTGCTCCAACCTCCTCCGAGTCTGACCAACACCAGAGCCAAGGAAGACTTACTTGGAAATGGTGAAAGAATCACAGAATCATAGAATTGTTTAGATTGGAGAAGACCTCTAAAATCATTGAGCCCAACTGTTAACCCAGCACTGCCAAGCCCACCACCAAACTGTGTCCCCAAGTGCCACATGTATACATTTTTTAAATACCTCCAGGGATGACCACCAGTTCCCTGAGCAGCCTTTTATCTAATGCTGGATAAAACTTTCCATTAAGAATTTTTTTCTGATATCAACTCTAAACCTTTTCTGGCACAACTTGAAGCCATTTTCTCTTGTCCTATTGCTTTATTACTAGGCAGAAAAGACCACCCCCACCTCACTACAACCTCCTCTCAGGCAGTTGTAGACAGTGATAAGATTTCCATCAAGCCTCCTTTTCTCCAGGCCAAACAACCCCAGCTCCTTCAGCCACTCCTCATAGGACTTGCAGTCTGGACCTTTCACCAGCTTCGTCGCTCTTCTTTGAACACACTCTGGCACTTCAATGCCTTTCTTGTAGTGAGGGGCCCAAAACTGAGCACAGTACTAGAGGTGTGGCATTTGTATCACCAACAAAAGGCTCAGCGCTGGCTCAGGAGACTTACAGCTGTGGGAGGTGGTCTGGAACATCTGCAAAAGTTGCATCTTCTGTTTTCTTGAGGAAAGCTGTGCCAACTTGGTTACAACAACTTTCACAAAATAAAGCTGAAAGCCCGAGCAATTCTGCAGCCTGCACTAAACTTTCACCAGTGTAGCTGGCCCCAGGGAGGGGGAGAGCAGCAGAAAAAGTAAATTACCCAACTGGAACTCATTCTGTACTTTCCACATGCTTAAATGCAGCTTTTCTGTCCTAGTATTTTTATAAGCACTGAGGTTGTAGAGATGCATTTTTCATCCTATTTCCCCTGCTTTGGATTACATGACATGCACTATCTTTATGGCTGAATAAAAGGTCATGAATGGCCAGCTGGTAACACAAAATGCATTTTTACACTAATGACAAGGTATTCTAGCTTTTGTTTCATGTTGCACTGACTGCATATTTACATAAACCCTACATCTGTTTAGTTAAGTTAAGCCAGAGGGTGATGATCTTTGTCTTTACAAAAGAGCTGATTTAATTTTATTGAACAAAGCTTTCCATTTAAAAGATCAAAGTCAGTGCAGCCCCCTGCAGCAACAACTCAAAAGTTTCTTCAACTATTCAAATTAATAAAATAGGGTAACTGGGACTGAAAAAACAGGCAAAAGAAAAAAGGAAAATAAAAAGAAAAACTCCTTGGGGGCTTTGTTTATCCTGAACTTGGAAAGAGACATTTTTCCTTTCATCAAAACCCCATTGAGTGTCCTGACTCTCCTGCCTCTGAAAAGGCAGGAATTGATAGCAGAGGCAGAATGCACAGTTTTAGACAAATTTCTAGAAGCCAGTAATGCTGTGGGGAAAAGACACAAAATACAGCACAATGAAGAAAACCTAGTGAAGAACTGGCCTCTCCAGCTGCCATGTGCTAGTTCCAGGCACTCAGCACAGTGAACTCCTACTTGATAAAATATCAGTTCATATATCAAATTGCTTGGTAACTCTACAGAAAATAATGGTAAAAATCATGAGTTTGAAACAGTAGCTGTAGTGGAGATAGATATTTCATGTCTTCTGAAAGAGCCTGCATGTCACCTCCTAGCATCTGACTTTGGGGAAATTGTCTTGCAAACTTTTATTTTTGGAAGGGGAATGGCTGAACACCTGCCTTACTCTGCTGAAGTTTGGTATTTGCTTGCAAGTAGCTTCCTCAACTCCCAGACCGACAGCAGCACTCACTACTCATACATGAGTATGACCCCCATGGCTACACCTTGTTCTATGGCAGGATGGGGTCAAGCATGCACCAAAATCCACTCTTTGCTCCTGCCCTGTGGTTATCCCCAGCAGGCAGCCCAGGAACATGGACCAAAAGGAGCTGCAGCATGTTCCAACTTAGCCCTCAATTAGGACACTGATGAAACTGGCCCCAAAGTCTGTTTTGACTCCAAAGAAAACTTTCCAAGAAATCCATGTTGCTTCTACATTACATCTACATAATGCATTAGCACTTCAGCTTGGATCACGAGAGTGCTGTGGCAGTGCTCCTCCTGACCACCCGTCCTCGCCATGCTTTGCTTCATGTGCCGGAACAGTCCTGGCATCTATCAGCTGGACTCCATCCAGACAAAGCTAAACAAAAAAGATCTGGTGTAGGAGCACACTTACTGCACTACAGCTGCTAACACGATGCCAGTCGATGTGACCAGATTAGAGCTGGTCTAAAATAAATCTCTGAAATACATGGAGGGCTCACACTGGCTCCTCTGTGCCTTCTCCTCTGTGCTGCAGACCATCCCTGCTTGTTCCAGGCCACCTGCTAATGTAGACACAGCCCAAAGAGGCTGCACTGCTGCTTTCTAACCCTCTCACTGCTTAAATGGGTGAATAGTGCCATTTTAGGCACCATATGGTAGCCCTGCAGGCCTCCAGCTGCCACTCTGCAGATCAACAGCTCAACCAAATGTCTCGTGTCATATCTGGCAGCCCCACGCAGACATCTCAGATACCTCAGGGAGACTAACTGCTGCGGATGTCTATGTTTAGACAACTGAATACCATTTTATTTTAGCATCTATTCCCCTCTAGACCAAGAAAAATTGGAAACAAATGAGATTAAAAATGGGAAAGGAGATGCTTGAAATGCTATGGTGAGGTCTATGAAATACACAGTATAAAATAAATAATAAAAATAGCATTTCTTGTAAAATTCTCTGATTCAAAACTCTTTTTAAAATAAACTAAAAAGTATATAAAGCTTAATCTGACTACAACAAAAATATTGTTTTGTCCTTTGAGAAACAGATGAATTTTACAAATAGCATTTATTGTTCAGTAAGGGCTGAATTCACTGGCAATTGCGATTCACAGAATAATTGCAAAGCCTGAGATTAAGTTTCTGTTTGTGTAATTTAGTGGCCTAATTCCCCAGATGCTCTTACGACTGTAGCATCAGAGTCTTTGCAGGACCACATCCTAAAGCTAGTAAACCAATAAATTATCAAATTAATAATTTTGCTGGGATAGTAATAAAAGAAACAGGCTTTGGCATGTCTTCTGTCCTGAGGATGACTGACAGAGAGCAGCCTTTGTGTGTCCTAGCAAAGTCCTGGTGTCCTGCAGGTAAGCAGGGATGCTCCATGAGCCACCACACCCAGGACTGCTGGCAGAGGCTGGTGGCCACGGGCCAGCACTGTGTCATGGCTTAACCTCCCAGTCTTACACAGCAAACACACTCTAAAGCTGAAGAAAACCACTTTTACCTACCAAGAAACAGCCTAAATTTCTGAATGTGCTTGGAAATACTTGGAGATTACAGGCTTTTCAAACACTTAAACAAAAATCCTGACCACTCACGGCCATCAAACTGTCCAGAAAAAGTTTCTGCCAGTTTCTAACCCAGAGGATGCTCTTGCTGGGTGCAGGATGGGCGTTTGTGAACTGCTGCTCCTCTCACAGATCTGACTGTGTACCAGGAGTCATTGACAAACCTCACATTTGAACCTCTCTGTGGGTCCAGAGGAGGCCACAAATGTCATCAGAGGGCTGGAGCACCTCTCTTACAAACACAGGCTGAGAGAGCTGGGTCTGGTCAGCTGGAGAAGTGAATGCTTTGGGGAGACCTTAAAGCAGCCTTCCAATACCTGAAAGGGTCTTATAAAGAAAAGGGAGAGAGACTTTTCACATAGGCAGATACTGACATGACAAGGGGGAATAGTTTTAAACTAAAAGAGGGGAGATTTAGATTAGATATTAGGAAGAAATTCTTTACTGTGAGGGTGTTGAGGCACTGAAACAGGTTGCCCAGAGAAGTTGTGGATGACCCATCCCTGGCAGTGTTCAAGACCAGATTGAAACAGGCCCCTGAGAGACCTGATGTAGTGGGTAACATCCCAGCCCACTTTGGTATCCAAAGCAGGGGGCTTGGAATTGGATGATCCTTAAGGTCCCTTCTAACCTATGTCATTTCTATGATTCTGTGATTTGTTCTAAAATTAAATTAAGTGCAGTCTTTTTAGGCACTGTGGACAAAATTCTGGCAGAAATGCCACAGAAATGGGAAGTATGGGAGTGATTCTGCACATTAACATCCTGCATGTGGCACACAAGTCCTGGCAGACCTTTAATTTTAACAAAGACATAAGAAAGGGAATGTTGGATTGATCCACCTTGCTTTGCTGTTCTCCTAGCCTGCATCAGTAGCTTTGGGTTATATAAAAACTTGGACTTTGAATACATTCTGCATATATGTAATTAACAGTGTCTGATATCAATTTTTGCAGATATATATTATCAGCAGCATTTTAAATATGAACCTACAACTCAGCATCAAAACCCAGAAAGTCTGGTTTCATGTGCAAGTTGGCATAAGGAGAAAAGGTATTTAGTGGAGGTTTTCAGGCTGAGTGATCTTTTACCTGGAGAAGCTAAGGCTATACAATATTTAGGGCAGGCACACATTTGCACCCTGATCATTCATATGCAGCGGTGTCTTCAATATGAGAATTTCCTGTATCCAGGACTGAATACCTGAATGCTTTATAATTTCTAAAACAATTGGAACACCTATAAGTATGTATTCTCAGTCTGTATGTATGGCAAATCCAAAGGCTGCTGAAATACAAATAACATACAAAACACAACAGCATCTATTTCTAGAATTTATAAATTTATAGAATGTATAAATGATATATTAATAACACATACTCAAAAACATTAAACAGTGCATGAATAAAATGTATTTTTAGACGTTTTTTCTATCACCTTGTATACACAGACTGGATACAGGAACTACAGTACTGAGTATATTTTTATTTAGAGGACAGATTCATTGATAATTGCACTTGCTTATAACAGGAAAATAAGTAAAAGTGTTTTAAATCAAATTTATATGTTAGGGGTTTTTTTGTGGAACAGCTGCTTAATTTCTGATCTCACAAAGGCGTATCCATATGTTTAGTTTTACACTTAGGAGTAACAATAGTGAAACTAATATACATAAAAAATAAGCTTTTTCAGACCTGAAGTCTTGATGTAGCCTCCTTTCACATTCAACCTGTGCAAACACCCACACAAGAAAGAAAAGATTAAGTAAAAAGGTGCAATCATTCCCATTGTTCAGAATCTCTACAGTTTTTCATTTTGCATTCTCTCAAAAGAACACTAGTTCACATTAACAAATATTAATAGGATAGAGAAAAAGCTTTTTCAAAAATATTTTTGTGACTCTATAAAGTTTTAATTTTGGTTTCTCCTCAGGTCTCTGTTTTTCATTTGCTGGCATTGTCTGACTTCCCTCTGAAAATAATTGGTATTTCAGTTGCATATATAAACAGGCTTGGACTTCATTACTTAGAGCCCTTGATATTTACTGGCACTCGTTTACAACACATTTTATTCCCAGGATGCCCATCACAGCAGCAGCTGCTCATCCTCTCTTCTAGTAAAACAACACTGGGCCACTGGATTTTCTGTACCTAAATGTTATGATCATTTTATTTTTTAGTGCTGATGATATTTCAGCCTCTCCTTGGGCATCTAATGCTCCTGATGCAGTCCAGAGAATTTTGATACACAATGGATTTGGGAACAGGTTCTCCTGGTGATGAAGATGCAACATGATAGCATCTCAAAATATTCTGGTGTCAGAGAGCACTCTGAGGTACTTCGTACATGACTGTAGTATGTTTGCTTCTTTACTAAGAATGCTGAATGATGCGAGAAGCATTTTGCCTGATACAGAAAAGTACAGGAGCAACTACAAAACAGATAACCTGCACAGATTACTGCTGACAGAATAAAACAGCTTTCAGTATTTCTGTGAGACAAAACACATCATTGTGCATTTTCACGCACCAAAACCAGTAGGGCAATAAAAAGTACCTTTTAAGTGCTACTACACAGAAGTTGCTTTCACAAAGCACAGTGTTTCTTAATTAGTTGTAGCACTGTCTTGAGAACCTCTTCCTTGGAGGGGCTGGCATCAACTTCTTGGCATGCAGGATTCACCATCCTTCTGTATGACTCTTCAACTCTATTTAAAAACAAAATGAGAAATTAAACTACAAAATGCAGGGAAATGAAATTACATTAGTCATCAGTCTCAGAAGACAGTGCTCACACTGCAGAGACAGAGGATATAAAATCTTATATGAAGCTAAAAATGAAATCCACTGCAAAGAACAATAAACCATTAGTAACTATTACAATGTAAATCTCAAAGTACGTAGTTTCCTTGACACTGATTCCCAGAGCTCCAGCCATGGCATGGCATGGTCTAAAGTATTTCTTTCTTTATGGCTTATCACTGTATACAGTCTGATATAGCAGTAGAGTGGACAGTCTGCTTCTAGCACCTGAATTAATTTTTTCAGTTTCTGCTAAGGTATTTTGGAACTACATGGCATTGCATTGTGTAGGTGTGCTCATTGACTGATCTCAGCTTTGACTCACTGGATTACAGAGTAGACATATCTTTCAACCCATTTCTCTGATCAACTAATTGGATGAATAACAGGATGAAATACAGGATGAAAACCTCCTTACTTAGGCTATAAACATAATGCAGAACTCTCCCACATTTAGTCTTTGAGGGTGTGAATGAGGATGTGAATATTATTTTCTATGTTCCCATAGTGCCATTTAAGATGGAAGTCACAGGATAAATCAAGGAAGATTCTAGATGTTTTCATATTCAGATTGACATAATTAACAGGTAGAAACAACTAAAGGCTTTCTGACAAGAATAAGAAGTAACAGAATTAAAGTATAAAAGATTCTTAAATGGCAGTATGGTCTCTAGCTAACTCATCCCTTTGCAGGTCCCACTATATGAGCTGCGTGTCCATACAGAGTTTCTGGCACAATTAAGCAATCATAGAATCATAGAATGTTAAGGGGCTGAATGGACCTTAAAGATAATCTTTAAGTCCCAATTCACCTGCCATGACCACAACTCTTGTATGCTGCCACCCAGCCAGCTCTTCATCCCCCAAATCAATGAAATCCATGTCTCTCCAATATGAAGATGAGGATGTCATGCGGGACACTGTCAAACACTGCAGAAGTCCAGGCAGACTACATCAGTTGTTCTCCCCCAGTGTTGAATTTGTCAGGCATAATGTCCCCTTTGTAAAGCCATGTTGGCTGTTGCCAGTGACTATTTTTAAGGTATATCATCACCAGAAATTTAAAACCCTGGTGCCATTCAACTGCTTAATGTAATGCTTGAATTAACTGCTTGAGATGCTCTGCACTATCTCATTTAGCTTCCAGTTGCTAGCACAGAAAGTGTCCACAGGTTCTGTATTGCATCTGCCCGGCTCATATCAAATGGCTTTAGATACTTAAGCTTGGATCACTGAGGTGAATCACTTTGAAGGCTCCATTGAATGTACTGGTACCTGAGACACTTAGTCCAGCTAAAGACATCTGCAAGAGGAGATCTAAATTTTATTCTCTTCATCTGGAGCTCAATTCCAGAATTTTCTGGGGAAGCTATGTGTTTCAACCTCTTGCCTTCCAGACCTGGAACTTTTATGTCCATCTCCTTCATGAGCTCACTAAGAAAGGTGCTAAAATAAAAGCAGCAAAGCAAAATAGAAGTATTTTAACTCAAAGCTCCTTTGCAGGACAATTAAATTCTATTCCTGCATCTTTCAAGCACTTTCAATCAAAAGTGACAGAATTTGACCTCCCTGTCCGCCATGAACCCTTTCCAATAAAAAACCCAAACCAAAAGCATATACATAGGAAATCCTTGTGCCAGTAATGTGAGTGGCACATTTGCTGTTGATTCCACAGGAGCCAAGATTGCCTCCAGCCTCTTATTCCTCATTAAAGGGTACCTTTGGCGAAACAAGCTGTTAGCTTCCAGCTCAGCTTCCTCCTTTGTTTTCTCCAGCCCCCTATGCTGAAGTCTCCTGACTCGTTCATCAGGGTCAACAGTCAGGAGAAGAACAAGATCAGGTTTAAGCAGATCCTCAGGCCACTGATACACCTCATCTTGAGCTGGTGGAAGATCCTGGACTTTCCCACTTGTTTCATTGGCAATTGTGTAGGCAGCTGTGCTGTGCCAGTATCTGTCAGGAAAAAACAAAACGGAAGGAGAGAAGTTTTAAAGAGGAGAGTAATTCTTCAGTAATATAGGAGACAGTCCCCACTATAACAAGTCAATAATTATGAGATAGGTGACACCATGGTCTTGAAGGGAAATCCAAATAACAGTTCTGTGCTATCCATTATTTCTTAAGTGATAATACTCAGTGAACTGTTCAGAGTTAATGTGAACAATTAATTAACACATTATACAAAGACTGTTCCAGATACTCCTATCAAAATAAAGCCTCCTCATATATTGAGCCATGTCAAAGAAGAGTTACAATATATCTCAAAATCTGATACTCTGAGTGCCCTTTTTTGTGATTCCCATCCTACTTCATGCAACAGATTTGGTAGATAACATTCAGTCTTCACAAACGTGAATGAATAGACATTACTAATGATTATACATTTCACTTGCATTTAACATTCTCCCCACTACAAGGCACTGTGTCTCACAGACTCAGTGGATTTGAGGCTGGTTGAAAACAGCACACACATGTAAACAATTTCTGTCTCTGTGTGTGTGTGTATTGCAGTGGGAGGTTACAGTATACTTACTGAGGTAAGCCAGAGGGTTCAAAGTGTATTTTGACTTTTTTATTACCAATAATACTGTAAGCTCCCTACACAGTTAGTGAAAACCAGAAATAACACAAACAAACCTAAAAAGGTGGGAAGTGTATTTCTGGCTTTACATTCACAAAGAGTAAGTCTATTTTTTGAACACACATTTTGATTTATGCACCTTTTCTGGGTTAAGTAACAGTGGCCCATCCACCTTGGTCAAAATTGGCAAATTTCAGCCCAAGGTTTAGATGGCAAATGGATGCTGTCATGCCACACACCATGCGGCATGATGCAAAATGAGATCCCCACGTAAGGTATGGAGACACAATCCATTATGGATTGGGATATAGCCATGCACTATAGGTGACGTGGCCCTATACAGCATGATATGCATGCCCTTTCCGACTGTCTGGGGTACAGCCGCGCACAGATGGGGTCTGGGATAAAGCCACATCTCCACTGCTCAACGCCACTGGGTTGCAGCCAGTGCAGAGCATCCAGACACCAGCACACAGAAACAGTACCCTGCCCTGCCCCCGTACAGTCAGAACAAGTGGGTTATGCCCAGGTTCCGATGGATTAGGTTATAGCCCTGCTCATACAGTCACTTGATTGGTGTGTGTTTCCCTAACAACACAGAGGTCAACCAAGCTGGCCCTGGCTAGATGGGTGGTGCACCCCGCTCCAAAGGTGGGGGGTCCCAAGAGTCATGGCAGCGCTACCCCCAGAGCAACTGCCTGACTTTACCCAGCTCACCACCCCATGGGCCAAGGGTCTTGGCAGCTCACGAGTCACATGAGTTTTTGACACTGGTTTAGTTACTATTGACTGGGTGGTGAAGCCACTCGATAGGGCGAGAGCATCCTACACTCCCACCCTTGGGCAGAGGCCGAGTTGGTTACCCTTGTGGGCATCCAGCGGTGTAGGTGTAAGCTTACACCTACACATGGAGGTGTAAGCTCTGCAGCTGAGCCCAGCTAGCAATGCACGTTCCAATCCACCTGTATTTCAGACACATCTTAGAGACAGCCATGACCAGCACCCCATAAATCCCCTCTGGTTTGTCACAAAATACTGGTTTAACTCAGGATGCACAGCCTGTGCCTCCACTATTCCTAACTGCAGATATAACAATTTTCATGTGTCCTAAATCTAGCTATGAGTATTACACTAATTGAAGTTTCCTATCTTATTGTTATTGTGTTACTCTTTAAAAGATTTAATATTTATCTGACTCTCTGCAAAGTAGTGCTTCCAGAAAAACCTCAAAACAAGACTCCTGAATAAACAAAGAGACAATCACTGACTACTTCTGCTTGTAACACTGAACGACTGTGTGATGGCACACATAAGAGGGCTTCTTAAATACACAAACCTGTCTATGATCACAGGTGCCTGAGTGGATGCTTTCGCTATCTCTGAAGCCAGAATGTAGTTGCCCGCAGCATAAAATGCTCTTTTAATGGGTGTTGGCTCATCATCAAATACGGCCTTCCACTGGCTGATGCAAGCTGGTGGGGACCGTAGCAGAATGCCATTCAGGGTGTCCTTAACAGCCTGGGTCACTGTGGTTTTGCCTACATTTACAGAAGGGAACATTTGTTATATTATATACCAGATACACCTGAATTTTAAAAACTGAAATATGTTCCTGTCTGTTCATGTGGAGCATGTTCTGACATCTGAATATGCAACCCAAGTAACCTGTGATAAGGTTTCCAGCAGAAAACTATTCTGATTCTGGTTGCAGGAATTATTCTTCCCCTTCCTGCTCTCTGGGCCTTGCAGCCCTTCCTTTCACCAGCTTTCAGTCTTCACTCCCTTAAATGCATTAAATGCATGGCACTTTCTATATATATTCAATTATAATATTTTTCTAGGTCACAATTCATGTGAATGCTGCCATGCTGGTCATCCAACTCTTTCTTTTTAAGAGGATTTTCAGTTCTCTTTAACTGACAAGTCAGAAAATAATGCTATTCAGAGGCAACTAATATTTCTCTCTGAGACAAACTGCTGGCAGTTTCCCAGACTACCACTATTTTAGTTCATTTATTTGAAAACTTTACAGTAAAAGTATGTTTCATCATTTGCACAAGAAATTTAATTTTCAGTACTCCACTCAGTATTCTTTAATTTACATAGGTAAGGAATTAAACCACTGAATGTAAATTAGCATACACTAATCTTTTACAAGAGAAGACGGGCTGGCATTTATAATTACTAATTCCTTATCTGTCGCAGGTTTCCAGGCTATTTTTTTTAAGCCTTATGCCTGAATAAAAACCATAGCAGTTGCTCTTTTCAACAATTCTGTGGTTCTTCAATCATGCATTGCTCTTACCCGTGGCATCCAGCCCCTCAAAAACTATGACAGGAAAAGCTCCCTTTTTTTGGTGCTCTGGACATTTCTCCAGCAGGTCGAGTACTGCTTCAGCCTCTGGGATCCGTTCTGCACTCTGCAAAGAGAGAGCATAGAATCATAGAATGTGTTGAGTCAGAAGGGACCTCTAAAGGCCATATAGTCCCCCCATGCAGTGCACTGGGACATCTTCAACCAGATCAGGTCTCTCAGAGCCCTGTCCAACCTGACCTGGAATGTTTCAAGAGATGGGACATCCATCTCCTCTCTGGCCAACCTGTGCCAGTGTTTCACCACCCTCACCGTAAAAAACTTCTCCCTTACATCTGATCAGAATCTGCCCTCCCTTCTTTTGAAACGGTTCCCCCTCCTCCCCTTGGCACCCGCCCGCCCCACCACGCCGAAGAGCCACACGCCGGCCCCGGCCCGCGGTGCTGACCTGGCGCAGGCGCTGGCGGAGCGCTCTGGCGGAGGGCGGCAGGGCGCGGACGACGCGCCGGGAGCCCGGAGACCCTGGGGCGCAGCGCCGCAGCATCGCCGGGCCCGGAGACGGGAGCCGGGAACTGGGAGCCGAGAGCCGGGAACTGGGAGCCGGGAGCCTGGAGCCGCGAGCCGGGAGCCGGGAACTGGGAGCCGGGAGCTGGGAACTGGGAGCCGGGAGCCTGGAGCCGGGAACTGGGAGCCGGGAACTGGGAGCCGGGAGCCTGGAGCTGGGAGCCTGGAGCCGGGAGCCGGGAGCCGGGAGCCGGGAGCCGGGAACTGGGAGCCGGGAACTGGGAGCCGGGAGCCTGGAGCTGGGAGCCTGGAGCCGGGAACTGGGAGCCGGGAGCCGGGAGCCGGGAGCCGGGAGCCTGGAGCCGCGAGCCGGGAACTGGGAGCTGGGAGCCGGGGACAGCGGCGCAGCGAAGGGGGGCGGACGGCGGCGGAGGAGGAGCCAGCGGGAAACGAAACTGGCCCGGCAGGCCGGGAAAGCGCCGGTCTGCGGGGACCAGCCCGGGGACCAGCCCGGCTCCTCGGGCCGCCCTTCTGCTTTTCCCGCCCCGCGTCAGCGGCACCGGGATGAACGGGCGCGATCCCGCGGGGAATGGATCTGTGCGCCGGCAACCACGGGATGTAAGGTCGTAGCCTCGGGATCCGGTCTGCCTGCCCGCCAGCAACAAAGGGTCTCATTCCCATGGGCTCTCGTGGCTGAATCCTGGTGGTCTTCTAAAAAAAAAAAAATAGAAACAACTGTCACCGAAAATCGGGAGAAATAAAAAAAACACCCTCTAGCACTATATTTAAAGTGATAGGGAATCAGGCATTACTTTATTTTCTGGCCAGGAAAATATTGAAAAAACACACGCTTTTACATGATTTTCCTCCAAACTTCATATAGTCAAAATGCACAGAAATGCACTGTTTCAAAGTTCATTGGTCTAGAGTGGAGCAACCCTCAGTATTCAGTTTCCCATTGGAACCGAATCACCTTGCCTCCGATGTTAATTAGACCTTCATTTTTCAATTTTCTTGTCAGTCCTTTCCGGGCGAGATGTCGTTAACTGTCAGACAGAGGTGGCATCTGAGGTGGATGTCTGTAGATGGCCACCGATGTTCCGTCAATGTTCCGTTTATTGCCTTTGTCTTTCTGGGTATCTTCGGGCTACTCTCAGTCTGTCGGTAATGGGCAAGCCCATCTCCTCAGAGTGATGCTATATCTCCGAAATAAACTAAAGAAAATTCCCTTCCCCAAAGCAAAGTCAAGTCAAACCTAGCTAGAAAGACAAAACTAAAAGGTTTAAAGTTACACTGTTTCCAACACAACGAAAAAAGAAGTGCAAATATGCTCCGCTGCTTGGGATTAGACCAAAATGACAAACAAGTCTTAAACCAAACAGAACTGATTTGTTGAGTTGCAGTGCCCAAACAGCACTGGGCTGTCAGGCATATCAGTAATTGACCCCATTATTTGGTTACTCAGTGCCTTGATAACAAGACCAACAGACACAAATAATTTGGAGAGCAACCCGGTCTTTTACAAGCCTGTTTTAATAGCTTTGCAATGGCCAATTTCAGCTATCATCAGCTCAGGGGCAGGAACCAGAAGCACTGCAAACAGCAATAGCACTCAGTCTCGTGACAGCTGCTATGAATTACATTGCCCAAAACATGGTTTTCGAGTTTTCAGAAGATATAACTTAAAATGTTGGAGAACCTGCACCTCTGTCCAAAACTTTTCCTCTATTTCAATAGTTGGAAAACTGCCACATAGAGATATCTTAAGTTAAACTTCCGATGCATTTTCTGGACTAATATACTTCACAAGCTAGTGTACTCTACAAGAAATTACTCAGAAACTTGTCTTCCTCTGGTCAGCTCAAACATCTGCACAAATACCTTTTGCTTAGTGTAACTGCAGGGAGAGGGATATGCAGTACCAGTTGCAAATCATCTGCACTAGTTGGAAACTGCCCATCCCAAGGAAGCTGGTGGAAGGCTGGGCCACAGCCAAACCTGGGAACATAGCCTTGGAAGCTCTTCAATACAGTCTCAGCATCAGGTACCAAAATTCGTTTGGTGGGGTGTTTGTTTGTTTGTTTGTTTGTTTGTTTGTTTGTTTGTTTGTTTTTTAAAGCCTGTTTCATACCTGAGAACTCCTGCACCACTTCACATCATTCAAACACATGATGGCAGCTGGGTATGGATACTAGAAGACACAGGGTAAAACATGGCTCATTATAGAGGAGGCCAATAGATAGTTTTAAGACCATAATAATAAGCACTGATTAAGAGTAGGGGCTCTTTTCAGCCAATATTTTGTCTGGCAGAATGACATGTTGTACATGTGCTTGGCTTATCCGTGGTCCCTTCTCCTAGTCTTTGTGCTCCTCCAGCATCCACAGTCACAGAATTAGGAATATTAAACGGTACATCCTCATCTTTCCCTCATCCTCATCTTTCTCTTTCAGCACCTGTTGTGGACCTTTGCTTATGCAGTTACCTAAATCCCTTTTTGACTCTGTGATACAGTCTACCTCCACAAAACCCTGTGGTGCCAATTCCAGCAATACAACTGTTGCATAAAAACTTTTATAAGTTTTAAACTCATATCCTATCTATTTCAACAAGTGCCCTTCTAATATTACTGGTTTTGGTGAATAACAGTTCAACATTCAGTTTATTTATTACCAACAGAATTTTTGAAAGGTCACTCAAATTTCCTCTTCCAATTTTTCATATCAGAAATTAAAGCCTCCATCCCTTGTATGGCAGCTGCTTCATGCCCTTGATCATTTAGAAACAAGGATAATTTCTTTAACTCTGTAAGGTCCTGCCAAGATGTGGAGACCTGAACTGGACCACTAGTCAGGTTTTGGTTACATTTACCGAACTTTCATATACCAGCACAGTAATGAAATCTACCTTGTTTCTGGATGATACTAAGCTTTTAGCTGACTTTTTTCTCTGCTGCTTCCCACAGAGCTATTAGTTTCAGAAGAGTAGCAACAGTGACTAAGATCTCCTTCCTGAGAACAAGTGCCACTGCTGAACTCACCATCAGGTACACAAGGTTTCAATGATTCTTTCGGATCTGCCCTGCCTCACCTTTATCTCTACTGAAACTTACCTGCCACTCTTCTGATAATTTGTTTGCTTGAGGTCCAACTGACTTGCAGCCAAGTTTCAGTTCAAAAGCACTTGTAAAACAGGCCATTTCCCTCACTGACCTCTCGGCTTCTTTCTCTTCTGTTTTGTTTTTTTTTCTCCAATGTTACTGCTGCCTTTCCCCTCTCAGCTGAACAAATGGAAAGCACTTACTTTCATTTTCCCTTTTCCCATCTCACTGCCTTGATATAACCTTGTTACTACCATTTCTGAGCCAAGCTGGTGGTGATTCCTTCATTTATAATATGCTTATGAGATCATTCATAATAGGCTGTTCTCCTGCCTAATTACTGAAAAGTATCCTCTTGCAAGATTCAAGTAAAAATATAGGAAAAGAGAGTTGTCTTCTATGCCCAAGATGTTAAGTTGTATTTAAAATCAGTGGTGAGAGTATTACTCAGTTTTGAAATTCACTTGTGTTAAGCATTTTTCAGCCTCTTTACAAGGACCTTTATAATTTTGTTCTCTGTATAATATGAAGCAACATTGAAGAACAAATATGCTAATTATGTCAAAAACACAGTTCAGGAGCCTTTTCACAGCTTTAAATGTCCACTGTGCTTACATAGAGCTATAGGGAAGAGATACAGAGACAATAAGAAGACATATGAATATTAAAAAAAATTTGATCCACACAAGGTGGAAAAAGAGAAAAAAAATCTCTGAAAATTGATTAGCCTCTAACTTAAAAATATATCTAAGTGTATAGTCCTGTAAACAGCTGTCTGAGACACAGGCAGGAAAAACTTAAGTTGAAGGCCCATAAAATGTATAAATACATGGAATCCACACAAATAAAACTTCTCTTTTAATGCAGAATAAACTTTAAGGAAACTTAAGGTAAAGGGCCCTTCAGTAAAGAAAAAGGTTTGGGGATAAGACCATAAGAACACAAAAGTCAGTATAGTGTCAGACTAAGAGAGATTCCTCTTCTGCCCATGACAGTGGCCACTGCCAGATGTTTGGGGAAGGATATGGAAAGGACATGGAAGGATCCTCTCAACATATTTTTGTCAAGAAAGGATCATGAGATCCTTTCGGTCCCTCCCAACCTGGTATTGTATCATTCCACAGTTCTATGATCTTGTTCTAGATCATAGAAACGTCTTTTTATATACCTTCTGAATGGAAAATCACATATACACTATTAAGGAACCATGTGGACTTCTTTCAAATGTGCCTAATCTGTATCTATATTTATATTGTGCGTTTCATATGTCTTTCATAATTTAATTGCATGTGGGTTTTAGCTTTCTGTTTGGTAACTTCCCCTCTGATTTCTGCATCCCAAGGAGAGATGAGTCACTCTAAGTACAAGGTCCTTGACAGAATTCCATTTATAGTGCTGCAGATGCAATGAGGAAGAGATAATTTCCAGATGAGACTGGACCAAGAAGTAATATGTTTATCAATTGCTAAAAATTACATCTGCCATTGCATGACTTGCCTGGTAGTCCTTGGACCATGTCTGGTCCTCCCAGGTGATGTGATATGGCTGCTCCTTTAACCTTTTTAATGTTACTGTTTTGTATCAGTACTTGGGTTTCCCTAACAAGACACTGTTTGAGTGGAACTGCCAAATAGCCACACTGGAGAAAGCAATATATTTATTTAAAAATAACATTACATTAATTAGATAAATATTGTATTGTTGTTTTAAAAGTTTTGCTTTGCTAGCAACTAGGCACAACAAGGATATTATCTATGCTTATCAATTTGGATTCTTCCATGCTAGTTGTGTACTTATTTATTATCTAGTGCACCATTATTAACATAATTCAGTAATTTTTGAAAAATTATATTAATCTATAAAGGGTTTTTACATGCAGATTTGGAGAAATGAAACATTTTTAGTACTGAGACACTGTCATGCCACTGAAAGATGCTTTCTATGGGAAGCTAGAGGAAGGAATCATACTTGATAGAATTTTCAAAGAAATCATGCTTTTCTGAGACTCTTCCAGATGGCATCAGGACAGAAAATTCCATTACAGTTCTTGCTTGCAGTATTTCCTGTAGATTCAAAGCCTGTGCATAAAAATGCACATTTGTGCTTTCTTGTAGGTCTTGATGCCAAAAAGAGAGGTCAAAACAAATTAGGAGTATAAAATGCAGACAAATTTATTCGAGGCCTTCAAGGTACATTCAGGCAAGTGAACGTCCCCCCAGGGACTACACCCAAAATGGACGACCGGTCACAAGCCCTTCACCTTTTACAAGTTCTGTCCCACTAGCATATTGGCCCCTAATTCTCCAGTTGCACCCTGTGGTGATGATGTTCACCACCCCAGGCCTGACCCCCTCCATCTTACAGTTGTTTACATATTTTCAGGCCCCAAGGCAATGAGTATGTCCTTGAATCTGTATTCAGAGAGCCTTGTTTTGGCTAAAGGTGCTGGGAACAGAGCATTTTAGCACTTAGTAAGAAGCACTAAACTGCAGCAAGTTACAGATGCATGAAGAGGAAAAAAACTAGAAATATTCAAAGGCATCGGTCTCACCATAGAGCCTGTGAGCTAGGACAGTATAGGATGTAAAATGTGAATGTCTTTCTTGATGCTGCTAGGACTTGTACATCTGTAGGGGGCATGTCCTGGTCTGAGTTTACTTTGTGAGACTTTATAGTAATGCAGAGAGTGTCATCTGAAAGCATATTTAGTTGAGGCAAAAAAAAAAAAAAAAAAGAACTATAATTGACATTTTCTAAGAAAGCACTGATAGAATTACAAAGAACAGGAAGTCTTGAGTATGCTTGGGTTCAAAGTTCTCTCCATGTTTTGTTCCTTGAAACAGACATTTGTGTTTTCAAAGAAAAACAGTTCAAAAACGCTAATGTTTTAGTTTTCTGATTCATAGAGCATTTTCTGACATGCTTTTGTGGTGTTTGGGTATCAGATGTAAGTCTTGTGTTGAGAGAAATTGATAATCATCAAGGATTCTTTACTGACTTTGGAAATTAAGTATTTTGAACCTAATATTTCTAGCCAGCTGAGGTACTAGGGAACAAGCTCAGGCTTAGTAGTAAGCTTTGCATCTCAAAGAAGAGAGAAAGGTTGTAGTCCCTACACCTGCATTGGCTCAACCTGAACAAGAGATATGAGGAAAGGAATTTGAATTGAGGCCAGAGAATATAAGAAATAGGATAGGGTTCCTACCATGCAACAGAAGGGATGTATGGAGTGAGGAGGCAACAGGGCATATCAGACTTTTCCAAATTAATTGAAACATTGAAGCTACCAATGAGCAACTTCAATGTCAGATTTCAGTCTAAATTTCCATTGTCTTGTCCACCTCCCTTTCCAATTATATTTTCAAGTTTGTGATCAACAAACCTTTATTTATTAGGATATTCTGCTTTTATTCTTAAACTTGTGTTTTACGTAAACCTCAAGAAACTGAAGGGCAAATGGTTAACTCCTGCTGGAATAATCTCTGCTGACAACCTCTGAGACCATTTTGGAAAGCCTCAGAAGTGAGATGTTTCCCATCATGCTGCAGCAATACCTTTGTGAGGTGGCATTACTAGGGCCAGACACAGCAAGAAGTCTCCCATCCTGCCCTTACTGGCATGAACCTGCTCCAGCAAGAAACAGCTGAAACAGACAACAATAAAAACTGTTCAAGCTGGCTTTTGCTGATCCAGACATTATTCAGGCAGTAGGTCATCTCCAGGAAAGAAAGGATGACAAGAATTTGAGGATAGCCAATTGTCGTGTGACGGTCGGCAATGGAAGAGATGGGGCAGATTGCTTGGATGGAAAAAGCCGATTTTATTGATACAGAGCTGAGTATTTATACCTTTTCAGCAGTAACTAAAAATAAATCCTTATAGAAGCAGTAATCACTATAACAACCATATCTATGTTTCTTAATAATATTGCAAAACTAAAAGCTAGCACTAACCAGCATAGGTACATACCAAACATGCTTTTCTCTTATGCTGTCTATTTCGTGGTGAGCCGCACTGCTTGCCATGGTTTGTGGCCTGGCAGCATTGCCGTGTCCACTTCTGACATGAGTTTAGCAGTGTTCTCACTTCTGCTTTCTAGCTGTATCTCCACAGCCAGTGACAGGATTAATTAACATAAAGGAAACACTGCTTGTTCACAAATTTGCAAACAGGATGCAGATAGTTCTCCTGCCCTTTTTTTTCACAAGGAAAAAAAAAGTTAAATTAAAAGTAGGCAACATGAAGACAAGACTGCCTGGCTACATCAACAGTTCTGACTGGTCAATGGAAGTGAGGGAACCTCCATTTTACGCCTGCCATTGACAACATGCAGTTGGAAGGTGTTAAGATTTGAGTATGATTCTGTACCTTGGCAGCAGTGGCAACATCAAACTGCTCACTAAAGAGTGGCAGGCTGACTGAAGACAGAGTAAGGCTGAAAAGTCGTGACAAATCTGTTGGTGTGTGTGGACACACTGGAACACTGAAGATAGCAACTGGTGTTACGATGAAGGGGCCCCTTCTCCCGAAGTACCTGTTGTGTCACCAAGGAATTGAGGAATATGGAAACTGGCAGCTTGGTCCTGGTCTCTTCTGGTGTTACTATGAGTGGGCAGCCACCAGTGTCTCACCTGAGGCTCCCAGCTGTTCCTGCTGTTAATGCTAACCATGTACTCAACTTAGTGCAGTAGCTTTGCTCAAGATGCATTACTGGAGACCAAAAATTAAAGAACATGCAATTATTTTCTTTTCATGTATCTGAAGTCATCAGGCTCCCTAACTAGGGTTGCTTGTCCATGTAAAACTGTTTAAACTTACAAGAGCTCCTGAATGCCTGACAGGGGTGCAGTGCAGTTATACAAGCTCAGTTTTCGCCCTTCTTCACGAGTTTAACCACAAGAGCCGAAGTCACCGAGACTTCACACACAAAAAGGGGTCGGCAGGTACTAGACCTGCCCAAATCCAGAGATGCTCAAATGTGCTTCCAGCCCCGGGCAGTCGGCAGGTTCTGCGGTGGCCGTGGGGACACTGGGGTCACGCTTGCAGCAGGGCGAGAGAAGGAAAATATCACGCCCGTGGCTCGGTGCCAAGTTTCGTTTCTCCGAGAACGGCAAACAAAACCGAGCGGTTCCTCGCGGTCCCGTGCAGCAGGGCGGGACGGGTGGGGAGGGGAGGGGAGCCGATCACCGCGCATTTAAGCGCGGAGCGCCAAGCAGCTCTCTGCAGCCTGCGAGCCGAGCTGAGCGCGGTCGGATACAGCCGAACCAAGTCCAGTCGAACCGAGTCCAGTCGAACCAAGCCCAGTTGAACCAAGCCCAGTCGAACCAAGCCAGTCGCACCGTGCCCAGACGAGTCCAAGTGAACTGCAGCGCATCCCGCCGGGTCCGAACCGAGCCGAGCCGAACCGAACGGAACGGAACCATGCAACTGGCCCTGCTGGTCCGGCTGCTGTCCGTCGGGCGGGCGGTGTTGGCGGCGCTGCGGGTGCGCCTGGGCGCGCTGTGCTGGAGCCTGGCTCCCCCGTCCCTGCCCCTGCCCCTGCCCCTGCCCCTGCCCGGCTGGCGGAGCTCGGCCCCCCGGCCGGAGCGGGAGCAGGAGGGGGACGATGAGTCCCCGACGCCCGTCAGCGTTAATTACCACTTCACCCGGCAATGTAACTACAAGTGCGGCTTCTGCTTCCACACGGCCAAGACCTCCTTCGTGCTGCCCCTGGAGGAGGCCAAGCGGGGGCTGGCGATGCTCAAGGAGGCAGGTGAGTCCCGGGAAGGGGGGCCGGAGGGAACCGGGGGAGGGGGATCCCGCAGGACCAAGTGCCGTCGAAGAAGTTACGCCGGGAATGTCCCCGTCCCGCTGCCGTGGGCCATTGATAGCATTCAGCAGGAGCAGGCGGTGGGCAGCAGAGATTCATAGCTTCTTTTTTTGGTCCTTCTCTAGGAATGGAGAAAATCAATTTCTCGGGAGGAGAACCGTTTATTCAGGACAGAGGTGAATTTGTAGGCAAACTGGTCCAGTTTTGCAAGCAGGAGTTGGAACTCCCAAGCGTCAGCATCGTTAGCAATGGCAGCCTGATCAGAAAGCAGTGGTTCGAGAAGTACGGTAAGGAGGAAGCATGGGGCACAGAATGGCAGGGCTGGGGAACCTCCCTGGGTCTGCCTCACCCATAAATGGGCTTGGGGGCACATGGGAGATGGTTTCCTGATAGTGCATTTATAGGAAATGCAAACCAAGTGTAAATACCAGTGTTGATTATATGTTTTGAACATAGGCATTATACCAAAAAACTTTTTGGTATAATGGTGTAATAAAACAATAGTTCCTCCTGTCTCCATAATGCTGGGGACAAACACACACAAGCTACATGTTTTGCTGCTGCTGTGGATGTGGCTTCTGTGGTTGATGGGATGACTCCACAGAACTGTATTTACATGGCATTTCGTGACAGATGACAAGGAAGTGAAAGTCAACAGAGTCCTGACAGCTAAAAGTGAGGGACTGAATATTAATCAAATTTTAAAACTTGTTTTCAGGTGAATATTTAGATATCCTGGCAATTTCATGTGATAGTTTTGATGAGGATGTCAATGTTTTAATTGGCCGTCGTCAAGGAAAGAAGAACCATGTGGAAAATCTACATAAACTGAGACAGTGGTGCCGAGAGTATGCTGTTGCTTTTAAAATAAATTCAGTCATCAACAGTTTTAATGTTGAGGAAGATATGAATGAGCAGATAAAGGCACTCAACCCTATACGCTGGAAGGTAAGAAAGTAGTGTATAACACAGGTTTCCTATTCAAAGAAAAGTAATAATGAAGTCCTGGAGTTGTCTGAACCTGTATTCACCTGAGTCTTACCTCCAGCTCCAGCTCGGGCTGGACTTAGGAGCCTTCTTGTCAATGTTTCATGGCATTGAGACCAGTTTTATCTTTTTCTGCACTTAAATGGAACCCAGTAGGTCAAGAATCTTTCTTTTGTTGTGTTATGTACAGAAAATTACTATTTCAGTGTGTGTAGATCTAGGCTGTTTTATTGTATTAAAATTAATACAGAAAGCCTTTAACATGTGAAAATGTGTTATGGTGTAGAGAAAATTAGGAACCGTTAGTGAACAATGATACATTAAAGTAAATATATTGTTAGCAAGATATAAGTGCATATTAATGTTCTCTTCTAGAGTATTAGAAGTTAATGTAAACATATTATGATATTTTTTACTAGAGATAAGTTTGAAAATGGGTAGAGATAATGTGACATAAACATGGGAGAACTTGTGGAATAATTTCTCATTATTTGCTTCATGGAAATTTTTATGCACACAGAATTACTCAGGAAAAAAACAAAACCAAAAAAACACTCTAAGTGAAATCTCGAGCTTGCTAAAAGATAGTAAGGAAAATCATCATTCAGAACATTTATAACTTTGTAATGTTAATTTACAAAAAAATAAACCTGCATCATGCCCTTTGTGTCATATTCAGTTATCACAAGTTGTGTCAGTGTGACTCCACTGACAGAAAAATTAAAGACATTGCTACTGAGACTGAGGTCTTTTATCCTCAAGGCAAGTAAAAACATAAAATCTTAACTTGTGTTCAGGTATTCCAGTGCCTGGTTATTGAAGGGGAGAACAGTGGTGAGGACGCTCTAAGAGAAGCAGAAAAATTTGTTATCAGCGATGAAGACTTTGATCGATTCCTGGACCGCCACAAAGATATCTCCTGTTTGGTACCTGAATCTAATCAGAAGGTAAAAATTAAACTGTCCGTTTGTAACTTTAAATAATGTTAGAAAATTTGAAAGAAACAAGAAACTTTCATGGCAATTAATACTTTCCCTTTTAAAAGTGGCTTAGAAGAGGTGTAGTACAACTTTACCAGCAACTGGTTTTGCTATGGTGGAAGCCAAGATTTTTAATTTTCTTTAAGGCTTTTAATTTATAAGCAGAAATATAAAGTTATAAGCAGAAGAGTAAAAACCCATTGGTCCCAGTCCTGTAGAAACCAGTGGGAGTACTCTTCCTGACTTGGACACAAGTTCCTGAAAATGTTCAAAGTTAATGTAAACCCACTTTATACTCTAAGTACATTTTCCTAATAGAGATTCACTATGATGTTACATTATGTCAGTGTCATCAGCCTACATGAAGTAAAACAGCATCCCAGCCAGCATTATATTGGATACTGAGGAACAGTACCCAACTAATAGTATTTTTGGGTAATCCCTCTCACAATAAAGTTGCATTTTTAACATTTGCTGTTTGAAGTCTGTTGGGTTGCACAGTCAAGCTCTTTATTCAGGAGAAGACTCCTTGTGTTCCTAGAGAGTCTACCAGTTAACTTTATCAGCTGCCATCCAGCTTACATTAGCAGCCCTAAAGGACTTTGGTGCCTAAGGGTGTAGTTCAGGCCAGTTTGTAAATGCCTACAGACGCTAAACATGGGATGTGTAGAGTTAAAAGACTCACGGTTAAGAAAGTTTATGAACTGAGGAAATAGTGAATTGAACCAAGTTCAGGAATGCGTTAAATCTTCCATCTTGTGTTCCTTTTCCTCTCCACAGATTAAGACTCCATTTAAAGTTTACTTCTTAATGTATGGAGAGCTCAAGTGAGCAGACTGGGTTGCCTTTGCTGTGTAAGACATAAAAGGAGGACTGTGCAGTATTGCATTTAAGGCATTTGGTGGCAGGGAGCACTTGTCAGAGAAAGTGTTAAGATGAGAAGCCAGAACTATTTCTACTTTTTTTTTTTTTTTTTTTTTTTTTTTTTTTTTTTTTTTTTTTTTTTTAATAATAGAGTCCTACAAAAAAGGCTTCTCATGGTAGGTTTGGTTCCAGAAGACTGTTCCTGATTTCTGGTAAATCTATGTGAAAGGTGGTCACCAAACTGATCAGATTTCCTGTTCTACCCAGCAGCAAGCTCCAGCTACCCAGAAAATTTTAAGGAGGATTATGTAGAGGATGCCCATTTAGGGCATCTTAAGCAAAACTGTCTTATTTCAGCTGTTGGCCTATTTCTTGGTGCAGACCTGAGAGCTGTTACCTTTGAGCTGGGAGAACACCTTTGTCTGGTGGGGTAATAATTAAACACCCCAGTTTAAATGGTCATGCACATCATTTGTTTGGAAAATGGCATAATCATTCCAGCAAGCAAAACTCAAGAGTTCTTCTGGTATAGAAGTTAATAGAAAACTTGGATATTATTTAAAACACTTTTATGCAGTTGGGCACCCACTTTTCAAGTAGACACTGGAGAGGTCATATTCCAAGAATTACTAGTTTATTCATACATAAAGTTATTCTAGTAGTTTTGCCATTTATTTCTATAAATTTCATCCAAGCTCCCTGAAATAGTTGTGATACAGCAAGTGTTTCAAAGATTTGTATCAGACTTTGAATGAACAGTTGTTTGTTTTGTCCTTCATTTTTCACTAGAATGAAATTTTGATTTGTATATTAATTTAGTTTTTTCTTTTGATCTATTGCAGATGAGGGATTCATACCTCCTTCTGGATGAATATGTAAGTCTTTTTTGATAAGTGCTATTTGTATGCTAATATATGTATGTATACAACAGTAATAACCAGTTAAATTTACTGTGCATTCTATAAAACAATTTTACCAAGTACTGCAAGGAATAGATGTGATTTATTCCCATCAGACATATTGTGAACTATAATGTAGTATGACCTAAGGGGAAGTTGCCATCAGCTTGCATGCATAATCATTGCATCATAAATCTGAAAGTGTAGATGTTTATTTTTGCAGAACATCTTCGCCTTTTTTTTTTTTTTTTTTAATATAATACATAACTTGCTCTAAAAGTTACGTTTCAAAGTGCCTACTTAATTTACATGTAACTGAAGAGCCAACGTTTAAACTTCAGGAATTATGATCTTGCTTTGTTCCTGCTAAGATAGGTCCCATGTCCAACCATGAGTTTCTGAGCCTTCTAAGGACTAGAGTGAACCTCTTCATGCACTTATGTAGGCTTTTGTGGAATTGCAGTGCAACTTGCTGGAGTCTGTAGAAAAATTAAGCTTTTGCAAATTGACTTTTTAACGTCTTATCTATTGATGCTCCAGATGCGTTTTCTAAACTGTAGAAATGGACGAAAAGAGCCTTCCAAGTCTATCCTGGATGTTGGCGTAGAAGCAGCTATAAAATTCAGTGGATTTGATGAGCAGATGTTCCTAAGAAGAGGAGGAAAGTATGTGTGGAGTAAAGCCGACATGAAACTGGACTGGTGACTCAATACTGAGTTAGGGCAGTGAATTATGTAAGGATAGGTGTATATTTATAGGTGAGAGTACACATGTATCTACACTTGGTATTTTACACAGATCGATGTTCAGTATA
Source organism: Acanthornis magna (assembly GCA_036785705.1). Lineage (NCBI taxonomy): Eukaryota > Metazoa > Chordata > Aves > Passeriformes > Acanthizidae > Acanthornis > Acanthornis magna. Next base: position 3,342,004 of record JAWUZG010000060.1, on the reverse strand, counting down.
AGTCTATATGTGAATATATTACATGTTTTTTTAAAAGCAGATTATGTTGTCTCTTATTTTGTTGAACATGACCAAATACTTTCAGAGCTTTCACTCGAACAAATCTCTGAAATAAACTTCCGAGTCCATTGCACAAATGACTTAGAGGCAAACTGTTAACATAATGTCATGAAGGAACGTTTTATAAAATACTACATGAGTGTGCATGTCAGATAACAAGCAAAAAACACCCCCATCTCTAATTAATTCTAGTGGAGAAGATGGAGAGAAGTTTTCTCTGTCTAATGGAGAAGTCAAAACTCTCATCAAGGAATGCATTCTTCCTGTTTCTGAGGGAAAGATGGATTGCAGTTCCTAGATAGATCACATGAGGGCCAGGTAGGAGCCCTCTGGAAGCACCCTCTCCCTTTTACAGGGGTAATAGAGGGTCAGAATCTAGGAATCATTATCTGTAATAATGTATTTTAAAAGAAATCTAGGTGAAAAAATTGGAAATTTTCACTCTTTGAGACATAACTGTAACAGCATCTATTTTTCTTCTCCCTCTCCTCCATATACACACACGATATTTGCAAAAATGTTGGGGGATGTAATTTTCTGTGAAAACATATTTTCAGTCATGAAAAAATATTATATTTGTCCATCCTAAAACCTAGAGGTACATTTCACCTAATGATAACATCATATTTCACATTGGTAATGTCCTTAGTTCTAACAAATATTTCATTTTATTAATTAATTTCTCTGTTTTCCTTTCATCTGCAAATATTCATTTATTATTTTTAACCATTTTCTCTCTGAGTGCATACAGTTCTGATGAAGATTCCTTCTCAAACTAATTAATATTGTGTAGAACAACCTAACATATATTTTCTGTCGCATACTAGCTTTTTATTTTGCTAAGCCATGGAATTACAAACAACAAAGTTCATATATCAAGCAACCTTGTTTTGAAGGTTGCTTGTCTCAGTAACTAATCAGCTTGCTGGCTACAAACGTGCAGGCATTAAATGAAAGTAATTAGCTTTTGTGAGAGCTGCCTTTGATTTTAAGACCAGGTAGCAACAATATGTAGAAAAATTTTAAAATTCAAAAAAACCTGAAAAATAATCTGATATACTGCCCTCATTCTTGGTTTTCTGTAAATTGTTATTACTTTAAAATTGCGTTTTTTCAAATGTTACTAGTCCCATCCTCCCCCCGTTTGAAGGGCACGGGGATAAGCATTGCACAAAGCAGAAGTAAAATGGCACTACTCATTTGTCCTGTCCACTGAACTCAACGTCTGGACTGTCTCACACATTTAAATATTTGCAGCAGTGGGGAGCCAGCATGCCTTAAATGTACCATGTAGAGAACATGACACTTCTTTTTTTTTTTTTTTTTGTAATGCTAGTTGATTTTTTTTAAAGAGTTTTTTTAGATAAATATTTTGCATTCACCTAATGCAAAGTTGAAGGGGAAAATGCTTAAGTGTAAGCATTTTCCTTCTATGTAAAGGAAGGTGGTCCTCTGAATACACTGTGAAAATGTTTCCATTTATAATTGCTTCAGCTTCTATTTTTACTATCCTAACTGTATATACTCAGTGGTGCTCTTTTGTTCCTTTGTATTTTGCATTTTGCAATCACAACACTTCCTAGACACTGACATGTCAGTATTTTTTTTTTCTTGTATTAACACTAAGTGACATTTAAAATGTGGCCCACACACAGTAACCCCACAGTCTTTTGGCAGCTGTTTCACTGACCTTGGTTGGAGTTCTGCCTGGCTCTATGGGCAGTGCAAATTTATGTAACTGGGGGTTTGACTTCCCCTGCTCAAATGTTAAATCTAGTTTCTTCCTCAGTACCTACACCACACTGATAGAAAAGAAGCATTTTTCTTTGCTGCTGGCAAAGATTTAGTGCATCAGTGTACCAATAAATCTACCAGCTTGCAGCTTCTGCAGAAAATGCCAGCTGTAGCACAGCACACAGATATGAGGTACACAAATTACTGTTCAGATCCAGAAATCCTGCCATTCTTTGCTTTGCATTTTACCCTGTAAATGGCTATTCTTTTGCTTCCTCTGTGCCTATGGAGGAAGCTGCAGGAGAAACAAGTAGGAGCTGAAAATATCAAAATCTAGTAAATAATATACAGACATTTAAGATGCCTGTTGTTGGAAGGTTCTAAGTTCTTATCTTCTTGAAATGTTAGGGATTTTGCATCACCTCTTGCTACCATATATAATTACTAAACAGTTTCTGCTCTATGTGATACTGTTTTTCAAAGGAAATACGAGTTGTGTTCATTGGAAATGAAGAATCTGACACTTTGACGGAGAGCAATATAAGTTAATGAATAACTAGTGGTATTTTTATATGCAAAAATTTTTATGTAAAACAACAAAAATTTGGCTACAGTTGATTAATCTAGTTTATTTTAAAAAATTATAAATACACTTCATATTGGACCAAAAATGGACTGTAGGCTTTCATTATGTAATAGGGGCTACCCTTCAGTATGGGATTAGAAAAAATAAAACTGCATTCAACTGGGTTACTCCCAGGTTTAGCGATTAGCATCACCTTAGCACAGGTATGTTGTGATCCTGAAAAGTCCGGATTAAATTTAAGTCTTATAAACACAGATATGCTTAACTGTATTTTCGTGTGTAATATCATAGTATTGCAGCTAAGCACTTGCTAAAGATGCTGAATTGGGAAGGAACTGACATTGTATAAACATTATACAGTTGTTTCTATTTTGAAAAAGTTGTAGAGAATGAGTGTTTGGGAGAATGACTTCTGATAAAATTATGACTGGGCCTTGGGTAACAAGTAAAATTCTCACTTTAGGATGCCCTCTTTTTCAGTGTGAAGAATGCTGATATAGTTGAATGTTACAAATGACGATTTTTGGAATACTAGTGTCACCTTAGTGCTAAATATTTCACGAGTGTTGCACATTTCAATAAACGTTTCTATCTTCCTAAGTTTGTCTGTATTTTTCTTTTTTCCTTTCTGTAATATAAGCCATACTCGCAGAATGTGTGGCTGCATTCAGCAGAGATCTGTAATTCTGGATGCATTTAGTCTGTATTTAGCGGGGGGGTGGGATGCTTGTACGGTGCCAAGGGCAGCATTTAGGCCGATGTGGAGAACAATGGTGGTGATTCTCCTCGTGATGAAAGGCGCTTGGTTACAAGCCTGAGTGGACTGGGCTGTGCTGGGAGAAGACAGTTCAAATACCTTGTGCTGTTCAGATGACAGCCGATACGAAAGGCACAGCTATCCATAAATATCCGAGGACAAAAATAAGATTATCTTCTGTTATGGTAAATAAGAGAGAAAAGCCAGTCTATTTAGAAGACTGAATATAAGCAGCTTCTCAAGCTCATCTTCCATCTTCAGGCTCAGTGTAAACTCTGGTGCTAGACAACCTCAAACTGATCTTTTCACAGTATTTGGCTGTGTGTGAGAGGAGGCTTAGCTTTCTACTCCCCCCGAACGCCCTTTTTTTGCCATTCGCCCCCCGTATTGCGGTGGCGTGAGGATGCCCAGCAGCAGTGCCGCAGTGAGATGCTGTGTGCGCCGCGCCTCGGGGTGGCTGCTGTGCCGTGTGTCACCCCGGGGTGGCTGCTGTGCCCCGTGTGTCACCCCGGGGTGGCTGCTGTGCCCCGTGTGTCACCCCGGGGTGGCTGCTGTGCTCTGTGTGCTTCCCCAGAGCGGCCCAAGGGAGGGCTGAGCTGAGCCGCATGAATACCCCAGACAGTCCCCGTTCGCCTCCCAGCTCGGTGCGGTTCCTGCCGCAGGAGGACCGGCCCTCTCTCGGTACAGACACCACCAACAGGGAAGCACGAACGGCTCCCGCAGAACTGCCGGGTCCGTCATGGTTCCCGTGCGTTCCCCTCCTTCCTTCCCTGGCAGGCAGGACAAGCCCGCCGCCTTCTCTGCACAACTAACCCCGTTGTTCTCTCTGGCCGCTGACGGACCTGCTGGGGCCGGGCCATCACGCTCAGGCGAGCCGAGGTGCTATCGCTGCAAGCAGAGGACAAACCCCACGGTAAAACCGGCGGCGCTGCCAAGCGGGAAATCCCGGGATCCCCGCGCCCGCGGGCCGTGAGGCGCCTCCCGCCGCCGCCAGGGGGCGCCGCTGTGCCTGGCGCGGCGCGGCTGCTTCAAAGTGGGCGGTGGCGCGAGCGCGGCCGTTAATGGCGCCCGCCCGCCGCGCCCGCGCCCGCCCCCGCCCCCGCCCGCCCTCACCCCACCCTCCTGCTCTGCCCCCGCCGGAGAAAAGACCGGCAGCGGCGCTCGCCGCGCACACTCCGGCTCCGCGGGGGGTGGAGACCATGGATGGGGCGGCGGCGCCCTGCCGCGGCTCCGCGGGATAGCGCGGGATAGCGCCGCGCACCGCCCGCGGGCCGCCCCGCGCCGGCAGGGGCTGCAGGGGCACGGTAAGGCGCCTGGGGGAGCGGGGGTGCCTCCCGGGGGAGCGGAGGCGTCTCCCGGGGCGGTGGGGAGCCGTCGGTCCCCCCGGCGGGGCGGTGGGGCAGCGGGGGGCGGCGCCGGAACGTGCGGGGCACCCCCGACCCCTTTACGTAAAGGGCTGTAGCGGGCGTTCCCCGCGGCGGCGTTATCTCCGTCGCTGTCCCTGCTGCCCGCCGGGAGCCGCGGCGGCTGTGTCGGGAGCGGTGCTGGCCGCGGGGAGGGCTCGGCAGGGCGCAGGCTGCCGGCGGGAAGCGCTGCCGGCGGCGGAGCGCCGCGTCGGGGGCGTAATGACAGCGGCTCTTCAGCCCCGCGTGTACTCTGTCCTGGGCTTTCCGTAAATGAGCGAAAATGTCTCGAAACAGCGCAGTGCCCTGGAGTGCAGCAGCCATTCTTCGTAGGGGGGGAAATAATGAGTCTAGGGGTCTGTGGAGTGCCATCCCCAGCCAGTGTTCTCGGTACAAGCGAAGTGTGCAGCTCGGGGAGAAAACGGTTCGTTTGGGTTGCAGGGGTGGAAGAAGGAGTAAGGCTCGTGTTTTCCTTCCCTGAGCTGAAGAGGTGTTATCGATTACTTTTTTGAGCTGTTGTAAGAACCCATAGGTACGATAATGAGGTTGCCCCCCCACCCGCGGCATCAAGGGTGTCTTGTTCCTGAACAGATCAGGCCCTGCATCATGTGTTTATTGCTTCTATAGAAGTGGAACAGGGAGCGTCAGTGGGGCAGGCTGATGGAAGAAGGTATCAACTGTTTGAATTTTTTGCTGTGTTCTTGGAAATACTGTCACTTCTGCCCTGGAACATAATATTCCTGTTCTACAACGAGCATAAATGATGATTTAAAAATAGGTCCACTTGTTTATATTGTTTCCCGTGTAGCCAAACAACTGTTTACATTGTGAAATGTATTGCTTCATTTCACATTAGCTTATCAGTGCTGGCCCAGGAGTGGCGAAGCTGAAGCTACATGTTCTTGGGCAGAGTGCTACCGGAGAGATTACATCAGTAGTTCAAACTTCTGGTGGCTGGCCTGTCTGGTTGTGTGTGCTTCTCTTACAGGCATCAGAAGGTAGTGAAGGGGTGATTGGGGGCGGTAAAAGAGTGCGTGGGGTTGTAGTATGGTGAGGGGAAGATTTGTGCCTTTAATGAAAACGCTTAGTTTATATTTAAATGGGACTTTACGGTGTGGGAAAACTTAGATTATTTTTTCCTGGCAGTGAGGTATCAGTCAAAGTGACCTGACATGAAGTTTGTTAAATACCCAAGAAAAGCAAGATCAAGTGAGAAGAGTGGTGATAGGAGGGAGAAATAGTTACTTTTGTTTAAGAGCGTCTTGAAAAAGACAGGATTTCCCCCATCATCATCCTCGCCCCTTGGAATGAAGTTTTATTTCTTTACCCCCCCCCCTTCCCCTGGCCATCATGTCTCATTGCCATTATCCTTTTGTGCAATCTGTGTATCATGAGGGGGAGAAACCATCTGTGATTGAAATAATACTACAATGATGGGTGTTTCAATTTGATATAACTACTTTGAATAAGCCATCCTTTACGCAAAACAGAGGGTTGATTTCCCATCGTGTCTAAATCACCATGATTCATATCCTAGGAGCTGCTAGATCAAATCATGTGTTTATTGTCTGCAGTTGCTGTAGATTTTCGCCCTTGAAATGCGGTGTTATAAGTTACCTTCACTTACAAATTGTTTTTTTGCCTTATTCAGTATTTTAAGGTAATAATTCGTTGGGAAAGAAAGGCTATGTGTTTGCTTAACTTTTTTTGGTTTTAAGTGTGGATTGGTCCCCCGTTCCCCCCCCAGTACTACATTCCAGGTATTTGTCACATTTCATGTGGGGTTTTTTTATAACTTCTGACAACTTTTCTTTCAGTTAAGCCAAAGGACAAGGCTGCTGTCTTAAACATGGGTTTTGGCTGCAGTGTCGTACAGTGGGTATGAATGGCCTCAGTGTATCTGCTGTATTTACAGGAATGCTCTCATAGGCTGGCAGAAAACTCTTGTTTGCCCTCCCAGTGCTGATTCAGGGAAAAATAATGGCTCTGATCATCCTGCAGCTTGCTCGGCAAGCACAGACCTTTTCTCTCCTAGAGACCTGTTAAACTTATCACCTTATTTCCTGTGAATTCGTATCAATAGTTATGCAGTGAAGTTAATAGTCTGTGGTTTGATTAGAAGACTTGCTTTTCATTCTGTTCCTTTTTGCATCTTAAGTTACAAAAAGGAAATGGAAAACAATTGCAAACTAACCTAGCACTCAGTGTGAATGGTGTAGTGATTCTGCTATGTAACTTAGGCTGTGGTCAGTTGTTCTTTTTGTAAGGCAGGATCCTTTTCTGTTTTGCTTTGCAGAAACAAGCTCATAAAATTAGTCTTTCCCTGACCTTTTGAAGGAGATTAGACAAAAAGATCATAATGATAATGTCTGTTTTTCACTTCTGTTGGCAGGGAGGAACTGTTGAAAATACACTTGCTCCTCTGGCTGCCTGCTGCAAAGTGATAGAAATGTTTTTTGTATTTCCTAATCAACTGGGATCAGAAATGTGTACAGTTTTTCTGCATATGCAGTCAGCAAATTCTGGAGCTGGCAGTGATAGTACAAAATGGGTTTTCAAATAGCTTGATTGTTTGCTGATGGTGCCACTTATAGTGGTAACACCATAAGTCTTTTCTCAAAAAGGCTGAAGCAAATGAGGAACAGAGAAAGTGAATCAATATGTCTTGTAACTTTCTATTTACTGTGAGGAAAAAAAATCTCATCAGATGGTTCTAGTCTTGGCATGACAATGTTATTTCCTTATTACAGCAGCTTTTTCATCTTTTCATTCAAAGAACAGTGAGTGGTAGCTTGTTGCATTGAAACACCTTGCTGTTATCCTCCAGGTATCACTATGGCAGTTTAATACAACTACATCCTGTTTATATTGAATGGAAATTACTTGTGATTGAAGAAATGCACTAAAGCTTATTCAATATAAACTTTTTCTTCTGCATGATCTCCAGTGGATCATCTGAAATACTTCAGAGTGTAGATGGGTCTTGCATGTTGTCTGGAAAATAAAATTCTAACTTAGCAGGTTCTGGCATAATTTTATTTCATTACATACAAATGCTCAACTTTGTTTGTACTTATCACTTTGCTTGTGAGCAGCCAAATTCCATAGTTTTGGAGTCCTTATTCTTGAATGTCATTTGTAAATTTTACAGTCTGTTCTGTTTCTGGAGTATTTGGGTTATTTCCTGTAACCATAAAACTCCAGTATGAACTACAAGGTATGAAAACAATCACTATGGTTCTTGGAGACAGTTTCAGCTCACCAGCCTTCGTCTCAGCTCCAGTCTCTGACAAATAGATCATATATAGAATATGAATTGTATATTGTTTGACATGTCCAATCCTTGTAGAGGACTCTTATATTTAGCCAGTGAGGAATATGAAAATGAATTAGGAAAATATATTGAGGCTAAAATCCATTATTGGCCCTTGATAATCTCCTACATGAGCAGCTTCTTCCTATGCTTATTATTTCTGCCACTGCTATTTAACAGTTGATTTGCTTCATGTTTTATCGCTGGTGAGGATCTGTGTGTGGATTTTATAATCTCACAGATATTACTTTCCTTTATATATAAGTTATATATGTGTATGTATATAAACATATGCTATATACACTATTTCATGTAATGTTGTATGTATGTAAATACATATTTTTTACTCTTTAATTTCTCTAAGCAGTATCTGATGGGAGCGGGTCTGACAGAAGCATCAGAAGTGGTTGCATTCAGTCCTTCTACACAATATTTGCAGTCAGGGTTGCCTCCCTGTAGTGACCACACAGGGTGGCTTTGGTGATAGGGGTGAACAGAGTCTGTTCCTTGCCCAAATGTCCCCTCCGTGGGGTGACAGGAGGGGTCTTGCTGCATTCCTTAAAGCAGCTGTATTTTTCTGGGCCTGATGCTTCAGACAATGTTTGTCCTCTTAGGAAGAAAATGAATGTTTTTAAACTGTTTCCTTCTATTGCTACTTGAGGGAAGCAGTTTTCCCTTCATCTCTCTATTCTCATATTAAGAAGTACATCCATCCAGACAGAATGAGAGCAATGCTCTGCAACTTGTGTGGTCAGGCTCCTGTCTCCAGTGCAGCCTTGTAACAGAAACTGCAAGTTCAAGACCAAGCTATTTGCAGTCAGTGCATATATATTTTTAGCCTGGTTTTCTGAGGAAACAGAGATTGCATGCAACTCTCTGTGAATGTCTGACTTTCATTCTTGCTCTTTATTTCTAAACCTTTTGAGTAATTCCAGTTTTATTTGTGAGAGGATAGAAGCTTATTTCCAATAAACCCACACCTTTTCTGGCAGTAGGTAGCCTCGGCAGATGGAAAGATGCCTGCTGAAGGAAAGATTGAAGCCTGAACTTTTCCTGCAACTTTGACACACATTCCTAGGAGACTGGGTTTTACTGGCTCAGTTGCTTACAAATCAACTTATATTGTGTTCCTGGTTTTTGGCACTGTTTCAAATTATACTGTTACTTCATTTCTGGGTATTTTTGCGACAGCTTTGAATATGGAAGAAGAGCAAGTGTTTAGTCTTTAGCCCCAAGTAGCTTTATAATATGGCAAAAAGTGCACGATGAGAAAGGAAAGATTCACTGGCTTTTTAAAAGATTTTTTTCTATTATTGTTCTGCATGCATGTTCTGCTTATGTGAATTCCCATTTGTTAAAATAATTATTTTAACGCTTGTATTTTATTAATTTTGCTTTGTAATAGCAATTCTTTAGACACCCAGAAACAGTTTTTTGTAGTTATATTATATAAAGATTGTTCCCCGAATGGAACAAGACTTGATAAGATACAAACTGAAAGAGTTCACTCTTATTTCTGTATTTCTCCTCAGTATTTGTTTTCTGTAAACAGACTCTGTGTGACCCTTTCACTTAGCTGATCACTTTTGCACACTGATATCTGTTGAATACATCTTGTGGTCTTTGTTTGTCTTGTCATGCTGACTTGATTAATGTTATACCATCATCTTCCTTCATGAATAATGTATTTCCTGTCATGCCGTTGGAACCTAGAGGAGAAAACACCTATACCTTCTTTCTTAGATTAATTATGCATTACTTTTACCTTTGATGTGTACTATCCTTACTTTCGTGGAATATGTGCTGACCAAAGATACATGTTGAGGGTATATAAGGTGGGTTAGATTTGTGGAAAGGCAGACAATTTTTAAATTTTAAAAAAATCAACAACCAAACCAAGCCACAGCTTTTATTAAAGCTTTCAATTTTTTCTTCTTTGTACTTCTGATATTTGACCTCTTATATTTTGAAAGGTTTGCAGGTGATTTCTTCTACTTTAAATCACTAGGTTACGCTTGTGTCAATTACTGTTTCTTAGTTGTGTGTGTGTCTAGTGTTCTAGTAAAGATGTAGTGACAGTATTCATATGGTCTCATTAACTGCTGCTGGAAAGCTGTGAGAGGTAGGATAACTACAGTCACAGCTGCAGGATGCACATGCCAGCTCTGATGGGCTGTTGATGCCCATTTCATCTTGAGGTTTGGTCTTTTGTCCTCAGGACCAGACTTGGAGCCTGCTGGGCTCTGGCTTGCTCCACAGACATAGCTGAGGTCATAAGCTTTGTGCCTCAGATAAGTTGCAGGTAAAACAGAGCAGTCAGCTCTTCCTGTTAATCACTGAGAAGTGAAATCTGTACAGGTTAAGCACAACATAGTGGTGAACCTCATAGTTGCTACAGGAGCTGAAGCCAGCCACTTCCTAAGGGTGCAGTATGTATTATCTGTAGCGCTGATGGTAAGCGCTTAAAAACCTAAGTTTATGAATGTTCATCCATTTATACTCACCTGCAGGGTGTAAGTTTATCTCAAGGCTACAAGCTTGTTTGTTTCTCTTTACCATGTGGTGTGACAGTCCCTGCCTTGGGGAAGGTTATGCTGGAAGAACTGGTGCTGTGTGAAGCTTGCTCAAAGCAGTGCTGCTGACCCTGTCACCTCTCCATGCTGTTGTTGGCTCCTCGCTGTGTTTGGTTGTGTACTGTGCTTCGGGTCCTTGTGGCTCTGTGGGATCCATTCTCTGCAGTTTGAGTTCATCCTTTTCTCTGCTATAATTTTTCACCTCTGCTGCTTGTTGGAGCAAACAGTTTGGCTCGAGCAAACAGCTTGGCTTCATCAAACTGCTGCTGTCACTGGCTATCAGCTGTGGTGGTGTCCAGAGTACGTAACCTCCCATCACCTATCTCCTTTCTTCCATGATGTGCTGTCCCACTGGAGCAGCAGCGTTGGCCATTTACTTTGTATGGATTTATGTCTGAAATCCTTTCTTAAATGTTTTACCGCTGACTTTTGAGGGTGAAATGTAATAGTTCTTAGTGGTTTTAGTGTCTTACCCCCTTTGCATCTTACCCCCATCTTTGCATATTAGAGTCACTAGGAGCGTGATAAGCCACTTCTCTGTCTTCTGTTCTCTTTTGTTCCAGGTTGTCATTGTCTTAAAAATAAAATCTCACTTTGGAGGGAGCAACAGAGTAGTTCTAGCTTCAGTTCACGTTGCATTTTTAGTCAAAAATCAAGGTATGACAAATTCAGAGACAACTCAAAAATTCAAAGAATGTGATAGTCTTTTTAGCAAACTGTCAGTTAGTGCTAAATATTTGCATCAGTCACTTCACATTTCCATTAGCTCCTTAAAAAGCTGAAGCTCACAGATTTGAATTAAATACAATGTTTATGACTGTGTTCCCTGCTTTTCGATTTAGACTACTGCTGTGAAGCTTTTTTATAGTTACAGGTAAATGTATTTTTAGGGGCTGCTCTGTTTTGGGAAGTTTACTGTTTTGCTCTGTCTTGTCTGAAAGGTCTGCATGGGTTTTTTGGGGCATTTCTTTGATTTGATTTTGTTTCCTGTCCTCCATGATTCTACTGTATTGGTCTTCAGACCAACACAAGCAGGTCCTTGTTACTTTTATTAATAGGAATAGTTGCTTTTGGATGGGCTGATTCACCACAGCTGCCAATATAAGATAGAGTCAAACCATCATGCCCCTTCATTGTGCTAATAATAGTGATGTACCACTTTGCTGGCAGGCAACACTGCTGTTAGTGGCAGCTTAGGAGGGATTGCTGCAAGGGCAGCAGGGTCAGTGAGGATCTCTGCCTTTTCCCTTTCACCTTAGAATTTTGTGCAGCTTCATTTCTCAGCTCATGAGACTGAACCCATCCTTTTCATTGAAACAACAGTGTATTTTCACCGTGGTATCCACCAATTCTGTTCTTGAACTGTGGAAGGGCAAAGATGGTGCTATTTTTGGAGGAGGAAAAAACCCACAAAAAACCCTGCAAAACAAAACAGTTTTTGTGCTGTGCTGGACAGGGTGTTACTAAAATTATAACCTGGAGAGTTCCAGGGTAAAACAATATGTGCACATAAGGATGTCCTATCAAAGTCACCTCAACTAATGTGAAAATCCACTTGTTTTCTCAGTACCAAGAGAATTTTCTTGTGCTTGCCTTAACATGGGACTTGTCCAGCCCTACTGATTATGAAGAATTCACAGTATCTGGAGCTTTACAGGAAAGAGAGGCAATCATTCTCCTAAAAAAAGAAATCTTTACAGTCAAAGAATCTTAAAACAAGCAGGCTTAAGTGAAAGACAGTATGTGTGTGAGCTCTTGGAAATTGCTGAAAGGCTGCAGAAGGTTAGTGTCTGACCATCAGCAAATAGGTCTTTCTAGAAATGTGTAGGAAATGCTCTCTGTAGGAGCTGTAGACCTGAGTTTAGGTATTTTCTATTAGCTAAAGTCTTTGTGTTTGCTGTCCAACTGCTTCAGTGCTTGAGTGGGAGAAAATCAGAAGCTGCTCAATGAGATTGCTCCCAGACATTCATCAGGCTTTGATTTTTTTTTAGTTCAATGAAAATATGTAGAACTCTACTACCTGAAAATAGTAAGTGCTGTAACAAGAAAATTAGAAATAATTTTAAAGGCTTGTGTTCCTATTTTATACGGACACTTTATTTTTTAATATATGCATCAGGTAAAGCACATAGTATTTTAATGCATTTATGAAATGCTCAAGAGGGCTTTGTAACAGTACCTTCTGTGATTGCATCATTAGGTGCTTAGGGAGTCTAAGTGTCAAATTGATTTCCTCTTTAATTGAGGTGGCTCCTGACATTTAAAACCAATATATACCTACAGTGATGGAAAGTCTTCAGGGATCAGGAAAGATTCCTTCATTTAGCAGAGAACTTTTTTCCCTGAATATACTGTTTTCATGTTTCTCTAAAAGAAGTTACTTTTTATAATAATACAAAAAGCCTCCTCCAGTTTCTTCTCCTCCATATTCTTCTTCCTACTCAGCAACCATTCAGTACATGGAAACAAGAAAATGAAGATATTTTGAAATAGCAATACTTTGCATAAATTATTTCCCAAAATATTTGCTGGATTTGAATGTTGACATTTTCTGTGGATGTTAACAGTTAAGGAATATAATGAAACTGCCAAAGAAAAGAAGATACGAACTCCTCAGAAAAGAATAATGTAAATATGGTGGTTTTCTTGTCAATGCAGTATACTTTTGTAGAAGTCATCTGTTCTGGGGAAGTACCAGTACTGGGGAAGTACATATGCAAAGCATGCAAATGCAAAGAGAGCGGCTTGGGGCAGTCGGCCCCAAAATGAACGAATGTTGGGCATCTGATGATGCATCTTGAACTGTATAACTCTTAATGTATGAAGGCTTGATGTGCTTGCCAATGAATGAGCCGTGCTGTGTGATGGGAAAGATGTGCGTTATTCCAGAACCCTCTCAGAAGGTTGTCTGGTGTTAGCCGTGGAGGCAGCCAGGCTGAATGTGCCTTTGGTGTTATGAATTGCAGCATTGCATGACTTGTCATAAAATGAGTACTCTGGGAAGGGGCTGTGTGCTCTGTATGTGGAGCTGTATTTTCCTTCCTGACAATTCCTATTTGGATCTTTTCACAGGCTTTCCCTGTGTTCTCCTGCGTGTATTAGGAGGGGGGTGTTGGTAGGTTGACTTGGTTTTGAGACTACATGGAAAACTTGAGGCAGAAAACTGAAGATAAATTGCATATCTAATTCCCGTTCCCATGCAAGAACTGTAGTCCTCTCTTAACTAATAGAAGGCCTTTGGGAAATGTCTGATATGGTACAAAATACAGAAGAGTACTGACAGTCACTATACACCTCTCATCCAACACGCATAGGGAGACTGTCCCCAGAAGTTCCAGGGTTACAGGGAGCATATGCTTTGGGATAATGCCACTGTATCAATTTCTTCTTGCCTCCTGTTTTGCCTTTGCTTTGGCTGTGCTGCTCACTGCCAGTCGTGATGGAGCCGTTGCCAAGTCAGTCCATCTGGCTTAGCCTGTGCAAGATGCAGTTGTTCCTCAGTTCACATCTGTGCCTCTTCATGTGTTGTGTGGCCACTTTATAGCCTGAAAGGAGTTGCCCTGTGTGTTTCTCTTCACCCAGTCCATCTTCTGTGTGCTCAGGTTTCAAGAGGGAATGTAGATGCTTCAGGATTGCAGGAATGTGACTCTAGGGTCTTTACAATGAAAGAGAATATGTCCTTTTTTTTTCTTTCAGTCAAATACCTTGTATGTTTCAATGTATCTGAGATGAGTGGCAGATACATCTTTGTCCATTTGTTCCATTTGTGATTGACTGCCAAAATAAGGTCAGGTTAAGTCTGTGTTGATTTCTAGGTCAGAGTGAGCCTTAGACCCCTGTTTAGTTTAATTTCTCTCTAGTACTTGTAAGTGAACAATAACTTTAAAAATATTTGCAAATGAAGGAATTAAAAATGGGTTTATGTTCTTATACAATTATGAGGGTTGGTTAAAAAAGTTGCAAAATTTAGACTGTTTTACCCCACTCTCAGATCCCAATTATGGTCAAATAATTTTAATATTTTTCCCTAGGAAATTTGACTAGCTGTGTGGAAAAAGCATTTTCTTTTGCTACACAATTATATTCTAGTTCAAATGGTTTGATATGCCTACCTCCCTTTTTTATCGGAATCCATACAATATTTATTTGAGGATCATCTGGAAGGCTTAGAAAAGCTCATCCAGTAAAATGAATATGAAATGGTGGTTTCATTATTTTAACCATAGGTTTTGATTGTTTGTTCTTCATTGGAGGGAAAAATAAATACAGGGAAGACATTTTCCATTCCAGTTTTTTAATGAGCAGGTGTGTATGTGGTGGGGAATTGTCTTCTCACAAAGGCTTCATTCTGTGTGCTTTTCTATTACACATATTATAATAAACCTGATAGTTAAATCGTCTTAAAAATCTAAAATGATGAAGCTTCTTTGGAAGTGCATCCAAGAGTTAGTAGAGTAGTAATAGCTGTCAAATTCAAAGCAAAGCTAGCAATTAAATCTTCTGGCCCATCATGCTAGAAATGTATTATATTTCCCTGATTTCAGCACACAGTATCTCCTGCATTAGTGTGAATGGATCTATTAAAATGCCTTTTATCACTGTGATTTGAGCTTTTCTGCCTTCATGAAACCATGTAACTGCTTTCTGTAAAAAGCCTTTAAAGAGCTTCCCACATCAGATCTGATGAAAATCACCTCACTGTTGGGAACCAGCCAGTCAAATAGCCGTTCAGCTGTGATAACCTGAATAGCACTGCCAAGAGAAAATGGGGTGAGATATGTAAACCAGAGGGAAGGAGGGGAAGGGCTGTGGCAGGTGGGTAGCTTCCTGCTCTGCTTCAGGGAATCCATGGAAATTTTGTCTCCTAGTTTGAGCAACAACAAGCTGAGGCTGGCGCTGCACAGCAAGGAGCTTTACCCAGAGTTCATATGTGCTTCTTTTTTCTCTAAGCTGTATACTTAAATTTTGGTTAAGTGTTCCAGGATGTAACTCTGTGTAATCTCCTTGGCACAGGGTTCACAGGGCTTCAATTTGTTTGTGACATGTAAGTAACTTGCACAGCAGAATTTCCCTTTGACAAGTGTGTTGTGCCCCTAGCTGCTGTGGGAGCTGGCGCCGCTGAGGGATCTCATCTTTCACCCTGTGTCCCTTCCCCCTGTGAGTAGGGGTGACAGTGTAGGACTGTACGAAATGCTGTCTCCTGACAAAGCTAAGGAGGCTGGTGGGGACATCATGTTTTGCATAATCACAAGTTGTCACCAGTGCAAGTAAAGTGAGAATCCAAAGCTGAAATTCCTTCTTGGGCATATAACCTGTCCCGCCTCATCATCTTTCCTGTGTGTCCTTTAGCGTTTGTCCTTGGACCCTGTGGCTGCCAGGCTGCGAGCTGCATCATCAGCTCTGACAGGATGAAGTGGAGAGAGATGAGTTCACGGCCATTTGTGCCTCCTAGCTACTCTTGGCTGACACAAAAAACAGCTGACCCATGGGCTGTCACACAAATATAGAGTAGATCCCACTGCCTTTCTTTCCACATCTGCCACCGGTCCTATGCTGAGACTGACAAAGGTTTCCTATTTCTTCTGCCTGTCAGCTCATGGCTCTGTACAATACAGCTTTCTTGTTGGGAAAACCAAAAGCCTGCCAGGTGAGTGGAGCAGCAGCTGACTGTAAAATATAAACAAGCAGATAGATATCTGTGGGAAATAAACAAAGAGTCAAGATGTTCCAGGATTAGGCCTAGACAAGACACCATTTAACATTTTCATTTCTAAGACAGAAGCTTAAAAAAAAAATCCAATTATGCTGTTTACCAGTCTGTCATTACCAGATTGTAATAATAAGTAAGTAGCCACAAAGAATGATTTCTTTCTTTTTGTTGAGTAAAACCAAAGGTATGTATACAGGATGTGGCCGAATTCAGGTTTCTTGGTGAAAAGTTTTCCAGACATTAAGCTGAGGGACTGCATCCTGGGAAACAGCAGTTCTGCAGAAGTGTAGGGGTCAAGCTGGATACAGAACTCTTAAGGTGCCAGTGCACTGTTACAGGAAGAGAAGAGAGGGCCAATTCTTGGTTGATGGGATTTTTAAAGTAAGCATTTTTCTTGTTGCATGGCATTAATGGCAGTAACACTCAAATTCTATATCTGATCCTAGTTTTTACATCTTTAAAAGGTCTTTTGAAAACCTTCAGGAGGTATAGAAAGAGCCACAATAATGATTAGTGGTGAAAAAATTCCTGGAAGTGATTTAATATGGAAAGGGTGGAGTGTGAGCAGCGCCTTTTTTTTTCCTCCTGCATTTCTATTAGTAGTTACTGGATTCCTGTCCAGATAATTTTAATACAGACTTCATCTCTCATCCAAAGACAAATGTCTAAAAAATGTTGGATGGATTAATTAGTCAGGTTATCTTTGTGAGATATATTGCTTTTGTTGCTGATGGAAGATAAAGCACTAGAAAAAAATGATCAAGAGAACACAGACTGAGAAGATTATTAAAATTATGGGAAAAGAGTTTGAGGGGGGGTTTACATGAATTAAATAGTAATAAAAGCGTTTAAATAGCCCAGAAGCATGTGCAGGAGATGACCATTGCTTATGTCATTTCAGAAATTCTTAAAGTTTGATTCACTTGGTTGAAGCCTGAGAAAAGGAGGAAGATCTTGAGTACCAGGATAACCATATAGTTGTCTAAGAGATCAGAAAAAAGACTGCATTTTACGTGTAATATATGCATGTTCTTTTTACAGCGTTTAGACATACAGCTTCTTGTATATAATGGTAAGTCTGCAGGCTGGGGGACTGCCAAGATTCTGGCTAATCAAGAAGATCCTCCTGGGAAACCTTGTATGGGAGGAGAGATAAGATGTTTGTCCAGCTCTATGTAGAGCTTAACCTAATAGCTGGATAACCCCAAGGAAATGTCAGAGAGAATGTCAGGGTTGAAATTTCCAGTTTGGATAAGGAGAGACTTGGAGTAGGAGGTAAATCTGTGAGGTCCTTCTGTAGAGAGAATAAACTGAATTTTTGTGGTTGGAAGAGATTGCCCAGGAGCAAACAGGAGGAGTGACAAATGCTGCTGATAAAGACCTGTTTGTTTTCTCAGGATCTCTTCCTGCCTTTGCAAGATAGAAGTTGGAGAGAGGGCCCCAGGAAGACAGTGCTGGTGGAGTGGTTAGAGCTGAGTGAGGTGCTGGCAAGGGCAAGGTTTTAAGAGGAAGAAAGAGATTAGGAGATGCATAAGTCAGATCAGACTGATGCAATGACTGAGAGCACTGGCCAGGACAGGTTTTGTGTTAAAAAGGAGGGCTGGCAGAAGAGATGAAAAACATCTGTGGTAGAGCTTTAGGAAATGAGTTTGAAAGCAGCTTAAACACTAACCATACCCTGACTGTAGAAGGGACTGAGCATCTTAGCTGCCTTGGCAAGAAAGTATGTTGTACCCACTTTTTTGACTTTCCTTTTGTAATTTATTTTCCTCCTCCTGTTTAGAGAGTGATAAGCATAACATAATGTCTGAAGAGCTAAATGGAAAGACGAGTGGCTGTAGCTCTTCAGACCAGTAAATTGCCCTTCCCGCCATTAGAGAAAGTGGTGAATCTCTTGGGGCTTCCAGCCCAAGGCAGGATATGTGCCTAGGCAGTGTTTGTTATCCATGTACAAGTTACTTACGTTGCTGTCAGGGTACTTGGGAAATGCATAATAATTTGTGGTGTTCAGGTTAACAATCTGATACATCCAATGGCCCTTCTGACTCGAAGGTCCAGGAGGCAGTTTTGTTATTTTACTAATCGATACACCATAATTAAAATAGATTTTGGTTTTCTTCCTGAAGTGTCAAGATAAGTTAGGAAAGGGACAATAACAATTTCTGTCAGTTTTCCTAATTTTCAAGCTAGATTTGTTTTAAAGAAATAGGAAATGAAGGTTGAAGTGAGGAGGATGTGGAAGAAGGGGGGGGACACCTTGTTTTTGTGACAGCTGTTGGCTAAATAACTGATCAGTAGCCTAGAATTTTAGAGTATGTATATATCTGAGCTTTTTTCCAGTATTGGTTGCTTGAGTAACAGTAACTACTGTTTGTTTGTTTTTTCTACAAGTATGGTAGATATTTTTCCCATATTACATCTCCCTCGAAATGGAAGTCAGTGGAGTATGAGAATGTTGCAGGAATTAAATGCTTATTTTTAGGAGTTTCAAATGTTAAGGCATACTTCAATAATTACAAATAATTTAAAATATCATGTTGTTTAAAACTTAAGATGAATAAGGAAGATCAGAATTTTGTATGTTTGGCTATAAACTAATTCCAAGCTGCATTTTTTTAGAAATTTGTAACAAAAGACAGGTTTCTTGTTAAAAATCTGCATACTCCGTTTGAGGATATAAGTTTTATGAGTATTTGTTGGAAAGGAACTCAGCTGATGCTTTATCTCAGAAACAGCACTGTTGGATAAATCTGAAAAATGGGAACTAGCTTGCAGTGAAAGTAGGACTCCTGCTAATTGCTGTGTTCTGACTTCGTAGAATCATAAAATTTAGTTGAAAAAGACCTCTAAGATCATCAAGTCCAATTGTTAACCCAACACTGCCAAGGCTAGCACAAAACCATGTCCCTGAGTGCCACATCTACACATCTTTGAAATACCTTCAGTGATGGTGACTCCGCCACTCCCTTGGAGAGCATATTGTAATGCCTGACAATCCTTTCAGTGAAGAAGCTTTTGCTGATATCCAACCTAAACCCCCTCTGATGCAGCTTGAAGCCATTTCCTCTTCTCCTGTCACTTGTAACCTGGGAGAAGAGGCTGATTCCCACCTGGCTACAGCCTCCTTTTGGGTAGTTGTAGAGAGTGATAAGGTCACTCCTCATAGCCTCCTTTTCTCCAGGCTAAACTGCCCCCAGCTCCTTCAGCTGCTCCTCATAGGATTTGTGCTCCAGACCCTTCACTAGCTCTGTTGCCCTTCTTTCAAAATACTCCAGCACCTTAATGTCTTTCTTGAAGTGAGGGGCCCAAAATAGCACTCAGCAATTTAAGTGTGTCTTTACCAGTACCACATGTGGGGGAGTCTTGTCACCTTGTCACAGAAGGAGAGCAGGTTGATTAAGCAGAACTGCCTTTCCTAAGCCCGTGCTGGCTGTGCCTGATCCCCTGGTTGTCCTGTCCATGCTATGTGGTGGCACTCAGGATGATCTGCTCTGCAGCCTTCCCTGGCACTGATACCAGGCTGACAAGCCTGTAGTTCCCTAAATCCTCATTCTGCCCCTTGTTATAGATGGGTGTCATATTTGGTAACTTCCAGTCATCTGTGTCCTCCCTGGTTAGGTAGGATGGATTGGTGAGCACATCCACCAGCTCCCTCAGTACCTGTGAGTAGGTCCTATCCAGCCCCATAGTCTTGTGAGCATCAGAGTGGTGTAGCAGGTCACTGACAATTTCCCCTTGCATTATGGGGGCTTCATTCTGCCCTCTGTCTGTCTTCCAGCTCTGGGGGCTGCTTAACCCTGAGAACAGTTGGTCCAATGTTAAAAACTGATGCAAAGAAGGTATTGTTACCTCAGCCTTTTCCTCAACCTTTGTGACTATGCTGTCCCCCCCACATACAATAAAGGATGGAGATATTTCTTAACCCTTCTTGTTGCTGATATATTTATGGAAACTTTTTTTATGGTCTTATGGCAGTAGTCAGATGAAGTTCTGGTTTGGCTTTGGCTGACTGTTCTGATTTTCTCTCTGCATAACCTCACAACATGCTTGTAGTTCTTCTGAGTTGCCAAGGTCATACACTCTCCTTCTTTTGGCCTCCTTCCTTACTTCTTCAGGGATCAAAAACTTCATCATTTTGTAATTGCTATGCCCAAGACAGTCTCCAACTATCATATCACCCATAAGTCTTGTGTTTGTGAAAAACAGGTCCAGTGGAGCACTTCTGCTGGTTGATTGACTCACCAGCCGATTCAGGAAGTTCTTCCACACAGTCCAGGAACCTCCTAGGCTGTTTTCTGTCTGCTGTGTTGTACTTCCAGCAGTTATCTGGTAAGTTGAAGTCCCCGCAAGAACAGGGCCAGTGATCATGATGCTTCTCCCAGCTGCTTATAGCATATTTCTTCTGCCTCTTCATCCTTGTTGGACAGTCTATAACAGACTCCTGCTAGGATATCTGCCTTACTATCTTTCCCCTGATTCTCTTATATAACCCCCATCGTCATCAAACTTGAGGTAGTCAAAACACTCCCTAGTGTACAGGGCTAACCCACTGCGTCTCCTTCCTTCCCTTTCCCTACTGAAGAATTTATAGCCATCCATGGTGGCAGTCCAGTTGTGCTGGTCATCTCACCATGTCTCTGTGATGGCAACTGTGTGATAACCTTCCTGCTGCACAGTAGCTTCCATCTCATCCCAGTTTTTAAAATTCTCTGCCTACAGAGTAGGCTCTTGCTCAGAGTAGTGGGCTTTGTACATTGTTTTGTATGTATGTTTGCCTAGTACAATTTCTAGAAAGGCTTTGCTAAGTGCATGGAAAGCTGTTGTAGTTCACTGCTGGTTTTGTATGTAAGAAGTCCCTGAACCTGGATCTGGATACAATTTGTGATATTTTCCTGAAGTTCTGGATCTTGTGGGCTGCAGCTATGTAAGATGACAGTAAGATGTAGGTTTTTTTCAGGCTTGAAAATTCAGTGTTAAATATAATAATAATAATAATAGTAGTAAAAATCTCTTGTGTAATGGGATTAATCTTCTCAAGCTGGTAAGTACAAACTGATTCAGTAACTGCAGCGAGTGGGAAGGGTTAGGAGGTGAATTTTGTCTGTCTTTGCTAAGACTGTTTGTGCTATCACACAATTTTAAATGCTCCTTGTCAAAATCGAGCTTTTAGTTTTGGTTTTATACAGTGAATTGAAATAAAGTGTGGCCCTTTTCTTTTGTGTTTCAGGCTTGTCTAAGACTACCAAAATCGTAGACTGGTGGTGCTTTCTCATGGAATCCCTGTGACTGACAAAGGAGAGATTGTTGTGGTAGGTGTTTGCCTTGACTGTCTTGATAACACTTGGCCAGGGCACAGACTGATGCAATTTTCAATGCAGCCATGCTTTCACAGGACTCTTGTACCAACAGAAGCTGTGGGAGGGGAAAAATATGCTTGAGAGATGGGTTTTACAGTCTTTGGAATTGCTGCTGTGGTTCCCCATAAAAGTGGAAGCCATATAGCCCGGGGTACTATAGAGGAGGGAATTTGTCAAAGTTTGCTTTTAATTATGGAGCTCTAGCATGAGAAGGGTTGGTTAATTTACCAAAGCAATGTAGGAGAACAACAAAATCTGCATTCTAATTAGCTTCCTAGCAAAAGCCAAGTCACAGAGGCTTGTTTGATAGCAGTTCTCAAAGCAGTTTTATGGTACCACCTAAAATGGGCTCACTAGGCTCTTATTCTTAAATCTCTACATAGCATATATGTGTGTATATATGCACACATATAAAACACACATATCTTTATCTCTGTAACAGAGCCCATTTTGGTTTCATACATGGTTTTTGATTTAATAGTTCTGTATAGTCCATACTCCAAATAAGGGAGTGAGATAATAAAGTGATTTCCTTTTTGAGGTAGCTGCAGTTCTTTATGTACTCCATAGCAAATTATTGATATAATTGGTAAATGTATCTCCAGTCAAACAAAAAACATAGCACATATTTATCTTCTAATCTTTTAGAATGCAGCAGAACTTGTGTTTAAATAATTGAAACCTATCTATTTCTCTGTGGTTTGGTAAAGGTCATCCTGCGAATATCGCTAGAGCTGCAAGTTCTGCATTATGCTTGCTCTAATATATGGCTATATGCAGAAATAATGACATTTTTAGATTTTTAATTTGCCTGAGCTCATGACTTGCTGTTGATAGCTTTCCATTTTTCCAAGCAATGCCACTTTTGCACACATGCATCTTCTAGAAATAGTACTAAAAAGTCATACTTCCAGACCGGCAGATTGTACATTTTTTTTTCCTCCTTTTCTTTGAAATTCATGTTCTTGGCTTAATTATCAAAGTGTAATGGTGTTCTTGCTTGACTCTTTGATCACAGGAAAACCTCTTATGCAAACATAATCATGCCCTCATTGGGCTTATATTTAAGTATTGAAGATTTAATGTAACAATCTGTATGCTCTGCTTGAGGAGCACATCTTAATATAAAGAAGTACTTCTTAATTAAATAGAAAGTGGAAATATTTTTCATTGAGGGTTTTTTTTTGTGCTTCATTCTTTTAGTACTAACTGGAAAAGTCTATATTGTCACATCTTTTTTACAAGCAGAGAATCTAATGGGAGGGGGGAAGAAGAGAAATAAATTTTATTTTAAAACCAAAATGTCTCATACTGCCTTTCATATCTCTTGCTTAAAAACGAAGTTGAGGTTAAAAAAAAAATAATCTACAGTTTTATTGTTTTCTTGCATAATTTAACTAGTTGATTTAAAATTTAAATGCAGAGAAGCAGAAAAGATTTTTTAATTTTTTGTGTCCCTCACAGTTTTGGCTATAGTTAATTCCTTTTATAAACTTTCAGCTTACAAGTAATCAGCATTTTTCCTACTTTTAGAAAGCTATACTAGAATCATATAATTCATTTCTGATACTTAGAAACTTGAAGAAAATCCTTTTAAGTGGAAAATGGCAAGTTTATATATGTCTGTCCTTGGGGTCAATGATTTCTTGAAATAGTTCCTCTCCCATTTGGTGATGTACTTCATGCTGCATAATGGGTATTCAGGGAGTGACCATATCTCTTCTTGATCTCCATGTGGGAAGCTAAATGAGCCAAGGTCCCTTAGCCTCTCTCCTTTAGCTCTCTATCCCTCTCCTGAAAGGTCCCATGCCTCCAGGCATAGTGGCCTGCCTCTGCACCCATTCACCACAGTGTTCTTATCAGCAGTGCAGCTTGTTCTGTTCGCACCTCACTGTTTTACTTTTCTGCTGAAGGTCCTCTAAAGAGCCTCAAACCTCCCCAGGCACCACATCCCTTTTTCTGAAACACAAGGGAAAAAAGCATCTATAAAGTACTCTCAGGATCTGTGTCCTTTGTCTTGGATAAGCATGCATAGCTGGTCTGGTTTTTTTTCATTTTCTCAAAGAAGTAGAAACCTAAGTTGTGTGTGATATGTTCTGGCAAAAGTCAAACAACTGTGAACTTTCCTGGCCTTCAATCAGTGTGAGAGCAGCTCTGACATCTTGTGAACATACATAGTTGAAATGTGCCTTGAGTCTGCTGCCCTCCAACCCTGTCTCACTGAAATGGCTTTAAAGGA
Organism: Acanthornis magna; assembly: GCA_036785705.1. Lineage (NCBI taxonomy): Eukaryota > Metazoa > Chordata > Aves > Passeriformes > Acanthizidae > Acanthornis > Acanthornis magna. The sequence continues at coordinate 3,318,272 of JAWUZG010000060.1, read as the reverse complement.
TTACTGAAATGGAGCATATCTTGGCAGAGATCTGTATTGGAAAATATTTGTGGCATACAGATGATCATGAGGTATTTGTGTAAAGAACAAGAACATACCATACATAGCTCAGATGATTAATACAAAGCAGAGGAGTGTTGCCCTCTGATTTTCCTTGTCTGGCAGGCAAGAGCCTGCCACTCCTGTCAGTGTGATAGTGAAATAGGGGGACAGCTCACTGATCTTTCCTAAGCATCTAAAGAAGCTTGTGCTCTTGTCATCCTTAGACATGCTTTCATAACTTGCTCCTGCTCACTAGTAGGGAGAGAAGGGAGCAGATGGGGAAAGTCAGAGTTTGCCAGTAAAATGCAAAATTCTTCTCTAATGATCTAGTGTTGGCTTGAAATTGTGGGACTTTCTGTTAGTTGATAATTTCTGTCTCATTGTTTATAACCTTAAAATAGTTATAATGTTTCATTTCACTGTGGAAGGAAGCAATCAAAATATTTTGGCTCTGCTTCAGATAAAGATGTTTTCGAAGTAGTTGTCTCTAACCTTAATGGCAACTGAGACCTATATAAACTGAATCAGTGTACCATAATTTAGTGACAAGTGGGTGATCTAGTGATACAGTAATAATTTGCATTATCTTCGTCATAGTTATTATGGTATGCCATATAGCAGTAGCCAAAGGCACAACTTGGTTCAGTCTAACATAGGAAACTGGTAGCTATAAATGAAATGTAATAAGGATGTAAATATCTGTCTACAAAAGTCGAGAAGTGTTTTTTCAGCCTGTGACAGGAAGAAAGGCATTGCAGAGGTGACAAACTCATTCTGTGGTGTCAGCCATAAAGTAAAATTAGTTTCTAATTATAGTTCATGAAACAGGATGAAAAACTAAGCATATTTATTGGCTTTAGTTGCAAAAAATCTTCCCCACTAATAAAGAAAGGTTTGAAGGTGGGAAATATTTATTAGTAAGGAAAATTTTTGAAAAGGAAATTAGTTCATTCTAAAGCCATCTGCATTTCTTTGTTTACCTAGTTTTTTGTATGTTTGGGTCTGTGTCTTGCTCAGAGCAACATGGAAATGGTTCTGACCAGGCATGGCCTTCTCAGCCTTCATGATTTTTAATTCTTAGTTTTGAATGCCCCTCTGTTGCTGCAGAAGGACTTAGCATCCTATTGAAATAAATAGCTATAGATTGCATTTCTGAGGCTTTGTTTTCAATACTGGAGGGTTTTTTTCCCTATATTTTTGTCATTTTGTTGTTGCAGGCTGTTGTCTTTTTTTAAACCTGGTATTAGCTTCTAACATAGAGACATTTTGGCATTGTACCATATACCAAAACCTGATTAGGAGTTATTTCTCCCCTCTTTTGCAGTCTGTAGAACAAAATCTGGCTGTGAATGTTTACTTTTTATACAGATTCATTATGTATGTGAAATTGGCCTTTTGTGTAGTTTATTCCAGGTTCTGTAAAAATCCTCTTTCCATTAAAAGAGGATTGTAAGAGTTAGTGGAGTTGGGGATGGTTTGTTTTCTCCAGTTCAGCAGGTGAGAAAGGGAATAGAGGATACTGACTATGGCAGATGTACAAAGTATTAAATGTGCTGGAATGTACTGGCAATGTATGAAGTAGGGAAAGAGGCACAAGTCAAGACACTTATCTGCTGTTGTGTATTTTGACCTTTATAAACTTAGGCAACCACTGCATATCTTGCAGCAATCATTTGTCTTGTGCAAAAGGGTCTCATTGCTGCATAACAAAGTCAGTTCTTATGCTTTCACAAGCTGTCTTCCACTTTTTCTATTTTTTTAATGTAATGTTCACAACACTGTTACAGCAGTGCTTGAGAAATTTTCTTGTCCCTAGATTTAGACATTACAGTTGAGCCTCTAATTTTCTCTGATCAGTTTTTCATTCTCCTGGTAGTATATTGATCCTAACAGGGATATATAGCTCTTTCTGTGTTTCCTGTCATTTCAGTGTTACTAAATCTTCCTCTCATCCCCAGTAGTTACAAATTCATCTCTTCCTGCTTTCTTCTAGCTTGCTTTTTGCATGTCTCAATCCAGTTTCACTTTTCTACAAAATTTGCAGGTTGGCTTGAAGTAACACTGCAGAATAAGAACTGCCAATGGGAATGAAACTGTTAGAGAGCTCTGGATCTCAGAGAGGGGAACTGTCCACTTCATCCCTTTTTTTTTTCTGTCATGGTAAAAGGCTGATTTACAGATTGCCTTATTATTCAGCAGTCCTTATAATGTCTCTGTCATAAATTGAGGTGTTGGTTCCCAGTTTTGTAAAGCCTTGAGCCCAGGTCTGGGGAGGAAGCAGGTTGGTGGCTGGCCTGTCAGGCATAAGCTGAGCTGCACAAGCAAGCTAGTTTTCTCAGGGGCTATGGAAAGAACTTCTCCAAGGACTTGGGAGCTCTCTCAAACCTCAGTGCTTGCTGTTCCAAGCCCAACAGCCACTTTTCAACACTGCTTTCTTTAACCAAAAAGCAAAACCAGTCTCCACAGAACAAAACATTTAATTTTGAGTATTAGTAGGGAAGGCAGGAGAGAGTACAAACTGTCTGTGACACAGGATAATTATATTGTCTTATACACTACATACCACTTTGCCTGCTTTTTCCATCTGCTAACTCTCTGATCACTACTGTCATTGCAGGAACCCAGACCTCCTGGTTATTTGAGGTCACTAGCAGGTATTGTAGCATCCTCTTCAAGCCAGCTCAGGTGATTTAAATCTGTGGTTAAAAGTTAAGCTCAGTTGGTCACTCAGTATTGAAGTGTTGTGCCCAAGTGTGAGAGCTTGTATTGCTGTTCAACACCTGGGTGAAAAGGTCTCTGCCCAGCACCCTGAAATTCTTGCTCTAGTGCCATTTTTCTGTCTCCATAACTGGTTCCTTTTATAGTACTTCAATTATTTTTATACCTTTAAAATATCTATTAGCTATTTTTACAAATGGTTGGTTACTTTTATTAATTTCTAACAGCCACATCGTTAGAAGCCCCATGTGGTCAGCTTATACTTTATATGTTTTTTAAATCTAGTATTTGGATGATTCCTGGTCTGCATATCCTTCTCATTTTCACCATCTACCATGGGCCTTCTTTATTGGGGTTTGGGGTATTTGTTCTTTAAAAGTACAGATAGATTATGACTGTGCTGGTAGTTACTGAACTAGTTGTTCTGTCAGTTACATTCCCAAACTCCCTATTAACTCAACTGCAGGACTTGAGCTATTAGACTTTACCAGGTTTGGATTTTGTGTAGCACTACCTTGGCTTACAGCTGGTCCAGTGTGTCTGATGCTAAAGCTTCCCTTTTCTCTATCTAGAAGAGAGTTTGGTGTGCCTGAAAAAAGCCCTGAATTTCCCGTATTCTGTTGCATTATGGTGTCTTCCTGCACTGCTCTGTTCTAGCCTTTCCCACCCAAGTGAGTGCTGAAGCCCACCAAGCACCTTGGTTCAAGTTGTGATGCTCTTGCTCCCATCTGTGCTTACCACTGTAAAGGAGATGCACTGCTTTGTGTCTCCAGTTTTTAAAGGAATGGCTTGTTCCAACTCTTTTGGAGAAGCAGCAGCCAGCTCTCTGTGCTCCTCCCTCTTGATTGTTTTTTAAAGTAGCACTGCTTTGCTCTTGAATCTATGTAATTGGCTTCCTGCTGGAAGGAAACTAAAGGGCTGCTTTTGCCAATTAACTAGGACAAAATACTCTATTAGTAGACAATATAGGTTACCCAAGGATTTCAGAAAAGAAATGTGGGATATCTTTGATGGTTAAACAGTTGTTCTTTGGTGGGTTCTTGTCATTAAACATGCAATAAGATGTTCCAAGTTCAGTTCCTTCCTGAAAGATTTTTTTTCCTGCGTAGTTTTAACACTGACAAACTATTTAATCCTAAAAGTGTGGAGAACTTTTAACTCTTAGTCAAGCACTGACTGTCCTTTGATTTAAAAAAAAAAACAAAACAAAACAAAAAACCCAACAAAACCTGGAAGAATGACTTAAGGCCTGTGGCACAGCTTACTCATATAGTAGGCTATATTTAGGAATATTAATAGCCATATTTGAAATGAAATTTCTATTATTGGCCTCCTAGATTACTAGGTACAATAACATCAGCCAAAAAGGAGCAATCAGATTGAGTTTGTTACTAGGAATATCTGAAAACAAGCTACAAAGCCTAATTTTAAACAGTGGGTTGTAATCCATGCTGTTTGGTTTAGAACCCCTGCAGTAATTCCTTTCCAAATGTCTATTTTAAACCGGTATGTCAGACCTCTGGCTGTTTTTTCATAATGTCCTGAACATAAAACACTATGGTGACCTTAAAGTAAATAGGAAAAAGTAGCAACTACGGATCTTTAAAAAAAAATAAATTTTTTTAGTGTAGTGGATTCCCTTTAAATAGAGGGGTATGTTTGAAGAGGTGGGTGGTGTTGTGTGGACCATGTTACTTGGTTGGGACCATAATGAACAACCTCATCTGTGATCTTCCCAGCAGTTGGAAAGAGGGCAGGCTTCTGTGGTTTGTGTCTTGTTTGGTTTGGGAAAGCATGAGTTGAACTTGGAAAACTTCCTTGTATCTAAAATGTTCACCACTTGACCTCTGAGAAGTATAGAGTATCTTTGCCTACCATTTTTTAGTTCAGCCTTTTAGTCATAACATTTTCAAGAAAAAAGACTTTTTTCTTTATTATTTATTTCAATATTAAATTATTGTCTTGATTGGTCTGCTTTTTTGGGCTGCATACAAAGGGGAAGAAGCTACAGGACTCAGAACTGCTCAGACAAATACTCTTTCAGGATACTTCCTGATGCCCAAATGGCTCTGCAGAAAATGGTTGCTCACTGAATTGCTCACTGAGGCAGAGAGTTTAGTACTAAGGCTGTTGATATTAGTTGAATTGTCTTACAACTTGTTTGTATTGATGTAAACTTCTGTAACCTCTGGCCCGCTGCAGTGTGCACTATGCAAACATAAAAGAAAAAGGAAAATAATTTTCCCACAGAGGAATTTGCAGTTGATTTCTGTTGATAAACTGTTTGGGACTGTACAGAGTACCCATATGAGTATATGTCACACTCCTGAAATTTTTTTTCAGACATAACTGATGTCTGAAGTAAAAGGCTTGACATACATATTTTACATAGGGAGAAGCATATCCTCAAAGAACTATTAGCCTTTTCCTGGATCTTGTTTTTGTGGGACAAGCTTTAGTTACCTTTTAGGTAATGGAAAAAGACTGATCATTTTTACTTGTGGAAGGAGCTCATTTTATGAAGTGGCTTAGGGAATAAATTGTGTATGTCAATGCTTTAAATATAAGTATCACTGCTTCATTTTGTCTCCTTCTTTAGGAAATAAAATGACTTAATTCTGATATTTTTAACTTCCTTTAAAAACTATCAGGAATCACTGCAAAAGCTCTTTGACTGTTTTTGTTTTTAAAGCTTTTCTTTATAAACCCCTAGAATGATAACCACAAGCGTAAGCTGCCCTAAAAATGTTTTTCTCTGTGCCAAGAATAAGTCTATGCAAATTTCAGTTGCTGTATGCAGCAAGCCAGATCTCTCCACTGGAAACTGAAGAGTAAGTAGGTGTTTTCTATCCCCGTGCCCAGCATGCTTTCTGCTAGTAAGCAGGTCAGCACTAGGACCCACAAGATGTGCAGGGTGGGCTGTGTTTCAGCATCCTTCCTGCCCCACATGCATGAGCAGGTAAAAGTTGCAGTTTGAGCAGGATGCAGGTGGTTTGTACAGATACGAAAACCAAAACTGCTCCCCTTAACCTGCAGTATAGGATATATCCTGAACACCAGGACTGACTACCAGTTACAATGTCTCTGTTGATTTGGAGAGGGGGTTAATATGGTCTAGAAGTGCTAGGAGACAGAGCAAAATGGTAGCAGGCAGTTCCTCTCTTGGGTAGGCTGTCACATTCACTGCTCACCAAATCTACAGCAGAGTTAAGTACTCTGGTCATACTAGGTATGAGTACATTGCATCAGTGGTACCTGAGGTGTTCCCTCTTTAGCAGGATGAATTATGTGAGTATGAAGAAGGTGTAAGGGATTGACTTAAGTATCTGCAGCTTTCTCTTTATAACAATAGAGTGACATGTAAAGCAACATCCTTTTTAATTTATATTTTTATTGCAATTCAAATCGATTTTGCTGATACCATGTTAGAAGAGCTTTATTTAAATTTTTTGAGAGCTTATTCTATTGGTATATTCCTTGAATAATTTTTGACATCTGTTCTGTTCGTGTGTAACTCCAAAGCCAAGTCTCTTCCATAATAATAAACCTCTAAGGTCTGAATCATAGAATGGGTCAGAAGGGCCCATGGTGGATCATCCAGTCCAATGTCCCTGCTCAGGCAGGGTCATCCTACAGCACCATAGCACAGGTTTGTGTCCAGACAGTTCTTGAATATTTCCAGTCAGGGAGACTCCACAACCCCTCTGGGCAACCTGTTTCTGTGCACAGTTACCCACACAGTAAAGAAGTTCTTCCTCATATTCAGGTGGAACTTTTCTGTGCATCAGTTTCTGCCTGCTGCCTCTTGTCCTTACTAAATGAATTAATTGGCAGGGAAAGTGATTTGCCGCTGTAGAACTTAGTGTGTTTTTAACATTTTGTTGTAAATGAGGGAGGAAACTATAGTTCAAGCTCCAAAAATTAGTTTTTAATCTTAATTTACTACAATTAATAGTGAGTAAAAGGAGAAAACAAAATGTAAACTAGAAGTAATAAACCAGAGACCAACATCTATTGATTTTTGAGCTGTGCTCAAGTGTATAAAGTGGTACCGAGGAAATCCCAATAGCATTCCTCTGCATGCGTTCCCAAAATCAGAAGCTCTGTGACTTACTTTATTTGTTACCTAGACAATGGGAGCCCTGAAGGGAGCATTTCCATCACTGTGGTGACTTTGTGCTCTTTGTTTCTTCCCCATTATGCTTTCAGTTGCCTCTACATGCCCTCACTCCTTCAGCCTTTGGTTTTGGTATCTCTGCCTGTGTGGTTGCAGAGGCGTTAGGCACGGTCTCTGCCTCGTGCTGCTGCTTCCTGCAGTAAACAAGGGTTATATATGTGTGTTGTACTGCAAATGTTACAGGTGGAGGGGGAGGAAAAAACAGCAATGAAGCAGGAAGCATTACTATGCAACAGTGATATTACTGTGAAGGATTAGAGCTGGGGCTGATGTTTAGGCTAATACATTATACCTCTGAAAATACTGTTAAATGCTGATTCTCTGCAGAGGGAGAAGTGAAGCAAAACATATATTCAGGCAACTACTGCACTACTCATCCACCCATCCTCTGCTCAGCCCGTGTGGTAGGTACCAGCTGATGTGTCTGACTAAGCTGTGTGAGCTGCTCAGTTATGCAGTAAATTTGGGGTGGAAGAGGTTATCAGTTCTTCATTAAAACTCAGGTGATGTTCTAATCACCAGTTTATTTTTTTTTTTTGGTGCACACAATTTTAGTGGTTCACACTGACATTCCTCTTGATTGTTTGTTGAAGGTCTTTCAAAGTCTGTGCTATCAGACCATCACTTAGAAGAGAGAGAGAAACTGGACCAAAGCATCTGCCCCAAATTAAGCATCTGCCCCTAATCCAAGTGCTGTTATGCATTAAACATCTGTCTTTAAGTTTCCTAGCCCATGTGAGTGACGTATCTGTGCACAGGCATGTGCTGGCTGGCATACCAGGACGTGGAGATATATGGTTGGAATGTGGAATTTTGGATGTGTGAGACGAAACTTGGAAACAAACACCACTTTATTCACCAAGCTACCATGGTTGAGATATTTACACAGACCACAGTATAATTAAATTTTGTAACATTGTGCTTAAAGGCACTTTCTCCCGGAGAGAAGAGGAACGCTTGTTCCAAGCCAGTTGTCTAGTAGGACAGTGAGAGTGAAGAACTGAATTGTGCTACAGATGGTATGATGGGAAGAGGGCAGGCTGCTTCAAGCTGGTGGAAATTAGAGCAATGGTATTACGTTTAGGAAAGGAGATGAAAAGGCAAAGCTTCTGGGGGGGATGCAGCAGAATAATCAATTGGATTTGAGCAGTGCAAAAGAGAGATTTGAATCCAGTCATCAAGCTTGTCAGGACAGAAGTTTTTTGTAAAATGCCCTAGCTGATAGTTTTAACTTTTATCATGTAAAGCATCAGATGATATGCATTATGATAAAAATACTTTGTTCTCCTGTCTATTTTTAAATTTAGTACTACTACTAAGAAAAATAGTGAGTAGCAGCTAGTGTTGATCAGACTAGATCCTGTCTGCAAGATGTACTGAGCAGGCTGTATCAGTTTTTTCAGTGTTTGAGAGGGGGAAAAATGCACTGATGTATAATTCAGCCTGTTGCACAGCTCAAGCCATTTGGTTTATTATCAGGAGACAGAATACGTACAGAAGGATGTGGTGGTTTTCTTTTTTCCTGTTTGGGTGGGTTTTTTTCCTTTGACTGAGGTGCTTGGTATTAGACACACTGCCTTCCCGCTGAAAGTCTTCAGAATCACTTTCCTTCTTCTCTCTGAATAAGTAGTGTAGGCAGTTATCTTAAATCTTCTTTAGGCACCAGCAGTAGGATAACTATCTTGGGCAGTCTAAATCCCATCCTAAGTTTTTCCTTGTGTTTAGTCTGGTGTGTCACACCAGCATGGTGAATGAGTGTGTGTACCATGACATCTAATTCACAAGGTGAAATGGTATAATAGAAGCTGTTGGTTTTGGAGAGAAGCTGTGTGGCTTCTCGCTAGAATTGCTGGTTTTAGGCATGGTTTTGGAAAAAGTAAAAGTAACTTTCCATATGATTGTAATGACTACACAAAACAAGTCTATAAAGTTTTACTTTGTGAAGAATCTTTCTCTTTTTTTGTGTTTTGGCAGTATATTCTTTCTACTCACATTAATTGTATATGCTCTTTTGGTTCTTCTTCCTCTTAATATTGTGTGTGCAAGATAACCCTTTCAGAATAAGGGAAACCTTCACTATAATCTCTGAGGGGTAGATCTGGGACATGAGACCGGGAGCTTGTCCACACTGAGAGCTGTGAAAGATGCTGTCTCTTACCAATATCTACCTGGAATTTTGTGGTTGTTACTGAGTTTACAGATCAAAGCACTACGGGTAAACTAATTAGACTTCACCCTACTCTGAATGCTGCTTTCAGCTACTGGTGTATCTGCTTTGCATTTCAGGTCTAGCATAGGAAGTGATGGTACTTAGATATGTGTTGTCTTACAGCTAACATGGGAGCTGTTGTTCAAGCCCGAGCTCCATGGTTAGTACTCAAGTGACAGACCTCGAAAGGGTTTGCAGTGGGTCTTTTCAGTCCCATGTACTCTGTTCCTCATCTGAGACTTGCAAAGCACAATGGAAATACAGCATGCCCTAAGCATGCATTTTGTCATTGTTGCAAGAACAGTTTTGATTTCCTTTTGACTGGTGGTCTAAGTGTCTCAGTCAGAACCAGGGCTCCATTCCCCTTGCTCATATTTTCAGTTTCTCAGTAACTTGCATAGCTTTAAATGTGGTTTCTAGCTTTAAGCTTCTAAGGCTTTTCTCTTCCCCCCAAGAAAGAAAACTCTTACAGAACTCAAACTTGGTGTTATTTGGACTTTGTGTAAACATAGCTCTTACTTTTCTGAGTCAGCTGTGGAGAAGGAAAAAGCTTCAACTGTGGTATGTCAAAGCTTCAAACTGCTTCTCACTGATTTATTGCTATTGTGGAGACAGCCCAGAGTGCATTAATTCATCAATTCTTACAAGCAGGGAGGAAGGAAAGAATAGGAGGAAACAAGGAAAGGGGTGGAGGGGAAAAGAGTTGGGAAAGAGAAAATAAAAACATGGGAGAACATAAGGGATGGGAGGAAAGACATAGCAAAGCTGTTGTTTTTGAGTGGGTGGTCTAGGAATTTCTGGAAAATAATAAAATGTTATTACCCTAGAGAGTAGTGGAGTTGTCTGTGCCCTTCTTATTCCTGTGGCCTTCACAAGGTAGGACACCATTCAGTCACAAGTCACTTCTGACTGCTGGATAGGTTGAGGGGTTTTTGCAGTTGTGCTTAGGCTACAAATGACTTTAAGATCAGTCTCTCTTAGGTTGGCTTCATCCTGCGTCAGTTTAAAACCTCTTCTGTGTGCAGCTGATAGTCTCTTCTCTAAAATACTCAGAGCTTAAACACTTTGACTGTTAATGGTATAACCTGTGGCCTGCCACACTTTTGTATGGGCTTAGTCGTTGCCACAATAATTCACAGATGGTGCTTTGGTGTTGGCCCCAGTATTCAAAGGAAGTGAAGTTTATGGAAGTTTTTAATAAGGATCTAATAGGTTCATGACTCTTAAAGCAAGCAAATGAGATGGGCCGTCTTGTTCTCTCCAGACCAAAAGGTGTTGTACTCATGCCAGTTTCAGATGCAGTTGAAAAACCAGTGCTGCCGAGAGTGCTCTGAGGTATACTGAGGCTCTGGAACTCCAGTGCTGGGAAACAGGATGGTGCAAGGACTTCCCAGATTTTACCTGAGGTTATCTGCTTCTCCAATGCTTTTATAATGTCTTGGATAGCAAACATTGATTAGACACATGAATTCTGAGCAATGTTCTTCAGTATTTACACACCTGTCCTTTTGTTCATGTCACTTTTTGAGAGTATTGAATATTTGGGCCATATTGCAGTGGGATTCCATTTCAATTATTGTATTATCTGTATAACAAAATACACTACTTCTGGGAAGATCCAGGAAGATGATCTATTTCAGCTGTTTTCTCCAGATTTCTCCCATCTTTCCTATGTTTTCTATTGTCTTACTTATTGCACCATTTTTATTTTTATTATATTTCTTTTTTCTTACCTTTGAATCTTCCAGTTCTTTCCCTTCTGCCTGTTTTGCCTTTCCCATCTGCAGTTTCTTTCAGGTGGAATTAAGTGATTTTCTTTTTTTCTTTGAAATGTTTTCAGCCTTGCCTACAGGGTCTGAATAACAGCCTCACCCAGTTTATTTCAGGTTGCTGCTGTTTGGCAGTGCTACAAGAAGCCACAGTGGCACCAGTACTGGTGACAAACATAGGAAAATGCAAGGTCAGGAAAGTCTTTGGCTCTGTCACATATTCAGTGGCTGTATTTTTTGGATCCAGCTCTCTGGGGCACTTCTGTGTGGACAGCTTATGGCGTGTCTATTTGTAGTACTCTTTTGAAGTAGGAGTTTAAACAATCTGTTGTTTTCTGTGTTTGTCTCCGTAATATCTTTTCTTCTCTATGCACCCATATATTTGATAGGTACTATCCTCATATCTATAGATCTAGAAACTGTCCGTTGCTTTTCTAATCTTTGAAACCTTTCATGGTCTGTGCAGTAATCAAACCACATTGTATAAGGTTTTGGCAGGGGTGGTTGCCTTATATAATACTCTAATTTCTCTGGAAAAGAAACAAGAAGAAATTTTTACCAGGTATTTAGCAAAGAAATTGGTGTGGTTCTTTTTTCTTTTTCTTATTTTAACATCCCCCTACCAGTGATTTGTCCCTGAAGCGGTCCACTAGATTTATTTTGTTTTGCACTCCGTGTTATTGTTCAGATATCTTTTATCAGTGAAAGAACAGACATTCTTCCTTTTTTTTCTTGGCATTGGAATGTTTCAGTGTAATCTTTATCTACATGTATATATTTATACATCTACATTTATATACATATATACATATATATGTGTATGTATATATATACACACACATTTCATATATATATTTAAAATACAGGATTTTTATCAGTCAGGGAGGTAAACTGAAGAAACACAGTGGCTATTCATTAGTGGACTGAAGTCCCTAGAATAATTGTTTCAACTCAAAGTAATAGCATGTTTCCCACATTCTATATTGTCCAGGAAACTGAAGTTGCTGACAGTGCTCTAAGCTTATACGTAGTCTTTTATCTCTTCTGGGCTTGGGCCCTGGAATAGCTGGAGAGGTTGAAGTTGGTGGTTAGCCTGTAGAGGGACTTAAAGTCCAGGTCTGAAGTTTGCAGTAGACAGTGTGTTGACATGGCTTTCTGCACTATTTTTGCATAAGCTGAAGCTTCTTACATGTTGAAAAGCGTTATGCCTATGAGCAGCAGCCTGTTATGCTGCTGGAAGAAAGAATGTGGCTTTAGCGGTTGAGGTTGTCTGGAATTCAAAGGATGATACCTGTCTGCTAGACTTGTGCAGTTGATTGTGGATCAGATTTGAGTGAGCCTGGAGAGCTAGGTAGGCATCTGACAGGTTGACAGGATTTAAGAACCTAAGGAAGACAGGCATCAAAACTCTGAAGTTAGTCATCTCTAAACATCCATGTAAATCAGTCTTCTGTGTTAGTCTGACTGACACCTATCAGAGAGAGTGATTCTGCTTTACCTCCCAAGCAGTTCTGTGAGGATGAACATTTGAAGACACAGTTACTGCAGTGATAGATGCTGGTAACTTAACTGTGATTGATAAGTGAGAGATACTATGTCTGCCTGCCAGTTTATGTTATTGTAAAGTTTACCTGGTGGGTCGATGTAATAATTAATTTGTTTTATAAAGTGATTTTAAAATGACCTTATCTGTGGTAGAGTTGCATAATAAAAAACTGGTTACACCAACACAAAGGCCAATTATGTCATGTAGGTTTCTTTCATATGATTCTTCTGAGGATCTTTGGAAAAGCCTAGGAACAATGAAAAATGGCATGAAGTTCCACCTCTGATAGAGGGGTAGCGAATCATGCAAGCTGCAGGACTGTTGCTGAATACCCTTAGCCACCAACCTGGATCATGGGGAGTAGTCCCTGCTGGCATGAGGGTACAGCACATAGCTGTGGGATTGCATGCACTGAGCCGCAGCTGTGGCTGCACAGGAAGGCTCACAGCTGTTTAGGCCAAAGTCAAAAATATTCACTTAATAGATGTGGCAGGCAGTGCCAGTTCCAGGGTGCATGTAGTAGCCTTTCTACAGATTACTCCAGTTCAGACATCTGTGGGCTTCTTCCACGAAAGTAAAAATCGGTAGATTTTTGTATAGATTTATATTTTTATATATTAATAAATATTAATAGTATAAATACATATTGTATAAATATACTGAATATATTAAATACATACAATTGTACTGACAGATGTGTTTGACTTTATACAGGAGGAAATGTAGTCTGAATTATATACTTTTTTTAATATCTAATAATACATATACACAACACTAAAACTGTACTGTAGCAGATGTCTAATTTCATCTAGTAGCCTGTATTATTTTAAATCCCATTTAAGTCCCTTCCTTTGATTTCTAAAAGAGCTGCTTTTCATCATGTCAGTAAATTCAGATTAAGTTAACTCCTTAAGGCAGATGACTTAAGTGTACCTGATTAACTATCTGTCTGGTAGAAGAGGGGACTGAAGCCCTTAATTTAGAAATTAAACCCATCCCTGACTTAAAGCTGAAACTCAGATTCTCCTGAAATCTCTATTTTAAATGTTGCTTGGTGAAAAAGACCCACCAGTTAGTGTGCTGCATATGACTTATTCAACCCTATTTTCCAGTCACTCTTCTCACATAGGCAATCATGTATCCTAAGTGTTGCAATTGCAGTTTAACTGTACAATGCCATGAAATACTCGACTAGCATGCAATAAGAAAAATCATAGTGTTTTATGATTTCTTGAATGACTTGTATGTAATAAAGTTGCATTATTTCCTCCTTTCACAGAAGTTTTCACGATATTTCTGCTTCACTGTTTTCTGCAACTCTTTGAGGCCTAAAAAGAAAGAATTGTTCTATTCTTGACTTACCAGAGGTCATCAGCCACTTGTTCTCACTAGAAAATGTAGTCTGCGTAGGTGGGCCAAAAACTGAGGGGTTACTGTTCAGAAATAACAGTTCATGTTCACTTAATTCATTGAGTGTTCTTCAGAAATAATGAAAGTTTCCTTTTTCCCTCCGTGTGCATCTCGAGGAATGCCTAAGAGTCACATTCATATATATTGTGTGTATTACAGTAAGAAGACTTCAGTCACTTCTCTCTTTATGCAGAGTTTCCCTTTAAGTGTCAGTATGCACATGATTGCAGAATTAAACAGTCATTAGTTAGGTTGTTAATTATTATAAGGCTGCTCTGAACAAACTCTTACTAAAGCTATTTCCTATGCTTCTGACTTCCAGCTTGCTTTGGGATGCTGTCCCAAAAAATCATGTGCTGTCTTATCATATATCTTACAAATTCAGTATTACCAGATATGGACCACAGTCAACAAAAATACGTAGATGAGACTGACCTTGACTGCAGCAGAATTGGGAGTCTGACCAACTTCTCTTCTAATTTTCTGTGCCTCTAAGTCTGATTTGGTCTGTCTGTTATCAATATTTGTGTTTGGACTGAGTTTGGCAAGCAACACAATCTTCAACAAACTATATATTTAGTGTGCTTAGGTCTATTGGACTGTAGTTCTATACCTTCACTAGCTGTATTTCTTGGGACCTCCTAGCAGATAGCCAAACCATGGTGCAAAATTTTCTCCTGGTTGTTTGTGTAACTGGTGCTGTCATTCAGCACAATGACACACCATGACATTTTTCAGTATCTTGTTCCTCTACAAATCCTTGGCTTTCTTCATGCAATTACTTAGCATTGTCCCTGAAGCATTGCACATCACTAGAATGAAATCTGAAGCCATAAGAGGCCACAATTATGGAACAGTAGGAGTTTTAATCTGGTTTTGACAGAAGGTGTTTGTTTTTCTGCTTTTCTCTTATGAGTTTGTTGTTTGGTTTTATGATTTTTTTTTTTTAAAGCTTTTTTTAAGCATCGTGATGTAAACATAGAAGCTTATTATTTCGTTGCAGCAGTGTGATGGATGATCATGAAGCAAGATCTAGTCCATGCTTTGAAAAGCTTCATTCTCTGTTCCTTCACAGGGGTACCCAGAAGAGATGATCCAGTGGGGTGTGAAGGTTTTTTGTACATGTTTTTCTAGTCTAGGTGGCAAATTTCTTGGTCCTTGCTTTAATGGCACCAGTGACATTGTGTCCTCTCCTTGCCCCATAATGAATATAAAATTTCTTTAATAAAAGAAGGTGCTTGGCAAGGAGGGGTGAACAGGAATGGCTCTGCTACCATTAGAGGCTGAATTCAAATTTTGCTCAGTTATCACTGTGGCTAAATTTGGCACGGATTACAAGCCAGCTGTTTTGGGGCAGCTAATTTCTGCCGGTCTGTTGAAAGCCAGCTTGAAAGGCATTTTAGTTTGATTCATTCTTACTTTGCAGAAGACAAAGAGGAAAAATATTTCCCAATGAGGTGTTACTGTAGTATTGTTGTGCTGCAGAAGCAGAATTACCACAGTGGTACCAGTAATCCTCTGTTGGATGTCCTAGAAAAAAAGGGTAAGCCTTGGGGCTGAACGCTTGATATTTTCCCTTTGTTGTCACTTATTGAACCACACTGAATACATCTATATCTATGTTTAATTTTTTTTTCTGGACTGAGCCATGTGATTTATTTGAGCTTTAGTCCGAATTGTGTCAAATTCTACATCTTAGTCATAAAACTTGCTATGATTTTGGTCTGCCTGATGTATGCAAGTGCATCCTTAACATAAATCTGTCCCCATTGTTCATTTCCTAGTTTCATCTACTTGCTTCTATAAGCATCAGATATGCAATAAACTAGGCAGGACAAGGAAAGAACACTCCAGCTAATAACAGACAGTTCAAATGCGTTTGGTCACTACTTCTCAAATACCTCATGAATCTGTCTGTAAATGTCAGATAAACCAAAGTTTGGAAGAAGAAGATTGGTTTTGCTGGTAATTTGTGTGAAATGAAAAAGTAGTGGTGAAGTAAAAAAGCAGTCTAGTAGCCTTAAAAATCATGGGGTTTCACTCATGTCACCATGCCAGACTTTCATGTTGAGGTCTCCAAAATGATTGCACAGCACAAGTCATATTTTGTGAGGTGGAGCCATTGTTCATGTGCTGTTCTGTGGGGTTGTTCCTTCTGTTTCCTTTGAAACAGTGTGGAGTTTGTGTGTGGGCTTTCAGAGCAAGTGTTCTAGAGCAGCCCTGGAAATGGGGTTGCTTAACCTTTCTTCCCTCCCCCGTTCTTCTCCCTTATTGACTGCACTAGAATAAAAAATTTGGTGTCCATTTTGTGCCTTATAAAAAGTATTTTCTAATGAGTTGGACTGAATGGGAGGGCTGACAAAATCTTCTCTATGTTTCAGAAATTTTAGATGCCTTGGTGGAGTCATGCTCACCATTAATTGACTATCAAAGACTTGGACTTCAAAGAAATAGAAGTCTGCATGCGATTTCTTGGGGGACAAAAAGCACATTTTTCTTGAACATCTGCCTAAATCTTGGCTAGTAAGCATTAAAATAGTTTGTTGCAGTTCTGGAGGTCCTACAAAGTTCACAGATATGACTTAAAAGTAAGCAGTTCCTGCAAGGCCTGGAGGCAGGGGAAAAAAATGGAAAACAAAAACCAAACTGACAACAACAAAACAAAACCAACCAAACAAAAAATGCCAAAAAAAACCCAACAACAACCAAAAAAAAAACCCAAACAAAACAAAAAAAACCCAAACCAAACAAACAAAAAAAACCCCAAACCACATCCCACCCAAACCTGAAAAAACTGTAATCATGATTTGAGCTGGTGTGATGATGGTAAGGAACCACCTGATTTTGGGAAGGAGGAAGGCACAATAATATGAACCTCCCAGCAGTTTGGGATGTGAATTTTCTGCACTTGGAAGGTCAATGCCACAGTGACAAAACATTACTAGTAAATGTGTTGGTAAGATTTGATGTACTCCATAAGTTACCCTAGATGTTTCGGGGGAGTGTGTGGGTTTTTGTTTTGTTTTTCTTCATGTAAAATTCATAAATTAGCTTTCCTCTTTGTGGGAATAAATTTCTTATGTGTGAGATTTTCTTTCTGCTTAGTCAGTTGACAACGCTCCATCTGGGCCCCGAAGCCTAGGATAAAGATGTTCTGCATGGTCCTATCCTATCACTGTCTTGAGGGTGATATATAGGTTATTATAGACTCTTCTTATAGCTCACTTTGTGCTCTTACTTGCCCCAGTTGGTTGTTGCTACAACAAAGTTGTGCTCTCAGCATATCAAAAGGGTTGGAGGAAAAATGCTGGCTAAAACTTGAAGTGTACTTGAAATATTTGTTGTTCTTGCTAAAATTAACAGCAAACTGATTGATATGTCATGCTCTTCAGAACAAAAATATCTGGCTCCATGAGTTGAAATCATGCTGGAAAAGGGCATAATAAATGCCTGGCTTGTGAACGACCTTTTGAGTCTTGCCTAGGTAGCTGAAGTTAAGGAATGTCATAAGTAAATTCTAATGTTGGTGAGAGAAAGCTCGTAACTAGTGATGAAAATCGCAGGAATTGGAAATGAGATTTTTGCATCTGTAATGTGCGACAAAAGTCTGTGACCTAAGGGTATTCCTGCTTGCTCTCGCGTCTTCAGTGTATTCTGTGTGGGGTGTTTTTTACTTCTGCTTTCTGTATGCAAGTTCCATCAGGCAGGGGATATAAAAGGGAATGCAAGTGCTGGCACTGTCAAGTTAACTATTGCTGGTTAGGTCTCTGAAAAAAATAAACCCAACAGGCAATAGCTGACAATGTGATTTCCAATGCCAGAAATGTCCTGAGTGTCAATGTAAGGGAATAATGGAGTATCTTTACTTTTTGTGCTGTTCTTCAGACTGTTCTGCAATGACTACAGCAAGATACAGGCCTACCTGGGACTTGGTACTTGACCCATTAGTGTCCTGTAAGCTCTGCCTTGGTGAATACCCCGTGGAGCAGATGACAACAATAGCACAATGCCAATGCATCTTCTGTACCCTGGTAAGTTTGTGTTTCTTATTAGGCATTAAAAAAAAGACATAATTTTAACTGCAGAGCTAGTGTGTTTCTGCTGGTAGGGATTCATCCTGAAGTATTGATCTTGCAGTGGAAATAAATACTGTTGCTGTGTACTTTACACAAATGCTAGCAAGTAAACCTTTGTTTTCCCGTAATAAAAAATTTTGTAGCACTTCCATATACTGTATAGTTACCTCCTTAACATGGTTATTCACACTTTCCGTTTTATATATCAGTGGCTTGGATTTGGGGGTGGTTATGTGATTGGTTGGGTTTTTGTTGGATGCTGAGGTAGGGTTTTTTCTGTTGGGTTTTTGATTCTTTTATTTTTTTTAACTTTAGAAGAGAATAGAGTCTTTCAGTTGAAAGGGATCACTTCAACAATGATGTGTGGTCCAGCTGCCTGGTCCCAGCCACTTCATGGCTCATCAAAAACTAAGGCATGGTGTTAAAGGCATTTCTCAAATATCTCTAAAACACTAAAAGGCTTGGGGCAGCAATCACCTCTCTAGGAGGAACACTGTTTCAGTGTTTGGTCACCCCCTCCGTAAAGAAATGCTTCCTAATGTCCAGTCTGAATCTTTCCTTGTGCAGCTTTGAACCCACATTTCTTGACAATGGATATTAGGGAGAAGAGCTCAGCATCTCCCTTTCTATTTCGCATGCTCAAGAAGCTCTAGAGAGCAATGAGGTTGCCCCTCAGTCTCATTCTCTCCAAACTAAACAAACCTAAGGTTCTCAGCTGCTCCTCACTGGGCACTCCTTTCAGCCTTTTCGCCAGCTTTTTGTCCTCTGGAAACTCATCTAAGGACCTTCATATCCTTCTTAAATGGTGAGGCCCAGAACTCCACCAGTGCTCAAAGTGAGGCTGCACCAGCTCTGAGCACAGCAGGACAATCACCTCTTCTGACCTGCTGGCGATGCTGTGTTTGGTGCATCCCAGGATGGGCTGTGCCCTCCTGGCTGCCGGGCACTGCTGACTCACATGGAGCCTGTTGCCCCCCAGCACCCCCAGATTCCTTTCTGCAGGGCTGCTCTCCAGCCATTCCTCTGCTAATTTACACTTGTGCCCGGTGTTAGTCAATGCCCGGTGCAGAATCTGGCAATTCAGTTTGTTAAATATTATGCCATTTTAATTGTGGCACTACTCCAATTTATCTAGATCCCTCTGCAACGCATCTTGTCCCTCAAGAGAATCAGCAGCACTTCTGAGCTTCAAATCGTCATCAAACTTGCTAATGGTGCATTTGACTCTTGCCAAAGAGTTGATAAACATAATGAATACTAGATAAACAGCTGGCACTAGAGCTGAAGCTGAGGAACAGTGCTGGTGTCTGGTTGCCAGACAAAGGTAGTCCCAATCACTACAACCCTTGGGAAACCAATTTTTCCCTCAGAGCTCGTCTCATAGCTGGACAGCTTATGCAGAAGGATGCTGAAGTATCAAAAGCTTTACTAAAATCTTGAGCAACTACATCCGCCACCTAATCCTTAATTCAGGACAGGGGACCTTGTCATAGAAGGTTATCAAATCAATTAAACAGACTTTCCCTCTATGATCCTATGTTGATGGTGCCTGATAATTGTGTTGTTCTTTTAAATGTCTTTCAATAGTACCCAGTATAGCCATGCACACACTTGTAACTAGAAAAGTATTTAATATATTATGCATTCTAATTTCACTGTATTGTAATGACACTCACATAACATGTTTTCATTACCATATTGTACAGATGCTTACCAGTCAGTACATAACACTGGTGAGCATAAGTGTAGTATTTGACAAAGAACATCATCATCACAGTTAATGGATATTGCTAGTTTAGGAACCACTAAAAAAAAAAAAAAAAAAAAAAAAAGAGAAAACTACTGTAATTTTTCATCCCTGATACTGAATTTAAATTAAAATTTTAGTTCATTAAATTTCGCAATGGGTGCAATTATACCAAAAACCTTGTAATGATGGTTTTGCAGAGGAAAAATTGGAATATTATCAGTAAGAATATAAACTTCTGGGACACATGATGCTCAGACTTTAATTTCCCAAGAGTTTATGATATGGTGTTATAGACTCAGACATGGGATTAGGTGACTTTTTTTTTTTTATTTGAAAGTCCTTTCCAGCAAAGTTTTTTTAGTGTGTGTTTTTAATATTTAAGATCAAGGATTTTAGTTAGTTTATTTTATTTTTCTGCATGGAAATACTACCATTTTTTATATAGTAGATTTTCTCTTTTCTGGTGGTTATTGAAGATATAGGACGTAGTCAATGGAACAGGTAGATCTATTGTGAAAGAAGTGTTTGCTCAAGCGTGCCAAAGTATATAAAATAATAGGCTTCATTATCTTACTGTTCCAGTAATTACAACTGAGTGTTTTGTGTTCGTCCTGTTGCTTGAATGCAGAGAATATTTAAATTTCAGTTTCCAATAACATTTCAGTGGCAGCAGAAAGCATGGGTTACCAATACATTTTTTTTATCTTCGCCTTGTTCCTTCTGATGTTTACTGCCGTCCCTGGTGACTCTTACTGCTATTTTGAAAACTATAACCACTTACAGACATTAGATATGTAACCTTCACTGATAACTTGTTCTTAGCAACTGAGATAGTAATCTGACTGGTGACATGAAATTTGTGTTTTGAACTCTCTTCAGGTGGAATCATCAGCCACTTTTACTAATTGTATTTGATTGTCTTGAATAGTTCATTCAGCTTTGTCCTGTTTAGAGCAATTGGTGTAGTTACTCTGCCTCTTGTTTTCTACTTACAAGCTTTACTACAGTGACAGTTGAGTACCCTGAAAAAATTATTTATCCTAAAACTTTCCTGGGAATTAACAGGAAATACTGCCCTTGCTTTCCTCAGTGACGGTGAGGGAAGTATTAAGAACCTGTCCCAGCAAATGCAAGGGGCAATAGCTATAAACCTGTTACAGTCTAGGCCTTCATCTCTACCTTTGGGCCAGCATGAAGGTTGATAAATTGCTAAAGAAAATACTCCCATGAGTCAGGAAAGATTGTTTGGCCTATTGACAGTTGTGTGATGGTTGTGTGCAGAATCCTCCACTGGTGTTTCTCCAGCGTCGATTTCCAGAAACACCAAGGACATTGCATATGAATTGTGCTTTGTAAATGGCCAAATTCAAGTTATGTGAAACCAACAAGGAAACAGAATAGCCTTTTGACTCAAGATTTTGCCTGTACAGTAGATCCAGTTCATCTCTGTTTTGTTCTTGTTTGACCAATATGTAGTTTTGTCCTGGCTTCCTTTTTGTAAATGAACAGAGATAACTGACAGCTTTTCAAGGAATGTGAGCAAAAAAGAAAAAGGGATGTCCATATAAGTGTGAGGACCGCTTTTGCCACTAGCTCTAGTGCTTCTGTCTAAATCACAGCGAGCTGAAACAACATTAGTATGTATTACAAAGAGATCTTTCAAGTGCATTACCGCTGGTATGTTAGCAGCATTTGGATGAATGTACAGGTCCCTTAATCATATATTTCTGTCTGCAAGTCTTGACTCTTTATAATCATAAAAGTGCTGTAGTAAAGATCCCGTGAAGGATTGTCTCTTCCTGACACTTGTACAGTAGCACAGCATTGCTATTCAGAAAGATAGAATGGGGACACTGTTTCCATTTGCTTTCTGGCAGAGCTGTGCATGGATTAAATAGAGCAGATTGCCACTCCTCTGCTGATAAGGCATAGGCACTACAATTTCCCATAGTATTATTTTGCCAGTTAGTACAATACTCCATTATTGTTTTTATCGTTATGATCACTAATGCCCAGACAATGCTGTGAGCTCTCAAGTTTTGTATATCTCATCCATTTGGAATGTTATAAGAATGTATTTTCTCTGGTACCTCAAGCAAATCCGTTGTTGAATTGCTTGTGGTACCAGAGGAACAAAAGTCTAGAGAGTAGAGAGAAAAACAAGATACATGCTGTTAACTTTTTGTTTGTTTTTCTGAGTATTATCAAGGGGCAAACCAGTATCTCTCTTTTTAGAATCATATTAACAATCGGACCTTAAGTGTGCTTCTCTGATTTTGGACCAAAACACCTAAATATCTTGCTTTTTCTTAAATGACTTTTCCCCCTCTTCAATAGCACATAGTACATAGCTAGTAATCTTAAATTTTAATACAGTTTAAACAAGCAACTTAGCAGTTGCTTAAGTCAGAAGTAGTTGATTTTGCATGTTTTCTTCAGAAAGCTTTATAATTAGGGAAGGAAAAGGAGAGTAAAGCAGAGAACACACCTTTTTTAAAATTTTTTTTAAAATTTAATTGCTGTACTAATTTTTTTCACTAGCTGCTTAGCCTTTGCTTTTTTAGGAGGATAAGCAGGGAGCAATTTTAGTCCAGATCTGTCTGAAATTCTGATTTTGTAATTGATGATGAAATCCTCATGTGTCTTAAAGGACAGGATGTTCCTTTGATGTGTTATCAGTTGTGTACATGCTAAAGTTACAACGGGTTTTTTCCAGTTGATATTCTTTCATGGAAGTCAAGCAGTTAGTTGTTTGAATGTGTTCTGGTTCAGGATTTGCATGTGTACAAAAATACTGCGTAATCTACACATACATAAAACACCAGCACTGATGTGTCAGTGTGTTGCAAGTACGGTGATGTCAATGTTACTCAAGACAGCCTAAGCTCCTTTTGGCCTCACTTTAGATTGTTCAGTTCCCTTCAAGATATTATGCAGTACCGATCATTCTGGTACCAGTGGATTCATTGCTTACTTCTCTCATATTTAAAAGAAAAATCTGTCAAGTAGGCAGTCCAGACAAGGAAATGTCTAAGAGTACAAAGCATGACAGAATATTTGTCTTTGATGAAGAAGTTTGATTACTCCTCTGTAGTGTTCCTTGTTACTGATAGGAGAAACTGTAGTCAGATATGCAAAAGAGAGGGATGCCTACAGTCAGAAAATAACAGAACTAATGTTAAGACCTACCTTTTGCGGCTTGTTTGTGCTTTCTTTTCGGTCAGATATGCACATGTGGTTTAACTTTGGTGTTTGAAACTAACACTGCTTAGTAAATACTCATACTCTGATTCTTGCCACTAAGCTCTATCTTAAGCCCTTGAAGTCAGCTGGTTAATCTTACCTGGACCTTTAGGTGTCCCTCTGAGTTTGTGGTATTCCATCCCAAGTAGCTTGACAGCAGGATAGTGACAGACTCGTGCTATCACTAGCCTTTTTACACAGGATTATTGAATTTGCCTAATCATGACTGTTCGTGTAGATCTGCTGAATTCTAATCATTCCCCTATTTGAGCTTCCTTATAGGCTGAAGATCAGCAAGGCAAATATTATCCTGCCTATAACTGGTATCAGGCATCCTTTTTTTTTTTTTTCCTTGTTGCTATGCTTGACTGGAAGCAAATGGAGCTTATCTGAGTTGAAGGACAGAAAAAAGTGTGATTTACTTAGTGTTATCTCTCACTCCAAATGAGGCAGAGGCAGCTTCAGCCTCTCTTTCCTCCAGAGCAAGGCAGACACCAAGAGCAGTGTGGATGGAAACAGGTGGCCTTGGCTGCCTTCCTGATCCTGTGTGGTTTGTCTCTGCTTGCCAAGGGAAGCCTACCTTAGCAAGGCAGCACTGTGCTGAGGCCAGGCTGTTCCTCACCTCTATCAAAGGAGATGTCCTACTTGCTTGGAGATAGGAGGGTGGGGGAAACCTAATGGCTTGTGAGGTTTTATAGAGTTCAAGGTCCTTCTTAGCAGCTGTAATATTTCCGTGTTTCCCACCAGCAAAGCTTAGCATTTGCTGCTTGAGCTGCCGTACCCCAGCCTCAGCAGAGAACTGATACTGACCTTGACGCATGATGTGTCAATAGAGGCTTCATTGTTAGGGGTCACTGCATGTTTGCATAGGCTTCACATGGCTGGCTGAGTTCTCACTTGTCTTGTAGGTGCTCTGACCACAGAACTTCCTGCTTTAGTAAGCAGCAACCACAGAACCCTGGGTGAAAACTAAATTTGATCCAGCGCTTTTAGCTCTCCTCTCCTGTGTGATGTCACTTAATGAGATTAACATTATCTGTCTTCATCAGGGTGTTGATAAAACTAGTTCATTTTTGTTTGCATAGTGTTTTGCATGTGAAAAGGGAAGGCCCTTTGTTTGGTGCAGGTGTGTTGTCCTCCCACTTAGAATTGCTATTTCTGTTCTGAAATAGAATAAACTTTTCTCAAACGTATAAGGAAAGGCTGATTTTTTTGTGGTGTTTTTGCCTTCTGAATATTTGAATATTTGAGTTTCATTCCACGTATGTTGGCATTTGAAAATAGATTTATTTTTGTAAAGTTTATTCGGTGTGTATTTACCAATTGCAGCCCTGAATAGGTGAGAACAAGAAGTTTATGCAAGGTAATGGAGGGATAAAAATCCATAATGAAAAAAGTTCACATGTAGCTCCACTTAAAAAAAACCTATTCAAAGATGAAAATATGCCCAAATCACAAGGTATTATCCTTGTCTCATTTGGCCATTTTCTGCTGTCTACTGATGTGATTGATTCCTCTGAAGAAAAATTGTTCAGCTTCTATATATTTTACAGTAGGCAGCCATAAATAAGTATGTGTATAAAAGAACAAGCCCACTGTTTCAAAGGCTAAGAAGCTGTAAGTCTGTGTTGCCTTCCCTTTCTCCTTCATGATACTCAGCTGGAAAAAGGCACTTGTTTTTCCAGTGCATTTAGTTCTGGTTGCTCGGTCCTGCTTGGGGTTTCTGCAGCCATTTATTGCTGTGTCTCAAAGGCTATTTGCCAGGTCATATTTCTCAAGCTGAAGTAGTCATCATGGCTTCTCTTTCTGCATTCTTGATAACACATACGTTTCTTCTTGCTGTACTTTGATCATTTGTTGGCTGATGGCCTGATGGTGCTGTTCCCTGTACTCAAACTGGTACAGTCTTATGTGGAGGGTTTGGAGGCTGGACTCAATCAGAGGGGGGATGCACCTCATCCCTAATATGAATATCTTGTCTGCAAGTTGTTTGCATTTGTTAAGAAGTGTGTACAAGGGACTGCTGTGATATTTGGGTGTACTGTCAGAAGGGATTTGGACAGAGGTAGAACCAAAGCAGCAAAGTCTGCTGTGCTGTCCACAGGATGAATCAGCAGCCGTCATTGCACTAACTACAGCTGCATCTGCAATGGGTGAGTGCCTGCTCCTGCCAGGATGTGGCCAGTCCCCATCCTAAGATTCCACCAGCTGTTGGGAGCACAAGGACTCTTTGACAAGGATAATTTTTACAACTCAGGAAAGAATGCTCAGATGGTTTGTCCTCAGACATGGAAGCACATGAGTTGTGTTTATCTTTCACAGCCATCATCCTGTTTGGCCATCATCCACAGGCAAGAAGATGTGATGGCATTTGCATTGGCAATATAGCCTACAACAGCCTGTAACAGCTGATGGAGTCTTTAAACATTGACAGCATGGTGGGAGAAAGAGTCATTTACCCTTGGCAATTAAAAAAAAAAATCTTTAAAAAGGGGCCAAGTATTGGGAAGGCAGAGGCAGGAAACCGATCAAGCTGAGGTCTTCCATATTGCTTACCACTATGGGGAAAACATTTATCAGCTCTGATGTTATCTACCTCTGGTCCTGGTCAAAGTCTCTCTCTGTGTGTACCTTCTTGTTCACAGCATAAGGCACTAGATATTACCCTGTCGCAGAGCTCTGGAGCCCCTTGCAGGTGCTTGTCTTGGAGTCAAGGGCTGGTATGCTTGTGTAGCTGAATTTTTGTGCTCTGTAACAAAACAAAGGATATAAAGGGTAAACATGTAAGACAGTTCTCTGTTACTGCTTTCATATTTGAAGTACTGCATGTCAAGATAAGTGATTGTTTCTTCCGGTGATTTATTCTTAAGGATGGTGAATTAGGGTTAATAAAAATTTGAGTTCTAATAGTGAAGATTTCTTTGAAAGTAGATAATTGTTTCTGAGAAGATATCTGTAGAAGTGGAAATGATTTAAGTTCAAAGCATTACCACAGACATTAAACACTTCTAATGAATATCTCTCTCAGATCTAGGTGGTTTGTGAAGTTGAATATAGCTTGTGCTTGCGGATTTGGTCAGTATAGCTGACAGTTTATCTAGTAAAGAAAAAAAATCACTCCCACAGTCACTCATATGCTTCAAACAGATCTCTGTGATTAAGCATGCTTAGGTATTTTCCGGTAAGTCACTCATCAACTAAGCAGGATTAGGGTGATATTAAAAAGCTAGATTGTAGATCTGCTGTAGAGAATTGGGCACATTGGAGCAGCAGTGCAAGAGTGGTTCCAAGTTGAGCCTGTTATTAAACAACAATAGATTTGAGGCAGGATTATAACTACTTTACACAAAAAGGCCGTGTAGTACATTTGAAAGAAGCTTAAAAGCTCTCTGAGGAATGTAACTTTTTTTTCCTTTTCTCACGCATCTTTTCTTGTGTGCTGTAAGTATACTATGGAAATTTCCCATAAACTAGTTTTCTTTTTCTGTGAAACACTAAGTTAAAAAAAATATGGCTCCTATGACTGGAGTGTTGGAATGGAAGCATGAAGGCTCTTTAGGAAGGATGGGCAGAAGAAATGGAGGTGTTACCCTGTATGTCAGTAACCAGTTAGAGGGTGTGGAACTACACTTTGGGATGGATAAGGAGCCAGCCAAGATCTTATGGGTCAGGATTAAAGGGAGGGCAGGGACAATCCTGGAGTTTGCCACAGGGAGTCTGACCAGGAGACCCTACAAGAAAATTGGAGGGACTTTTTATAAAAAAGGCATGTAGTGATTGGACAAGGGGGAATGGCTTCAAACTGAGAAAGAGTAGGTTTAGATACTAGGATGGAATTCTTTACTATGAAAGTGGTGAGGCACTGGAACATGTTACCCAGAGAAGTTGTGAATCCCCCTTCCTTGGAAGGGTTCAAGGCCAGTTTGGATGGAGCTCTGAGCAACCTCATCTACTAGAAAGTGTCCCTGCCTATGGAAAAAGGGTTGGAACTGGATAATTTTTAAGGTCTGTCCCAATCTAAGCCATGCTATGATTCTGTGATTTGTCCTATTACCAAATGAGCATTCCTGATGCTTTTAGAAGTATGTACCAAAATATTTTAAAAGGTGGCATATGGTAGTTACATGTGGCTACAGGAAACACTTTTTCAGGAATAGGGAAGGCTCTAGCCTTATTGTGTCATTCTTCCCTCTTCAGAGAACACCCCAGATGTAGGCTGCTTATTTTAGGGGAGTTTTTCTTCTTGGAATTATTCAGGTTTGTCTACATGGAAAATGTTTCTAGAAAATGACATTTTATTCAGGTAAAAGCTCTCTACCAGAGGGAATTTGCTATTTGGACAAAAGTGAGGGAAGCTGTTATTGCAAGAGTGTTAGTCTTCACTTGAGACATAGACACAATTTTTTTTGTAGTGAAATAAATTCACTCACTCTCACACACACTGTCTCCTCCTGTCCCAGTGAATATTGCGTACTGCATCAGTCTACTCTTCTAATCTGAAGCAAAAATAGGACATTACATCACATTATCCAAAAGATTTACAGGCAGGATGTCTACCAGTATAAATACCTATTCAGCAGACTGACTGCAGAAGTGACTTAGGGGAATTAGCACAGAGCAGTAGAATAACCTTAGTATTGCACTGTCTTATGGAAGGAAAAGATATCACCTTCTTAGTATTCATTTTAAAGCAATGTAAAGAAAAAATCCTGGTATGCAGGGCATAAAAATGCTATAGAATATTATCAAAAGTACTTGATGCAGTAGTAGTTTTGGTCATCTGAGTAGCCCCATCACATGAACTTTGAGCTTTGGCTTGGTATCCTATTGGCATACGAGTGACCCATAGACCAAACTGTAGATTTGTAGCTACAAGACACTACAAAATGAGTGCTTCTTACTCAATATCCTTTTATATTCTTCATATTCTTTCCCAGAATGTAAGGCCCAAAGGGATCTTTGCGTGCACCTACCCCAATGTCACGTGTAATGTGGATCGCAAAATACCAGCCAGCTTTTTCTGATTCTTCATGTGGTTGAATGCAAGTTTATGTAATTATATGTGTGTGTGTATGTATATTTTTAGATGTTCATCTAAACCTAGTTTGCAGATGATACAGAATTTGAGATTGGCAATGTAGTCTACATGTTAATAATCATCCTAGTTGAAAACATTTTCTTTTTCAGCTTAAGCTTTAAAAAATCTCATTTGCTGAAAAAGCACGTCAGCCCTTCTTTGCGTTTCTGAAGTGCAGTGTAAACTCTTAATGATTGTCTGGCCAAAGTGTAGGGTTATTTCCAAGGTTAAATTTGTGTTCAATAGCAACCGCCTTTGCCTACCTTTGATATTTATTGTTACTAAATGCAGTGCAAAAGACTAATTCCCTTTCATTTTTAGAACTTAGTAAATGCTAGATTTCTTCTTTTTATTTTTTCCCCTTTCAATTTTATCAGTGTATGTGTTTGGTTTTTTAAAAATTGTTTTCCAATACCAGCATGTGATGATTCTGCATGTAGTGCAGCCTTCATTTGGTGATGACTATGGCCTAGTGCCAGCACTAAAATACATTTGAAGTTTTAAGAAATAAATCAAGTGATATAGTGATGATATGCTTAGCTCTTGTCATGTGTTTTTGGCCTTTCCAAATCCATGGACTGGTTTAAACATTTCCTGTATGATTTGGCACTTGCGTCTGCAGCATTAGTGTAGTCAGAAGTCTACATTTTGACAAATTCCACCTATCAACTGTTAAGAAAATAATTCAGGATAATCTTTGTCTGCCTAACTCTCAAATAAAAGGTGACATCTTGAAAAACTCTTCCATGCTTGCTGCAATAGTAACAATAACATGTTCTTAAAAGTAAATTAGTTATAACTGTCCCAAACTATCTCCAAGTGCTTTTAATTATGTGCATTTTGTATTGTAAAATGAACTTAGGCACCAAGTGAACACATTTTTTCTGTCAAAGTAGATGGTAGATAAGTGTTGCCCTCATGTAAACAACGAAAGTCAAGATTCCTTTTTTGGAATTATGATGGGGTTTATTTGGAGTTTGATGTCCGGAGATCTAAGTCAAAGCACCAACATCAGAAGTAAGCATGATCGTTCCTGGAATTCATCTAAAAGAAAAGGAAAAGCCAAAAATTTTAATTGTTTACATTTAAATTTTGCTATGGCCTGTGCAGGTTTGTTAGAGTTAAATGCAGCAGAGCAAGATTGAGTTATAATTCTGAAATTAGGCAAAAAATAAGCATTTTTATTACTATAGAGTGTGTTGATCTTTATTACATTAGACAAAAAGCCATGGCACATCAGTGATCATTGAACATACCTTTCTGTGTGGCGCAGTCCTTGATGTATAAAGGTTAGAAGTACAACACATTTTGCCAAGCTTTAAATACTGGGCTGTGCTTGGCAGCTTCAGAAAGGAAGTCATTCCTTTATTAGTCATCTGTCTCTGAGGCAACAGAAAAAAAAAATCCAAATTTATATAGGCAGCTTATAGTAAAACTGGTGCTGAATTGGGCTGTCAGTTGATATCTGTGAGGGAATGGATCTGGGCCAAAATTCCTCAAAGTGGATGTGCTCCTGCCCTTTGTCACGGGGGACAGCAAATGCCAGTAGGAATCATAGATTACAAGGTGACAGAAAAAATCATCCACGCGTCAGAAAGGACAGCAGTGATGGGAAAAGGACAGAGCAGGGATGCACAAGGATACACAGGGAACAATAGAGGAGTAGTGTTCAGGGGAGCTAACTGGTCTCTTCTGACTGATCTTAGCAGCAACTGGGGCATGGGGCTGCATCTTGATCTGCAGTTTACATAATCTTTATTAAAAAAGTGATTTATAGTTTATATATGTGTTTTACATATATATGCTGTATGTAGCCTATATATAGTTTATATGTAACACGTTGTGCAGTGCTTTGCTTTCCTTTGTCTGTGGGAAATTGTCAGAGTTAAATTACAGTTTTCTTAGGGCTCCCTGTCTAACATTCATGCCTTTGAAAATGAAATGCCAAGGTATAGATCTGTAGCATTAAGGAACCCAAACAACCTTAGAAGTGTCCTAAGCTGCCACCATATAATAATTTTTCTTTTCTTTCCCTGGGTGTTTGGTGTGCTGAGAGAATGCAGGCTGAAGAGAAATCTAAGCTACTACAATTACCTGTTTGCGTGTTACAATTGCAACATAAAACAGAATAACTTGCCTAATGGTTCTAATAAAATGTATAAAGCAGAAATGTGCATTTAAAAAAAACAAAACAGGTTTTGATAGGCTTAGAGCATCTCCAAGAACGATTTACTTAAATAATATTTAGTTATTTAATTACTGAAATAAAATGGGGGGGGGCTTAAACAAAGAAACAAGTGGAATTTGGTAAAAGTATTTCTTCAAATAAAAGCAACTTTCAATTGATGCACATCCATTAGAGGAATAATAAAGATGTTCCTCAGCATATTTGTTTTTTAAGGGTCAGTGTACTCTTGTGACCTTACTCCAATCTCAGCCCTTAGGTGTCTGATTTCAGCTCCTGTTTTCTCTGAGAAAAGTTATGTAATACAGTTCATTTTGAATGTTGTTTGGGGTGGCTTACACTCCCGCATTTTTTGTTCATGCTATACCGTGCTTTATTGCCTTAATGGAAAGGCTATGAAGATACTTTCTTCAAGCATTGAATCAAGTTGCATAGAAAATGAGCAAAAACTTGTCAACTTTTTGTAATTGATTTACAATGAATTTTTCATAGTATATGATTGAATACCTAATCCTGCTGTGTTGTTTTGCTTGCATGCTGCTGCATTTCTGGTACTCTAGCCAGTCTGATACAAGTTGCATATCTTGTGTCTGCTCTCAAGAGAAACCACAGGTACTCTGTGCATCAAATTCTCTTGCAACCACTCTGGGTTACTCTTTCTCCACGTAGAAAGTCTCAGGGGAGGCTTGAGTGGATAGGGCGTTTTTTCCTCTGCCTATTTTCCAGCAATATCTCGTGGCCTTGAGACATTTCCCAGAAGCTGAAGCATGAGAAGTGCACTTGGCTGTGCTGACTTTGAGAGGCAGGGTATAATGCCACATCAGGGGAAAGGAAAGGCCATGGACACTGCTCATGACAGGGATGAACTGTGTCATTTCTTGGAAGATGGGAGGAAAGGGAAGCAAATCGAATAGGCTTTGGCAATGGTCCTAAACAGGTTGAGGAGGCGAATTAGCCACATTAATGATTAATGATAGAAAAGCTCATTCAGCTTGAAAAGTACTTTCTATAAGTGCTAAGTGCTGGCATTAAAAATGTATGCATTTTCATTTTAATCCACACTTGGCATCTGCAAATGGAGAGGAAAGGGAAGAGCCAGCAGTGTCATTATAGTAGCACTGATACCTCGCTACAGCTGAAATCACAGCTTGCCAAGGCAGGCAACCTAGGATCTGGGACTTGCAGAGATCAGCCTGTGCTGGTTGCTGGTACTGGTTCTCCTGAAATGTTCCACCACCTGCCCTGCAGAGCTCCAAGTGATGGCCTGGAAGCCTTCTGCAAGTCAAACATCTGCTAAGTGAACAGTTGTCCTCATTAAATTCCTACTGAGGAAGACAAAGGCTATATATAGTCACACAGGGATTTATTTGCACAATTAAAAATTTTATAAATATCAATTATCTGATCTCTGTTTTTCTTTTCAAAAAAATTGACCTGCTTTCTCTAATAAGTAGGAAAGGGGACTCTGATAGAAATAATTTATTGTGCTATCTTGGCACCTTGCCACCAGAAATGCTGTGGACCAGAGCAGCAGAGATTGTGTGGGCAGGAAGTGAAGTCTTTGTTGTAATCAAGCTGTGAGAGGTAACATCTAGAATAATTTGTTAATAGAGGTGTCTGAAAGGGGCTAAATAGACAAATCAAGAGGCAGAAGAAAAAGAGAAGAGGTTCAAAGTCCGAACTTTGACAGCTACAAGCCATGTGCCTGAGGGTTAGGCTGGAAGGTGGGCCTAACCCACCTTGTTGATGGGCTCTTTGATGTTCCATGGGGTGAAGGAAGCAGCTGGGGAGACGCAGTTTTGTGCTCTGGCCTGAAGGCACACCAGCCTTGGCAAGGTCAGTGCAGCGCTGTGCCTTCCCCAGGCTGGTGGTGAGTCAGCAGCTGCATACCTTTTGCAAATGTCTGGAAATGGTAACTGAAATCCTTGTTTTGCCAGTTTGCTGCAGAGTGTGGTAATCCTTCTTGCCTCCCACACAGCTGTATGCTGAGCCGGTTTCATATCTTTATTTCACTCTGCTGCTGGTCTAGCCTCACTCTTTATTCACACATCTGCTAACAGAGAGTTAGGGACCTCATTCTGTAATTGTCTCCAGTTTGCTTATGCCAGCTGAGCTCACAAGCAGGGTGAGAACACCACAGGGTGGCCCATCCACTGGGAAGCAGACCCTCGTTTGATCTTTCTGTGTAGTGTTGTGCTGGTAGAAGTTGCATGGTATCAGAAGAGAGCAGAGTCTCTTCATCACTCCCCTGCCTTCCCAGCTGACACCTATGCAGTATCTCTCACCTTGATGTGGGAAGGATGGAGGTGGAGGGGGGTTGCTGCTCTTTAAGAATAACAAGGTTTGATCTTAATTTGCCCTTGGTCAAAAATACCCACTTTTCTTCTCTGCTTTGTTGACAGCTGCGCTGTGCACTGCTGTGTTAGAGGCTACATTTTCAGTTATGAGTTGGGTAAAATGCTGCGGTTGCTAGGGGAGAAAAGTATTAGTATTACCAATATTTATTATTTGGTCCCCATGGAAACTGTAGTTCTTTGGGGAGTTCTAATTCTCACATTTTTCCTTTCTATGGAAAAGATACTCTTTTAATCATGATATTGAGATAGTTGTTTTCCGGGAATAGATGGCAAGATGCACAACTCCCTTTGTGCTCTAGTATGCTTGACAGATGTCTGTCTGTGGGGAATTACTTCTTACTAAGCTATGTTGTGGCTTCCAGTCACACAAAGATCTTTAGAGTATGTTTATCTAATTATATCATGGAGGTGTTTTATTATTTTTCCCCCCTCTGCTTCCTGTTTGATTTGTGCTTTCTGCCACTGTTATTTTTTAATTTGCTCCATATTTTAAATTGAAGAGTTATTTGGTTAATTTTGGTTTAAGTGATATTAGAGGTCTTTTTCAACCTAAATGATTCTATGATTTGATGGGGAAATGAATGTGCTGTTTTCTGCTTAAACGAGTAACTGTGGCAAAAGCTACAAATGTGGCTCATGGCTGTAAAAGGGACACAGTAGTACCTGTTTCTACAAAGTTTGAGTTCTTCAGATTTTCAGATGAAAGCTGTTAAAAAAAATACCAAGTGATTTATCCTTGGCAGAATAGTTAACTCAGTGTTTGGCTCTCTTACAGTGCCTAAAACAGTATGTGGAACTTCTGATCAAAGAAGGTCTAGAAACAGCAATCAGCTGCCCCGATGCTGCCTGCCCAAAGCGAGGTCATCTGCAAGAAAATGAGGTAGGTACACTTTTCCTGCAAATAGGGTGTTTTCCTTTCATTACAGGATGTTTAAATGTGTCTTGCTCTTTATGTTACAGCTTCCATTGTTAACAGCATATGTTTTTATTAATTCTTCAAAGGTCAAATATTTTGTCTCTGTTTGTTTAAAATTACTTAGATTATTGGTGTTTCTAACTGGAAGTTTTTCTTCTTTCCACAGATTGAGTGCATGGTTGCATCAGAAATCATGCAAAGGTATAAGAAGCTACAGTTTGAAAGAGGTAACACATGTAACACTACCCATTGAAGGCTGTGAGAATGGGTCCATTCTAGAGCAATCCTGTAAATCAGAATCTGACTGCACATGTTCATGTAGTAGCGTTGTGCATTAATTGCTTTGTCAGCAGAAAAAGAAAACCCCAAAACCTAAAAAGTAACTGTTTCTGTTCTTGCCTGCATGATTCCCAGAACTGCAGCACTCTGGGAATAAACTAAGGAAAGAAAATTGCTATGTATTATATTCCTAAATAACTAAGGGAGGGAGTGAGTTCTATTTCAAGCTTTGCTGTTTAAGTTGACTACTAGTACTGTAGGGGCTGGAGAGGAATACTGACTTCTTGCACAGAACCAGCATTTTGTCCTGCGGTGGCATTTGGTACAGAATTAATGAGCAGTTCTGTGTGTAATGATATAAACATGTTAAGAACATAAGCTGCCTGTGTGCCTAGGGAGATGTGGAATGGTGTGGCCATAGAGAACTTACAGTAAGGTTTTGCCGAGGGCAGGGCCTAGCCTAGAAACCACTGCATTGGTAGGCTTTCATTGCCTTCAGTGGGCTTTGAAACATGAAATGACTTACCTGTAAGGAGCCTCCAAGAAAGGGATGAAACTGTGTCGTATGCTGTTGTTAATCACATGGTTACATTACGGTAGAGGTTAACTTGAAATAGGTTCCTACTGGGCAAGGCATTGTAAAAAGACTTTCTGGTGGGTTTTACTACATAGTATACCCTGTGTTTAACTTCAAGTATAACTGAAAAAATACATCTCATTCTCAGAATGAGCTTAGTTCAGTGAATGAAAGTGGGTAATTAATTGAGACTCGTGGAACTCACTTTAGTTTGGTGCCTGTTTGCAAAGCAGGCCAGATTTATGTCAAAGTGGCTCGCATAAATTAAAAAGCTCCTTTTGAAAATCTGTGTTTTCAAATGCCCTGCCAGTCAACCTCAACTGGAATGCATTGTTGTGGAAGGCCGATCTTGTATCTGCCTTTGAATTTGATTCTTTTATATCCCTTTGCAGAAGTGCTTTTGGATCCATGCCGGACTTGGTGTCCATCCTCTACTTGCCAGGCAGTTTGCCAGCTCCAGGAATCAAGCCCACAGGACCCTCAACTGGTCCAGTGCAAAGCATGCGACATTGAGTTCTGCTCTGCTTGCAAATCTAATTGGCATCCAGGTCAAGGCTGTCCAGAGAACATGCCAATCTCTTTTCTTCCAGGAGAAACAAGGTAAGATATTGCAAAAGATGAGTACTTAGAAGCTAAATACTCAATCGCCGAACAAATCGGATTATGAATAGCGAAGAGGCATTTTCCTGATGTTTTGTTTTAAAGCTGTTTCCTTCACTTAGTCATTCCTGTTCTTTTAGTGCTGTATTCTAAAACGGAATAGCTCTTGGCAGCCTCACTCTTTGCCTCCATTCCCAGCAAAGCACAAAGGAGCTGCTTGAGCCTTTGGCCTTCTGCCCCAGTGGGAAAAATATGACATCCAGGCAGCTCATCAGCTTCCCTTGAGAGATGATCTTGTTACTGCTGCTCTCCTGGACAATGTGACAGTCAGTAACATCATGCTAGACAGTGATTTTTAGGATAGCCTGTCAGTCATCCCCACTGCTGCACATTTGGCCAATGATCTTAAGTTCTGTTTCAAGTGGTCTCTTGTGGCAAACTGCAGCCACTGAATTAGAAAGGCCTTTGTGCATGTGTTCCACTTCATGTTTGGGCTTTTTCAAAGACTGTGTTGGGCTCCAAGGCATCATTAAAGCCCTGCCCAGCCTTGCACTTGGTTACTCATAACTTGTCTTCTTTGAAGCTTTGCTGTAACAGGATGACTAGCTAGGATGCTGTCATGATGAGTTCCTGATCAAATACACTAACTTTTGTACATGCTTTTTTGTGTGCTTGACAAGAACTGAAGGTTGCTAAATTTCATGGCAAGGTAACAAACTTTATCTATTTTTGTTCAGCATTTTGGTTGCTTTTACTCTTTTACTTTTTATTTCACACTTCATTTTCTTCCTCCACTGAATAAAAGTAAAAAATGTTTTTTCATTATTTTGAAGCATAATGTGCCTGTTAGCAGCATTTGGAGTTTCATATACATTTTATGTATACAAAGCATTTTTCTCTAATACAGTTGCCCTCAGTGTTAGTAATTACTGTGTGTCCTTTTATCCTGCTATTGGAAAAATCAATCAATCATCAGTCCCATTTTCCAGCAAATTGTTGATGCCCCATCAGTCATTCTTGTATCTCACACTGGCAGTTGTTGCAGGAATTGTCATTTAAGGTACATTTTAGTTGTTAGTTGTTAGAATAAAAGTGGTTCCACTGTTTCAGCATTCCTCTGTGTTGTGCCCATTGTATGAGGGGATACCTGTGGTTTTGCACAGTTGTGCAAGACGAGTCAGTGCTGACCCTAACTCATGAACAGTGACTTGTTAGGACTCTGTCAACAGAGACAAAGTTTAAGTGAAAGAGTGACATGCACCGAAACCTTAGGGTTCTTGATTTGGTGGAAAACTTCTAGGGAGGGCCCTCAAGGAGGGTGCAGACGAGTAATCTATCCCTGGTGCCCTAATCCAAACGAATGTGGTCTGGAGTTATTGCGCCGTCAAGGGATTGTTTCTTTGTCTGAGAAAGAAAGGAGGAAAAAGGAAAATTATCTAGTTGTACAAAACATTTAGGTGTAAGTTACTGCTGCTCATCTGATATGTTACAGGAGAAAACTGATTAATATCTATTAGTATCACTAGATAACAAAAACACATGGTAAAATACATGGTAAAGAAAATATCATAACTTTTATGTTGACACTGTAGTCATTAAATATCTTTTTCTAGAGATATGTTTTAAAAGTAGTATATAGCCATAATATCTGAATAATAAAATGCACTTGAATAACTGAATCTCTAGTAATTTTTTTTTTTTAAGCAAAAAAGCAGGCTGGCATTTGGAGCACAGTTCTTAGACATTCTTCTCTAAACTGACATTGCCACACACATTACTAATTTCTCACTCTCTCCCACAGTTCAGTTTTTAAAATGGAAGATGATGATGCTCCAATCAAACGCTGTCCGAAGTGTAAAGTTTACATTGAACGAGATGAAGGCTGTGCCCAAATGATGTGTAAGAATTGCAAACATGCCTTTTGCTGGTACTGTCTGGAATCTCTTGATGTGAGTACATGCCATGCACTCTGGCTCTCAGAAGCTTAGAAGTTCATTTCTTTGCCATCCAGCTGTTTCTTTAATCAATTAAATAAATAGCTCACTAGCTTCTGGCAGCAACTCGCTAGACCTGGTGCTGGGAATTTCATAGGATTTGTATCCTCTGTTTTACTTGTCTGACCTATGTGAACTTAGCATTTGGTCTGTGTGAGTCATTAAATAATTACTAAAAAGTAAAATTTTATGACAATAATCCCTTTGCAATCTTTACATGGCACCTAACATGGGAGAGGGATGTTGCTTTTTATTTTCCTCTACTGTCTCATCAATGTTGCCTTTCTTCAAGGAGATACATTATGAGAGTAGCAATGCTCTTAGTCTGAGGAAGTTTAACAAACATGTGGTATGTCGCTAGCAGTCAGATTTGTTTACCATTCATTGTATTCTCTGGGACAAGAAATAGATCTGACATAGGAGAAAGAATACAATGTTCTCTCAACACCAGGAATTTATTGGTCTATAAGCTGCTGCTGTCATATGTTTATATTTTTTTTAAATCAGCCTATTATCATGCCCACAGATCAGAGTATATACAATACACAACATCTGTTTCCATGTCATCAGTTTTACCTTATAACATTGTTAACAATAGCAAAGGAAATTAGGTCCTGAAAGCTACTCCGACTATTCAAATCCTGTGGTTGTCCCATTTGAATACTTTACTAGCAGTCCTGAAGTCACAGGCTTCTCACATGCTCTCACTGATAAAAAAACAGTGTTCCCTTGGAACTAGGTCTGCTGTCTTGGCTAGTTTGTGAGAGGCTGACAGGACTGATAGGGATATAATATCTCAAAAATCTTTATTGTCTTTCTGTTCTTTGGCTAGGTAAAGGAACCAAATTTAGGAAGTCTGCAGTACAAGTACTGATTTTCCTTTGCTCTTTTTGTATGTGTGTAAAATACATGAAATGGTCATCTTATCTCCTTGGATTTTCTTGCTAAACTTCAAGCTAGCATTTAAATATGCAGTTTGAGACCCTTAGGGAGAAGAATTCATGGTATATCTATAACACATGCTAAACAAATAGGTTTGCGAAGACATCCAGCTGTAAATGAAGCACTTCAGAAAGGTTGGACATGGCCATATCCGCTTGCCTTTATCTTCCTGTATGATTCCTGGGTTTATGTTGTCAGGATATAGTGTTTTGTAACTTTGGGAACTTCTGTTTTTTGCCTACCTTGTCCTTTAATGTTTTGTAGGATGATTTTCTCCTTATACATTACGACAAAGGACCTTGTCGAAACAAGCTGGGGCACTCCAGGGCATCTGTTATCTGGCACAGGACACAGGTAAAGCTCAGATGTTTAGAAGCTCTCTATAGGTCTACTGTCACAGTGCCTCATTTTAACAGCTTAGGGTAAAATTCTGTGCCAAAATGGTAACTGATTTTCATAGCAGAAATAAAGAGGGCAGCTGCTTGGAGTGGAACAATTAGCTCTCCTAAAGAAGACCCTACTTGGCAAAGTGCCACTGAGAACCAGAAAAGGTATGTTTTGCAGAGCCAGTTCAGTGCCAGTCCATATATGTTCTCACTGAACTTGGAGGACAAACTAGGTTGCCACCATCAGTATTATTTACAAGGAAGCTCTTCCTGCAAGGCATCCTCAGCTCTGGATCCAGAACTGGAAAGGAATTAACCTGAATACAGTGATTACCTTGCTATGGACTCTTTCTGACTCATTCCTGTAGGTTGGATAGAAAGTAACCCTGAAGGCTTATCAGTAGTTTCAAACACAGATTCAAATTGACAATTGTGGAGAATGTGGGAATACCTCTTGTGGTCTAGATTCAGTGTTGCTAGACTCAGCAGAAATGCTGGTAATAAAAGAGCTCTCTGCAGCACTTCGATGCATGCAGTACAAACGCTAATGTGTGACTTGGTCCAATCTACCGCCTTTACAGTCACTTCAGAGATATGGGGACATCTGTATATCTGAGTCATCTTTTCTTAAATTAACTGTGTGCCTGGAAAAAGCTACCTTAGCGTAAGATGAGGTACTTTTCTTGAAGTACAGATTTCTTTCCATTTGAGCATAAACCCCAAGTCTATAGAATAATTATCAATTCTGGATAAACAGATAAACTGAAATAAAAGGAGAAGGATCTCAGCCCTCTCCTTCCACATACACCACTGGGTGTGTATGGTCTGGGTTTCGCTTTGATTAGCCGATGGTATCTCAGAAGTGTGTGGGTACATTAAGCTTACATGATAAACCTATAATATGAGGTGATTAATCTGATATTTGAAATCTGTTCTAAGCCACTGCAGTTCATACAAATATGTTTGATACATGGAATGTTTGATCATCTGGTCATTGCTGATAAGGAAGGCGATAATTTTCTACTAGTCAGGATATAATTCTGCTAAACCCACTGAAGCCAAATCAACACTGCAATCGTTTCCTTATGTTAACTTTCTTTGAGTAAGTTGTTAAGTTTCTTCTTAGATTTATCCAAAGCAAATTGAGGTGAGTCTTTGGTTTGTTGTTTGTGGGTTTAAAAAAATATTTGTTTTGGCCAGAGAAAATGGCTTGATGCCTAGTCGGGCAGCAATTTCTTCAGAAAAAAAACAAGCAAAAAGCAGATAAGTAATACTCAGAAGGCAGTTTACTTAAAAATAAACACAACCCCCAAACTACACACAAAACCACACCAAAAACAAAAAAAACAAAATCAATAAAACTTGATGATTTCTTTGATGGCATATTGAGGCTGAAAGGAAGGTATAAATAGATGTTTTATATTAATTAGTAGTAGCCAGTCTGGTCCACTAAATTGCTAACTTCTAACTTGGCTCTCTCTGACCAGTGCGGTCAGCCTAGGCTGCAGAGAGCATCATGGCAATAGTTGCAGCTCATGATTTTTAAAGATAAGAATTTAGCTTTGGTTTCTGCGAAATAAATGCAAAGATTAGTAGAAGTTGCATCAGATTGTCAGCACCTCCAAAAAAAAAGAGAATTAGTTATGAAACATACCCACCTCTGAAGCTGAAAAAGAAATAGCTGCTGGGAATAAATGAAATTGTTAGGGCAAGGCAGTTTGGGCTGCTGATGGCTGGGCAGCAGGAGCCGGAGTGGCGGATCAGGGTGGGAGGGAATGCGCCAGGAGCGCTGTCCCACAGCGCCATCTCCTGCGGCCGCCTGGCGCTCCCACCCGCTGGAATTCCTGCGGCAGCTCTACCCCAGAACTGTGTGCGAGATCATCAATGCCAAATTATCCGTGGCCAGCAAAAGTGCTACTGCATCGCCCCATCTATACCATGGCTAATTTAATATTTGCCAGCTAATTGAAATGGCATATCTAGCCCTGACTAGAATAATCCTTAATGAGTGCTGCGCTCTAATTTCATTTTGGTTTCTGCTGTGAGGTTTCGCTATTGCATTAGCATTTCACTCTTGCCCTCATTATTCAAAATTATTCACAGACACTCTCATGTGTATGAGTCTAAATTATTTTCTCAAATAATTTGTGGGCATATTGTTGCAGCATCACTCTTACAGTTTCCTGTGGCAAATGGGAAACTTTCTTAGGCAATGAAGCTCAACTTGAATGTTTTTAAATAATTTTCCAAATTTAAGCTCTGTAGAAATTACTTTATCACATTGACTGGGTGGGTAAGTCTGTGGTCCTCTGCTCATGCTGGAAAGGAGATGATTAATAAATGTCAATGAAAAAGATGCCCTTAGAGTTAGATCTTGTCCCTTGAAGCAGCAGGATGAACTCAGGTCTGACTGCAAAAAGCCATTGCATATGCAAAGTCCTCCTATGTTCCATGGTGTTGGTAATCTGTGATTGAAATTCCCAAACTTGTGTGCATGCTGGTGGGACATTTGTGGGAGTCTTCCCAGATTCTCTGAACACCACGAACACCTTGACTAATTCTTCTTGAAGCTTTCTCCAGAAAAAAAGGGATCACCTGCAAGTGGAAGTCTTAATTTTCTTGTAGCTTTGATTCCAATATTTATGTTTGATCAAGAAAAAAGGTAGTGGTTTGCTTCATTAATTGAGATATAGGAAGACTCAAAAAGGGAAATAGCCATCTTCATCACTTTGTGTGATAAAACAGAGTTGTGTGGCACAGTTCTGACTGGAGCCATAAAACATAAACATTCACACTCTGCTTTCACTCGTATTTACTGGTCACAGGAGCTGACTGTAGTATACATATGGGCGGAGCTCTGGCTCTGATTAGGTCAGTGGCATTTGCTGAGGTCTTTTTGATGGACACAGATGATGCAGTGGTGTCAGCAGACACAGAATCTAGGCAATGCTATCCCTGACATAATGCTATCCCTTTCTCTTACAGGTGGTAGGCATTTTTGCAGGATTTGGCCTTCTACTTTTGGTGGCCTCCCCTTTCCTTCTACTTGCTACACCATTTGTTCTGTGCTGCAAGTGCAAATGTAATAAAGGAGATGATGACCCTCTACCTACCTAGACTGAGAGAAGATTGGACTCATCATGTGTTTTGATTTTAATGTTTCTG
Source organism: Acanthornis magna (assembly GCA_036785705.1). Taxonomy (NCBI): domain Eukaryota; kingdom Metazoa; phylum Chordata; class Aves; order Passeriformes; family Acanthizidae; genus Acanthornis; species Acanthornis magna. Next base: position 3,276,854 of record JAWUZG010000060.1, on the reverse strand, counting down.
TTACATTTCCCTCTTGCACTTATATTGCTGTAGCCTTACATGCCCCATTCTGCTTTTCATTGATACAGTCTTGATTCCAGGAACTGTTGTTACTACTGTTGTACAGATCACTTGATAATAGACAAGGAGGGTCATAGAAGGCAAGTTTGGTGCTAAAAGGAGAGCATGAACCTGGTTAGCCATCTGAAATGAAGAGGTGATACTGCTAAAAATAATGCAAAAAGTTGGTGCTGCCCTGCTGGTGGACTGGGAACTGTACTGAAGGACATCAGCAAACCAAGCTGAAAAAGTACAAACTTCTGCATATCTGTTTGTTTCCAAATTTGGTGTCTTATTCCTGCATATATTTAAGTTGCCTATCATTTAAATCAGATGGCCAACTTTGTGTGACTTTATTACACATCCATTTTTTTAAAAGCCGTCACAGTGTCCTATTTTTTCAAGTATAACAAAATTAGTAAGGTGCATATAGGCCATCCTATGCCTTTCTTGAAATCTGGGAGGGATCAGAGGGACAAAGTTGGTCCTACTGCCTTCCACAAATTTTATAAAGTCTTATAAAAATTTGTTTGATTAAAAGCTACATTTTAAAATTAATTGGCGAAGCTGTAAGGTTGAGTGGTGACACAAACAAGCTGTCTAATCAAGTTTCTTTAAAAAATACATTGATGGTATTGATTACCCCTGGACCACTAGTATTTTTCTGAGTTATTTTTTGCTGTTTAGAGTTCTGCTACACTTATAGGGCTATGTAACTTCTAATCCAGGTATCTTAATCTTTTTATAGATACATAGAAATATATATATATATATATATAAAATCCTATTTAAACCAAATGTGTAAATAGCTGTGCTATTGAAATATTTTGGAAATTCAGGATAGCTTGCTTCTGTCTTTAGGGCATTTATTAAAAAATACAGGACTAACTTTACTATTTAGCAGACTCTTGGGTTATCAGTGAGTCTTTCCTTTTAAATATAAAAATACATCATGGTTATCCCTGTAGTTAATATGAAAATGCCTGGGATATTTGTGGAAGTTGTACTTTGCATTTAAACTACTTAGCCCATTTTCAGAGTTAATATTGTATGATGTGTGGTGTATTGTGTTAATAACAATACTGTGACAAAATAAGTTTTTATTTGAAAACTAATCACTTGATAGTTTTGCAGAATTCAGTGCTGTGTTTTCAGGGTAGTAAAGTGTGCTATTCAACATACTACATCATTGAGGTTTCCTCTTCAGAAATGTTTTGTTGAAAACCATTTCACTGATTTTAAAGCCTACAAGAATTTGACTTACAACTTCTTCCCATGAAATATGAAGCACCTGAAACAATGTGTGTGTCTGTAGTACTGAAGGAAAACATTCTTTTGAATGGCTGGTAGACTGAAGTTTTACTGCATTTTGTCTTCATCATTTATTTCTCTGTGTCAGCAATGTAGAGAGATGGATGAATATCTTGAAGCCAGGATAACTTTACCCTGAAAATGTCTTAAGATCCTTAAATGCATCTGCTTCTGGCTGCTGTCACAGGCTGGGAATATGTTTTCATAGCTCAACCATAAAAAATTACTTTTTATTATCTTTTATTTTACACTGTCTGTTAAATAAAAATATTGTAGGGCACAGTTTTGAAACTTTTGAAAAGGGCCAATTTCTTTTTATAAAACTATTCTCCTCCTTCATCTTCCAAGTTAAATGCTATCTAAATTCAAACTGTATCTAACCACAGATTTTAGCTCTAGGAGCTGGAAATTATCTGCAATTCACTTACTTGATTGATATTAATGAGTTCAGCTTCTGTAATCAGAATAAAAAGGATAGCTGGTTTCCAGCAAATCTGAACTCCTTGTGATACCTTCACATTGTTTATGGCAATGCACAGTTCAGATCTTTTGTTATCTGAGTATTTTTAGTATTTTAGCCATCTTTGTTATTAAAAATTGCTTAGTTGTTAAAAAATATCTGTAGGGAAGTCTGGGTAGTGCATTTGATCCGTTTGCCATCTCCCAGGGTGTGTGAAACACTGCTGAGTTCAGTGGGCACGGAAATGCCTCTCTCCCTCTGACTCTGGCATCAGCTCATTCCATCTCCCAGAGGTATCCCAAGCCAAGCACCTGAGTTGTCCTGAATCATAGCTTCATTGTCCAGAATTAATGGAAACCCTTCTGCAAAGGACAGCTTCCTGCAGGTAAGCTTGAACTATGGCCTTTCCTCCTTGGCCCTGTAATTCTGTTTTACTAGAGGAAAAAAAACCTGGACAATAGGATGTAAAGACTTCATGGGTTATTAATTTTCTGACTGATGGGTTTTGCTGTATTGTGGCTGTGGCTGATGACCAGTTCTCCTTCTGGGATCTTAGTAAACAGGAGAGGTTCAGTGGCCTGTGAACAGTATTGAGTCTCCTGGCATGAGGAGGTTTATTTTCTCTGTGCCTTTCTTAGAGATTTGATGTGGAAATACAGCAGAACTTGACTTTTCCAAAGTGCTGTGAGGTCAGTTAATAATCAGTGTCAAAATTAATGTATTTCCAGATTTAAAAGAAAAAGGAATGAGAAATAAGTTCTTTGCAAATACAAAAATTTTTAAATTATAATTTATAATTGATACTCACAGGTAACATTATATATAATCAGAAAACTTTGTCAGTATATCTCTGTTCTCAACATACTTGAATGCCTACTGACGATTTTTATGACACAGCTCTTGTTTCACATCCCAGCAGTTGGAATTGACTATATGCCTACATATATTTACCAAATACCTACCAAGTCTTTCAGGTTTGCTAAATGTCATTCCATCTGTATTCTCGGGGATTTTTGTTTGTTTTTATTATTGTTAATATTATTATTATTACTACTATTATTTTTAATGCTGATTTGGTTCCAAAGTAGCAACTTTTGATGGTGATGTATTAAGTTCAGGGTGCTTTTATGTTACAGCTTACGTTGATACTGTGACATTTAATACCCCAAAACTGAATTGTAAATACATAATTTTAAACTCTTGACATTTAAACCCCCTGCCATGGGAAAGAGAATATTTGTTTCTTCTGCTTTTGAATGAAAATCTGTTACAACATCTATGGCTTTTTGTATTTGCACCAGAAAAATAAGTATCACAGCATGGTTTCTGTTGCATTTTTGTGGTTATGCTATTATTTAGGGGGTTTATATTCACACAGAATCATGGAATATTCTGAATTGAAAGGGACCCACAAGAATTGAGTCCAGCTCTTGAGTGAATGGCCTGTTTGTAAATGCTGTGTTCAATGGAGTTTGTAACAGTACATCATATCCTGCTGGGGTGTCATGTTGCGTCACATCTAGCGAGTGTGGAGTCCCAGCTCCAGAGGCTTTGCGTCTCCCTAGGCTTGCCATTAGTTGGGCTGAAGTCAGTCCTGAGAGAGATCAGGAGCACAGCCCACATCATCTTCACTGGTGGTAGAGTTGGGTTTTCTCCTGAGACATTGGACAAGTCACTTATCTCCTTTTATCTCAATTTAACCATCTTTTAAGTGAATGGGCCAGTGTTTACTGCAGGAGGGCTGTGAGGGCAAATTCATTGGTTTTGAAGCTCTTCAAGTGTTGTGGTGAACAATTATATATAAAAGATTACTGTAGTTTTATGTTAATATTTGTTTTATTCATGTTGGCATTTATCCTGAAGCCTCCTACTACTGACTTTAGCATGTCAAGAATTTAGGATACTTTCCCCCACGTACTAAGAAGCATGATCTTTCCTCGGATAGTCTGGTGCATAAATTAGGCAAAATCCCAAATAACAGCTGACTGGATCAACCCTCAGCTTACAGCTGAACTCCTGACATGCAGAAAACAATCAAAATTAGGGAAAAGCTCTCATTTATGAAGCCAACAGGATAAAATATCCATAGGTCAAAAAAATACAAAGTGCTTTTTTAAGTTGTTATGGGCAGGAAGATTAAAATGAAGTTGTGTGCATTTCGTCTGTAGGCGTTTTACTGTATAGGAATAAATATTTTTAATGCAGGCCATTTTCATTCCAGTGAGGTGCAGCATGCATAAAGCTTTGTGCAGGTTTGCTTTTTTAAAACCAAAGTTTGTACATTTCATGTACATAATCTAAAAGCCTGAGGAAAACAAATTACGGTTGTTGATGACAGTGATATTAAGGACATCTAAAAAGCCTGCATCAGCCCTTAATTGCTAATGCACTTGTACTAAGTAAGGCATGCTGTTTGTGTTTAGAGCCCTGTGGTCTTCATTATTGCTTTGATTTGTGTATATCTTATAAGAGTTCCAGGAACATTAGGTACAGGTACATGGTACATAACTGAACCTTTCTTGATCATTTTATTATGATATATTTTAAACTTGTATAGGGATAAGCATGAAGGAGTCATGCATATGTATAAATAATGTATTTGACCAGTGTAAAAATAGTTCTGTTGATGTATTTGAAATGTAAGTGCATTTTGTGCCACTAACACTGTGATGTATAAAGGAGCTGTTGAATGCCTTTTAATGTGGTGTTTTGTACTTTGAATCATATTGGAGAGTTTAATTTGTAATTTCAATAGATATTTTAAATGAATGTGTTTCATGTGATTCTTCATTGTGGCTTTTCCCTGTGCTTCTCTGCCTCTCAGTCCTTTGGAGCAAGCACGGCCTGTGGCCTGGAGACCTCCTACCACAATTCTGGGCGTAATTGTGGTTTCTGGCTCACCATCTCCCAGCTTAGCTAAAAGAGGGAATCTGGGTATCTCTGGAGTCAATTTCATGCACAAAGCTGGGTCTTTGGTCCAGCTCCTGTTGCAGTCCATGGATGGACGCTCTAGCCAGGTGAATGTGTGGCCCCAAGGATCCCTCTGAGGTGCATTTATGTTCTTGCGCCGTGGGTTTATGTGTGGCGGAGGTGCCTGCAAGCAGCTTGTACTGCCGTCAGTTTGGTGGTATTGAAGTGAAATTTAGAGGCAAAGCCCAATCTCCTGAAAAACTGAGCATATTTAACTCTCTGACAGTGGTAATGAGTTCTCATGTTCTTGACTCCATTAAAAAGCACTTTGTACTTTTGCTTAACTGTGATTGAGAAGTAGACTTTCCTTTAGTCCCCGCAGTTTATTTCTCATTTGTTAGGATACAATTTGTCTATATCCATAAAAACAGAGGCACAGTTTCTTCAAGAAAATGGTGCGCATAAATAATATGCATCCATGTGCTTTATACCTGACAGTTTTAGAAAAGGACATATAATAGCTGCTACTATTCTTTCATTTTCATGGAGCATAATGATTTTGCTCCATAAGGGTAAGATCAAGTTAGATATTTTGTTCATTTGGCAGAAAATAGTCTCTTAAAGCTACAAGAGGTTTTGACCTCTTCTAGAGGCAGGTATTGGTAACAAAGTTATCTTTGTGTTTGCTTCTGCTACTCGCACACTGTGTTGCTTCCAATTAGCATTTTGTTTGGTGTTGCAGTTTTTGCTTGGAGAGTAGGACTATTCTCAGTCACCTGCAATAACCATGTAGTTTAGTGTCCTTTAGTTCCTGGGAAGTCCCCCAGTTTCTCTACCGGGTTCAGCTTCCTCCAGTAGAAGGATTTTCTAACCTGTGCCTTTCAGCTGTGTGACTGGGTTTCTGCACAACAGTCATCAGAGAATCAAGCACTGCAGAAATTAAGTGAAGTAGAGGTCAACTGTCAAAAATTAGAAAATTTAAGTTGAATTCTCAAGTGGCAAACTTCTAGCACATGTATTTTCTAGTAAACTGTGTTCATGATGATTCAGTTGCCAGGGGTGAACCACATCCATAGTAGTAAGTTCTGTTAGGAGGGACCCCAGCCCCAGAATAACTCCTGAAGTGTACCTGGGCACTGGATGGTAGAGTTCTGGTCAAAACCACATCAGTAACTGTCCTGTAAGAATGGAAAGACTGAGACAATAGAATTGCACAGCACAGCTCAAGGGTGCTAGTTCTAGCATTCTGCTAGTTATAGTGGTACTGACAGAGGTGTGACTGTAGAAACTGTATTGTGTACACACACGTATGGGGGGGTAGTGCTAGAGATTGCCGCTACCAACTTGCACTGTGCATCTGCACCATCCACAAAGCACCTTCTTTTTTTTTTTTTTTAACTGAAGATCAGCTAGGAAGTTCCTCATAAGATCTTTTGTGCTGTGGGTACTTGACCTCATCAGCACCACATCTATACCAAGAGTTACTTTATACAGGGTATATTGAAACCAATGTAAGTTTTGTTGATTTTTTGAAAATGAGAGGGTAAGGTTGTTTTGTACAAGGAAGCTTTTGCTACCCAAATTCTGTGATCTGGGAACCAAGATTCAGCCTAGTATCTGACATCACTTAAGTATGACGTTTGACTTGACATTCATGTGTCTGGCTTTAACTGGTGGTAGTTGGTATAAAGATAAGGTTTCCTGAGTCTTTCGGACATTTCCCTTCACATGCTATGCTGCTTTTACTAAGGTTGTTCTCTAGACAAATTAGCTCTTTTAACCTCTCAAGCTGCTTCTCAGGTATGTTTTTTTTTTCCCCATATACTTCGATGACAAAAGTCTAAACAGCTGTCCTTGTCCATGCATATAACTTTGACCTGCCTAAAGCTGAGGACAACAGTCGTAGAGTGCCTTATGACAAGGACTGCTCTCAGATAGCAGGGCAGGACTTGGCGATGCAAATAAGAACCAGGTTACTCTGTGTTTCCAGATGTGTGATGACTATAACTGAACACATATGCCACACATACAAAATGTTCAGATGCTCTAAATCATACAAAGCAACTCAAACATACAAGTAATGGAAATGTGCTTAAAAGACTGGAGTCCAGTTCTTTTGTGGTATATGGCAGACAGAACAATGTCAAGTTGTGTGTGCTATCTGTGAATTTATTCCAAAGCCAAAAACAAAATGAACACCGTAAGCCAAGTAAAGAGAGCCCCTGGGTGTAAATTGTAGGTGTCCTAACTCAGTGCAATATTCTAAAATCCACACATATGTGTGTCTAGCTGGTGTATTTTGTTTTTATGCACAACATCACCTTAAATGCCAAATGTGACTTCTAGTCCTTGTACTCATGTATGACTACTGGAAGAAGAAATTCTATTGCATAATTTTGTAGGAAATGCAATAATTTAGCAGGTTCTGTAGGCCTGACCTTCTCATACTAGTCTAAAGATGTTGACTCCACCATTCCTGAGATCTCACTGCTGTGTGTTACTCTTGAGAACAATTGCAAACAAGCACAATTTTTCCTCTTTGCTCCCTCAAGATGATGTTTTGGTGGGTGGCAGAAATGCTTGGGCTGTCTTGAAATCCTGAGGTCTTATTGTATGTTGAGAGTGCCACTGTCATTTTAGGGGTTAGCCGCAGGAGAAATGCATGAGCTTGTGCAAAATTGCATTGAAAATTGCCTCAGCAGATGAGCAAAGTGCAGCATTTCTTTGTTTTCATGCCTTAGTAATTATTAGTGGACTTATTTTGTTGAAATCTCATGTAACTGCTATGAGGGCACAGGTCGAGTGAGGGGTTCCTGTGTTGGAGATGGGATGAATTTTCTGGCTGCCTTAACAAAGCCCCGGGGAAGGAAGGGTGTTCCGGGCAGTGAGCGGTGCTGCCGTGAGCCAGCAGGGAGCAGCCGCCGATCACCACGGCTCTGTGTGGGCTGCCTTGCAGGAGAAATCCCTGGGAATCAGAATTCTACCTCGAGCTTGTAAAGTCTGTTTCAAAGCCTCCGCAGAGCTAATTGTAAAGATGGGGCTGAAAATAGCAATGTTATGATGGGCCTGCACACTCTGCTGGGGCTGTTCTAGTCTCTGATATTAACATACATTATTGCTCCTGTTCTCTGAGAGTGTATAAACCTTTTCTGAAAGAGAAAAAGCCCAAGTGTTTGAACTTTCAAAAGCTGATACAGAGATGTTCCAGTCTGCAAATGTAAAATGAAAGGTGCAAACCAGGGGTCTCTTTCAAAATGCCAAGTTCAAAAAACACTGACTTCACTGGGAGAAAAAGGGGGAACACTAAAAATCAGTTAGCTACAAACAGAGTAAGATTTGGCTAATAACACTGCATCTTCTCTATATTTAATAATGGATGGATATTGTAGCTCAGCCAAATTATTCTTTTCTCCCTTCCTACCCACGCCTGCTGTCGTATCCATGTTCCTTAATACAGATGTTCAGCAGAAACAATACAACTGTCCAAACAATAACTACAAACATCCATTCAGCAGTCAACATGTTTGGCAGGGGAGGCAAAATGGAATGGGGTGGGGGGGCATGTACTGTGAGTCCTTCTGCCTTTACCTCTCTATTTATATGTATTTATATACATTCCAAAGTTCACGTATCTTCCTATCCCTGCCCAGCCACCAAGTATATTTGAGTAGAGAAGAGTGAAAAGTTGGTTTCTCATATTTTTTGTGGCCTAGAGGTTTCAGTATCCTGCCAATACTAACACAAACTTTACCTTTTAAAAAAAATTTATATAATGTGCAGTCCTGGCTGCCACTGTCTCCCTGACAAAATTCCAGAGACTCCTGGGAAATTTCTAGTTCATGCCAATTGTAGCCTGTTAGGAATGTGTTTGGTGCACGTTTTTGATCTGAATCCATTTTTCGTTTTCAGAACCTTGAAATTTTCTTATGTGAAATAGTCCAATTAGGGGATTGGGGTAGCACAGTGTATCTTACCAGACCACTAACACTTTACTCCCACCACATCCATGCATTTTGTTCAGCAAATTTTCCCAGCCTTCAACATCAATTAGGGGGCTAGAGACTGAGAATCTTCATAGTGCAGGATGCCTCCAGCCTATCAGTGTTCCTTGCAGTTTTTCCTGGATTCATAGCAGCAGGTTAGTGTTTCTAGGTGCAGAGTATTGAAGAATAGCCCTTGAAAGATGCAAATCAGGGGCAAGGGGAAGGGCTCTCTTGCTGTTTCCCACAACTGGAAGCAGAAAGCAGAGAGATCCAGAGCAGCAGAAGCAAGAGGCTCTGAGAAATTGCACCTTTCTCTCTGTCACCTCTGCCTGTGCTGTGACTAAAATGGACACTGGTGCTCAGAGCCATCATCCTTACCAGCAATTTTTATCCTTTCACTTGTGATCTCAGGATGTGCTGCATTGCAGGCTCTGCAGCCAATTACTAGCATTTCCTTACAACTAAGACTTGGTAAGGGAGGCAGAGGAGGGTTGTGACTGGGCTAAAATGCAAGTGCCTTACGTGAGAGCTGACCCTCTGACTCACCTTCTCCTTTGCCCTGAGAGAACTAACCCAGATATTTTCTCTGCCATTGTGCTGTGGAAATGAACTGAATGTGAAAAGCTACAGCACCTGCAAACAGCATCCTTTGTCCTTCAGGAGACATCCCAGGGTTCCTATGACGCCTAAAGAGTTCTGTTGGGTGCAACCATCTCTCTTTCATAGCTTTTAACATTAAGCCTCAGAAAATGCCTTCTGAGCCACAGGGTCTGGCCAGAAGCTGTGGGGGAAAGCTGTGGCTGTAAGGAAAAGGAAACTGAGAAATGCCTGAGGTTGCAGCAACATCTGTTTTAAATCACAGGATACCTTAATGACCCTTCAGGACACTCAGTACTTAAGGTCTCTAAAGTTTTTGATGGCAACCTCAAGTGTGCAGCCTGTCAGCACAGCTCAGTAAGGTTATAACGCTACTCTCGGCTGGATGAACTGTGACGTTCCTTACTCCAACTCGAATATGAAGCTTGCAGAGGAGCTCTAGCTGCTATCCAGTGCCAGAAAAGCAGCTGAGAGCTGCCTGCCCTTTTTCTGCAGCTCACAGCACCATGGAGCACTCCCCAGCAATGGCCATGATTGCCTCTGCTCAGAGATGACCGTCTCCAAACAGGTTTGGGCAGCAGAGATGACTGTGGTGTTTCTTCAAGCAACAGTTATGGGTCTTGCTCCGGAGGCTGTGCCAGGTGGGATTTGCCAACAAAACAACTAACGACACCCCAGTGGAAGGATTTTGTAGAGCTTTATGTTTTTGAGTGTTCAACAACTGCATGGGCAGCACTACAAACAAAGCTGGATACAAGGAGCACTCAACATGTCGGTAGGGAGAACAAAACATTTTTCTGTTAACAGGAAAGTATCATAATCTCTTTAAAAGCCATAAAAGCAGTCAGAACATGAGGTTCAGAAAAAAAATTCATTCCTCTTTAGAGTGTCCTGTATGTCCTTTGTGTACGATAGGTTTTTCCACCCTGAAGAACTCATTCTCTCCCAGCTTCTCTGAAGAGCTACTGAGGGCTCAACATAAGGTTTGTGTGAGGAGTGTGTGGGTTGTGCTCAGGCTAATTGCTGCCCCTGCAGCAGCTGGGAGGGGGTGGTCACAGAGGAATATTAAATGAAGGTAGTCCAAAAAGATTAGAAAAGGTGATAATCACTTGATTTGTCAGTAGAATCAGGAAATCTAAGCAAATATCTTCATTATTATTTCTTTCAACAAGCAAAATTTCAAAAGATATCTGGCATGTACCCCTCTCCCACTCCACAGAGAGGAAAACCTCTCTCATGTTACTGCTGGCTTTTGTTTCACTATTTTCTTCCTGTTTTAAACATAAGAAGCAAACCCCAAAATTTCAACAAGTTCTTGAGTACTGCACAATGCCTGGCTTATTTCTTTTCATGCATGGTGTCATGGCAACAGGAGGAATTCAAAATTAATTATAATCCAGGCAAGATGGCCTCTACTTACATTTGGTTTAGCCTGGCCTCCTGATTTTTTTTTTTGATGAAGCAATATCAGAGGTGTTCTTTGCTGTTTCTTTCTTTGCTAATTTTCTTTCTCAGGTAAAGACCTTGTGGCCACTAATTTTAACATGCAGCAAGCTACCAATGAAAATTTTTGCTTTGAATTAATACAGAGGTATGAGACAAAAGAATATTCAAAGGGAAAGGCAGGAAGAAGTAGTAGGTGATTAAGTGAAACAGATCTCGTTAAACTTTAGTAAACTGTATGAGTAAAACAAAGCATGTTCTCTTTAATAGGAACAGCTCAACAACTATTACTGTTAATTTCTCTAAAAAGATTTATGACTTATTAATCAAATATGAGAATGTGTTTTATCTGAGAAGTGCTCAGTACCTGCTTTGAAAAGGTGATGCCTTAACCTTAAAGGCACCTTGATGGTACATACACAAAGGGAACTCAATAAAAATTCAGTTAGAATTTCCAGCCTAACAGGTTTTTCACTTCCTCATTCCAAGTCAAAGTACTAAATTCTTCATTTTTCTCTTCTCCTCTTGCTAAAGAGTCATGTATTGTATAGTTTTTGTATAGAGAGGACCAAATTCAAGTTTTTAACCATTAAATACCATTCTTACACCTGGAAAGCCGGCTCTGGTTTGCCAGCTCTGGCAAACCTGCAAATCTGTACCAGCAAGTCTGTTTTGCACTTCCACCTGCAGACATTCTGTGTGTGTTGTGAAGGACCACAGTGCAGGCTGAGATACCCTGCAGCAGATTCCTGCAGCCTCTGCTCTGTGTAATGCAGAAACAGCCCCCATGGCATGTGTGAACGACTCATTTATGAGGCAGCTTCTGGAAAATCATGGGAAATGCAAAAGCATTAATCATAAAGAAAAAGAAGGTTCTGAATTATCTGTGTCCATCCTTTTGGCTTTTGAATGATAAACATCCATGTCTGTAAGTTTTCATTCATTATGATGACCAGAATCAAAATGTTTTAAAAAACCCCCAAAACAAACCAAAACTGACATACAGCACAAGCTTCAAAAGTAGGATTTTTGAATAAATAATAAATACAAGGCATTGCATTCTTTGTTTTGTACAAGATATTTTGCATGCAGCTTAGTTCCTTTATGCCAAGTCAGTCTGAATTACATGTTCCAGGTATAAGGTAGCCAGAAACAACCTACCATTGACTAAATAGGATCTTCTCTTTTTTTTCTTTAATGAGACAAATTCTTTTGTTATTGGTATGAAAAACTGTATCTATCTGGGGGGCAAAAAGAACCCCAGAAACCTATATTCAAATGTCACTGTGCATTTAGTTCTTGACTTAGTGAGGAATGAAAGAGGTCTATAATTAGGCTGATCATCCCCCAGAAGTTAGGCACTAGGCAGTCCTGACATTTGTGAACGTCACTGTTGTTCAAGCATTTGCATGCAGTGAGAGCTCTTTGGAGGGCACTTTGATCATGTCTTCCACACTTATTTACCTCTGGGGTCTCAACACAGTTTCTGGAGTTATTCCACAATGCATGCTGATGACTGGAAATTCCAGAAGCTAAAGCCCTCCCATACTTTGACACTGGGGATCAGTGGTACTGTATAAACAACCTCTGAATATTGTAATTAATTTCTATGTCAGAAAAACAGCTACTCATTGCAACAACTGAGAGAGAACACATGGGAAAAGTAGCAACACGCACTGAACAACATCTTGGCTTGTCCTCCATGCAGAGTGTTGGGGAAATTGATCCACTTACCAGATGTAAGAGAGAAGTCCAGGCACCTTTCCTGATTCCTCGGGTCCACATATGGAGCATCAAAGAGGTGAACTCTGCTAGCCATATTTTTTGAAAATGGAAAGTTACCCATTTCAACAGAAATGTTTGGGGGTGTAGACACTTCCCCAAGATGCAGGATGAAGATATTCCAGTATGTGATATCACTTCAGGATCAGCTTTCTGAAGAAACCTGTGAGGCTAAAGGGGTGTTGGTAAGAGACAAGGAAATAACCAGGTTTACTAGGTCACAGTTACTCTGAGTAGTGCTTTCCTTGTGGCTCTCTCCCTGTGGCTCTATTTCAGTGTTTTGAATCTGTACTGCCTGTAGTCAGCACTGGTTATAGATTATACTGAAGGATTTCTGGCATCTGAATTGTTCTATGATGTTTTCAGATAGCTCCACAAATTACTATTTCTATTTATTTTGGATATTATTTTAAATTACTCTGTTTCTTTTATGCATGGGGGATAATGAGACCCAGCTTTTGTGCCATATAGACTGGCAAGCAGGCAGCAGTCAAGAGTGCTGATGAGTACCAGTAAACCATTTCTCCCAAAATGCTCCTGAATTGTCACCTCTGAAAAACGTGGTCCTGGCTAGCAAAGCAGTGAGACCTTGCAGGCAGCTGAAGAGAGGCTGTATGTTTAATCCATAGTTAAACAGAAGCGGGAAAGCAGTAGGAGCTCAGTAACTTCCTGGATATGAACAATGTTATGTCAGCTGAAAACTTGGCAAAGCAGATTCATGTGGGGGCAAGGACAAAAGCTTAAAGAATTAGGGGAGAATTGTCCTGTAGAGTACAAGAGGACACTGTACTTAATAAAAAAAGGAAACACACTGCAGTGTAATTAAAACCAAAACAAAATCACCACACAAGCCCATCATGCAAATGCAAGTGAAAGAAGAAAAAAAAAAATGCAAATCAAGCAAGTGTAAAGCATTTATGTGAAAAAAAATACATACTTTATTTCACAAAATATCTGTGCAACAGACTATTTCTACTGTGTTTAATGAACTGTCTGTGTAGAGCAGTACAAATCAGGGTTACTTCACTTCTGCTATGCAAATCTGCTCCAGCCAGGACTGTGGCAGGACACTTCCCTTGACAGCAGCAGTATTCCCACCCAACTGAGCACAAACTGACTTGCCTTCATTCAGCACTGTGACCAGGGGCACTGAAGAGAGTCACTTTTCATCTTCATACAGGGCAAGTTCAAGGGCCAAACCTTCTAATACTGTAATTTTAGCATCTTATAGCTTAACATTTAACGAGAGTTAAATCAGTATAAAGAATGATGAAGTGGTTCCAAAGGTGTCCATTGGAAACTCTTCTCAACCACAGGGAATAATACTAAATGAAAAGAGTTTGGAAATTTAGAGGAATTTGACCTTGGCAGAAGGTGGACTGAAATCAGGGACTGGCACCCTTTCAAGGGTATTGTTCCAGTCAGTATTTTTCCTGCCCAAGTTTGAGGTTAAGCATCCTAGTAGGAAGTTGATGGGAGCCAGAGACACCATTCTGAGCCAAACAATGTGCCACTGATGAAAGGTTCAAACCCCTCAGGAGACAGGGCTGGACACAGCAGCCTTTTGTAGAAGACTAGACTTTTAGGTGGCAGCCTATGCTGGCATTGCTGATAGAACCTGGTGCTTTTCCAAAGAAATATGCCTGTATTCCACCTTTGCAAAGTTTCTGACCCTGATTTTTCTTTCTTCCTAAGAACATTTTGTTGTATTCAGTGCTGGAGGCAAATGCTAAGACCAGTCAAGAAACTAAACCAAAAGGTAACCACAGAAGTCATTGTTTTATATTATTCAGCATCTTCTCTTCCTTTTACATTTTTTCTATTAAACAATCAAATCATTAAATATCTTGGAGAAACTGCTGGTTTTGAAAAGCAATAAAGGAATCTGCATCAAACATCAGTGATGGCTCTAGTAGTGGTGGCAGAACATGCAACAAAACCTTGCAGTAACACAGCAAATTTCCATCCCACTTTAGTTTGGGGACTGGGATGTAAATAACAGCAATGAAAATGCATCCAAAATAAATAGAGATTTACAAGACAGCCTTATTTCTTCAAAATCTTTCGTTCTCTTTTCCATTCATCCATGCAAATTTCCAGCATTTATATTTGATGTGCTTAATTACTATATTCTGCAAAATTATTCATTAATTCCTTTCACAGAGCTGTAATGAAGAGCCCAAAACGGAGTTTCTCACACTGATTCTCATGCTTTTTATCTCATCCAAACTGGATGTCTACAAATTAGAGAGCTAGACAGCAGAGCCTCCTGTTACATCCAACAGAAAGAAACAGTTACTTCCAAAGGAGGCTTATCTCACAAGCTATGCAAGTTTTAGACTTGTCTCTAGGTTGTTATCTAAATGGAGTGAGATGCAATAAAACTCTCCCTCTTTCAGTCCACTGATGTTGAAGACCCATAGGGTTGGTTTCCCACAGGTTCTTCTCTTCCCAAGAACCAACACAGGAACTTGTGGGATACTTTTCCACATACTCGTTTAGCAGCCCCTCTGAAGTATCACTGTAGTCACTGCAAAGTTGCAGTCTGAGATGAGCAAGTTTTAGCTGCTTAAACTTCCTCAGATAAATTTGTTTCTGACGGGTTCTGTGTGTTCATTTTTGTGGAACTGGTTAGAGGGTTATGTTCCTGGCTGCCTGCTACAGAGGTTGGTTCTCATTTTGTTTTCTGATCTGATAGAATAGACCTGCTGTTTTCAAGTGTTATTTCTGTGGGGGAAAATAGAAGTCTAGAAATATTTTGGGGAAATGCAAACAGAGTGTCGCACGTGCTCTGTATTTCGGTAATTGAATTCCTGAGGGAAGTACCTGATAGTGGAGAAATTAAAACAATGAACTTGATACAGCCGTACATGGGAAACTCAAAGTGAATTTGATTTAGAGTAAAAATGGCAAATAGTTAAGCTTTTGTCCCTGTTCTGAACTGAGATTAGAAACAGTCATGTGAGTTGTCTGTGGGGGACACTTGCCTAAACTCACCTAAAACACGTGGGGCCATCTTGGTGACTCTTCTGTTTATATCCATCAGGTTTGCAGGTTTCCAGATGGCAGTTCACAATTTCGTATATGTAAGTGTAGCCCGTATATAAAAAGATCTATACCAGGACATTCACGTTTTAAATCAATGTAATTTTGGGTAATACTCCTGCTTTCCATTCTCTTCTCTCTTACAGCATAACTGCAGAACACTGGTGCCAGAAGCCATATGTCTTCACTTTGAATATTTATATGTAGTCTATAGTCCCCTCTGGTTTATTGTTTCTGACTGATCTTTGTTTTTAGAGTAATTCATCAGTTTAAAAATAGATGGGTATGTTACATTCAAAAAATCCCAGTGAAGGATAAATGCTTTGATCTTTTCTTATTGGAAAATGCTAAATAATAATTCTTCATGTGACTCTCTAAGACTTGCTGAATACAAGTATTTATGTGTTTCTGAGCAGTTTGATACTCCAAAATAATATTTTATAATGAAAATGAAGTTCAAAAAATGTAGGTCAAAGCAGATTCTCTTACTCTTGCCGTTATCATATTTTTGGCAAGTCTTACCTCTTAATGTATTTTGGCTGAAATCAAGTCTCATGCTTGCATCTTATATTCACTTTTGTTTGAAAACATAATGTCCTAAATCTGAAAGCCATGACCAATGATATTATTTCTGGAGTAGTGAGACTTAGGATGAAACATCTATTTCTTTTTTATTTTTAACATTTTATTTTGTGCTCTAAATCTCTTCCTAACTCAAAGTGTCAAGGTTCTGGGTTCTGGGGCTCAGAATGAAAAATAATAAAATAGTTTATTTTTTAGTCACTTGGACTGGGGATTCTACAATTAGTGGCCTACAAAGATGAAGTACTGAAGTATTTGTGGCACTTGAGAAAGGTTCTGTAATGCCCCCCACCAGAATGTGAGTTGAGCAAATGGGATGTCTGGAGACCGTGCCCCAGCTCCTGGCTGTTGGCTGTGCTGCAGCCCAGCTGCACAGGGGAGATATGTGCCTGTATGAAAAATGGAAGGGGTTTCTTCAGCGCTCTTCTGTTTAGGCATTTCATTTAAGGTCCAGATAGATGTTGAGTTTCCACCTGAAACTGATCACCCTTCAGCCAATTATTTTCATCTGCAGATTTGCAGCCCCTGAAAACCTAAACAGTAATCTTGCAGAATCACAGAGTCATAGAATGGTTTCGTTTGGAATGGACCTTAAAGATCATCCAGTTCCAACCCCCTGCCATGGGGAGTTCCACTAGATCAGGTTGCTCAGAGCCCCATCCAACCTGCCTCGAGCACTTCCAGTGTTGGGGCATCCACAGCTTTTGTGGGCAGCCTGCTCCAGTGCCTCACCACTCTCACAGTGAAGAATTTCTTCCTAACATCTAATCTAAACCTAATCTCGGTTTGAAGTCATTCCCCCTTGTCCTATCACTACATGCCCTTATAAATAGAGCCTTTCCATCTCTTTTGTAGGGCCCCTCAAGTACAGGAAGGCAGCTATAACTCTTCCAACTTATGAACCAATTGTTATGGAGTAATTTTAAAATAGATACTTTACATGGCTAAATCAAAGATTATCACAAAATTCGCCTGGCAGGGGTTTGTTATAATTTCTATCGCTTTTTCCCACTACACTAGTCTATCCTGCAATACTTGAGCTGCTTTGTTTTCCTCAGAGCAAGATATTGAATGGTTGAGGCATGATCTCTCTCGGGTGGATGGGTAAAGTGTAGGCTTTAGGGTAGGCTTAAGGGTAGACTTTAGCCTACAAAAAGGACAATGAAATGAAACAAAGGTTTACTAATTGCAGAGTTAGTGAAGCCAAAGAACAGACTAATGGTTTTTAGATTTCTCTGTGATAGAAGCTTTAATAAGAGGTTGGACAAATGTTTCACAGGAAGAAGGTTTTCTGATGATGGATTGGGACATCACAAAACACCTCTGAACTCTTCTGTTCAATGATTTAAAATCCTAATGAGACCTTGTGCTATCTGTAACGATTCAAGGAGTACCAACTTCAGATCTTCAGGAAAGTTCAGACCTGTGCTCAGACACTTGGGCAAGTCACTATGGCCACTAAGGCATTTTATAACATAAGAATTCTGCAAAATCTCACTCCCTGGAAGCAAATACTCAAGACAGCACATGGAGAAAGCAGCCTGAATTTTTCCCAGCTGCTACTTCACGATCACCAGGATGTAGGTATCCATATCCCTATTTAGTGTCCGTGAACAAAAGAGGAGAATTCTTGCTTAACAAATGCAAGAGGCTTTTCCTTGCCCTTCCAACATGGACAGACTACAATGTGCAATGAGCTCAGTTTTATAGAGGCTTTGAAAAAAGGCAATAGGAGGGCAAAATATCTGACTTTGACATAGTTTCAACATAAGTTTGGGAGTGAAGAGAGCTCAAGAAACAAAAGCAGGTATTTAGGAAAGAAAAATGGTAAAGGAAAGCCTTGTTTCAAAGGCCTGTGTCAAACGAGCAGTAGAAGAAAAGTTTACTTGTCCAGAAGTTAAGATCTGATGCAAACAAATTCAATAAATTTTTTTTTTTTTTATAACCAAACAATGGGACAGTTTGACACATCAGCTCTGCCAGGTTGATTGGATTTAAAATAGATTAAAATACTACTCTGTCCGGAGACAAGACTTGATGTCTTTGCAGGTATCAGCTGCAGTGCTTAAAGAAAGCTCTTTAAGAGGGGAAAGAAATAGCAGGCAGTGATGCTTGCCAATTCAGACTTATTTGGGAAGTCAGTGGACTAAATCTCTACTCTCTTTGTTTTCTTACTGTTTCAGTGGAGTGAAATCATCCTTAAAAACCTACCATATCATAGTGTTTCTGAAATCTAGAGACCCTTTCTAGACCTACACATCCTCAGTGCACAAAACCAAGCTGTTCCTGCTCCCGGTTTGTGTAGATTGAAGTGGAGATAATATCCCCACGTATTGACAATGTACTGTTTTCCAGGTGTGCATTTTGTCCTTTCTTAGTCCCTTTGGACCGGCTATGAACTGGACAATTGTATTGCAAACAATGCAGGCACTGAGGAGTAACAGTCCAGCTCAGCAGTTCTCAGGCAAGCCTTGCACAGGTTGAACTCACACAACTCTGCACATGTGTAGGAGACCAGAGCCGGACCTAAACTCTCCCCTACTCCCAAAGCAGTGGAACAAAGCCATATCAATGTGTTTTCCTATGAAATGAAAAGCAAGGAAACAATTGTACTTTCATTTTTCCTGCATATGTCTGATGCAAGGTGACATCAGAATTTATGCATGGAGAAGTGGCACGAAAACATGAGTTGTAATTTCATCTCACGTGGGAAAGGAGTAATGGTGTTATTGCTCAGGTTGTCACAAATGCAATACTGCACTTCATTTCCACCCTTCTTACCTGTATTTTATTGTATTGTATGGAAGAAAAAAAGCAGAGAAACAAATGCTATAGAGTAAAACAGAATGTATAGAGTGTGACTGGTCATATTCCAGAATGATGTTTTACATCTGATTGTATATGTTATTACTTTACCTTGTGAGAAAAAAAAAAAAAAAAAGACAGAGAATTAAATAAAAGTAGGAAACAGAAAAGAGCCATGGGAAACAGATGAATGATGACATCCAAAGAATGGCATGAAAAACTGAAGAAATGCTACACAAAGCCAGGAAATTGTCATTTTGCAGCAATGGCATCTATCTGTGATCGTCTCCAGCACTATTTCACCACATCCATCAATGAAGGACGCACAGATGTCACCATGAGAAATTCACAATTTGAATAAAGTTCCACAGCAAGCAATGGAAAGACTTTTATTAACTCCAGAGGGCTTTAGATGTAGCTCTTTCCATATCCTGGCTCATTTTGGCTCAGGACCTGAAATTATTGTTTTTCTTTTTAATAACAACACTTTCCATTTCTGTGGTGGCTTACGTACTCAAAGCTCAGTGAAAGCTCATAATATTTCCTTTTATGAGTTCTATTAATATTGAGCAAGAGATTAAGATTCAAGAACTTTTGGCCTGAACTACAGTCCTTCTGACCTTCTGCTCTCATAGTTCAGAGGCAGCTGAAAATTGTAATTAATTTTGAATAAGAAATTATAACATGTTGAAGATTTTTCTCATTCTGATTTAGAAAAATACAATATCATGAAGCTGTGTCAGGGGAGGTTTAGGCTGGATATCAGGGAAAGGTTCTTCACCCAGAGGGTGTTAGGTCACTCAAACAGGTTCCCCAAGGAAGTGGTCACAGCACCAAACCTGACATTTGGACAATGCTCTCAGGTACAGGATGTGATCTTGGGGCTGTCCTGTGCAGGGACAGGAGTTCGACTTGATGATCCTTGTGGGTCCCTTCCAACTCAGCTTATTCTATAATTCTTTGATTTCTTATGATACAAATATTATAAAATATAATAACTTAAGGAGATATTCACATTTTGAAATGTCAAGTCAGAGATCATTCTTCAGTTTTATGTTTTATTTATGAAATAGGATTTTTCTTCCTTTATACATATGAAGTCAACATCTATCATTAATTGCAATCTGAAATACAAACTATCACTGCCTGTAACACATCATAATGTGATAGAAATATGATTGAAAGATCCAGTTTGGTTTGGTTTTCTTTTTTAGGTTGTGGAGGAAGCTGCTCTCTAGTAACATAGCAACAAATGAAATCTCTTCTTTTTCTCCTCTTTTTTCCTTTTTTTAGTTAGTGTCTCCTGTTTATGGTACTACGAAATTGTTTGATTATTTAATGCAGGACAACAGACTATGAAAACCAACAGAAATAAAGTCATAAAAATCTCCCTTGAGTACAAAATAGTACAAAGTTGTTTTGCTACATGTTTAAGAAACAGAAAAAGTGCTGTGTACAACAACATGATAGTGTATTCTTCTGGGAAATCTGTCCTGGATTATTAATAAGTAAAAAAATATTATTTTGAATTGACTACCTGTGAATTGTGGACAGTGAAGTTAAAAGGCCTCTGCAGAAATAAAGGCAGCAATGAGCACACACGAGTGGTGTGTGCCTGCGTGGGTAGGGGGGTCTGGGGGAACGTGGGGGTGTGTGTGTGTGTGTGTGTGTGTGTGCAGGTTGCCTGCCCTGGAAGGGATTGCCAAATCCCAAAAGATGAGACCAATAAAGCAAACAATAGCACTGCTATTTTAGCAACAAGGAACAAGAAAAGAGCAACTCCAGCAGGAGCAGCTTGATGCAAGAAAAGGGCTTTTATCTCTCCTTCCATCCTGATATCATAGCCAAGCATCATGATGAGACTTTCAGTTCCAGGGCAACAGTACACTCCATTTTTAAAGGCCAAAACGGATTCCAATGAGGCTGTCTTGATTAATTAAAAATAGCCTTATGCTGAAGTGGAAGAGGGCTTGTTCCAAAGCCCACTGAAGTCAATAGGAGTTGACTTCAATTGCCTTTGGATCTAGGCCATGATAGAGGCACCATGAGGTCATAGTTTAAGAACTTTGTTCTAAAGGACAAAGCCTAAAATGTTCCAACACTCGTGAGTTCCTTACTTAACTCCAGGAGGCTTCAGCAGACAGTTTGCATTATGAATTGAATCCACTTTCCTTTCAGTTGAGAGGATGCTACCGAGTGCTCAAGTTGGAAAAGCTTGTGGTTGCAGTGGTTAGGGCTGCCATAGAACAGGGAGGGGTCTCGGGGAGCTCTGAGGCTTTCTCCATAAATTACAACTGTGCATCTCAACTCCCTGCTTCAGCTGCCACCACAGATGGCCTGGACTGGCTCAGTAGCTGCGTGTCACCATGGCTGTGATTGCAGGGATTGTCCTACAGGCTTACGTCAGTAGCTCAGCACCCAGCCCTCTGCAGCAACTTGTTCACAGAAGAAATGTTTTTAAAGATTTCCAATAAATAAGTAAACCTCATAAATCTATTGAACACTATTTCCCACACTCACATTTATAGAAGCCTTCCTCTTTTATCTGTCCTGGCTCCCAGCACCATTCCAGTCCTTTGCTCCAGCAGGCAGTTCTAGCAGAGGCCAGGGCTGGTGTCCTGTCTTTGCACACCTCTTTTGGTATGTGAGGGGAGCTCATTCTGGTTTGCTGGGTAATCCTGGACAATCCAGTGTTGCTTTTGCTTTTGTCCACAGCCATGGGGTGGGCTGTGCTTACTCCAAGATTGCCCTCAGGGGAGTTCTTTCCCCAGCCCAGCGATGGGGTTTGTCACTGTGCTCTGCATTGAGCTGCTGTGGGGCACTGAGGTGTTCTCTGGGGAATATCCCAGAGGGGCAGATGTGTGGGAAGGCAGTGACAGCTTCAGGAGGAAGCAAGTGAAGCACATGAATGGGGCCTTGCTTGAAATTGTCTGGTTTTGTTCCAGTCTTGACCAACGCAGTCTCACATTCATACATGCTACTTTTATCTTGTCCCTGAACTTTCATGTGAAAGTTTGCTTAAATCAAGTAAGGGAGCCAAAACACAAGTTCAAGCATAAGAAACATAAGAAAAATCTATTACAAATGACACTGTGACAAGAAAATGGGCCCCACCGGCCCTCTTAAAGGAAATACTATGACAAACTTATTTTTATCTTTTTCTTTTTCTTTTTCTTTTTCTTTTTCTTTTTCTTTTTCTTTTTCTTTTTCTTTTTCTTTTTCTTTTTCTTTTTCTTTTTCTTTTTCTTTTTCTTTTTCTTTTTCTTTTTCTTTTTCTTTTTTTCTTTTTTTTTTCTTTTTCTTTTTCTTTTTCTTTTTCTTTTTCTTTTTCTTTTTCTTTTTCTTTTTCTTTTTCTTTTTCTCTTCCTTTTTCTTTTTCTTTATCTCTTCCTTTTTCTTTTTCTTTTTCTCTTCCTTTTTTCCTCTTTTTTTCCTTTTTCTTCTTTTTCTTTTTTCTTGTTTTTTCTTTTTTCTTCTTTTTCTTTTTCTTTTTTTTCTTTTTTCTTTTTTCTTTTTCCTTTTTTCTTTTCTCTCTTTTTTTTTTCTTTTTTCTCTTTTCTTTTTTCTTTTTTTTGTTTTTCTTTTTTCTTTTTTGTCTTCTGCAACAGTTGCAAAATCAAAAGAAACAACACAGGAGAGAAGCAAATGCTATGATTTTGGGCTAGATTTGGCTATGTAAAAGAGTCTCATACAATTAACAGCCTAGCCCTGCAGCTCAGGGCTGCAGCTCAGGGATGATTTGGCTGACATGCCATCCTCATCAGAAATATCCTAAAGAAATATTTCTGAAAGCATCAGTTTTTGAGAAATATTTAACATCATATAAAAAGAGTTGTAAAATCAAGACAGGCTTATTCCCAGGAAAGAGTAACATGAGCCTTTGTTATGACCAGAAATGTATGAATTCAATAAATTCAACAACAACACAACACCCATCCCCCTCCCCCACCCCTCACCCATCTTAGGCTTATGTATTTCCTAGCATAATTATTTGCTGTTACACATGATAGATACAGTCCCCTGGTTCCAGTAGTTTGAGCTCTAGTCTGATGAGTTCTGCCGCTAAGGATGTTTGCTGGTTCTTATCCTTGATCAAAGCTTATGTCAGGAAGTATTTTGCACCAGTACTTTTTAAAAGGTAGCTTAAATAAATAACACAATTTTTATTTTCTGTACATGAAACGATTCTTTCATGGACAGTAAAGTTTTTGTCCATTCTGACTGAATAAACAGTATTTTTAGTCTATTATCTCCCATCATTATTGTAATGTTACTCAATAAACTAAATGCTTTATTTGTTCAGCAGGGTGACAGTGTATTTCCTTAACAACACAACATCATTGTGTGCTTTAGGAAACAGCTGCACAAACCAGTAAAGTGATGACACATACTTGGAATTTTCTCCATCTCTCAACCACATTTTGATGAATATCCCATGAAATGAATAAAAGCTATCTGCTGTAAATGTCAGGCAGGTGCTATGCAGCTGCACACCAAACACGGAAAGACTATTTCATGAGAATCTATCTGCTGTATCTATCTCTTCATCTCTCCATCTCCGCACTGTGTCCACCCATCTACATCTATTCTGTGCACTCTGCCTAAATCTCATCTCTAAATCTCTTTCAATCTAAACATCAGCTTGCCTCTCTCTAATTCCAGGTTTTACTTCCTGCTGTGGCTATGACATCCGAAGCCTTTTGTTAAGGACATTAAATACAGCTTGTTTTCTAGATTTGGCATTGGTTGGAATGTCCTATTAAGGGACATTCAAGAATGTCAGCTCTCCTTTAGGCACCATTTAATTAAATTGATTAAAATGCTCATCAAAATGCAACTAACTTTTGAATTTTGAATATAAGAGCTTGCACAGTTCTTGCAGCATGGAGAATTTTTAAAAGCAGTTTTGCCTTCACATTGCACTGGGTGGAGGCAAAGAGGCATTTTAATGCCATCTTCCCCGTGATCTGCAGCCAAGGTAGGTGTATTTGGTTCAGCTGGGTGACAGACAGTATGTGCTTGATTCAATGAACCTTGACATTGTGTAGGTACAACAATCTCCACACTTTGAAGAGCCGACAGAATGAGGAGAGTGTTGGTATGTGCCATCCCTGTGCTGTGCTTGGCACATGCTGGTGATCAGATTTTGGGTGGCTCACTGCCCACCCTCATACTTCCCTCATTTGTCTGTGGCTTATGGATGGGACTGATACATCCCAAAATGTGCTTTAAATGCCAGTCATCTACCTAAAAGCTATTCATACCCCATGAATTTTTCTACTACACTTGATGTATACCTATCACTATGTGTGATACATATATGTGTGTACATATATATATATATACACATCCTTACATACCCACATTTATATATATAAAATAGAATCAAAGAATACTTCAGTTGTAAGGAAACTACAATGTTCATCTAGTCCAATGCCTGCACACTTGTTCTATATATTCCAGTGCATCATATATATATTTGTGTGTATATCTCTGCATATAGCTCTGTATAAAGAGGAACCATCAGTGCCGTGCATAAATTCATGGTGTCAGCTTTGTATCCATGGCATTGCAAAATTGGGATGAGTAGGGTTAGGGTTAGGGTTAAAACACTAACACACCCAATGCTTGCACTGCAATGAAGGACCTCAGCTAGCTCGAGAAATGCTCCAGCAAGAATCTTAGGAAGCTCAACAAAGGGAAATGCCAAGTCCTGCAACTGAGGAGGAGTGACGCTGGGCATCAGGACACACGAGGGGCCTGCCAGCTGGAAAGCAGCTCTGCAGAGAAAGCCCTGGGGGTGCCCTTGTACACCAGGTTAACCATGAGCCAGCAATGTGCCCTCACAGCAAAAGTCAGCAACATCCTGGCCTGAATCAGGGGCTGCATTGCCAGAGCAGGCCAAGGGAAGTGACCTTTCCTGTCTATCCAGCTCAGAATATCTGGAGTGCTTGGTTCTGTTCTACAAGCACACCGTGGACCCAGAACCAGACAGGCATGTGCATCCTGGAACAGACCCAGGGAAGGACCACAAAGGCGATGAAGGAAGTGGAGCATCTGACATATGAGTAAAGGTTGATTTACCCTGGATCAGAGAAAGCTTAGGGGAAATCTTGTCAATGTTTATAAATACCTGATTAGAAGATACAGCTAGACTCTTCTCAGTGGTATCAAGTGAGAATGCAAGAGGTGATGTCACATATTGAAATACTGATAATAGTATTTAAACATCAGGAAAAAGCTTTTTTTAATGTGAGTCTGGTTTAACAGACTGCTCTGAGAGGCTGTGGCACCTCCAGCTTTGTTGATAACTAATACCTGACAGAGGTGCATTCAAATTTTGACAATTTTGTGATTCTGTGGGAATGTGATTCTGTGGATGGAGGTGCCCAGAATTTCTTATTTGCTCAGCATTTTACCTTAATTTTGGGTCAGTCACACTAGAAGCCTGGAAGAAACCTACCTTAAATGCATTCAACAAACTTGGATTGCTCACTCAATGCCTGAGAGACACCGATGCATGGACTGACTTCCCTGTTATTCCACACACTCTCCCAAGTGCCCAAGGAGTATTTATCATTTTTTCTTTTTTTTGTGTATAGAGTATTTTATCCAATAGCTATATTATAAAGATTGTATTATCCTCATGTTTTCCTTTCAATTCCAATCCCTCTGTACTGTAAACTGCACAAAGTTTACTCAGCCAGCCTAAGCCGTGGTCTTTACCATTTTGCTGGTCCCATGAGTAAGAAAACCTCGAAGTCAATTTTCAGCTTAGCTAATTCTGTTACCTTGGTTTTACTGACATTGATTATTGGCTCTCAAAATCCTTACCACAGAGAAGAGTAGCTGAGATCTGGTTTTTTATCTCTGAAGAGGAAGAAACAGCATTTAATTGAACCAGTGTTCAGTCCTAGCCTTACATACCACTCTCAAAAAGCAAGGCATTCTCATTTGAAATGGACAACAATGCTGTCGACCATTTTCTTATGACACAGTAGAAGTTGGATGAATGCAATCATTTCCCAACTTATCCTAGACTAAGCCTTATATGTTTTCATAGGACAGATGTATGAGAATCTTTGTCCCCTGAAAAGTTTTCTAAAATCAGTTTCTTTAAACTTCCAAAGCATATAATGGAAATATATATGTTAAAAAAAATTCCCCTGACTTAAGTTGATTAAATTTTCTTTTTCATTACTTCCTGAATGTTAAATTTTCTTTAGATAGAATTAATAATAAGCATTCACCAAGTAGGCCTAAAAGGACTATAATTCCCATTATTCATGTGAAATTAGAAAAAAAAATATCCCCTACCTAACAGGGCTGCTAATTTTTATTTGAGTTTTTCCTCCTCAGCTAGTAAACAAATGCAAGTTGATGAGGTCAGCTAGGTACTAGAAAGAATTTTATAAAATGATAGATTGTCTATAAAAATGAAATGTCTCCTTGGTGTTTTTTTCTGTTACTTGTTTTCTTTTCTTAATATCTTTTTCTTGGGGTACATAAGCAAAATCAATGCAGCCATCCACAAAATACTAATTCTTCCCATATATATGCAAGAATAATTAAAATTCGTCTTAGTAAGGATTAAACTGTAAGATTAAGATATGCATTAAAAACCAGAGAGATATAAGACAGTTTCAAAATAATTAGAATGGAAATTTAATTTTTTTTTAACTGTAAAGGAAACTACCTGTGTTCATTTACTTCTCACATAGAACAAGATATCAGCCTTTATTAAATCAAGAAAGTAACAAAAATTCCTTTTGTCTCTAGCTCACAACTTGAAGATAAACAATTTTAGGGACTTGTCATATCTGTTTTTCATTAGAATTTATAATAAAAATTCACTAAAATAAGAGCTGAAATGAATGGTTTTCCTGTTGTGTCTATTTTTCCTTTTTAATTTTATTTTTCATTTTACATATATTTAAAGCTGGGATTAGCCCTCTACTTTTATTTCCCACGATTAAAAGGGTTTTTGACTGATGTCAAAGATCTCAAGCAGAAGTGCCTGTGGGTAAAACTTTCAGTCATATCCTACTGAGGAAAGAATTCTCTACCTGAGTGATAAGGAATGGCTGTTTGTGTCTTTTTCACCCCTCACATGGATTAATTTTGTACCGTACTCCATAATATGAATCTATCAGCAACACAACTTGTCATCTGAGCCTTTGAGATACTTTGTAGTCTAAACCAAGGATGTCTAAAAATAGCTTCCTAAATCTAGGATCATGGATAGCTCAGTTCCTCCAGAATAACTCGATGCTGTACAGTGAGTTTCATTTGCAAGTGAGATGTGGTTTCTCACAGGAGTAGCAGTGATGTCCATCACAGATTTTTCACCCTCCCAGAGCAGTCTGCAGCCCCAGTGTCATGAGTGTTATGTTCTCTTCTCCACATTTATCTTTCTCAAAATGGATACCATTTCCAGCAACTGACAACAGGACTGAAGCAAAAAAAGAGGTTAATATTGCTCTGAATAATTTTTGTTCTCTAAGATCATGGATTCAAAAAAGTATATAGGAAATAACCTAAAAGAAGCAACCCAAAATGCCTAAACCTAATGCAAAAATTCTTCCTTCCCTCCCTCCCTCCCTTGTTTACCTGTATGCCTGTATGCCTAACTTGGTCAACAAACTTGAGGATACTGTAATTATCTTTGTCAAAACAATCTGGAATTTCCTTCTTCTTACAGTGAGAAAACTGTGAAAACTTCTACTGTTTCAATTTAAATCCCCAGTACGTGTTTTGTCTCACTCATTCTGTGTGCATGAAAAAAAATCAGAACGACTAATGCCAAAAATTTCTTCTCCCTTTTCAGTGAACTTTGATGTAGTTGAAAACTGTTTTTAAGTCTCTCCCTCACTTCTATTTGCACTTAAAAAAAACAACCAATGAAAATCCCAAAGCAATGAGTTCAAGTCTCCTTGCTAGATTGTCTGGATCTTTACCTCCAGATTTTTGATCAGAGTTGTCAGTGACCTCTGGAGCCTCTCCAAAAGTGTCCTACTTTTCAGAAATACATTTGGAATGGAGCTCTGGCTGAAGTCACACTTTCTTTGAACCATCAGTTTATGTGCTCTGTTATTCACCATAGCCTTAAGATCTTTACCTGCACCCAGTTGATTTACTGATGTACTTCACTTTTGTTTATCTCTTGAAGTGCCATGTTTTGTACACAGCCTTGTTGAATCAGATCCAATTTATTTCATGTAATTTATTCTGTATCTCAATGCCATTCTTGACATCAAGAATATATTCAATTTGTCAGTCATTTTGCATTGTAATTTCACTGTCTGCTATATTTGCCATTACAGAACAGCACAACCCTGGATTTCAAAAACTTATTTCTGTTCTCCTGTCCAAATTATTTAATGTTTAAATAATTTAAATGTTAGTCTGGAGACTGCCAGACCAACCACAAAACCTTGTCGATCCCATCTTTATGCATCTTCCTGTCTTGATGTTGCATTTATTTATTTTAACCATCTATTCCTAAACTGCTTATAGAATTGGCATAGAAGACAGTCAAATCTTAAAGAAACACAACTGTGGCATACTTGGTTATTTCTTCTTTCCTATCCACATAGCTCTTTATTCTGCCATCAAAGGTCTTTCAATGGATTCAACAGTGTTTCATCTTTACTAATCCATGTGTCAAAATACTTAGAACCTTTTTCTTTATATTTATTTATTCCAGTGTCATTCTAGAACTGAAGGTAAGCTCCACCAGTCTGTAAATGTCTGAGGACTCCTTTTCTTCTTTTTATACACATTACGCTGTATTTTTTCTCTGCTGTCTTCTGGACCCAGCTATCCTCCATAAAGACTACATTTTCTGGCATTGCCCTAGACAGTGTCCTAATTTCTCTGAGGAGAATTTAAAGAGAGTATCAAATTATTTGAAAGCGGTTAACTTATTTAGATAGCCTCCAAGATGCTCTGTTTCTATGCCAGCACACTTCCTGCTCCTTTGACATTGATGCTAATTGTGTTAGCTATCTAATCACAGTTGGTGAAGACTAAAGCCAAAAACCCGTGAAACTCTTCAGATCCATCGGCAACATCTGTCAGTAGCCTTCCCTTTCCATTAAGCAGAAGAATAGATCTTACTACTTAAAAAATTGTGGAATGCTTTAATGTTGCTATTTTCTTCTTCTTTTTTTTTTGTGACAACTGTATTGAAATTGTCTTGTGTTTTGTTCTTTCTGGCATTGGCTCTTCATATTTATGTCATTTGTCATGCTTGTCATTAAGAATTTGTCCAGTTTGTATTTTATAATAATTTCTTTCTTGAGAATGAAATACTGAAGAGGTAGCTAAAACATCTCGCTATTACGTTAATTCATTTGCTTTCAAGGAGAATTTGAAATAGAACTTATAGATAATATTATTTTTCATTACAGCTAAAGGGAAATTAAGAGACGAGAGAAAGGAATTTGTGAGGGATTGAAAGATTTTACTTCTGTTCTGTTTGCAATGCTGCTGAAAAAAGGTTAAATCAGGCTCTGCAGTGGCTACTCTTCATCATACTTTACCATTCATCTTTCTTGTGTCTTATTTAAGAAACTGCCAGCTGCAACTCCCTTGGACTCTCCTATAGTTGTGTTTCCTAATGGGTCTTATTGTTCAGTTCACTGAGTTATGAAAAACTCTTTCCTTGAAGCCCACTGTCCTGCTTTTCCACTGCTCTCTCCTCCTCCATTTCCAAGATGTATCAATTCTACCACTCCACTGTTCATTCTCCCTTAATTTACCTTCCCCTCCTCATTTTCAGTCATGTTTTCCTTTTTGATCAGAATCAAGTCAAGAAGGGATTTGATTTCCACTCAGATCTGTGAAAGAGATAAAAATTTATTCTGATTTTTAGCTATCTTAGGCACTTTGTTTTCTAGGTTTCCTTCAGAGTCCATGGACAGACAAACTCCTTCAGAGGCAATTCTTCCATCATAAAAGAGCAGTCTAGGAGAGGTGAAAGGAGCTGATTGAGCCTACATGACTAGTTTAAATTAGGTACCTAACCATGGAAAGGCTAAAATTAATCCAAACACACCCAGGCTTGCATTCTCTGCATCCTGTTTTATTTCTTTTCCAAAGATGTCCTTTCCTCCTTCTGTTATTACCCTGGAGAATTTCAGCAGTTCTGTCTCCCTCCAGATTCCAGATCTCCGAGTGAACATGTGCATCCTGCATCATACAGGACAAAACACTTTACACATATCTACAACTGATTCAGTCATTTCCTTCTCATCCCTCTTATGACCCTATTATGAATACCTCCTCCCCCTTCAGGAAACCCAAGTACTCTAAGCCTCACCATCTGTACAGCCATATATTTATCTCCAGGATGTGTCTGTCCTTGCTTGGGCTTTTACCCTCTCTGATGGGATTGATAAGAACACCAGCTGAGGATCCAATTCTCTCCCCACCACTTTAGGATCCCTGCTGTTTCTTATGGTTTTCCCTTGCTTGTTCCTAGAGCAGTGGCATTAGCTCTCAAGGGAATGAGCCATGTGGAGGAGGTGTGGGAGGGCTGAACAAGCCTTGGCAAACTTGTGCAATAGCTCTGGTTTGGGCAAAGCCTCTCCATGAGCATTAGGTCATACCAAAAAATGGATGTGTCTGTTACCCAGAGAAGTGAGTCACCAACCACTGCCACCTTTCATTTTCTTTTGCGAGCAGGGGGCATGAGCCACTGAGCCTTCAGAGCATGTGGTTTTCCTTCCTTCAGCAATGCAGTTGGTTTTCCTCTCATTGCCAAGACAGTTTACTAATTTTTTTAAAGCCTAATAGATTGCCAGCTGAGGCTGAAGCTCCATCTGCCAGCAACAGTAGGTCACAGCCAACTTTCTCCCTGTGGAGAAATGTGTTCCTTTTCTTTCACTGGGGCTTCTGCAGACCTCAGCTTCCTTGTTCTTGGAGTCTCCATGTCTAGTACATCTATGAAGTGTTTGCTTTCCCTCATACTTCTCAGCCCACCCTCTCTTCCTGTAATTCTTCCATTTGATTTCTAGGAAATTGCACTTCCTGGCTCTCTGGATTCTGCTATAAACCACATTCCCTGAAAATCTAGACTGTGACCCAGATAAAAACATCTACAGTTGGGATCCTAGCTCCCCTGAGGGCAGGTGGAGGAAGAGCTGGCTGCTGAGACAGCTCTAGCAGGGAGAAATCACATGGCCTTATTACCTTCTTTTTCATAGCCTGTAAACTCTTGGTTTATTCCAATTTCCTTGAGTAGCTCTCTCTTGCTGCCATCTGTTGCTGTTTAAGTGATCCCAACCTTTCTATGCGAAACGAGGCTTCTCAGTCCCTGAATTAATACTTCAAAGCTGAAACTGAAATTTGAATTAAAGTATGATCCCCTGTCAGCTGATGTTCTGAAGAGGTTTTTAGTCCCATTTTTCTCATCAGCATTTCTCCAGTGGTAACTAACCCCCACAGTTGTTGCCTCTGAGCCACAAGTTAAGACTAGACCACCAGTCTGGACTAAACCTCCGTGCTTAAGTTCCGTGGGCTGACCAGAACCCCATTCCTTTCTGGGACTGAGTTCTCAACTAAGCTCAGCAGCATTTCCCCCTAAGATCTCCAGGGGAACAC
Organism: Acanthornis magna; assembly: GCA_036785705.1. Taxonomy (NCBI): domain Eukaryota; kingdom Metazoa; phylum Chordata; class Aves; order Passeriformes; family Acanthizidae; genus Acanthornis; species Acanthornis magna. Next base: position 3,245,291 of record JAWUZG010000060.1, on the reverse strand, counting down.
CTAAACTCCCTGCTTGCTCTTCTGAGGAGAGCTCAGAGACTTCTGAGGAAGCTCCTATGTTGACACCTTTTACGACACAAACTAAACAAAACAAGGTCAATAGCTTTTGCCAGGGACGTGAAGAGGAATCGAAAGGAAATCTGCAACTGAGTCTGATTTAAGCCATTGGGGTTAATGGTGTTGGGATATTATACACTAATTTCAATTACTTTCAGAGCAAACTGATAGTCACCTATTACATTTTCATATTATGTCAATATATATAATATTATAAAAGTCCTTTCAAAGAAGAGCCACCTGTGAACCAGGTGTTACTTATTTGTTGATAGAAATCAAACAGACCTATTCAAGAAAATCTTCTGAGAACTACTGCTAAACAATGTGGCATAAAATTTGGACAATTAGTATTTCAGTCAGTAAAGTCAGCAGAGTACTTTAAGAGGTTCTTAAAATCTAATTTTCTAAAAAATCCAAATGCTGGAGATGTGATGATAAAGAAAGATATGGAAAGATTGCAAAAAAAAAAAAAAAAAGGTAGGAAAGTGGCAAAGAAGGTGGCAAAGCTTATTTTCCAGCTTGTTGTGTGATTATTTTTCTATAGCAAATCAGAGTTATGCCCATGGTATGACAGATTTTCCAGAACATGACAGAGTACACTCTACTGCTTTTTTCCTGCTCTTGTGTTTTTCTTCATGATGAGAATTAGTATATTTTCTTCTGTTTAACTCTGACAGAGATTTTTAAATCTTTAGTTACTGCAGAGCTATCAGTGGTCTCAGAATAAAGCTGGGTAAAGGACTAGAATAGCTGTTGCTAAATGTTATTCATAGGGAGTAGGAAAAAAATGGAATTTTAACTGAGAAGTGGTTGCTGCTTTATTTTTCCTTTTTTAACTTTAGAGTGTTACCTCATCCTCAGCCTAATTCCTCCTCTTTCATGTACATTTGCACTCTAAGTATGATTTCTGATACCACCTCACTTTTCTCGTGCCTGTCCCATCAGATTTCTGGTTTTCCACTCAGGACGACAAAGGGAATAGGAGTTTCCCTGGATTTCTCTGAATCTGATAAAATGGTAACATTATCTCAGCTTTTGAAAACAACTACTCCTGTACCTGCTGTCTTGTTCCAACAATGATGTTTTTTCAAACTCCTGTTTTTCTTCTAGGCATAATGCAATTTTTAGTACAACTTTAATGTAACATAATATGTCATCTTTGCGTCACTGACAGTCTTCAGATTCCCTGAAGGCCTCACCAGTCCTAATGAAACACTGTTTTTAGCAGGGATGCACTGTCCTTGCTTTAAATTTCACAATTTTATCCTCTCCTGGTTTTTCTTCATTTACTTTGACCCTTATTCTGTGATTTTCTTAGGCAAGTTAGTTTTTTCCCCCACTTTTCCTGTCAGCTGGTTATGTGCAGTTTTCACCTACACCTTTCCTTGTTTTACTTTCTCTCCCTAAGTGGTCAAGTCTGTTCCCCTCCATTTGCAGGGCCAATAACTCAAAGCTGACCTTCCTGTGCTTTCAGGCTGTATTTAGTGCATGTATAAATAGAAATTCCTGTTCCTTACCATCACCTTCTGCACAAGGTGACTAACAGGCTCTTTGTCCTCCTCCTCCTCAATTTAACTCTGCTGCCTCATTTCTCTGGGGACAGATCTCATACCCTTCCCACTCACAGAGGTGTGGAGGTGTGGGTTACCTGGTAGGGTGGGATGAGCCAGCATGGAGCCCTTGCTCCTGGAGGGTGTGATTTTCAAGGTTTCCCAATACCTCTGCTCCTTTTGGAGCCTTGTGGAGGCTGAGATATTTAGGCTATTTCCAAACTCCAACACTTCATCCTGTGTAACATTTCCTTTCAGTTCTCACAATGACTTTCATCACTTTTCCTCTCATTAGCTGCAGTGCTCTATTTTCAGCATCCTTTTTGCTTTTCTCCCACATCCTGACCCCTGAGCTCCATAAGGGAGATGAGCCTGTTGAGGAGAGATATCTGTCCCTGCTGCTGGGCACAGCAATCTGCAGCTGCACACACAAGAAACCAGGGCCAGCCTCTTCCCCCTTGACTCAGCTGATGCAGCAGTGGTCTGCATGTGGCACCTGGGGTTTTGGATCTATTGGTGCTATTGGGACTGTCCACGTCCAGCAAGGCTCTCTGGGGTGGAGAGAAATTCCCAGACTAAATTTCAAGGCAAAGAAGAAAGGGGAAATAAGTTGCAAATATAATAACCTGTAATTTTTATTTTAATATTGTTACTCACTACATATCCGACTGATTATATTCTTCCTAGCGTCTTCTATTATATAGCCCAGAGCCCTTTACCAATCTGTTTCAAATTGCAAGATCTTTACAACATTTACAGTGTTAATACCTCTTCTGCTATTCCTAAACCAGTCAAATAGTGGGCTGTAAGGTTCATAAACCTATTTATTTAAGGGAAGACTTTAATTTTCACTGTCTTGATTATATAGATGTGAAAATAAGAGCTATATGTTTCCATGTCTCTCATATATTTCTGATCAGGAAGCAATTTTCAAACTGTATCTTTAACTGAGTCCATTTTACAACTGTGAGAGAGAATGAGAAACAGTACAAGTGAAGTTGCTTAAAGTACTAAATTTGTCAGAGGTAACTGAGGTACAAATCAAGACCATCACCATGTCACTATGTACTTTCTCATTATTGAGAGTTTATTAAAATGTTGAGTTTAAGTGCAATGCATCCCCACATCCAAAGAAGAAACACTATCTTCTCTATCTTACACTTCAGTGTTATGAACACTTAAAAATTATTGATGGCCTTCATGAAGGGTATTAGAGAGATTTATGCAATGCCATTTCAGTTGTCATGATGTAATGTCAATAGTTGAAGCAACATATGTCCAGGTGGTTTTGATATGTAACATGTGCATTGTTTCAGCATTTTTTCTCCTGGAATTTCACAAAAATCATAAAAAAATATGTAATCTACAGCTGATGCTGGCATCTTGAGCTTAGAAGTCCTTTGAGCCAGGTATGATGGATAGAAGCTCAGGCCAACTGTGTTTTGCCATTGTTCTAAATGGAACCAAATTCTCAGCCCGTTTGGTTTCTGTCTCCTTGTTGGACCGTAACATTCATCACTAAGTCAATCTTGAATACATTTGACATGACCCCAGTCTGTGTTTCAAGGATGAGAGTGTTTTGACTTTGAAGAGCTCACATGCAAAAAAGACTGGATTTCCAAGTCGTGGGTGTGCTTTTATACATTTCGGAATTTTGAATAATAGAATACAATGTGCATTTGATGACAGAATACAACAAGCACATATAAGAAAGGAGATATTTTTATATCTAAAAAGAAAACCAAACCAAAACCACAAAAAACAGGACAGAAGTATTGCTAACAGAAGTTTTCTGCTTGGTGCTAAGCACTACAGCTGCTCTTGAGCACCACAGCTCTGAGTATCGTACAGCAAGAATTAAGTGGACCTTCTGGAAGCTGAATTAGAGGTCTAAAAAGCACAAGGAGTGAGGAAATATTGTCATGAATAGCAAAAGGAGAGGGCAGGGGAATCTGAAGAAGAAAAACCTAAAGGAAGACAAAACAACAAAGGCTTCAAGAATGCAAAGAGCTCATGCAGAGAGGAAAAGGATAATCTGTTTTTCACATGCAGTAGAGATGTACTGAACAACGAGGCAATCAAAGAAATATGGAAGACATTCAGGTCAGACACTGTGAAAGCTTACTAAAATTTAATTAAAAAAAAAAAAGTAAAAGTTAGCGAACCAGTGGAAGAGGTTAATTGGTGATTAGGAAATTTAGGTATGGTGTATATCTACACTTACAAGGCATAGTTAGGGTGTAATTAGAAAGTCTAGTTGATCTTATCATAGAGCAATAGGTTTTTGAAATTCCTTCTAATCCTATTTTGTTATGGTCCTATTTTTTTATATGAAACAGTTCAGTCTTTGGCTGTGATTCACTCATTACTGGAATAATTTTGGAAAAGTCCTGTCCTAAACACTATCTTTAAATGAGATTTTTGTCATGATTTGTCTGCACAGGGATTTATTTTTCATGTGGAAAGCACTGTTGTATTAACCTGTTGTGTGCCCCGTTCGAGTTCCTGTCTCGGTGAAAGCAGGTGGGGTCAGCAATGCTCAGGGGAGCAGAATTTGAAGCCCCTTCCTGCAGAGACACTCCGAGGAGCCTCTCTCACGCCAGGCAGGGGACAGTTCCTGCTCCTAAGGGGAGCATCCCGGCGGTACCGCAGTTTGGCACGGGGCAGCGAGGCAGAAGGGCAAGGGAGCGCCCGCGGAGGGAAGGCGCGGCGCTGCAGACGGGCTGCGGATGGAATGGCAGCACAGGCGGCCTCGTCCCCGCTTTGGCAGGCGGTGTGGGGTTTCGCAGCCGTGCCGGGTGCGGTGCCCGGGCGCTGGGGCCGGAGCCGCCCGAGGGGAGCCTGGAAGCGCTGCCGCCGCGGGATGGAGCGAGCTGCCCGCGCTGCCAAACTTGGCTGAGACATTTCACACTGTAAATTTAAAACAGAAATGTGAACGCGGCAAAAACATAAGCTGTTTCTGGATGTGTCTCAACAAGACACGGCTTCTTGCAGAGAGCAGGCGGGAAAGAGGGAAGAATTCAGTGTGAGAAAAGCCAAAATATGCCTCGGCAGTGGTACATGAGGGTAAATTGTCGCAGAGCCTATTGAGCTCTGTTCAGTGCCTGCTATGCTCATCAATATTGCTGAACTGAATTGTAGCAATGGAAACACTTTCCAGGGCTCTCTGAGTTACTATTGCTGGACATCACCTAAATGCTACTTTTTAAACCCAGTGTTTTCCTCTGTTTTTAAAAAGGGCAGTCTACCCCTCTGCAGATAAAATGCATATGGAACAAAAATAGGGTAAGATATTTAGTCCCAGCACAAAACACCTGAGCTGGAAAGCAGAGCTGAACTGCCAAACCCCGATTGCGAATGGCCTCAGGCAGGCCTGTTTAGACTGCAGCCTCTGCTCTGCGCCATCCCCTGTGCCCGAGAGCCAAACCCATTCAGGTGATATTGCAGCAGCAGCCGTACAAGCTATCGGCCACCAGCACTGGGGACAGCTGCCAAGGCAGAACTGGCGACAAGCAGGACGTGTTTAGTCAGGGAGTCATGTGCCCAGCAGGAGTGGGAAATTGTTTCCTTAGCATGGAGGAAAACCCCTGGTTTCAGGGAAAAATTTGCCTGGACATACTACGATCAGCTAAAAAATTTCAGGAGGTATTTGAGAGGAAATCATCAAGAATCCTCATGGCAAAAAGATATAACACTTGTATTTTTTTTTTTTTAATACATATTTACACATTGACCATCCCTTTTTTTTGAAGACTAATTTATGCTACTGGGTTATAAAGCTGATTCTAGGACAGCAGAACCTGATAATTTAAAAACTCAAACTCTTAAACACTGTTTTTAGTGCTTTTTTTCAGAATTAGCTAGATTTCTTTTTTTCAGATTAGGTATTTTTATTATAATCTCACAATAAATTACTAAAAACTAAAGAAATGCATTTTTGTTGAAGGACACTCTCTAACTAAATTTACTGTCAAATTTTATGTCTCCCTTTACTAATAATTTAGTATCAAATGCTTGAATTTAAGGACTAAGTACTGCCTGTTGGCGGCAAACTCCTATACGGAAAAATTTACCTGCAAATATTATAAATCATGGGAAACAGTTTTATTAGCTTCATATTCTGTTAAAGTATTTTTGTGAAGAGAAATGCATTAAATTAACCTCAAGATAAATTTCATCTCTCTGTGTGACTGTGTATTAAATTGTGTCTAGAAATTCAGAAATATCTGACTTCCAGGAGATGGTGCTGTAGCACTTCAACTGCCTTTCTACCAGCGTTCATGTTCAGGTTTCCAACTCTGATAAAAATTTTCTTTTTTCATTGTGGTTCCTCAGAAAAGCAGGAGGCCCCTCCCTAAAAAGCACATATTTTTTCTCCTCCAAAGAAACCTTTTAATTTTTCTTACACAGCAAAAATTTAAAATAATAAAAAAAATAAAGAGCACAAATACTGTCTGGCCATTAATGTGGGTATAACAAAGATAAGTATCAAGTAATGAGATGTAAGATCAAGCTGTTTATTTTAGACCTGGTTCAAACCAGGTTTGAATTCAGTTCTGCTGTTTTGGTTGACCTGCTTCTGAAGGTACTGTACCTGAGATTTTTTGCACGAGTTGGTCCCAGTTCAATAATATTTAAATCCAGATTTTCATTCTAGCCTATCTTTGCTCCTAGAGTATCCTCAGCTATTAATTAAAAATGTCATCTCTGAAGGCACACTTGTCTTTTCCTGATAGTCCCTGTTCCAGCAGCTCCCATGGAATGAACCCACTGCTTACTACAAAAAAGTAAAAAGGGAAGGGGAAAAAAAGCCCCCAAACGACCAAAGAAAATATCAGAAAGATTAAAAGGTTAATTGACATTACTTTTTTTTTTTTTTTAAAGAATAGATTTTTTTAAAAAATAATTATTTAAATCTCTTTCCTCTTCCAGTTGCCAGACTAGAGCCTTGATTTATGGCCCTGCAAACCCAAGCAGTACAGCCTGCAAGAGAGATAATTCTATAGCTGTGGCATTGCAGATGTGGAAAGTCTATCAGTGCTGGAAAAGCATGGTATCTTTTTGCTGCATGCTGCCCTAACTTTTGTCTTGCAAGTGTCACAGGAAACCAGGAGTCCTGGACACAATCCAGGATCTACATTTCTGTGTGCTTTATGTAGATTCACTTGGAGCTGCGTTTGGGGAGTTTTCTTTCTTTTCTTTTCTCTTTTTTTTTTTTCCCCTTTTCTTTCTTTTAACCATAATATTTCTGAAATACTGAAACATAAAATGAAATACTTAAGTACAAGGGTCTGAAAATCAGTACTTCCAGATTCCACAACTGGCACCGACTACAGCTAAGAGGAGGGATGCAGTATTGTCCACACAAAACACTGGAAAGACATGAAAAATGCAGGGCCTTAAAAAATCACAATTAAAAAATCAAACATTTGTTCACGACTTGTATGGAAAAATGGAACAAGAAAGAAAAAAAACATTCTCTGAGGAAATTTGCATTTTGAAAAGAGAAGAAGAGGTTTTTTTTCTGGGAGGCTTTCAATAAATTTTTTTTCCACTGGGTTAACAGTGACTTTGACAGACTCTGCTTGACCTTGAGCAATCCCTTCATCTGCTAGTTACTTAAGTGACTCCCACCTGTGTTAGCAAGGTGTCTATAGAAAGATAATGAAGCTTATCTCAAGTGTTCTTCTGCAGACATATTTAGTGGAAAGAGAATAGTTTTATCCCCTACAGCTACATTTGCAACATTTATTTCTTCTGCTTCTTTTGTGTCTCTTCTAATGCAGAGTGCCTTGGATTTCATGTTTTACCTTCTTTTGCAAAGGCAATAGTCAGTAATGTGGGCAATCAGGAGGCCTCAGAGCATTTTTCTGCAGAACATGAAGAAACCTTTTGTCAGCCAGGTTTCCTTTCCTAGGAGCCATCCAGAACCTTTATCAGAGACTCCTTGGTACTCAATTAGGTGTGTGTATGGACCTCATGAACACTCACAGAAACACATGTTGCCTGAGAAGAAAACTGTCTAGTGCTCTCCTGCTTTCTAAAGCAGAAAAAGCTCTTTGCAAAAGCTCAAAATGCCGAAGAGAGCTCTGGGTGTGTGTGTGTAAGAGCCTGCATGCAGCTATTTCTGTGAGCGAGATTTAGGGTGCGACTGACCACCGCTGTAAATCTCTTCCCAGCTTCGTTTAAAGGAAGGGCAGTTCCATTTCAGAGATAACCACTGAAGTCACAGACAAATAAAATAATGTAAGATCTCTGCAAAAGTCTGGGGCAGAGAGAGGTCTCGGGCCAGGACTTGCCTCCATCTGGCAGCTGCGGGCAGTGCTGGGGCTGCTGGTCTCGCTTTAAAAGCAGAGGAGACTGTAGGACAGACTGCAAAAAAAAGAATTGAAAGGTGCAACTGAAAACTGAGAAAAAGTCAGTTTAAGGTAATTTTTATGTACTAGCTCATTCACTTGCTTTGAGAAGATATCTGATTTTTGAGACAAAGAAAATCTGGGAGATCTAATCTACCATGCCTTCTGCAAAGCCTCTGATTCTATGGAAGCGTCTGATTTCAGAATACAGATATGAATTTTTTAATTAGACTGAGAAAATTGAATTAAGACTGGAATTATAAGGGGTTTATGCTTGTCATAGTGAGAATCAGTTGTATTATCCTGAAAAAAAAACTTAATTCTCTGGGTCTTGAAGAACAGGATCTTTTTAGCAAGCTGAAGAAATATTTTTAGTGATATAAAAGCATTTTATAAAGTTCTGATAAAAAAATTACATGATTCTTTACTTATGGGGTTTTTTTGCTTGTTTGTGTGTTTGTTTTCTGAAGGGGTTTAGGTTATTTTAGGTATGTATCATTAATTCTTTATCTTTGATAATTCTTCAGGATATATTTGTAACATCCATCATTCCATGACTTTCTTAGCCTGACCTTGCATTTTTGTGAACCATTGCAACATGGACAACTATGGACATCAAAACACAGTGTAGGTAAAATAAGACTACAAATCATATTCCCCACTTTAGCCAACAGTACAGTAGAGAACAGGAGACATTTTGCTCTAAGCATCACTCAGAAATTACTAGTTTTGTTACTTGCTATACAGTATTCACTCTTAATCAAAACCTCATATTAATGCTTCCTTATTCACAAAGAAAAACTTGTTCCTAGACACACCCTTTCAAAAATTTGGCCTGGGTGATTGTGTTTTGGCTTGGGTTTTGATGTGTTGGATAATGTGAAAACAATAAAGCTGTAACTATTGTAGCTGTTAAGTGATTTAACCAGGAGATTAATCTTGCGGATCACAAAAATTGAAGAACAAAGGAGAAGCTGACATTGAATATGAGTTTGTGAAATTTGTCATTTTTAGTTCAGCAGAGACAACATGCTTTAGCTGAGCTACTCTCCATATTGCAATGCACAGGAGAGTAATTGTCATAGAGATAATAAGCTCTCTTCCCAGCATGGATACTGAATGGTAGGGAAAAGTGATAATTTAGCTCCTTTCTCATACAGCTATATCAACACAAGTATGTCTCTCTCTTCCACCTGTCAGCAGAGGTACATTTGTTCCAAGCTATATTCATACATGGTGCTTAAATAGTAAAGAACACTGATTCTTCACTGATTTTTTCCACTTTTGTTCAGCCCCACTGAAAGCTCACTTGGTTTCCTAGCAGTAGAACGGGAAAGAAAACTATTCCAATGTGAAGGAGAATTACATGGAACAAAAAAAGAAAAGAGACACTTTTTCAAAACATAGTTCTTTTTCACTATCCCTTCAGGCTAGTGGGTTAAAGAAACCACCTACTGCTCTGGAGTTACCCACACCACATCCAGGGCTGGAAATGATGCATCAGTCTGCTTTGCTGCTAGGAACTGCTGTGCTGCTGATATTGCTGTACAACTCTAGGTGGTATCTTTGCATTGCTCTGGTTGGCACTATATGCACACAGCAGTTATTTAATGTGGAATTCAGCTGCTGCTGAGGAAATGGAGCCCTTGGAAGGATTGGCCTTGGTTGTTACTTTTGAAATAATATCAGTATTAAACTTGGCAAAAGAAGAAAATCTTGAAACATTTTAGAGTTAAGTAAAACATACTGAGGACTGAGTTCCATGTACAAATACTTCATTCCCTACTTTTCACAGTCAGCAGCATCTACTCTGCAATTGTTAACTGAGCCAAGAAGTGAAATGTTGGCTATGACATCCTTGATGCTCACTAGCACTACAGCTGACTTCGTACAAAACAAGCGGCAACATGCTGAGCATCTGAGAGCTGTGGTATACAATCCAAAAACTGCTTTTCACCAGCAATGACCCTTAGATGCCTCAATCTTTAGCTTTCTGAATAAAAAAAGATGAATCTGTTCTTACCCTGCTTTCCTCCAAAGCAAAATGTTGGAGCCAAGTTCACCAAAGACAGAGCCTGGTGTCCAGATGCAGCTCAAGCCACTATTCAGTCAAAAAGGCAAGTTTCACCGTTCTGGGGAAGGATTTTCCTTTCTGTTAAAATTTCAGAGCAATTTTTATGTTTCTCAGGCAGAAGCACACAGTTTATGAGGAACTCCACGAAAATGGATAATAATTTTTTTTTGCTTTACTATTTGAGGGCTCTTTATGTTGCTAGTTTTGGTAAAAGACCCTTAGGGTGAAAGAGAATGGAATGCGTTGTGTCAGAGGGTTTAGAGTAATGCCACAAGTGTGAAAATTTGTGGGTTCAATATACCATCCTACTGGTTCCTTCTTTGACCTGGATTAATCACAAACTGCTTAATCCAGTGAGCATTTCTTTAACTTTGAATAAACACTGTGGTTCTGAAGATAGGTTGAATGACATTTGCATTTCCATGCTGTTACATCCCAGCAGCTAAAGGTTGTGCAGCTATTCCCTGATTTCTGCTTTCAGTTTGGCCAGAAAACCTACCCTGACTAGCGAAACATCTTACTAAAGATTTTCCAAGACTGGGATGTTCCTGGAAAAATACTAAGTTTCTACAAACTGGCATTTCCCAAGAATAAATACTTCGGTGAAGTATTCTTGACTAGCTTGACAAAGCATCTCAGCTGCTATACCAGTAAATCCTTCTTCTCATTTCTGTTAGAATTGAGGCTAGACCTGGTCTCTTCATCCAGAAAAGGGCAGCTGGAAGAAAATCTGATAAAGTGTATAAAACCATGATTTTTTTTGAATAATACATATAAGGTAGATTCATCATTATATCTCAGAACACAAGAAATAGAAAGCAGCCAATGGCAGAGCAAGCTTTGCAGGAAGACAGACTGTAGCTTTAATTAGAGCAACTGGCATAGTTGGAAAATTGTCACATTTGTATCTGTGGACTACGGTAAGACAAAGAACAATGAGGGAAAACAGTGAAACTGGCTGTCAGCAGATTAAAAACAAGCAAGCAAACAAAAAGCTGAAAACAAAAAGCATTACTTTGCATTACAACAGAAAGAAGTTGTGTATTTGACTCAACAAAAGTCAGTACATCTAGATTATCAGAAACTAAGGTGCGTAGCAGGGCAGGGATCACTCCACACATGACCTCCTCTTATTCTTTCCTGAGCATCAGTGGCTGCTCACTGTAAGTCAAGTTACTAAACTGGGTGAACCTTTGATCTGACTCAATACAAGGAGGGCCAAAATCATGTAGATAGGCTTCCCTCAGAGGAAAGGTGTTGGTTTCCTATAGGACAATAAGGGAGAGGGTGGAGGTGTGGTTTTCAATACAGTTCTGATAGCAAAGGCACTAATTTTAGCATATCCATATGACTTTGCAACTTAATACTGGAAATGATAGCAGTGGATTGAATCCCTCGAGAGACACTGCTCCCCTGCAGGGTCAGCAGAGTGTGTTACTAGAGTAACATTCCCAATGTTGAATCAAAGGGGTGGCAGCTGCTATTCCTGCTGCTATTCCTACCCCTTTGGGGGAATTCCAGTGGTGACTGGGTCACACACAGAGAATGATGACCCTGTTGAAGCCTTGATTACCATAAGAGAGTTATTTCAATGAGGCTATAAAATCTGCCTTAAGAGGGAAATAGCCAGAATTATGCCAGAAAAATGGGGTCAAATACCTTTAAAGATATCCTTGCATCTTGATTTACTGCCATGTCAATGTTATCTCTGAGGCGATTTGCCCTCTCTGAAAAAAGAAATTTTTGCTTGTGCTCCCCATTTATGCAGAAATCATCCCACCATTTCCATTTACTATCAGCCCTATGGGTTAAGTACTTATTCTATTCAACCATGAAGAGCTGCCATTCAGTCTGGATGTGTCAGAAACTGTTTCTATCTGGAAAATTGTTAATGATGCATTTTTGTTCCTGCAGCAGAATGAAATAATTAAAGTGCACTGCTGATGGGGTGATATTTATTCCTCTTCACCTAGTTGGGAAATTGTGAAGAGAGTGAAATGTTCTGGCTTCTTGTTAAGTGTAAAAGTTTTCATATGCCTCCAGGGGATGACAGGGCATGCCAGCAGTTGTGTTTTGGGATCTGCAGCTCTCAGGTGTCCTGCTTCCCTTTGCTCAAAGGTAGTGCTCATCGGCACATTTGCCAGGGGCTGCTGTTTTGCTTTTCCAGCTGTACTCTGGGTAATCTGTAAACAGCATTCAAATACATGGATTATGTGGTAAATACCTCTGTCTGGTACATAAGGTCCAAACCCAAGAAAGGTCAGACAATAAAGCATGAGGATGCATAAGCCTTTTTCATTAAACACAGAACACAACATCTGTTTTTCCTTATTTCGGGTTTGCTTTAACAGATATCGGTTGGTTAATGATTATATAACAATTTACTGTTATTAAGCAGGTGAGCCAGTACAGCACAAAAAGGCATTCTTCAGAGCCAGTGGAAAAGGGCACTAACCCCAAAAGCACAACACACACACTGCTCTGGAGCTGTGGGAAGGCAGTTTGAGAAATGCCATACTGCTAACCCATTTACTCTCACATTCCTCTAAAATAAACTCAAGTCTAAAAGAGCTCAATGGAAAATGATGCTGGGGTTCATTTCAGCATTCAAAGCAGCACACAACACTCCAGAACAAGTTGCAGAGTTTGAGCTAACCCTTCAGAAAACAAACCAATGAAGCATGTTGTGTTTGTGGACAGGTATGTTTCACTGTGCTTGAGTACAGAGAGGCCACAGGACAGCAAACTGAATTTTTGATCATATTTTAGATTTCATTCACATCCTGATATTGGAAGTGGACTTCAGAAATACACTTTTTGCTCAGCAACCTTCCTTGTTGGAAATAAAGTTAAGCTTCCCAGGAAGCAAGGAAGGGCTTTCTGTACTTTTTTGTGGTTTACAAATCTGTATGACCGTGTTGGGTTATTGGACTGACTTCCTTTATATCAAAGAGTACATTTTACATGAATGCTACAAAAAGTAGACTTTTCCAATTGTTACTTCTAAAACAAACTTGCTTGTTACAACTCTGCTGTGCTGTGAGGACAAGTTGGAGAATTTCACTTCATGAAATCAGCTGTATTCTGCCAACATACAGGTAGACCAAGCTGCCTATGAGCCCAAGTTTTAAAACCCGTATGTTTGCTGCACTACTGCATTGATCGACCTCAGTGAAATAAAGTGTTAATGGAATGAGCAAGGACAATTAATTCTGTGGGAGAAGGCAAAGGTCAGAGAAGAACTTCATTCCAGGTTTCTCTAGGGTAGTGCATACTCTCACTTCCTAAATGTTAGTACCTGGGAAGGTCACAGTTTGGACTTTTGTCCCAAATTCCCTTCAGTCTCTGTGCATGCAAGCCCCTGCTGTCATGCATTGCTTAACTAATCAGTTTATATATGGCTATGCTTAATTTCTTGTGGGATTCCATTCATATAAGAGCTCTCAAAAAAAAAAAAAAAAAAAAGAGGACAAAGTCAATGAGGAGAGCTGCTGAGAACAAAAAAGAAAATCTTTGTCTGGTAAAAAAAAAAATCAACATATTATCTTATTAAAATTGGACAGTTCCTCAGCCTAGATTTTATTATTTCCATTATCTTGGCTTTCTGTAAATACATTAGCCTTGTTACACAATTAAGCTATTGGTTTTGATAGGATCTTATGAGTTAGAGATTGAAGAAGACTATTAGATAATGTAGCCTTTTCCCTGCTGGTACAGGACAAGTCATTGAATTACTTATGCTTATTGAAGAAGAGAGACCTAAAGGACTGAACCTGCCCTTTCCAGGCTGATTGACATCAAATAAAATCAGCCGCTGTTATTGTATTGTTTTTAAGACAGAAGGTCAGCAGAGGATTCTTCAAGAAAAATTGGTAGAAAATAATGTAAATAATACAGCTCAATATTACTTCTGTAGGAAAAAATAGTATACAGGAGGTTGGGTTCTTTAGAGCTGTGAGTATATTTCTTATCAGCACTAAATAATACTAAGCAAAGTCAAATAATATTAAGTTTCTGAAAGGTGCACAACAGTTGTTATATAAATCTTTTTGCAAGTAAGTCTTTTAGAACTGAAACTCTCAGGCCCTTATTTCTAATCTTTGTCCAATACAGTTATTTTTTTACAGATTCACTTCACTTATCCATCAGATCAAACTGGATGGACAAGTGTAGTTCTTGTCTATTTGAGACTGTGGTTGCTGATGGAAGCATCTCCCTGGCTGCTGGAGTGCCCCACAGCACCCCCGGGAACTGGAGTGTCCAGGGCAAGGCTGAACACTGATGCTCAGATTATGCATTGGGTCTCTCCTGTCTGTTCCTGGGTTGTTTTTACATGGAAACCCTAGCACTGGACACGGGGAGAGAAGTGTATCTCCCAGCAGCACGATGTTTTGATGCAGTATCAGGAGATGCACTGCTCAAGGACTTAGAAACACCCCACCTCTGGCAGCTGCAGCAACTAGTTTTCTTCAATGAATAGTTTAAAACTGGAAGCAAAGCACCAAGAAGAAAACAATTTTAGAACAGCAAGCCTCCTCCATGCCCTCCTTACCAAAACCCTCATCATCTCACACTGTGGTGGATTGTCCAGGTCTATTTTGCACACATGCCACAAGAAAGGACTACGTAGAAACACCTCACAAGAAATTCCTGCCTCCCCTCTGGAGAGACTATTTCCATTTGGCCACTAATCCTTGATGGCCCCCTGTACCCAAGCTAGGGAAAAATAATGTAAATTGCTTTGTAGCCAGGACTTTGCATCCTCACAAGATGTAGGCTGCCTATTGTCCCTTCACAGTGTATTGACATTTACTACAGAATCCATATCTTATCTCACACCATTTTTTGTACTTCCTGCTTGCTTTTCTTATAGCTGAAGTCAGGATAAGCTGGCATGTTCATGTTATAATTATAAAATAGCCAGGTTACATGAAATATTCATAAATCATTGCAAAACAGTTCCATCAACCATCACACTGATGTTAAAAAAAGAGAAAATATCCTGAAAAATAATTACCAATTTTTATGTTGCTATCTCCCTACATAGGCATATTTCCTTCTTTCCTTGTGTTGTTTATTTGCTTCCCATTTAATAAGTTATGTAAAAAAGTTTTAGCAATTCATCTGATGGCTGAGTTGCAGCTCTTTATAATTATGGAATATTCTTGGGTGTTTGTTTAAAGTGTGCTGGAGAGCTGCTGGTTTTGTTTTTTTCGGGTAGGCGGCTCATTACTTCATAAATCTGTGACTGAATGGGAATTGTGGCTGGGGAGCAACTGTGCTGCTTCATGCATCATGACCAAGTGTGTGTGGGAGTCAGGAACAGCACCTCTCTGGACCAGCTGCTCCATCCATCTGCAGCTGGGTCTAGGTACAGTGATCTACGGTCAAGATCTGCACTGGGAGTATTTTTATAGCTGCTTTATAGCAGCTGGTGTGAATGGCAGTAGAAAAATGAACGATCGACTTCCTAACCATCAGGAACAAACTTAGAAAGAAAAATAAGCATAAAAATTAGCACATTTTTGTCAGTATTATAAAGACACTATTTGAAGTTCAGTTTCTGAGAAGAGCTACTGTAAGCCTACATATTTATTGGTTTGTCACTCAGCTGAAAATTTGCTTTATACCAAAACTTGGCACAAAAATATATTTGAGTGGCAAATGATGTTCATAATTTCTGATGATTCTATTTTCCCTTAAAACTGAAAAATAACTATTTAAAAGGGAAATGTTTTTTGAAGTTAATCTGTTTTTGCCAGTTTTATAGAGAAAAATAAGAGTACATGAAAAAAATGAATTAATTTAAAATTAAATAATTTTAGGTAGAGTAGGGCAACTAAAACTGTATTAGTAAAAGCGCCAAATTTAGTTTGCTGTACGTTCAGCAGAGTGAAGGGTTTTTCTTTATTATCCTAGTTGCAGCAAAATATGATGAGAAATCTTTTTGTACAGCTCTGACTTTTAATTTTGGATTTAAATAAATCATGAGAGATCTCAGTACATTTTAGATTATATCTGCATCTTTCCTGGAGGAGGCTCTGTATGAAGTCGCTCTGCAGCTCCTGCCAGAGGAAGTATTGCCATCACATGTAAGTCTCCTTTGCAATACATCCACCATAGTGTAATGCAAAATGGCGCAGAGGGTAGAATTAGTGGCTTTTTTCAGAGTTCATTTTAAAATTAACTCAGTGATTATTTGGATTTCCATTATAGAAAACAAAGAATGTGGACAAAGTGAAAGGTTCTGTGATGTCTGGAAACAGGATTCTTGGCATCTCCTGGATAGAGTTCCCTTCCACAGTGGGAGCGGAGGAGCCTTATTATACCTTTCAGAGTCTGCCTTCTCTTTAGAATTGTTCATAAAAATTCCTCTGAAAAATAATACCTTGGATACAGCAACTTGCACCCAGTTCTCAAGTTATGCTTGTCAAGAAGATAACACCTGGAAGGCAAAATCTCTTCAGTCTGTGTTGTTTTCCCCCAAATGACATATGCTGAACAGAGGGTTTCAGAGTACTGTTGCTGTGCTCAGCCTGTGTTTTAGAAAAGAATTCCCTGCCCATGAACAATAGTCATGTAATTGCCAAGTCCTGATGTGTCCATTCTCAGTTGTTCATTGTGTCAAAGGCAAATTAAAATTCTCACAGCACTGGCAATCCCCACATTCTCATAGTGTGCTTCTTACCACACTGGATAAAAGCACAGAATCACAGAATGGTTTGTATTGGAAGGGACCTTAAAGATGATATAGTTCCAGCCCCCTGCCATGGGCAGGGGCTTCCACTAATCAGGTTTCTCAAAGTCCCATCCAACCTGGCTTTAAAACTGCCAGGGCTGGGGCATCCACAGCTTCTCTTGGAAACCTGTTCCAGTTCCTCAGTACCCTCACAGTAAAGAATACCTTCCTAATATCTATTGTAAACCTACTCACTTTCATTTAGAAGCCAATCCCCCTTGTCCTATCACTACAGCTCCTGATGAAATGCAGGATCTAGCACAACTCATGGAACATCCTTTCTAAAATATTGAAATGTTACTATTTCTGAACCTGTAGAAGTGCTTACCCCCTTGCTCATTCCTCTTCCTTAGTTTAGAGAAGCAAAGGAGGGCTGGTGTATCACCAAAGATACTATTTTTTTTCACGTACAAAATAATTTCAAAACTCCTGTTTACTTCTTGGACAGATTTTTTCCTGAATGTGACTGCAGAAAAGTAATCATATAATCAGAGAATGGCTTGGGTTGTAAGGGAACCACAAAGATCATCTAGTTCCAACTCTCTTGCCATGGGACACCTTTCACTAGACCGGTTTGCTCAGAGCCCCATCCAACATGGCCTTGAGCACCTGGAGGGATGGGGCATCCCTAGGCAACCTGTTACAGCGTCTCACATCCTCACAGTAAAGAATTTTTCCTGGTATCTAATCTAAACACCTTCCCTTTCAGTTTGAAGCCATTCCCCCTTGTCCTGTCACTACACGCCTGTGTAAAAAGTCTTGCCCCATCTTTCCTGTAAGTTCCCTTCATGCACTGGCATATTTGATATAATGGACACAGTTTGATCAGAATAAGGAGTAAGATGAAATACTGAAATAGGAAATGTCTCTGAGAAGTCTCTCAGGCTCTGTCAGAATCTGAGTTACCTGAGAATTTTGTAAGAATCTGATTTGTGTCTGTCTTTCAGCTTCTAAATTTAGCTGAAACTTTTATGCCTTTTAAGTGGATATATATTATGTTAAGATTTATACTGCTTGTGTCTGCCCCATTTCTTCAGAAAAATTTTAACCAAAGTATAACTCCGTTCTCTTAAGCAGAAAAAATAAAGTTGTGCACAATGCAGTTATATAATTTAGAAATAAATTATTACATTTCATACTAAGTATTTTCAGTCTAATGAAACATTGCTGTGACCAATGGAATAGCATAAATTATTCAAAAAAGCTCATTAAAGGCTCAGTGTGTTATTACTGAAGATAGGCAACCACCGTAGTACATAGCACCTGGGAAAGATGGTTATTCCCTGAAGGTTCATAGGTTAGCTTTGAGAATTCAGGCCAGATCATGAACTGCTCTGTGCAGAGCTGAATCCTTTTGCACCACCTGAGCTTTTACACTTTCTGTTCGGAGTGTTTTAATCCTTGGATGATGATGATGTGACTTCTAAAACTATCAAGAAGCTGTGGGGAAAGAGCAGGGTGTAGTCACCACTTAATCACAGCCTCTCTCAGGCATTGATAAGAAAATGTAGAATCAAAATTATATCTCAAAATTCAGGACAATCACTTCAACGTAAAAGTCAGAGAAGAGCATCCATGAGATATGAAAGAGTCTAATCTGAAAAAAAAACCCCTCAGCTGCTCTTTCATGGCCATGCACAGCTTAGAGCTAAAGAATTAGAAAATGCTACTGTATATTCGATGGGAAAACAGGTCTCTTTAGTGTTTTCCAGTCAGCAGTGACAGTCTGTCTTCCCTGAGCTTGGTGCAGAGGGTCAATTTGAATCCTCTGAAGTGCCAAGAGCTCCATCTGCTCTTCCATCTGAAATGGGAATATTTTTGCTCTTTTTTTTTTAATCTTGATTTGGTCTTTCGGTGTTTGTGTTAGAACACACAGCCCAGATGCCAATAATGAGGAAAATATATTAAGTGATAAGGGAGAAAACAGAGAAATTAAAATGAACGAGGAAGGAAAATTGTAAGTGGAAAATGGGAGCTGATTGCAATATCCAGCCCAGGTGTGGCTGTGAATTAAAGTGCTTTCCTGAGAGATTCCAGAAGATATATCCCATAATCCTACACATCTGGGAAAGTGTTGGTCAAGACAGTCCTGAAAGTTGTGCCAAAAACACCTTAAAGATATTCCACACAAAGATCCAGCTTGCTATGTACTCCAGCTGCTGTTTATTAGAGATGCTCATATTTTATGTATGCTAGCACAGAGGAATGCTGTTACAAAGAAAACTGTATATATGGATTTAAATCCATTGATTGTATATTCCACTTAGACTTTATTGAAGCATTTTTCTATATTCAATCACAGAACTACAATTTCTTCAGTTGAAACAGAAACATATGTATAAACCTACATACACAGACATACAAAGGAATGTTTTAATTTTCCTTAAAAAATTTTTAAAATGTCAGTGTTTCTCCTCAGGAAAAAAAATTACAGAGGGACATTTCATTTTTCTGTTTGATTTATTTTCACAGACACCTCGAGCTTTTCTAAATCCAGGGAATTTGAAAAGTTGCTTTTGTGAGGTTGAAAAATTAACCCTGGCAACTGTGCTAATGTCTGAATCAGTCTTCAGTGTAATAGAGTTATTTGACAATTTTTTTTTCTATATAAGACCAAGACCAAGGGACATCAGATTTAAACCAAGTTCTTTTTATTATTTGTTGGGGAGAAATCTTATCCACACAGCAAATGATAATTATCATTTAATACTTGTGAAAATGTGATCTTCCTTCCTTCCTTCCTTCCTTCCTTCCTTCCTTCCTTCCTTCCTTCCTTCCTTCCTTCCTTCCTTCCTTCCTTCCTCCCTCCCTCCCTCCCTCCCTCCCTCCCTCCCTCCCTCCCTCCCTCCCTCCCTCCCTTCCCCTCATTTCTATTCCTATCCCCCTTTCCCTTCTCTTTCAAGTGAGCAGGCACTGAAAAGTCAGAGATGCTGGTGGGTTTAAGGAAATACATGCTATGAAATGGATTCTCCTGTACCTTTGAGCTAATAACAACTTTGCTTTCAACACCAGGTGTCACTGCAGTGATAGAAAACCTCAAAATATTTCGTAGGACTGGTTAACAAAGCAGGGTTTGCTACTGAATATAAGAAAATAATTCTAGATATAGGGTAACAATGGAAAAAAAATAGGTAGCTGGAAAAACTTCGAAAGCAAAGTTAAAGATGATAGAACTTTCACTGCAATATACCATTGATAGGATACTCTAGAACTAAATTAACCCATTTCTATAATTGTCCATAGTGTTACGAAGCTCCTTTTAAACAGCATCAATTATCAAGTGATGCAACCTCATGTAGTTCATCAAACTAAAAAACAATCTATTCTTTACAGAAACTGAAATTGTTGAGGAATAAAAACAATCCCACTGAACTTACCAATGTTTTAGGGATACAAATTAAATTCTGCAGTAGATATCAAATACATTCTGAATAGCTTTGGAAGCAGTATTTCACAGCGGTGTTTCACAGAGATTACTTCAGCATGTCAGAAAGGTTTCACTGAATTTTAACAACACTAATCTGTTACATTTTGCATTGAATTTATTTGCTATTTTTACCACTTTTATGGTGTTTTGAAAAAGGGTTTGAATCTCTAAAAAGAGGAATACTATTCAGGAATATTTTTCACTGAACATTATTTCTATTTTTAGACCAGCTCTAGAAATAACAACAAAAAGTTTCACAGAACAAACACTTCTCTGTTTTCTCTGGGTATTTTTGATGCCCGAGGGAAAATAAGAATGGTATAAAAGAATTTTGTCTAAAATTATTGCTGAAGTCGGATTGCACTGCTTTCTGTTAAAAAATATAATAAATGTAAGGTAAGAAGCAAGAAATAAAAATACATAACTTAAAAATAAAACAGAAGGAAAAGATAAAAATATAGAACAAATAAATTAAAGGGAGTTAAAATACTACTGAAGTAGAGATCAGCCTGGAAAAAGGGGGAGAAAGAGTGTTTCTCTAAATTTTGAGGGTTTTGTTTTTTACTACCTGATGCAGTTGTAATTAGCAATAAATTAAATTAAGTTTCTCATAGAAGAATTTGTTTTGTCTACTGAAATAAAGTGTAAGTGGTCTCCCCGACTTTATCTCAATCCACAAGCTTTTTCATCCTATTTTTGTTGCTGTCCTGCTAAGGAAGGGGAGTGAGGGGGAGGCTGGGTGTGTGTTTGGCCCTTAGCCAAGGATAACCCACTGCATATCCAAAGGCACACTAATGTCAGGGCTCTATTGCTTTTGCTACAGCGCTACAGAACTTTGTTCCTTCCTTCCTCAATACATATATTTTACTGTAACTATAGAGACAAATCTACCTTCAATAAAAAGATCTACCATCATCCAAATGCCTTGACATAACGTGGCCATGGTAGTGAAAGTGGCAACACGCCAACATAATTTGATTATCTGTTCTTTGGGGTTTTTCATGAGAGAAAACTCTAGGGTGCTTTTACATCACAATAAATTCGATATATTAAAATGTTAACGTTAGTTGAATGACATATCCATTAAAGCAATCTGAAAACTTTTGAAATCACTCTGCTAATAGTCCTGAAGGTCATCCAACGAAACATAGTTCAGGAAATACAACCTGACAGTTTGTAACATAGTCTTGAATCTGTTCTCTTCAATCACTGTTTTCACTATTCCATTTCCACAAACGGGCTGTGAAGTTGAATTCACAAAGAATCTTTGATCCTCTGGATGCAAAACCCCATGATTTTCTGACATTACTCAGCACAAAAGAGGGACAACTTCTTGCAACCATATGGCAACATCTGTAAAGCAAATTGATGCAAATGCAAATATCTTTTTGTGTACTTGAAAATGATGAGAAACTAAAGGTGTGAATAAGTACCTAAAGAGACAAATTCATTCTGATAATGGTCAGGAAATAAAATGTCTGAAATAGAAGATCTGACTTAAGAAATTTATATGCTGAATATTATGTCAGTGTTCATAAATAGTTAAATCCATATTTTGGTGTTTTTTGCTTTCTTGCTGTCCATGAAAAACATCTTCTGAAGCAAACAGAATTGCCTTAGCTGGACTTAGGCTATTTCTTTGTATTCTGGTGTCTAACTCTTGTTCCACAACAAACAGAAGTGCTCCTACCTACCAATCTACAGAATGCCTGGTGGAAATTTTGTGAAAGTAGAAACCAAAATGACAGAAATAAAATATGAGTCCATGAGCAAATGCAGTGTCTTACTAAGTCATGTTGATTACCTCAGTCACCCTAAATCTTACTGCACATGTTTTTAGTTGAGTTGGAGTATGGGCAGTTTATTTAACTAAAACCAAAATAAGCAAGCATATTGTGCCTCACAAAAGGGTCAGGGTAAGGACACACACTGCAACCATGTCATGACTCACAGGATGGGCCATAGCTACTAAAGCTGAAGCTGCGCAGCAACGCCAGGTACCTGCACAGCAGCCAAGGCATTCATTGGGTAGTTGGTGCCTATTTCTCTATCAAGACCTAATCTCTTCAGTGTTTTCACTTTAAAACACCAATAAAGCAGGATTCAGAGAAGTACTTAAATGGCCAACTACATCTCTAATCTCTCAGTTGAACAGCCTTTTGTATGGCAGGAGCATAATCTGCGTAACCACCTAAAACCACCTAAAGACCAGGACTTGCCTGGGGTCTGGATCTCAGAAACTCTGGTGTTTGCCAGAGTTCAAAAATCAAGACCAAGTCTTGATTTACTGTTTCTGTGCTCTTATTATAGGGTGCAAATGCATTTTTCTTTAATGTGCTATGCTTTTCACATATCTACTTTCCTGATTTTGAAATAAGTTGTACTGATAAATTACAGAAATTTTTCTAACTCTTCTATGTGTACTTTCTTCTGTTAATATTTAGTCAGGCTGTAGTCAGAAAGTAATGGAGTTTCTGATTTTCACAGAGATGGTAGCTAAATCAAGCTAACGTTGTGTTCTTATTTAATAGTTTGAATATTTATGCAAGTTTGGCACAGATTTTTCTTTTTTACATTGTGTATAATAAGAAGTAAAAAATTGTATATCATCTTGACATGTCAGATTCCTGAACCCACCATCCTTCTCCTGTCTTAAAATGCTTGGAAATTTGGAAGCCTCTGAGCTAAAAAATACTTGTCAAAAAGTGTATTTTCCCATGGAACTTGAGCAAAAAAAGTGTTTCTGTTTCCAGAAAAAGCTCTATGAGCTTAAGGTACCTGAGAAACCCATTTTTTTTTCAATAAACATATATACTGCACTCCTGTCAAGCAGGAAAATACTATAATCCACATTTCACTGATAATATATGAAGGTAAAATGAGGTGGAAAGTCAACTTTTCAAAAAAGTGTTGATCTAATAAATTTTCCCGACTTTGGAAAAACGACACAAACCAAATCTTTGAGACATACTCATTTATGAGTATGACATACACTGGCATACTCATACTAATAAAAAATGTTTACAAATTAAACAAAGGTCTGCCTTTGAAAAGCTTCCTAGTATCCCCCCAACATATATACTCAGAAAGAATGTGAAGCCATATATTTTAGACTGGCAAAGCTATGATTTTGCTGGCTGAATTTGTGCCCTCTTTCCTAAATTAAAGACAGTGTTTAGTCACATGAAAAGCTTTCCTAGAAAATCCTGTCTGTGCTAGCAGTTTGTATTGCCATAGTTCTGACAATCACCCTCCGTCACAACACCTAACTATGGCAAGCCAGAATTTATTGTGCAGACCTGGCCTCTGTGTCAATGTCTAGACCTGATATACCACAGTACGGCCAGGGAAATGTCTGACTGAGTTCCTGATCCAGAGTAATTTCTGCAATGGCCTAAGAGCATACCAAATTGTGAGCACTGCTCTGTATCCCTCTTGGAACATTGGCCTTGTGTATGCGCTATTTAAACATGTGGAGGATCCATTAGATTGTATTCCAGGCAACGGATGGTGGTGTTTTGTTGGGGTTTTTGTGGATTTTTTTGTTGTTATTTGGTTTTTGGTTTGGTTGGTTTTGGTTTTGGTTTTTTGGGGGTTTTTGGGGTTTTTGGGGGGGTTTTTTGCTTTTGTTTTGGGTTTTTTTTTGCAATTGGTTTTTTGGTTTTTGTTTGTTTGGGGTTTTTTTCTTCGTTGGCTGGGGAAAGATCTTGACAACTCTTTGAAAGACCAAGGGCTACTCAGGCTTTCAGCATGGTTCAACAGATGTTCAATTCTCCACCATTCACCCAAGCCCACAGAAGATAAGCTCTCCCCCATGGGAACACATAATAGAACAGTTTTAATAAAGGACATATAATTTCATGATCTAGGTATCCTGCATAGAAGTGGTAGTCCCATTAAAAGATCTTTAGCGTTTTCTTTTTTTACACCTGGCATGGCTGCCTAGAGGATGAGCTTGCAGGATACTTTTGGTCAAAGGAGAAATACGTGTGAATGTTGAACAAAAATGCTGGTCCAGGGTGAAATGTGGCTTTGAAATAATCTGAAGCACCTCAGTCATTTCAATGACCAGAACTGCTGTGTGACACTATCTCATCACTGAAGGAAAAATATCAGCAGCAAAACAAACCTAGAAACATGCAACAAAATTCTTAGTCTGGTTAGGCATTATCAGAATTGGTTGGCCTGAAATCACATCAGACTTAACAAGTGACACTGGGATAATTTTTAAGAATAATCTTTACTTCTGTAAGGTTTTATTTCTTCAAACTTTCTGAACAAATCCCTTCTGGAGAGGCACTGAACTATGCTGCCTTTTCGTAGTATGCTATCTGTAATATATACTTTTTTGTATATCCATTTCAAAACTGTTTTATTCAGCTAGAATCTTAACAATGTGCATAAAACAGTGACATCAGCTACATACGCATGAATTTGCAAGAAAACTTTTTTGTCACTAAAATATGCATATCGTTTTCTGAAATATTTATCTTAAATATTTGCTTTTTGATGATTGCCATGTAAAGGTGCAAAAACACCCAGAACAGACTGCTCCGCCCTTAGAAATTCAAATGCTGCTATCACTTTTCTCCATGTAATTTTTATCATGAAAGAAAGGATTTTGGCATTAGCCACAAACATAAATTATTTGAATTAATTTGCCAAAGCAGTTGTATTCACAGATTTTGCCTATACAGCTAAAAAAATGAGTCAGGAACAGACTCCTTGTGCTGGAATCATTCATTTCACAGGGCCTTGTAAAGAATAATTTGGTTTAGAAAAGAAAAAAATTGTTACAATCTATTCCATCACTGTTTCTCTCTACTAAAGTCTCAGCAGCCTAAAAAGATAAAATGACAAGAATTCTCTCTGGAAATCCTGGTGGCACAAAGAAACATGCAGCACTTTTCTGAGTATGTTCACTCCAATGTAAAACTAGTCCTTTCTCTTCTGAGGGAATTACCACAGGTATTTTAAATATTAGTGCTTGTGTTTGCTGTCATTTGTCATGTTTTATATGCCATTATTCATTTAAATATTGCTGGTCCTGTTTCCTGTCTTAGCTGACTTTAGGCAGAGGCAAATAATGTAGGACAACAGACTGCAAAATACTGGGGTCCTGCTGCTTGTTTTTCTTGGGAAAGCTAAGATAGCAACACCTCCAGCAGCTGCACCGCTTCACACAGTAACCTCTGCCAACCAACGCAGGAATTTCAGAATTCATTCTCCTTCCCAATTGTTTCATATATTTTATCTTTCCCATAGCAGAATGGAGTATTGCTACATTCCTTCTCATCCTTCAGGTAGCAAATTTCATTTTGACTACCTTTCTAGCCTTGTAAACTAAACCTAAATATAAATGACATTTATTAGATCTTAGCTTAAATTCAGATAACTGATTTTGCAAACCAATAATCTTAGTTTCCTTATCTACTTTGTTTTCCTTTGATTTGTTCTGAGGATTGGTACAAAAGCACATTGATAAACCGCTAAAATAAAATTTAATACTCCTGTACTGCCTAGGAATACTGAGACCGATCACTC
Source organism: Acanthornis magna (assembly GCA_036785705.1). Lineage (NCBI taxonomy): Eukaryota > Metazoa > Chordata > Aves > Passeriformes > Acanthizidae > Acanthornis > Acanthornis magna. Next base: position 3,219,544 of record JAWUZG010000060.1, on the reverse strand, counting down.
CAGAGAGGAATATGCTATGGAAGGGAGAGATATGTGGCCAGCAGTATTTCATGCTCTTCGCTCATCTAAACTGCCCAGAGAATTATGTTTTATAGGAGCAATAAAACAAATGGAATGGTGAAAGATGAGGCAAATTATATGGTTAATGTATATTGTTTAGCCTTTTATAAATGCTGTATTTATCAAGAGATATTGCATCATCCATAAAAGAAGTATACTATTTAAAACATTTTTTTACGATACTATAGTGTTTGATTCAAATGTGGTCAGAACATAGTCTGCAGCATATTATTATGTTTTCATATTTGTTAAATGCCTACCATATTAGCAAGAATCTTACATGTAAGGCTTAGGTACAGACCATATTTTCCCATTATTTATACTGCAGACTCAGACTTAATACTGATAAAATTCTGAATAAAAATGCATACAGATGGGGATAGTGTGCTCTCTACAGCTTCTTTCTTATAATTTTGTTATCTGCATACTGCTAGCTGTTTTCAGTCATCAGGAGATTGTAGATATTGAAGACATGGTTGTAATCCATTTTATGAGAAGTGTGGAAAACTGCTCCTGGAGTACTCATCAGGCAGAGGAGTTTCCAAGCTCCCTAGGAGCACAACACCTTGAGACAGTGGCTGAGGGAGTTATTATCTTACGTGTCACTCTTCTGATCCATCTTTGGTCTATCATCCCCCTTCCATGTACTATGCATGTTTTTCACCATCCCGTCTCAGAATCACAGAATCACAGAATGGGTCAGGCTGGGAGGGACCACAGGAGATCAGCTAGTCCAACCATCTAGTCCAACATCCCTGCTCCAGCAGTGTCTCCTAGTGCAAGTTACTCAGGATTGTGTCCAGATGTTTTTTTAATATCTCTGGGAAGGAGACTCTTCCACCCCTCTGGGCAGCCAGGTCCCCTGCTCAGTCAACCTTACAGTAAAGAAGCTATTCCTCATGTTCAGGTGGAATTTCCTGTGCATCGGTTTCATTGAATCATAGAGCCATAGATCATTAGGGTTGGAAAGGGCCTCCAAGATCATCAAGTCGAACTTTTGGTAGGACATCACCATGCCAACTAAACCACAGCGCTAAGTGCCACATCCATTTATTTTCTGAAGACTTCTAGGGATGGTGGCTCCACCACCTCCCTGGGTAGCCCATTCCAACGCTTAAACACCCTTTCAGTGAAAAAATTCTTCCTGATATCCAACCTGAACATCCCCTGACACAGCTTGAGGTAATTTTCTCATCCTGTTACTCATTTCCTGTTTCTGCCCCCTTGTCTCTTGTTCGATTGTTTGGCACCACCATTGACCCCATCCTCTTGACCCCCTGCCTTCAGATACTTGTATCTATTGATCAGGGCCCCCCTCAGTTGTTTCTTCTCGAGGCTGAACAGAGCCAACCCCCTTAGCCTTTCTGCATAAGAGAGATGCTCCAGTTCCTTAATCACCTTTGTAGCCTCCGCTGGATCCACTTCAGGAGCTCCATGTCTCTCTTGTCCTGAGGAGCCCAGAACTGGACACAACACTCCAGATGTGGCCTCACTAGAGCTGAGTAGAGAGGCAGGGTCACCTCCCTTAGCCTGCTGGAGATGCTTTTCCCAACGCACCCCAGGACACTTTTGGCCTTCTTGGCCCCCAGCTGGCTCATGGACAGCTTGTTGTCCACCAGCACCCCCAGGTCCTTGTCTGCAGAGCTGCTTCCCAGCAGGTCAGCCCCAGCCTGTGCTGGTGCCTGGGGTTATTCCTCCCCAGATGCAGGACCCTGCACTTGCCTTTGTTGAGCTTCAAAATGTTCCTCTCTGCCCATCTCCCAAACCTGTTGAGGTCCTTCTGAACGGCAACGCAGCCCTTAGGGGTATCACCCACACAGGTGGATTCCTTTGAAAGGGAAGCTTTCTTGGCTCCAAATGCAGCTGCTGGCCACCAGGACAAGAGAACTTCATTTTGCAAAAACTGGGGAAGCAACAGCCCATTGAATCTGAACATTAATTTTTTCTGGAGACTGTAACAGCACACACAATGATCATTAAACAAATCCAGATACTAAATGGATGCTGATATTGTTACAGTAGATTCTTCATGGGAATTAACACTTCAGTATCTCAGATAGCACGATATAGCATTCCCTAAGGAATGTTAATAGAATTGGTCAGAAATTTTTTTCTGAAACAAGGGCTGCTGAATAACTCCAGTTGGTTGAGAGTGAAATATATCATTCTAAACAGCTTGGGCTTAATAAAATTTTGCCAAATCCAAGGCAAGGTTCCAACAGAAACTGTGTTCTTGGCATGCCTACCCAAGTCCTGGGAACTCTGTAAGCTACAGTATGGCCAGCCTGAAGACAGGAGTCCCAAATGGGTCTGCATCATGGCTAGGGATGCTGGAAAACTTCAAGGCCCCCCAGTAGAAGTGAGCCTGGATATGCTCCAGACAGAGATGAGCCTGGATTTGTCCCAGCTGGGGAACTCCCTAAAGCTACTAGAATTAGTTACAGGATGTGGAGAGTCTGTAAGTTTCAAACTGAGAAAATTTCTACTCTGGATTTTAATAAAAATAATGGTAAGATTCCTCCTTTCCAAATACTTCTATTGATAGGTGTGTTTTAAAAAAACTAGGAGCACACAAATCTTCATTGGTCTTTATTGAGGAGAGGACTAGGCTGTAAACACTGTAAAACTAAATCAGCACAATTCAAAACGTGGCCCATGGGTCACATCTGGCAGAGAACTTTCTTGCATCTGATCCAATCTCTGGTCCCAGGGGTGGAGGAGGAGTGGGTGTTCAGACAGCTGATACAGATATATCAGCCAAACAACTTCTGACCTTGCACATAGCCCTGTGCAGCTGTGGACCCTCTGGGTTCTTTTGAGGTGTGGGAGTGAGGTTGGAGACAGTGGGATCCCTGAGGCACAGTGTGATCTCCACGGTTGCTCTTGGACCACTCTGTTCTCAGCCCTTGGTAGATCTTTTCATGGGTGGTTTCAGCTGAGAATGATGTGCTGTGGTTCACCTTCCTACCTGATGAGTTTCCTGCCCAGGAGCTGAAAACAAGGTTCTCTAGAAAACACTAGGGTTTACCATATTTTGAATAAAAATTGTGAGTGTCATATTGTTTCCCTGAGACATGGTAGGTTACTGAACTCACTTATGAGTGATCCCAGTGTTGCTTTAAATTGTTCAAATCTCTTTCCAACTAGATGACTTAAGAGTTTGTCAGTAAAACCTTCGCTGGACAAGTTTCATATGGCTTTTGGATCATAAGTGCTATTATTATTAATGCTAATCTGAGTTGTAACAATTGCCTTAAAAATACCATGAATAGCACATTAGTTGGATACTTTGTTGATTTTATTGACAGTTATTTCCCTACCTTGCAGGCACAGCTCCTTACTTCTCCCGTCTTATCACTGTTTATGGACTATGGAACAAGCCGGCTTGCTATTATCATTTAAAGGATTCAGCATTGTTTAGAGCAGCTCAGTGAGGCTGGTGGGGAGGGAGGCAGTAAACAGGGAGAATTCCTTGTGTAGCCTTCTATCTCATTCGGGTTTTCTGATGGTGGGCTAAGAAGATGCTCTGGGGAATTTCAGCCCTGTGGCAGAATTAGGTCTGAAGAAAATTGCACCACCCCATAGGCTTGAAGCCGTCCTTAATTCTTTTATTTTCTGGATAAGCAGTTGGAGATGGTCCCAATTCACTGAAGTCTTGTGAGAGGACAGGAGGTGACAGATGATCTCAGCAGAAACGAATCTGACGGTCCTTTGAGATGAACCAGGCTCAGAAGGAAAAGCTGGAAAACGGAGGGTTGAGTGCATGCTGGACCTGAGGCACATGGAGGGGAGGGATGGGACAATGCATAGAGCTTGGAAGGGAATACAGAGTGGATATTGCTGAGGTGGAAAGTGGAAGAGCAGAAGAGATCTTCATGGAGTTGATTGGATTCTTGATTATGGAGTACAATAAAGAGCACTACTCCTAAAATGAGATGTAGCAATAGTCAGCAGAACCCTGATAGCATTTTTTTTCCATTTATCATAATGGGAAAAAATGTGGAAACATCCATTGAGTCTTCACTGAGCTGCAGTAAGAACATGTTTCTCTTTTCTCTTTACAGGAACAGGAAACCACAAATGTTACCCTTTCAGCCACACCACTTGGTAAGCGCCAGGTCAGAGCAGCTAAGCCTCAACAGACCTCTGAAGAAATTGTTTATGTCTTAAGTTTACAGAATAGGAAATGTCAGCCTTTTTCTTGCTGGCATATCCACACTTTCTTGTCCACCCACACAGGGACTGTGCATATTCTGGCTTCTGCACATTAATTTGTATTTCCATGATTCCGTTTTTTTTTTTTTTTTCTCCCTGCACCACATTTTTATTTGGCTTGTTTTTTGGTTTGGTTTGGCTTTTGTATTTTGTTTGTGTTTTTTGTTGTATTTTTTTTTCTTTTCCAGAACTGGTCTAGGCCAAACACAGTGTTCCTCAGAAGGGTTCTTTTGGTGAGATGTATCTCAAAGTTGCTATTGTCCATTCTTCATGATTCCTTCAGGAGAAATGTCCTGTCGTTACTAACTGCCTCACAGAAATGTGATTGCTCAGTCTTTTTTCTCCTCCACTACTCAAAAATTGCAAAGCAAAATTTCCAAGACACTAAGAAAATTATTTCCTTTTGTAACAGAACATTCATACAATTAAATAGAATTTGGAAGTCAACTCCAAGGATCCTTTCGTTATCTAAAACCCCAATAATGTATATGGATTTTTCAATATGTAAAGGATTGGATATTGACCACCTCTTTACCTGTTTAAGTAGGGATTATTTTAGGTAAAATAAGTGCCCAATTCAAGCAAGGAATTATTTCTGGCAGAACATGATCTCATGGCCTGAAACTATTGGCCTGAGACAATATTAATGCAGGAATGGCAGCTCTGAAATGTATTCTGCTTTCTCTCAAAAACATCACAGATTTGGATTCTTCTTTGACTCTGCAAGTACCTGAGCTGGTTTGTCTGTGTACAAAGTGCCAGATGCAGCTGAGGGATGAGAATCGACAGGCACAACCTGCAGCACAGGAGATGTGAAGGCTTTTAACTGAAGGTGGCCAAATTCTGGAACAGGAACTTAGAGAAGCTGCAGAATCTTTGTCCTCAGGGATATCCAAAACCTGACTGGGGAAGGCCCTGAGTTGTTAGACCTGCTTTGAGCATGTGGCTAAACTAGAAACCCCTGGAGGTTCCTTCCATCCTGCTTAGTTTTGCAATTCTGGGACTTCTTAAAGAAATTTCCTCCACTCCATCAGACTATGTATTTACACTGTAATTAGTTAAAAGATGCATAAACAAAGATAACACAATGTGAAGAACGATGTTGCCAAATTGTAACATGTCAGTGTGCAACACCTCATCAGGAGTAAAAAATATGCCTAAAAAGTGCTTACACTGACTAAGTGACAAGGAAAAAAAGTAGTCAACATCTTTGGTCTTTCATACATTGTCATTCAAGAATGTGACTGATCACCCCTGTTAGCACCTGTTTGTTTGAGGAAGTGCGTGTTCTTCAGTGCAGTGAGGAAAATGTTTCCATTACAATTAAGCAAACAAAATCACGAAGGAGAAAAAAATCACTTTTTCCGTAAAGCCAATAGAACCACTAAATCACTCTGAATATAAAACAGAAATGCAAAAGGATAAGGTCAGAGTAGAGCAGTTAAGTTATTTTGTGTTATCCATTCACCACAAAGGGTCATGGTGAAATATTTACCATAGGGATACCTCCTGATGACAAAGGTGGGATTCTTCAGAAAACAAGGTGTCAAAGACAGAAGTTAAAGCAAGCTGGTAGTTTAAATATCAGTAGGACTTAAAGAGTTCTTCATGAATTTAAGAGCGCTACATGAGATGTTGTATGGGAAGGATCATTTCCCTCCTATATTAGGAGTGAGAAGGTATTTCCTCTACAGCAGGTGTTAAAATGCAGATTTTTTCTTTGTTGTTTTTTTTCCTCTGTGGTCAGTGAAATGATCCAGAAAAAAGAAAAGTAACTCAATATCAGATTATGAAATGTCTATGATATGACCAGACTTTAGTCAGTATTCTTGTGAATAATTCTGCTGAAAAAAAAAAATAAGGTTTCGATGACAGTTCTATTAAGAGAGCTTACAGTCCGTATATCATGGATATTTTCATGGTGGAACAATGTCAAAGTTCTACATCAAATATTATCAAATCAAAACTTTAGTATTAGTATTTTTTTAATGGTTTAGTGCTAAAAATCAACAGAAATCAAATATTTCATTTTTACAACAAAGTTGCCCTTTGAATAAAGAAGGATGTTTACTACTTCATATATAAAATGTATGTGATATTAAACACAAATCTAGCATACCAAACAAGTTCCATTCTCTTCTACTGTTTGTTCGTAAGATTTCCTTGAATGAAACTCAAAAAGACCAGAGAACAGCCGTTTAATTGCCAGTGAATTTCATATATTTAGTACATTTATGCAAAGAACAATGTAATGAAGAGAAGAGGGAGAAGCCATGATGTTTGCATAAATCTTAGATTAAGCAGTGCTCTTAAAGTCAGTGCCTCTGCACTTCCTTAGAAGAGCTTGATACTAGACCCTAACGCAAGGAGCTCTCTTCAGGGTGAACACTTTTGTGGCTGAGTTGGAAATGTTAAAGAGCACCACATCCATGCAGCACTGCATAACATGCTAAAATAAATAGTTTCATTAAATTTGGTACATTTCTCTATCTGGTCAGTGCAGTTTATTTTCCCAGCTTTACCATATCTGTTTGTCAGACCTGCCTCCATGCAGCCAGAACCTTTCCACCCACTATCCAGATTCCAATCCATCATCCCCTAAAACCCTTGGCTGGTCGGTTCACAGCTTCCATTTCCTGTTTCAGTCTAGCCAGCTTTCATGGTTGACATTTTTCTCCTACAAAACTCTCTCTAGTCCTGTGCATTCAGACTAACAAGAACAACTTCCTAGGACTAGCACAGAAGACTGCTGAAACCACAGTTCTTCCTATTTTTAATGGTTTGCATACTCACTTGCATAAGTTTCACTCACAGCAAGTAATATTTTGTCAGAGAGCCACCATAAATGGTTTAAGGTGCAAGTAGTTCCCAGGCTGAAAGACATAGGCAAGACCAATCTGTTTTGAGTGGAAAGAGTATTAAATCATATGGATGCAAACTGCATAAAGCTGTTTATTCTCAGATCAGGGGCATATCCTGGATTTTTTTTTTAAAATTATTATTACAGCAGCACCTGATGAGCATGGAAGAGAATAAGCTCCCTGCTCCCTATTTACTTTCACAGTCCTGGATATGATATATCCCATTCAGTGGCAGCCCAGAAATGCATCCTTGAGGAAAACCTGGGATGGTGCATACTTGGTCTGGAAGATGTTTGATCAAAATTCTCCACAGAGAGTGCGTGAACTGCAGATTTGAAAAGGTGACGCCAGGATGTGGCCCAGTAAGATTTTCTGACACGTCATGACAGTGGAGCTCTGCCCAAACAGTGCTGCCTACAAGAAGGGTGTTTTCTGAAGTAATATATTTTAGAAAAGTTCACCAAGGCTCAACTAGTTTTTCTTTAATTCCATCCAAAATTCTTTCCTAATGAGCACGAAGACACCCAGTTTCGAGAACTCTTGCCCAAATGTTAAATAACTTGACATGGGCTCTTGATATTCAAAAGGTTAAAAAAAGTTTGGTAAGAGGCAGTGCAATCAGGCAAGCAAATAATAAAAGAGTTCTACAGGCAAGCAAAAACAGATGAGGTTATGGGTCTTCTGCAGCTCCATTCTTTACGAGTTGGATGACACATAGGGATTTTATTTAAAAATTTTGGATTTGAATTGGTTTACTAAGTTCATTTAAAACTGGCTTCAAAGTGAGGCACAGTTATTGCAGACATGATTACGCTGTGTTGCAGGCATTCCCAAAGCCCAGGGCAGCTGGGCTAGGCCCTCTTACTTCTCCTTGGAGAATGAGAAGTTTGCCCTTCCAGAAGAAAATTTCAGATTTCCATCTGGAAACTAACTTTAGGTGCTCTGAATTGCCCAAGAGGAACACACCTCTCTAGCATCTGAAGACATACCTGCTTAGGTTTGTGCAGACCTTTGAATATCCTGGCCCCAAATCCCTGTTCCACATTTCTGTCCATCAGTTTGCTATTTCTATACCTTCCCCAGCATGTGTATTTATACTCCATAATGGGACACATGAAGGACACAGGCTTCCAGCCTTTAATTTGAATGGTCTTTTGCAGATTTCAGCGCAGACTTTTCAAATTGTCTGTTATTTGGTTTTTATTAATGGCATGGTTTGCTTTGCTTTTTTTCTTTTAATTAGGGGTATTTTTCTGAGCCTGATGGTGTGTGAAATGACATGCCATCCTGCACCATCAGCCCATAAATAATTCACATCTACCCTGTATGTACCACAGTAAGTGTACTTACAAGAATCAGGGCTTTCAAAAGATTATTGACCTCTATGCTCTTATTTTCCTTTTTTATTTCACGCGATGAAGTTATTTTTCCTTTTATTTATAGGGCATATAGAACACTCAGATTTTACTCTAATGGCTTAGGCATCAACATAATATAAAGGGCTAATTAAGGGGCATTAATGTTACTCTACAGCATTTGAAAGGTTGATGTGGGCTTCATTTCATTACATCTCTTATTAAGTACTCTAAGTTCTTGTCATGTCCTATGTCCCATGATAAGTGTCAGTGAGATCAGTTTCATCCCTTACAGTCTCACAAAGGCTGATGTCTACCTTGCAATTGAATCATGAGCTCTAAAGGGCACCCTCAATAATAATTTAAAAGCCCCCACCTTTTAGTGAATCCCATTCACATCAGTTGAGAAAATTTATTTTTTAGGTAAGACAACAAAGAAAAATTAAAATAAAATTATTTCCATTAATTGCGCTTATTATGCTTTCTTCCTTCATACCTCAAATACTTAAACAAGTCTTGCATGCTGTCTAATGTCTCTGACAGTCTATGGCAAACACATTCAAGTAGGATCTAGGAATGATCTTTTTACTTACTATACATATCTATATACATGCTTATATATACTTATTCATTATATTAAAAATATTACTTATATAACTGTACATAGATATAAAAACTCAGCACAATTATTTAGCTGTACCATAACTCTAAAGTTATTAAGCATTTAGCTGTAAAATTAACACAGTGAACTCATCCCTTCAATTTTTTGGTGTTTTTTAAAATTACATTAGGACCTCAGAAGGTCAGTGAAAAAAATCATTAGTCAGCTGCCCCATACTATCGTATTCATCTTTAGAGAGTCAAATTTGATCCCTTGTAAGCTCGGAGAAGGAAGGTTTCTGAGCTGGTGGTTAGCAGGGGAATTAGCTGGTGTTAGGTCCCTACTGCAGCTCTGTACATTGTTTTGCTCTTTACAAAACCCACAAGGTATTGACAGTTCAGCTCTCTTTTTTTTTTTTTTTTTCTTTTAAACATTTCACTCAGTTTTGTCCAGTGTCTTCATTCATTATTCATGGATAATGAAGTGTTTGCTCAAGCTGTGTCCTACTCATCCTCCAATCTCAGCACATATCCTCACTGTGGGACTCTTGAGCTTATCTCTACATGAACCGAGCCCTCTCACTGACAGCTTTTTCACAGGATGATTTCTGTCACTGCTTACCAAACCACTTCTAGGTCTCTTGTCCATTTGGTTAAATAGAGGGTGACTCACACAAAAGAAAATAAGTACACAATTTCAAATATAGGCAGAGTAACAGATTAATTCGATAATTTATCTTAGTAAGAGCCAGATGGATGCACTTTTAATCATGACTATTTGCCAGTGACGGCAAAGATTGCATTATGGAAAATGAAGTATTGTTTCTTAACAATTTGGCAGGCATGGAACTGAAATCTGACCATGGACCTGACCATGCCTGAGAAATATTATAAGAAGCCCTCAACCTCTGTAGGACTCTGCACAGTGGCTCCTCAGGCCCACACAGTAACTGATGGCATTATGGGGGCAACTGTACCAACATTGTTTTGCAGACTTGAAAGCGTAACCAGCTTTTGCTTCAGTTCAGGGTTAGTCAGACATAAGGTTTATAAACCTATTTTTGTTAATACAAGGAAAAGCTAAATTCTGGCGAAAAATAGCAGCATGAGGCATTCACAAGCCAAACTTTGCTATGACTTCAGTCTATATACATCTTGACAAGTAGATATTTTATATTCATTGCAAGGCTTAAGCCGAGACATCACAGGGCTCACAAAGAGAAGCCAGTCCCGAAGTTATCCTCCTTTTCTGAAGAGCTCATAAATTAAAGAGGCTGCATGTTATGCAAGTCAGGGTGAGAATTAGTCTATGATTTCCAGTGACTCATAGATCTTTGCAAATGAGTAAGATTTACCTGTGGAGTACATCTGGACAAACTAAAGGCAAATAACAGGAATAAACACAATCTGTTCTGAGTTCTTACCAATGATGAGGTGTGAAATGTGGCTTTGAATACATTTGAACTGTGCAGATCAATTTCTAGTCACTGTGAAATTGTTTTTGTGTGACCTGTGAAGAAAATATACAAAAAATGTAATTAATTCAGTTTGTCTTAAAGTTTTAATTGTGCTACCCTTAGTAAACCTGCACTACCCCATCTTTTTGTTTGCACCTCTTTACACTGTAAGTTCATTAAAGCCTCCTGCTACAAGGTGCTGAAAATCTCCTGAAAAGCCTCTGCTTCCTTCAGCTCTATTTGTTTCAAATGAAACCATGAGTGTTCAGCATCAATCTGCTCCCTTTCTTATGAGCTGAACTCTCTGCTCTTATTTGCCAGGTAGCAAATACAGGCAGCAGTTACCATCACTCATGTATTTATAGAAGCAGTGAAAATTTTGTAGCAACTATAGATCTTCTTAAGTAGTAAAACACACTAAGTTATGGAAATTCCAGTAGAAAACAGTAAATAGAATTGTGTGAGAGAGTCTAATACTAAATTGTCTGATGCTTTTTAAACATAACATACAATTAACTGGTGTCACTGTGGTGTTGATGTTGCTTCTGAGCTTGAACAATTTAATTTTACATTTAATTTCTTGAGCTAAAGAAATAGTTGTACAAATGGACTGTTTGCATTACATCTGAAGATGCATTATTGCACCACGTTCATGCTGTTTCTGCTTTTTGCAGAGCAATTTTAACTACTTATACATAAAGTGGTTCCCTGAGTAAATTAGATTAATCTACAGCTTGTGAAAATTTAGTTGAGTGCTGAGTACAATTATATTTTTTCAGATGTTTTTAAAGAATCTATATTGCTCTGTGGAAAATACTTTCCCTTTTCTAATTCTTTCATAAATAGGAATCATCGTGCCCAGGAGGGATTCTATTGGTAGGAAAAAATTACTCCAGCAATCAGGACTCCAGCACACTCCAAGGAGCAGCCAGCTTTTGTAATCTGACCATGGAGCTCTGGCTCCTCAGCAGGGCTATCATACTGAGGAAAAAGGGTCGTTGTACTCTGCAAATGGTCACCTCAGACCGCTTCAAGTAGCTGCCTCTCAGACCTCTCCTGAAATGCCACCTTTACTGCCACTTTAAATCCTGAAGCAGTGACAACTTCCATGGCATGAATTGACCCAGTGGTAGAAGGAGCTAAGAGCAGTGGCAAACTGAGTGCCAGTTTCTATCCAGGTAAAAAATCGCAGCCCTTCACTCCTGCCTCCTGGCTCTGGAGCTCAGGACCAGCTTTCCTCTGTCGAGGCCCCTGACTGTCTTTTGACCCTGTCATTCAGTGATCCTTATCTATGTTTGAAAAAGTCTGCAAAATCTTTTTCATATCCATTGATAAATCCATCTAGAAATGCTCTATGTACATGTTATACATTTCTCAAAGAACAAAGTCGATGTGATTCCAGCAGGCAAAACCAAATACCAGTAAACAGAGCTAGGACCAAAACAAAAAGTAAAGGATAGGAACAGAAAAAAAGAAATAATCAAATACCTCAGACTAGTATGTTGTCATATCCATATATATAAAATATATATGCAATTAAAATGTACATACTGCAATGACAATCCATGTTCAATCTGAAGTGAGCAATAAATCATTATTCTCTACCTCAGACCAAGATTAAGCTCAGTACTGAGTCTAGTCTCTATTGTTTTCCAATCCAGAGAGGAATCCTTGTCATCAGTACCATGGGAATCAATGTCTAAATAAAACACATAGCATAAGTCACTTGCCTCTCACTGAGAGTGCTGGTAGGTAACTCACTGGGCTAAGGTAGAGCAAATGTTCCCTTTCAGGATGAGTATTCAGTCCCACCAAGCTATATCTGCCAGAGTCGAAACTCCACTCCAGCCTATTAACTATACAGGCAGTAGCACAGATGTTTGCACATTGAGTAGGCTATTACTTGAGGGAGCGAGGGTGCTGGCACTCCAGTCTCTGAATTCTCCACATAGAAGGAAACACCACCTGGAGCAGGAAATGATCCAGGGACAAGCAACCAAAGAGAAAAGGGTGGGTGGAAAGAAAGCAGGAGGAAATCTATTGAAGGAAGAATTCTGTCATGTTCTTGCCAGCTGCTTTTTCTTTTTGTTGAAATGCAGGTTTGTCTCTGTTCCTGCTCATGCTTGGGGGGTGGGTCTGTGTGTGAGTAGGATCTTCAATCTGCTGTGTTTGCCCCTCAGAAGGTGGGAGTCAGCCCATGAAGCTTAGCAGCTCCCAAAACCATATGGGAGGCTCGGGAGAAGACGTGAGAAAAGTATGTGGGGGCTCAACCTGAACAGGAGGTTGAGCAGTGGTATATCTATTGTAGCACAGCAGCATGCATATCACGAGTCTTTATCCAATGTGCCAGAAGGCTTTTTCAGTCAGGATTACACCATCAAAGCATCTCAGTATCACTCAGTAGTGTTGATTTTGAAAAAAAATTGTGAAAATAAAACATCTGCCAGAGCAGCACATATATTATTACAAAAAGAAGGAGAAAAACAACAACAACTTGCATTGCATGAAAATCTGGCCATGAAGTCAAAGTCTAATCCAAATCACTCAGGAGACCATCTTTGGAAGAAGGCCATCTCAGAGTTCCTAGACAAAATGGATGTCATTAATTTCTGCTGTAGCAATAACGAAGTTTGAGGCTGCAACAGCCATGTTGCCTTTCAGGACTTCTTTCTTTACCAAAAGCTTTATTTAATTATAAAGCCTAAATATCCATTGTGCCCCATGACCAAAAGCAATCTATTGTTTCCCGCCTCTTATGCATCTTAAGGAGAGTTTCTGGGGTGGATATAGCCATATGTTTAAAGTTTACATGGCAATAAAAGAGTCTGATTTCCATCATAATGCCAAATGTAAATGAAGGCTGTGAAGGACTGCACAAAGGCTAGAGAAATAGCCTCAAGCCCAGGTCACTGTTCCCCATTGCAGATGGATAAACCTTCCAGCCCACAGAGGAACCCCTGCCAGCTGTGGGGAGCCCTTGCAAGGGCTGAAGCAGGGCTGGTCTGAGAGCAGAACCCAACCCACAACTCTAACAAAAGAACAACAAACTGTACATTTCCCATGCTGCTTTTGCACAGCTTATGTGGTGTGTAACGAGCACAATGACTTTGTGTGGTGCTAGCACTGGGTCTGCCACATGTCCTAAGAGCAGACTGCACTCAGAAAGTCAAATCCAAGCCCGCACTGTAGATGACCCAGAAGATGAGCAATAACCATTCTAGATATACTTATTTTTAATTTATATTCTTTTACACTTCCTGATATTTTAACCTAATCAGTCAATTACTCTCTCTCATCCCTCTAACATACTTTTTTCTGCCCCAACCATTTAATTCTTAGATGTTGATCCATGAAGCATCTACTCCACTTCCTGTGGAACTTCTTGTCTTACCAGTGAGCTGGAGAACCAATTGAGATAAATTGAATGATCTCTTAGGACTAACAAATTAAAGAGGAAGGCTCTTGTTAAGACATTGTGTGTAAAGTAACTATGAATGTTATTCCTGCTGCCCTGAGCCTGGTCTTGGTCACTGTGTGTCCATGTTATCCATAAATGCCTTCTTTTTCTCCCAAAAGTTCTATCCAGATATTCTTAGATTTTGAATGTCTATCATTTCATGAAGCCGGCAGCCCAAGGAAGCAACATCTATAACAACACATCCCCATTGTTTCCCTCCTGTACCTAGGCAGAGCCACTCTATAGGATGTGAAGAGCTGGCCAGATATATCTGCGGAGGATTGGTGTTACCCAATTCCTTTTCAAAAGTTAATGCAACCTGATTTGGAATTTGATAGAGTTCTGCACACGTGAACATGATCTAAAGCTCATCAAACTAGGTCTGAATTCCCCGGCAGAGTCCATTTCCGATCAAGCTGACAAACAGACAGCAGGGCATCACTGGATTTGATAACACATGCACATATTGAAAGGTAGAACTTTGCCTACGTGCACATATGAAAGAGCATCATGCAAAGGAATTGGCTCTCAGTGATGAGACGTGGAGTTGGCTTACAGCAGGAATCTGTGGAGTTGCTTCGTGTAATGAACAAACACCAGGTATGCAGTCAGGTGTTTCTGAAACTGCACCGTTAGCACCAGGACAGCCTGAGTGTCCCCATTCTGATGCACTCGCTACCCAAGCCATCACTGGTGTGGTCTGGTGATAGCCTGTGCTAGGAAATAAAATATGCAGGAATACTGTCTGCTTCAAGACCTGCCAGAAGTTTGTTGCTATACCATCTGGGCTGTTTTTATTTATCCAGCTGTGATTTCTTTGGGTTTTGCATTTTTAATTAACACAGTTTTGAAAAAGGGGCAACTTTTGTTTAACCTCTTCAGCACTGCATCACGTTGGTGAGGCAAAATACAATTCACTACAGAGGCTCTAAAATTCAAGGAGACATCATTTGAGCTGGTATTACTTTCAAAAAGTTATCATGGGTTGTTATCCCACAGGCCGTGATTAATTCTGAAACCAGGTAATGACTTTTTTCCAGTTTGAAAAAGGCATATACAGATGGTAAAAGGAAGGCTGTAGAAATCAAGACTCAGTCATCCTATTATTAAGTTACTAGCCCCAGTTTTCCCTGTCTGTACTTCTTTTTTTCTCTCCTCTCTTCTCAGCTCTAGGAGCACATTATAAAGAGTTTGACCTCTCCAGTAAGCACACAATTGTGCACGTGCCTGCCTAAATGTTCACTGCTGCTTTAAAAACACTATGAACAGAGATTTGACAATCACATCCATTTAGACAGGCAACAGTGGGCTAGTACAAGCAAATGGAACCCTGCTGTCATCGGTTACAGCAGGAAAAGACAGTGATCTTGGCAATCCCTGTACATGGGCTTAACTTGATGAGAAGATGACTCCAAATGGGCTTAAAATTTAAGCATGAGAGAGCCTGTATGAATAAAACCGAGTGCTTTGATCATTTGCATTGCAGGATTTTAAAAAGATTCTGGCTGAATTTTTCCTTTCCATAACTTAAAGGGAGAAAATGCAACTTTTTGTTACTATTTTTCATGTTTTTCTGCAACACAGTTTTTGTGCTTGTCTAAGTCTTCTCTCAACACACCAAAGTGATCAGTGTGATTCTGTTAATCCTTTAGTGCCTCACACAGTCCTGCCCAGACTTCAACTGCCTGTCCAGAAGTCATCTACACATCTTCTGTGGTACCTGCTAGTCCCACATGGATGTCTCAGGCATCCTGGGCACATCAAATGGGACTGCATAGGTACATTTAGGAACTAAATTGTTCTTACACTCTTTTTACAAGGGAAACACATAGCTTTGCTTCCCTTTTTAAAGCCAGATCACCCTCAGACAAATAGTGCATGTCAGGAGCTAAGATGGCAGTCCATGACTTCAGTTTTCTCACACATGTATGAAAATATAATAACTAAAATAGAAAAATATTAAACCCTTACTGATACAAACAGTAAAATTCAACAGGAATGTCATGCTCCATTAAGATTATCATACTTCTTAATCCAGAAGCTATCCCAAATCATACAGCAAGCAATACTAGGGTCTGTGGCTGTGGTGGTCTGACCCTGACTGGCTGCCAGGTGTCCACTAAAGCCACCCTGTCACTGTCCTCCTCAGCTGGGCAGGGGAGAGAAAGTATAATGCATGGCTCCAGGGTCAAGATAAGGGCAGGGAGATATCACTCACCAGTGATTTGCCCATCACGGGCAAAACAAATTCCACTGAGGAATTTAATCTATTACCAATAAAATCAGAATAGGGTAATGATAAAACAAAAATGAAATCTTATAAACATCTTTCTTCCCACTCCTTCCTTCTTACTGGGCTCAGCTTCACTCCTAATATTCTGTACTTCTGATGCCTAAAAGACAGACTACCTGAAACCAAGGCCAAGACAAATCAGGAGCATCAAAAGCAGACAAATTTATTCAAGGCCTGCAAAGGCCTTGAAGGTACATTCAAGGCAAGCAAAGTCCCCCGTCGGGGAAAACACCCAAAATGGACTCTGGGCCACGAGCTGGGTCACCTTTTATAAGTTCTGTCCTATTAGCACATTGGCCCTTAATTCTCCAATCACACACTTAGGTGATGATGTTAACTGCTCCAGGCCTGCTTCCCCATTAATACAGTTGTTTATATATTTTTGGGCCCTAAGGCAATGAATATATCCTTGAATCTGTATTCAGAGAGCCTTGTTTTGGCTAAAGGTGCTGGGAAGGGAGGATTTTAGCACTTTGTAAAAAGCATAGAACTACAGCAAATTACAGATACATGAAGAGTAAAAAACTAGAAATTATTAAGGCATCACTTCCTCCTTGTCCATGGTGCAGGGATTTGGGAAATGGAGGCTGTGGTCAGTTCATCACACATTGTCTCTGCCACTGCTCCCTCCTTGCGGGCAGGACTCCTCACACTCTTCCACTGCCTCATTGTGGGTTCCCTCCCATGGAAAACAGTTCTCCGCAAGCTTCTCCAACATGAGTCCTTCACAAAGGCTGCAGTTCATCAACTGCTCCAGTGTGGGTGGTGTGAACAGTCTACAGACTCCAAAAGCTTTCAGAATCCAGCCAGGGTAGAAACTTCTGCCCCTGACTGAGTATGTGATACAGGGAATTGCAGATCACAGTAATACACATGGCATTTGAAGCACCGGCATCTAAATGATGCTCAGAGTTGTGTGATTTGGCCACTCCACCATTCCGCAACTGATGAAAGTCTGACTGCATATGCTTTTCATAGTCTCATGCTTTGTGCTGTAAGTCATGCCAGGAGAAGAGGAGATGCTCCCACTGATGATCATTTCCTTTCCATCCTGCCCAGCAGTGCTCTTCACAGCACCCTGCTGTCATCAGGAATAATGTTCATGAGCCAACCCAAGGGAAAACTTTAGCCAAACGGAAGAAAGTCATATCCATTGCAGTTAACACATCTGCAAACACATGTTTGGAGAAAGGCCTGGAGAATATGAATGCAATCTGCTCACTTTAGGTACCTAAATTTTAAGCTTAAATTTCAAGCACTGTCTGAAACAGCTCTAAACTAAGAGTTTCAGTTCTCTATGCTGAGGCATAAGGACTTTTCAAGGTTTCCAAAAAGAAGTCTTTCCAGCAAAATTTTCAGATGGGATCTTGCTCTAAGTGTTCCTTCAAAGTTCAGATGAAGACATGTTCAAAATTCCCATGATAAAGGTTTAAGATATCAAAAAAGGAGCGCTAGTAACGTAGAGACCCTAAGGACATCAAAATTCCCAAGTGACTGCTAGTACTACCTAAAATAATACTAAAAATTAACCCTAAGTTGTAGAGAAGTGTGGCCGCAGACATCCAGCCCAGCTCATCAGAACCATGGCAGCAGAATACATCCCTGTCCATCCCAGAGCAGCATGACTTTGACCTGGTCTTTGCACATCCTTAATAGGTATGGAGTCAAATGTGTGGATTGTCAAGAAAGGAAAACTCAATCTTGCAATCGTTTCTTCACTCTCTCTTTTGGGAGTGATAATCTGAGTTATCAGGAACTATTTTTTCATGTGCCTGAGGTTTTACAGCCTTGAAAATGCAGAGTAGACAACAGTAGACAGGAGAGAATTTAGTTACCAGCACTTCCTTCTTGTCGTTCATCTCAACATTGTCTTAAATGCAGGCTTAAATCATTTCATTGCTAGCTGTGAATAACACTGCTAGTCTGAGAAGCCACAGCAAGTTTATACGAATGCATAACTGTACAATCCAAATGTCAGGAATTAATTTTCTCAGTGTCTCAAATCTTGTAAAATGTTTTGCAGTAAATTTATTCTACCACATCTAATAAGGCTTTTTTTCTGCACTATCCTTACATTTCTTCAAAGCATTTCCAATAAGAACACTCCAAATTATGTCCCCTCAGCTAGTTCATCTGTTCAGTCAATAAGCAACATTTTATTGCTTTTATGAATTAAGCCCACTTTACATCCAATCATTTTGCAAACATCTGTAGCCAAATCAGTCTAGGGAGCTTTTGAAAAATCAATCAGCAGGGAACAGCTTTCACTTTTTCTTTTTCTTTTTTTAAAAATTTTAATAAAGTGTTTACACATGTTTGCTCCATATGAATAGGAAAAGCGCTAAGCTTGGTTGTCATATTTGAACATTACAATGAAGCTCACCTCACATATGTAGGTTTTTTATCTAAAAAGAAAACATAATGACAGCATTAAAATGATAAAGTATTGATAATTTGTGTCCTAGCTATAAGCAGCTAAACCAAAGTATTATTGCAGCTCAGGCATATAAGAGACCATAATGAAATTTCTAAGTTTTATAGCAAGGCTGCAGTAGTTCAGTTGCCTTTCTTCTACTGTGTTGTGTTTGTTAGGAAAGAAGAAAGGAAGAAGAGAAAAAGTTTTGAAAGAACCTACAAGATTGATGATAGAGAATATTGAGACTTCATTCTTTTTCGTTTGAAAATTGCTAATTCATTAATTTCAAACTTCTCCAAATAATGTGATCTTAAAATTAGAAAGAATTCTACCCCAGATTAACTCAAAGATTAAGATATTCACCTTGAATTATAAAAAAAAAAAAATCAAAAAAGATCCCCAGAATTCACTTTCATTCAACTTAAGGACCTGAACCCATTTCTTACTTGCAGCTAAAATCCTGGAATACTCCCAGGTCTAATGGAGGCTTTTTAACTTTGAAAGAGCTCAATTTCATCAGATTATACAATTGTCTAGATTCTGGAAACTCTTTTGGAGTGGGAAAATACTTTTTTTCCCCCAGTTATCCTTGGAATTAAGAGACTTAACTGTAACTTCAAGCTTGATGATTTCTGAGCCAAGTTGATTTCAGTGTGCCATTCTGTAAAATAGAGATAATTCCCCTCACTCTACAACTGTATTTTCTGTGAGTGAGCTGGAAATAGTTTAGGCTGGTTTGTTATATTTTTTTACAATGCAGTACAAATTAATAACAGTAAGTTGCCCCCATCTGGTGTTTCCTCTGGTTGATGTGGGAGTGAAGAGGCACATATTTCTATCTGAATAACCTTGGAAGAAAAGCATATCAATTATGAAGAACCAGAACAAACTGTGAAAAACTGAAGCAAAGCTCTGGAGTGGTGACTTTTAAAAGTTTACCAGTTTTAGCAAAGTTAATTAGATTCATGTAAGAAATTTATCTCAATGGCTCCTGATATAAGTTATTGCTCAGTTAGCGAATCCAATAGAGAAAATTGTAGTGAAGTTGAAGGTATTGGGAACCTTAGTTTTCAAAAACAACTGTCAAATTACTGTGGTTTTACTATCCATATACATATTCCGTGAAAATATGATCTAACTGGTTTATGAATTGAGTAAATTTGCATATGAAAAACTTAATTTTACATTTTAAAACTTAGCAAAGGGCAGGTCTAATATTTCATCTTGTTATGAATGTTACTTTTGATATTACATTAGGAGAAGTCACTTGGAAAATTATATCCTTTTCTTACCTTGTAGAGATTTTTACCCATATGTGAAGTAAACCAGGGTGTTACTTCTTCTGCTGGGTATTTTTTGGCTGCTTTTGTTCAGGAGAATGTGAGAAAGCTGACACTGCAAGTAGGTGGTGGATTTCTGCTTCCCAACAGCAGAACTGTTTGATGCAGAACCACTCTAGACTAGGCAGGAGTGGTCTGAAGTCATACTGTCCTAGAGAAACTGCCAGGACTTGTGTTCTGGAGCCAGCAGGAGGGAGTGACCATGCAGGCTGCATCCACTGGTGGGGGAAATGCCCCTGTTCCATGGACAGCACCATGGCAGCTCCACCTCTCATCTCTCCTCACCACCTCAGGACACTTGGGACACCTGCAAGACTTGACCAAATCTCCTTCTCTCCTGCCCTTCCTATGCTCGGACTCTATCGTTTCACAGTGCAGGAAGGGCTAGTAAGATGAAACATCTTGACTTCACTTAGTCTTCTTTATTTTGTGTAGGTGTCTTCCTTACTGTGCTTGGTTGCTTTACTAGGTGGTTTTGCTTTTGTTCTCTTAATTATTTATTTTGCCCTGTGATCCATGGGAATAACCTTGCTGTGCAATTACCATGGGTGCCCAATCTATTTGAATGCATTTGTCATGCTAAATATTTTTTAAAAAGTTCTTACAGGTGATTAATATACATTGTTGGCATTTTATTTGGGAAGGTCATTTGAATATTTTCTCAGAACTGCTGAATTGTTTATTGATGTCATAATTAATTTTGTTACTTCTGATGTTTGCTTTCCTGGGCACCATTTCATGTTATTAAAAAAATCCCGAACAACAACAAAGAAAACAAAACCAAAAAAACCCCCTCAAAATTAAAATATAATTAAATAAATTACTTGATTTGTCTCATGTTTGTTTTTTTCTTAGTTTTTTAAAATAATTTCTTTAAAAAAGAAAAAAGAAGAAAGGAAGGAAATTGAATAAAAGGAGTAATTAATATATTTTTCTTTCAAATAGAAGTTTTAGATTATTGTTTGGTGTTTATCTAGAGCTGGAGATTACATGTTTGTAACTGGTATATTGACAGTTTCTATAAGCTTCATTTGGGATCTCCAGAACAAAGAATATGAGATTTTATAACAAAATGCTTAGGACCAGATTTGGTAAACCTGCTTTTTTTAGCAGGCATTCTGAGGGCCCTACAAGCTTCAGTGCCCACACTGGGGGAACTCAAGGTACTTATCTGAGAAAGTACCCACAGTGGTCTCACAGGCAGAGCGAGTACCAGTGATGACTGATTTGGGGAGAATGGTTACAAAAATTGTGGTGTTTCTGCCAGTCCCTTGGAAAGCCTCTATCCCTAAAGAGGGTAAACTGAAACAGTTGATTTAGGAATCGCCACAACTGAAGACATAGGAAGCATCAGTGAGTAGGCTGTAGGCAGTAAAGAAAGAAATCTCCTGAAGCAGATCAGCTGTTGATATAATGGAAACACTTTCTGTTGGCAAATCTGTCTAGGAGGTTCCTGTTCAGATTTCTCCCCTCCTTTCCCTGAATTCTCATACCACTTCCTTCTCTTCCTTTCTCCTTTTCCAGCTGTTCCCTACCAACTCCCATCCGTGCTGAATCGTGGAGGTTGGTGTTCTCACAGAAGCAGTAAAGAGCTCCAGCAGAGACAAAGTGAAATGGTCAAAGTGAGAAAGAGCCTCACATGTCCCATTGAAGCAGTTCTGCAGCGTGAGATTCCTCACAGGGCCAATGTCTTTGTAGCCTTGTTACCAGGAGTTTTGTTGTGTTATTTTTGGCTTTTGTCCAGCCACTGTATAACCCTAGTGCAAAGTGCATTTACATCCCTGGGAGCTTAAGTCTTCCCTGGGAAATATATGTGAAAATCGACATCAGGAGCATTTTTAAAGTGAGGCCTCCTGACACACCTTGATGCTCCTTTGAATGCTGTCACATAAACTAAAGGGCAGCATAGACACCTTGAATTAGGTCACCTGAGTAACCACACACACCAGGCTGCTGTCACCAGGCTGCTGTCACCAGGCACTGTCTTTCAGGGGAGCTTTCCTACAGAAGTGGTATTTAGACCTTTGCCACAGGGACTCTCTGCTGCCTGCTTAGATCTGATCTCTGTGCCTAGTTCAGGTGAACTGAACTGGCTGGGATGATTGCTGCATTCAGTTCAGCGACAACAGTCAGGACACGGCAACCATAACATAACAGCTGCCAGATCTGGCAGCTTGCAGGGACAGCCACACCCAAGAATGAGCCACTGCAAACTTCTAAGTTTGGGGGATTTTGTTGCTTTGCAGATCAGAGCAGGGAAGGGCAGACAGGCTCGTGCCTATAGCTTCCCTGATGAACAGCCTTTTTTTGGCAGGTTTTGTTCTTTGCTGATCCAGGTTTAGGCACTACCTAATGAGCAAAGTTCAGCCTTTTTTTTCAGCTGCATCCTCTTCTCTCATAGTGATTCATTTTACCCTCCCAGTTGTGTTTTAATAGCCTCTAAAACTTGTTCTTCTAGCACAGTCAGCAAAAACAGCACTGGGATTCAGAATCTCAGACAAACTGTCAAAAATGAAACCAACTGTTCATTAACATTTTTAACTGCAAAGAAAAGGTCTGGGGATCTATACAGTTGGTTTTCCCATTAAACTGATAGGATAAGAAGCATAACTATCATCTATGCATTTCTACCTTTAACTTAGCCCAGTAATGTGAGAAAATGTATTTTTTTATATAACTAATAATCATTATGAGGTGCTAATTGCCAGATTTGAAAACACTTCCAGCCTACATAATTTCATTGTTTACAATATTAGCTACAAAAGCAAAGAGAATTGTTTGCGACACCCCTTGGACAAAGACCAGAATGTAGATTTGCATTAATGCTCCAGTAAACAAATGATCATCAAGGAAAGATTAAAACACAAGGTGGTTTCCATTCCTCCTCTGTGTTCCCCCCTACTTCCAGCTTTGCTTCTCCTGTCATTACAAGTATCTCAGCTGCATTTTCAAATGTTTGATTATCATGTAAGCATACTCTATAAAATGGTACATAATAGCATCATAACCCATATGTTCCCTACCATGACAGAACAAAAGCATTTCTTGTGTTTAGTTGTAGGAACTAAATAGGAACTGTTCATTCAAATCTCCAACTTCCCCAAAATGAAACACAGAAAGTAGGTGTGAGCTACAATGTTCTATGCAATCCAATGCAAATGTATGCAAATTTCTTCATATTAGAATCATTGTCTAGTTGTCATCCTCACATGGGGCACATCAAAGCCATATGACCTGATTTTGCACCTGCTGTTTAATTAAATTTACAAGGCAGACACTCTCTCTACTCCCGGTGATATACAAATCCATTTTTACTACCGCAGCTTCTAATTTACAAGGTAGTCGACTGCTGTGTTTCACTGTCAATAGCTGCCCAACTGCTCTTTGTTAAAGTGAAGATTAAAAACAGAAAACTGGCCACCATTTGAGTGTATGAATTAAAAGAAATATTAAATGTGATTTCCCTCTTCACCTTTTTAAAAAATCAGGCAAAAAGAAAACTACAGTAGGAACACTTGATACTGATTATAACAGTCTTGATTTTTTCATTCCCCCTGCTGTGAAGAGGCCGAGACACAACACTTTTGTCAAGTTATCAATAGTTTTTTCTGTTTTGCTGAAGCCATATGTTGAAATGTAGCAATGTACTAGTGCTAGTAGCAATGATATTAACAAAGCTGTCTCTTTTCCTGGATGATCATGCAAAGTTTTCAGTATTTATGCTATTGAATTCACGTCTTGCTTGGAAATGATTTTGCTGATCTTAATTTGATTTTTTCCCCAAAAAAACAAAACCTGTTACTTTTTACTGCTTCCAGTGTGCAGCCAGTAAGGCTGCAGTAAGTCAGTAAGTCAGAATGCTCTGTACTATGAAATTGTTCTCCCTCTTTTAGACCAACTTATCAGCTGGTGTTCTACTACAGCTAACTTCATTTATGCCAAATTATTATTAGTCGTATTATATAGGTGCCTGGTGAGCAGAAATTTTAAATTACCAAAATACACTAATTAATCCTTATTTCACATATAAATCCTAGAATCATAGAGTGGTTTCAGTTGGAAAAGATCTTCAAAGAACATCCAGTTCCAATCTCCCTGCCATGGAAGGGACACCTTCCACTAGATCAGTTGCTCAGAGCCCCATCCAACCTGGCCTGAAACACTTCCAGAAGTGGAGCAGTCACAGCTTCTCTGTGCAATCTTTTCCAGGCCCTCAACACCCTCAGTGTGAAGAAATTCATCTTTATATCCATTCTAAATCTACCTTCTATTTTAAAACTCTTGTCCCTTGTCCTGGTGCTACAGGTCTTATCAGTCCCCTTTAAGCATTGAAAGGCTATAGTGTCCCCAGAGCCTTCACTTCCTCTTGCTAAGGAAGCATACTTGAGTTTAATTATTAAAAATTATTAAAATTATATATAACTGAGAACTATTGCTAGCAACACACCAGATAATGGGGGGGAATCACCCTTTGCTCACTTCCCTTTATAGACGGAACAAGGAAAAGCAGCCGTAACTGTAATACCATACTCACAAACAGTGAGACATTTCCTTCGAGCCACCTCTAACTAAACTACTGAAATTAGCTCGTTCTCACCTTGTTTATACTTAATTTAATGACACATTCTGTAGGTAACTCTGAGGATAGATGAGAGAGGACAGGGGACCAGGCTTCCGTGAGTCAAGTGGTGCCGTTTATTACAAACTGCAAGGGCAAGGAGACATTTTTGGGGCTGCCTATGGGTGGCAGCACACGTTCATTCAATGACAACTCTGCTTGCTAGCGAAGTTAGAATGAGTCTACACAAATAAATTAAAAAGGCTTCCCCCCACACCCCTCATTGTTTTGTTTTTTTTTTTTTCATTAAATACATGGTATAAATAACTGAGATTAGCAGTGTTTTCTGATGCTGCAAAAGCCAAGCTTTGCCATGCTAAGAAGAAAAGAAAAATACAATGAAAATATTTCTTAAGACCCTGTCTATCTCAAAGCCTCCTGTCACAATTATAATATGGAGCGAATCGGCCCAAATTCCTGAACTTCTTGCTGCAGACTGGCTTGCTGCAGCTGCTGTGCCCCTCTGTGAGTGACAGCAGCCATTCCCAGAGCTGTCAGCAGCAATCCAGGTGGTCCAGGGTGGTCACGGAGCTGGTGCTGTGCCCCACACTTGCTTGCCAGCACGGGGCCATAAGGAAATGCAGCTTGGTGAGGCAGGCAGGATGTGGATGTGATGCTTCAGGGAGCTCCCTGAGAAGGACTGATTCTTAGGAGACAAATGCCTCAGCCCTCAGTCCTGTATTTATGAGGAATGTCTCATACTTTTACTTCAGTCCTGGCTCCTGTATAATTTTCTTCCTGGGTTATGGCATGTACACCTTTCCTGAAGATGCTTGACACAGTTTACCTCAGCCTCCTTGGGTTCTACACCAATGCTTTGAGTTCCTTTAGAAAAGTTAATTCGGGTCAAATGTCACCAATATTTCCAGGACATTGGGCGTGTATTTCCAGCACAGATTTTCACTCCTTAACTTCTCTTTTCCCCGAGGGTATCTCTGTGACTGTGGAAGCTGTTCTTTGTAGGAAGGGAGTCACTTTAGGTGTGGCTGCCACTTCAGAAGGAGCTGCCACAAACTCATCCATGGCTCAAAGCCTCAGCAAGGCAAGCTTTTCAAATAATCCCAAAAGTGCAAGAAAAAACAGACAAACAACCCCAAAACAGAAATTAAAAGACCACATTTGACTCATATTTGGTCAAGTTTGGACACAACCAAAAGACCCAATGGGAGCCAAGAGTATAATTTTGCCTGGTGTTTTCACAGCATGCAAATGGTTATATGCAATGATCCTTTGTTTACCTTGGACATTTTATAATGCACATTTTAGACAAGGGACAATAATTAAGACTTAACTCTTAAATAAAAATCAACCCAGTTTCAACACAGTCCACTTTAGGTTGCCATAATACCTTAATTTTCCTGTTGATTCATATTTTAATGAGGAAACTACTATTGCAGTATCTTCATTGTTTAATTAAAATTATAATTAGATATTAAAATGCTAAAGCACAAAAGTAAGTTCTTGCTGAAGGGTATCCTCAGGAAAACAAAGACTTATAAGGGTTTTTATGGCTTTGAGAAATTAGATGTGGTCACCAAATTGCATCTGATTTTTTTCAATAATAATTACCTCACTAAGAACATACGGGGCTCATGAAGAATTACTGGATTATATTTAGGAGCCTGTGTAATGAAAAAGGTCATTCTTGATAATCAGTGTCGAACTTTAGGCCCTAAACTCTATAAATCAAGCAAATCAATGGTAAAAAGCAATTACACTTAACATTTGCATAGTGTTAAAAAAATACAGCCCATAGAACTAATAAACCTTCAGGGTTCTAATCTAATTCATTTCCTCTCCACTACAGCATTAACAGGATTCAATATTTCATCATTATATATTGTCTAATATTTTAGAGACGAATAAAGACTAAGGTATGAAGATATAACAGCCTCTTCCAGTAAGAATATATGATAAATAAGAAACTACAGATCCAAAAACATTTATGTAATAATTAATAATATTAATACAGGTGTTAAATAAATAATTGATAAATATGAGAAAAAGTTCCCTGTTATAGTTCAGCATCAAAAAGCAGGATAATAAAAACAGCTTGGGGAATATCTGGTCCAGATGAGAGTATCTGTGGGGTTAGGGGATGCAGGCCCTCCTGGAGACCTGTTTTCTCCTGGAGTAGCAGCTAGAGGATGGGCAGGATACTCCAGCACATCTTGGGTGAAATATGAGACACCAGCTTGTACGAGCCTGGACCAAATCCTGAACATCCATAGACTATAATGGGAGATTATCAACATGTAGAGATTACATTTGGGAGTGTTAGTATTGAACTTAATCTCAAGGTAAGAATCTGCTGAAATGGATGGGCTCCACTTGCCTAAAGACAGACATATAGTGTGGTCTGGGATGCCTCAGCATGTCTCAACTTCCAGCTGCTCCAGAGGAGAAAGATGTCCTTCTGGTGCAGTGTCATATTGCCAGGTCTAGGGCACGTGGATGACACTTTACCTCTGTGCCGATGTAGCTCAGTCTCACACAAATATGTGCATATGTTTTCAAGCAACCCAAGAAACACTGGGAAGAAATCAAGCTTCTGGAACATGATGGATGATCAGACAGAGCACGGACACAGAGAAAACAGCTGTGACTGAAGGCCTGCTACTGATGGGTACATGGTCCAGTTCAGAAAGCACAAAACCCAGAGTGCATTGGATTCAATCACTCACAAAAGAATCCTTCTGCCTCACGCTACTAGAATAAGAAATAGAGACCAATTTGTTTGGTTACTACCTAAGAGAAGAAAGGAAATTTTCTCTCACATGAGATTCTGCTAAGGGAAGTCACAGGCTCTTTGCTACACCTGCACCAGGGAGGAACCATGGCTTTTGAGCTGAGATTTCTTGCCCATGCTCATGTCACTATACCGCTCTGTATTGTAGTGTTTCTTGACAAGCCTCAAGTTTGACCATTATTAACAATGGAAATGATTTTATGAATTCGTATTTTAAAAAGTTTGAAATTTTATTCCAGGTGATTTCTGACTATTGTAATTGGTCATCTTCTAAAAATGAGTATGATAGGTATTATTCTAGGCAAAGAATGAAAAATTATAAATAAAGAAAGCTTGGAAGCAGAAATAGTATATGGGCCTTTTGACATTTTTCTTTTGTGTATGATATGCAAATTTATAAATGACAGTCAGAAAGGCAAAATTTTTTAATATCTTTCCCAAAGCTGATTTCATTTGCGCTTTTGTACATTATCAATGTTTTGACTGCTAGTATATATTTTCATTGTGTAATTAAATGTCTTTTCCATGCTGCCCCACAGACGTAAAAGTCCAGTAAATTGAGTCCAGTATTTTTCTAGCTTTTCATCAGTAGGGGGGACATTGCAAATGTTAGAATTTTAGAATCTGTGGTGAAAGGACCACAGATAAGATTTATTATGCAGCAAACATCAACAACAGTATTGACATAAAAGACAAATTTTAATTGCAAAAATGTAGCAACAATGTCTTGTAAAGGCATCACTGCAGTTCATATGTGGTCTGTACTGAATAGCGAGTATGTGTTGAATTTGACACATTATTTTGGGGAAAAACACACAAACAGAAAATCAAAAGGGTTAGAACTTTTGTCCTCATGTTTTTAAGAAAATTGTCTGATTTTTCATATGTACTTACATGGAATTTTAAAAAATAGTGGCTGCTTCTTACAAACGCTTCCTTTTGTCCCTCTGAAATATGCAAAACACTTCATTTCAAATAGAACAAGCTGTTTCATTTGAAGGAAGAGAACATTGGAAGGAAGAGGCTTGTATTAGCAGGGAGAACAAATATTGATGTTATAACCTGGACCAACACATTTGCATTGTGTTTTAGTTTGATTACCCACATTGTGTTCTCATTAACACCAACAGCATCTGAATAGCTGAACTGCAATCTCCTCATCTCTGGGCCGTGGAAATCACCGTGACCGGGGCGAGACGCAATCAGCGCCAGCAGCCACAGTGTGATGGGGCAGGGGAGAAAAGGGAAACCCACATTGCCTCCTCCAAGTGCTCTGGGGTCAAAGCCTGCAGGTGGGCAGCCAAGGCCACTGCTGGCCGTGACTTTGTCCTGACCACGGCACATGGGGTCGAGTTCACCCTTGCAGCAGCGATTGCTCTTATCTCAAGAGTGGCTCAGAGTGTGAGGGGACAGGCTTCCCAGTGAGGAGGTAGAACTGTCAGGCACATTCAGGAGGAAGGCTGAAACAAAACCAGGGAGCAAAGTCAGGGCCGAACAGCAGCCAGCTTTGTCCAAAGTGACTGCTGAAGGGAGCTCCTGGAGCAAGTGCCCGAGAGGGCTCTGCAAGGCACAGAGTCCTTCACAGACTCCCTTCTAGCTCATACGGAACATTTTAAAAAGAAATCTCATTTATTTTCTAATAATAGCCTTGTTTTTGAAAGTCACCCACTTTTGTGTGCTTTGGTGGGCTCTGGTCAGCTTTGTGGTGCCTCACTATTGTCAGGGGGATCCTTATTTTTCACTGAGTTTTTGGGTGCAAGGAAAGAGTGCTGGTCTGGGTGGGATGCATTTGCATAGGCTGGAACGCAAAGTTTTGTCAGTCATATGCCAGTCAGTAATTCTGAGTGAGGGTGCAAATGACAAACATGTAACTGTTTCAGCACCTTTTAGGGTTCTTTCCATTTAAAGACAGCAAGCTAGAGCAGAATCGTTCGCCCCTGCTGAAACTCTTCTTCATTTATTCAGTGTTGAAAAATGGTGGACCCACATGTACAAGGCAATGGTGACTGGGGTTTCTTGAGGCAGAAATCACCAAGCGGTGAAAAAAGACCGCCCTCTGACATGCACTCACGGGAGCTGAAATGAGGCTAGAAAAACTCATGAGGTATCAGTCAAGATACAAACATCACTGAAGGGTTGAGGTAAAAATAAGAGGAGCAGCAAAAGCTCATCTTTACATCTTTAGTCAACTTGATAGTAAGAGAAAGGGTGTTTTTTTGAAAGCATCAATATATGCAGCCCTCCAGCCCCACACCAAACTCTCTAGAAAGAAAAATTAATTAACTGAGGATGAGATTGTTGCCTAACCAGTTATTTCCAGCAGCACACATGATTGTCACTTTGTGAAAAGGTAACAAAGCTTGGAAAAAGCCTGAGACATCAGGTCTGAATCCCCCTGCTCCTACATACACCAAATTACCTAATAAATATAGTTTATTTGCTCTTAAAGTTTAATGGACTTTGAGTTTCATATTGCCACTCTTTTGGCTTTTATTAATGAAATAAAACCAACTTGTGCTTTATCTTCCTGTAGAAGAACTTCTAAACTCAGTTGCAGTAAATGTCCAAAAGTCCCCTCTGTCAAAGCCCCTGAATACATTCAGGGTGGAAAATGAAGACTTTGTGTAGTGTACAGGATGCTGTAACTCAAAGTAGTTTTGCAATTTGAAGCATCTCTGCATAGGTCTAACTGGAAAAATGTGTATGAAAATGACAAGACAAAGTTATTTTAATATTGTATTAAAATCTACCTCACACTGAGGGTTTTCATAGAGGTTTATGAGCTGTCTATCCAGATGTAAAACAAAGTTTTCAGTCTTCCTTAGTTAAATCTCTTAAATTTTCTCACAGTTGAATATATGTTGTCTTTTATGCAAATAGATATGTATCTTGGCTATGTTTTACATTTGCCCTTGCAAATTGGCATATTTGAGTTTAAATATGATAATTTCTTTCTAAAGAAAATATGGTATAGGCAGATAATGAAACTGAATAATGTGCCTGTTCCATTTCTAACTTTTAGGATTCCATACATGTGCAAATTAGAGACCACTTGAGGAGAAACATTTGCAATATTTTAATTAATTTGATAGGTTAAAACACAAGAATCGTGGGGCATGTCTAGAAAAGTTAAATGCTCTCTCCAGCAGTGCAAGTTTCTAACAGATTATTATCCCCACTGGTCCCATAAATAAATACATAATAATTAATATTGTTTCTTGGGCTCTAAATGTACTTGACATCATAAAATGCACATAAATAAAGACAGTCCCTGCCACACAGAATAATTATCCACTAATTATATTTGCTGAATCCAGTCTCTGGTGGTGCTGTGCTTGCCTGAAGGAGCTAAGAACTCTTTTGATGTAGTCACCAGTTTCATTCTTTTCCCCACCTTCCCATGTTGGTCTGGTCTTTTCCAAATCTGCTCTGGTGAACCTTTAAGCTGCTTCTACCACAACTGCATCAGTGTATTCCTCTGTACCTGTGTCTACAGAGCAGTTGTCAGTGTAGGGCTGCTCTGCAAAGCCACAGCTTCTGGGGGATGGCCTGCCCCTTGTCTGAGGCTCTACTAAACAGAAGTGTTGGTAAATAAAATAAATGTTAAATATGTAAGTAAAACAAAACAAATTGTATTTTGATATCATAAATGTAAAGGCAGTCCTCCTGGAGGAGCACATGGTTAGTGAAGTCACGGTCAAAGCCAAAGAATTGTATGATATGAAATGCAAATGGCACAGAAATGAGGTGTGAGTGATTAGTGGAATTTGTTTCAAATACTGTTACGTGTTCTAACAAAGGACATTGAGCAGAATAGGTACAATGAAGTTCTCCTCCTTGAGCCAGGAAGGGATAAAAGGCTCAAACCCCTCACATACATTGCAGGCGAGATGAAAGGGATAAACACATATTTTATGCCAGACTATCTCTATTCCATCTGAAATCTGGGTTTAAGCTGCTCTGAAATAACAAAAATGAAAGTATTTTTCTGTTCAAATTCCCAGAACATATTTAATCTCAATACTCATGTGTAATTGTCATTTTCTGTTTTCAAAGTCCTGCAGTTGCTTCTTGTGAATTCACTGTACAGTGCCATGGCCAATTCACCCGTTCAGCTGCAGTCAAGTAGCACATCGTGACATTTGACATTGTACAGTCTCTCTTCTAAAAAGAAAATCTCTTAACAAGGAAACCTAGTAAGATCTTTCACAAAGACACATGCAGTTTTTCAACTTCCAAGCAAGTGATAGTGTCCTAGGACCCTGACAGCCTAGGGCACCCTGTTCTGCCCTTCACCAGGCAGTGCCTCAAAAGTGCTACTCTATACAGAGTAAATTGAGTAGGTGTGTTTAAACAACTTAAAAACAAGGAAAGTAAAAGTACAGCTTCAATTAAAAAACTTGGAATTAAATGATAAGTTATTGAAATTAGCTTCAAGGGGTTAAGTGATTACAAGTTCAAGTGCCATTTTATTGCTGACCAGACATACTGTATTTGCATTGTCACCTCAATATGAAGTAAATCTCTGCTATCATAGTGATTCCATGGGGTAAAGACAAAGAATATGATTACCAGGTGGTTCTGGGACTAAAGTCCTCCTTATTTCAGGCTGCTGCAGGAATGTTCTTTCTCTTTCTAGCATATTAACTAGTGGGAAAGCAAGGTGGATAAGCATTTGTGTACAGGAGTTCCACGCTGTAGCTGCGTACAGCACACACACACACAATTCTAGTGAAGTAAGAAGGTTTAAGTTCAGATTCACAAAAATAAAATATATCAAAATTCAAGTCCCCTGCATAACATGATTTACACATCTTGTTGAATCATTATGCAAATCTTCAGTTACAAACAACTTGTTTAACTTGATGAACCCTAGAAGTATCCTTTTCTCCCCAACAGATTCCATGCCACTTCATTATAGGAGTGCAGCTGGTACCTTAAAAAGGGAAAAAATCAGCTACAGGTTATATGAAATGTGAAAATGTTGCTTTACTGATATTAGAAGTGGATAAATTCAGTTTCTCTGCGGGTGCCTCCCAGGCAGACCTATGCCTGCCCACTTCCCTTTCTACTATGGCTGCATCTGGTTTCTTTGGTTTCATCTAGCAATTAATTGCTGCTTTTGCAGCAGAACAGCATCACCTGGAGTTGGGAGCAATCTAACCATCAGCTCATGTTTTGCTGTGAGTACATCAGCTTACCAAGTGCTGCGGTTTAACTCCAGCCAGCATCTCAGTTCCACACAGCTGCTCGCTCACTTCTCCCTTGCTGGGATGGGGGAGAGAATCAGAGCAGCAGAACTGAGAAAACTCGTGGGTTGAAAGAAAAACAGTTCAATAGGTAAAGCAAAAGCCCTGCACACAAGCAAAGCAAAACAAGGAATTCATTCACTGTGTCCCATAGTCAGGCAGGTGTTGATAGCACGAAAGGACATAGCCTCAAACTGCACCAGGGGAGGTTCAAGTTGGGCATTAGCAAGAGTTTCTTCACAGAAGGGGTTGTTAGGCGTTGGAATGGACTGTCCAGGCAAGTGGTGGGGTCACTGTCCCCTGTTCAAGAAATGACTGGATGTGGCACTTACTGCCACAGTTTAGTTGACAAGGTAGTGCTTGGTCAAAGGTTGGACTCGATGATCTTAGAGATCTTTTCCAACCTAAATAATTCTGTGATTCTGTGTTCAGCCATCCCCAGGAAAGCAGGGCTGCAGCATACATAATGATGACTTGGGAAGACAAATGCCATCACTCCAAACATGTTCCCTTCATCCTTCTCCACCCTGCTTTATATGCTGAGAACCGTGCAATATGTTACAGATATGGAGTCAGGCAGGCTCAGATGTCTCAGCTGTGTCCCCTTCCAACTCCTTGTGTATCTCCAGTCCACTCACTGGTGGGGTGGGGTGGGGTGAGGAGAATAAAAGGCTTTAACTCTGTGAGCCCTACTCAGCAGTAATGAAATAATCTCTGAATTATCAAAATTGTTCAACACAAATCCAAACCATAGCCCCATATCAACTACAGTAAAGAAAATTAACACCCTCTCAGCCAAAACCAGCACACTGAGCAAAATAGAAACAACAAAATTTTCTTATGGAAGGAGAGGGTCTTTTTAGGTATCTGAGTCTTTGCAGAGAAGTTTTACTTTGTATCCTTTTTTTGGTTTTTCTAAGGAATCTTTACTCCACATATTTAAGATATGTAACAACCCACAGGGGAATGGAATCAAATATAATACTGTATGCATAAACCACAAAAAGTACTGATTAGCGAGAGGAAAAAAAAATGTTTGATCAGATTGAAAAATGTACTATGAAACTGCAGAGATCTGAATTTTTTAAAGGCTTATTACCATATTGCTGTGCTCAGGGAAATGACTACGCATCAGTATACATTTTAATTAAAGCATAAAGTTTTAAGACTAGATTCTATTGAGTTCTTACTCAGCATACCCAGAGGGCTCCCCTCCCTGTTTGATAAAACACATGATTTTACTGACCTGGAAACTTATACTTTTCTAACAATTGTAAAGAGTTATTCAATAAAAGCGACCTCAAATATGAAATGTCTGTTCAGATTTATACGGTTTATATAACCTTTTTGTACACTTACTTTAGTATCCCTATAATGCTACTTGATTATTTATAGGCAAATTTAAAATTCAGCTGTGAAATTTTGAGCCTGCTATGTAAAAAACTTAAAAAGTGATGATCAGAAAAGCTCAAATGGATGATAGTATTAGTATTTTTTTGTGATTATTGCAAAATACATGTTTATCTGGGAACCTCTATATGTGTGCAAAAAGTACATTTTTTCCCTGTTTTCATGTGTGTATGTATGTGTATATATATATATATACACACACAGGATTGGAAGCTCACTTTTAATACTTTTATAAAGGGGAATACAGTAAGGTGTGTGCTCATCTTAGCTTTAAGTGTGTGATTTTAATGCTGAGCTGGGAAATTGGTCTCTGTAGTCTCCCTATACATTCAGCAGAGAAAATTAAGTTTTTCCCAAGAGAAATCCAGAGTACCCTTTTAAACAGGCTGCTCTGTATCAGCTTCAACGTGGAATCCATTTCTCTCTTTTTGGCTAGATAGGAGATAAGCCTTGTAACTTAAGTCATCCTCTGTAAGCACCTAAACAAGGTAGTAGTGTCAATTCCTTGTATGTAACAAATAAGAGCAGCAGTCCTCCAGTTAAAACTTTAAAAATTAATTCCGGTATCAAGATGCTTTACGTAATACTTTGTTCAATAGACATAATAAACCAAAAGCATTTGACCATCCATTGATAACTGTCTGCCATGTTCCCATGCAGCTTGCTTCACACAGTTTGTTTTAGACAAACTTTCTTTCAAAGGGAAGGAAAAGGACAAATATTACCCAGATGAAGTTATTTGCCATGACCATTTTACTTTAAATCCAGTTTGACAAGATCTGTAGGAATCCTGTTCTGTGTCCTTTGATTTTTTGAGTTTTTCTTTTTGTTCTTTAACCTTAAAAAAACAAAATTTAAAAAAAAAAAGGAAGGAAAAAGGTTTGAAATATGGGATCACCTGGAATCACTCATTGCTGTCTTTGCCGAGGTGGGGTAGGCAGAGGTTCTTCATTTGCCCTTAGCCAGTTCAGAGATCCATGCCTCTGACAGGGAGCACAGTCCTCAGAGGACTTTCCCCAATTGTATTCGTGACTGGGTCTAGTGGGACTGGACCTAGTGCTTTCTCCACTGAAGTTCTTAAAGCTAATTTCTCCATGACTTATCTCAGTCTTGGCAAGGGTTAGGGGAAAAAATAGCTAAATTTTTGTTGAAGGCAGTCAAAAGAAAAATATATTGTGTTAAAAAACCTCTGAAGTTTGAAGACTTTTTAAAAAAATGCTTAGAAATAATTATTTTATATATGGTCTTGTTGTAAACACTGTTCTCAGATGTCCTCCTTGGTGTCTGAGGCATGTTTGTGCTGCATTCTTCCATTTTCATGTCCAAAATCATGACTTGGCCCTGACCCAAGGCAAGAATGAAGTGATACCCTTCTCTTCATTCCCCAATCATGAGGTTTGCATGGAAAAAAAAAAGGACCATGGGAGCTGGTGAGAAATGATGCTATGATCCTACAGGTCCTTAGTCCAAACAGTGGAGGCACCAAAACTACATGGCACTGTCTGAATTGCTTCTCTCCTGCTCGCACAAGAAAGCAACTCAGCTTACCTTATCCTGCTACCCAATCCTTTATGTGCTTGGATTAATTTAACACTGCCATATTGCTCTATAATATTCCCTAATGTTCCCAGATGTCTCTGTTTGGGTTTTTTTTTCAGTTGAATGCCTTGACCATTTCACTATAATTTTGCACATTCGCACTCCCTCCTCTTCAGTAATTCTTGAATCCTTTGGTAATACAATGCCTCAGACCTGCCCTCCAGCTGCAAGTTCATGGTCTTAGGAAACGGGAGGTTGGCATATGACCCTCAATGCCTTTCTCCAGTGGTTCAACTGGGCTATTCTGGCAGTAGCTTCATTTCAATAGCATGATTGCTGAATCTCCTGGAGAAGGCAGCTAAATGAACAGAGAAAGGTGATAGTCATGAGTATCCTGGATACTGAAGTGTTTCTGTAACTTTGGATAGTTTTGGAGAATGAATACATCACTTTCCCACTGCAGTGTTCCTGAGAATGGGGGAAATAAGATCTGCAGATCAAATTGTTTAGTGTGAGCACATTTACTCAACCAGATATAATTATGTTTGTCAACATTTTGGAGAAATATATTGTCTGTTTTTACTTTGACTGTACTTTAACTCTTCATTTTCTAGTCTATCCTGTACTAAAAGGAGAAAGAGAGGAGATTGGGATAAGATGCTTCTCAAAAATGTTTTTCAAATCAGTGTATGGAACAGAAATCTTGAAAAGGTGTGGGTGTTTTTTACCTCAGACCTTTGCAGTTGATCATATCAAAGTAAAGAAAGTGTTCAAAACCAAGTAGACATAGTGTACCTTTCCTCTAACACCTTACAGACCTCTAGACAGGACTGTGTGAACACATATGGGGCCTCAGTGTAATGAACCTAAAGTTTCTTTTGTTGCGAATTTTGTAGTGGTGTTGACAGGCATTCTGGGGCAGTTTTGGCAGGGAACACAGAGGGTGCTCTGGCACCCTCATGAGTGGGCTGAGGATAAGGTAAAACTTTAACACAAATTTGTCAGCTGCTTTCTGTACTGCAACTTGTACATGTTTCCGGGGCCCCATCTTCTTTTCTTCAGACTGTGGAGTGCTTATTCTCCTGTCTGCACAGCCTTCTCTATTTCTGCTCCCACAAGGAGATTTTTACCATCCTTTTGGCCTTCTGAGGAAAAAAATGGGGACCAAAAAAGAAGAGATAAAGCTATTTCTTTTGATACTTGCCACCTGCAGCAGGAATAAAAGAGAACTTAAACCAGACACTCTACTTCAGGCTCAGATGTATTCTGACCTAACTATACTGAAATCAATCACTGCATAGACTTTCTTCCACATACCCAGTAACTGATTCCTGAAGCCTGGAAAGAGCTGATCTGCAGCTGAGCTGGAGGCTGCCAAAATCTGAAATTATCTATTCAATATTTGTTGCTTAAATTATGCATTTGCTTAAATAATAGCATAACATTTCCACAGCACCATACATATTCAAAGCAGTGTCCAAACAGGAACTGTTTAATTAATTCTTACAGTACCCCCTATGAAGTAGTTAAGTAAGTTAATGGGAGTTCACAGGCTCTCAGGATTGATTAAAGCAGGCAAGCAAGGAAGTGTTTTGCTCAGGCTGATGATGTGAAAGGACAGATGAATGAAGTGGGAGGGAAAGATTCGGCTCTTACAGCTCTCAAATTTACAAGGCAGTCTTTAAGGAATTGAAACGATTATCATCAATATTAAACTAAAGATGTCCTTTAAGAGTCACTCACATTATATTTGGATTTTTTTATTCCTGGTTGAAGTATAATATTTATTTTTCCATCAGAGTTAGTGCTATTATATTTTAATGATTATTTAGCTTTATTCCCCAAAAGGGATATTTTGTTCATCACATGGGCAGCAGGCTGTGAGGGGTGCTGATAACTACTCTTTCTCTTTGGCAGCTTTTAGGCAAAAAGGTAGAAAAGACACTATCACTCAGCAGTGGTGATGGGAGCTTAACATTTTAATTGGTGTCCATCACTGAAATGCAATAAAAAGGAAAATTAAAAATAGCAAAATATAAAACTTGAAATGAATTAAATATAAACAATGATCCAAAGTAAAAGAATAATTTCCCTTCTCACCCTAGATTTTCTTCATTTACACCCTATCATGTTAGTTTAAGAGGGTATAAACATTCCATATGAAAAAGACAAATAATGGGGCTCCTGAAATGATCAGAATATTGATAAAAGTAAAGTAAGATAAATCAAAATTTTGCCTATTCTTGGCTGCAGTCACCTCTCACTCAGCAGCCAAGAATGATGTGACACTGTGTCCTGCTCTCTAGCTGGACTGACTGTCACAGTCAGAGCTGTGAGAGTTCACTATTGTTCATGGATGTAGGGGAAAAAACTGTGTGGGTAAGAGGCTTTTAAGAAGATACCTGCTGGGAGCCATTGCATTAGACCTTCTTAGACAGCTCTTCAGCATCTGAAACCTGTGATGGAAGAAAAGACAGAGGGGAATGTGCAAAACCAGGTTATTTAAAGAATGATCTTTCCTTCTTTCAAACCTGACATTATAGATTAGTGATCTGTTTCAGGAGCTGCAAGATATGGCTCCCGTTTCCTCCCCCCCCAGTTTCCTTTTCAAGGAGAAATGTTTTTGTGTAGAGGTTACTTAGTAACTCAAAGAACCTCTACAAATAAAAATGATAGAAGGTTGTTTTATTCTATTTGAAGAAATTGCCTGAAGCAAAGCGTTTTTTGTCGTGTTTGGAAGTTGTGTGCACATTAAATTGCTGACACTCCATTCCATTTCTTTTATTTCAATCCCTGCTATTTTCTATTTCTGGTTTTTTTTTTTTTACCTGAATCACACCATTTACGAAAGTCCATTAGCAGACATCTTTTGATAGTCTTTATTTTCTGCTACCTTAGCAAAAATAACTCTCAAGTTCTTTTCACCTCCTGCAGTTTAAAACTGGTGATTAACATTTTCCGGAGATCTATAGAAAAAAAAGCCCCTCAAAACGAGGATATGTTGATGCATTATGCAAATATTTAAATAGGATTTTGGTAGATGCATACCTGAGTTTTTTGGAGTGAGAGTTGAAGTGTAACAGTTTGTGTTTGATTCTCTGCTGTGTTGGTTATTGCAATGTCACAAGGCAAAACACTTGAAAAGATATATTAGAGGGTAACAAGCGAGATTTTCTTTGCACCCATGAAAACCACTACAAAAGGTTCAAGCTAACAGACAAAATTTATTTGCCATCCCTGAGAGCTGAATTCTGGGGCCACAGACGATTGGGTCATGGTCTCCGCCTTCCCACACAAAAGGACATGAGAAATTTTTTAATCATTAGAAATAGTTTCACTTAGAGGAAAGAGGGGTAAAATAACGTTCTGCATCCCATTCTGACAGTGTCATAGGGCAGGAAATGGGTACACTGTGGACAAACTTAGCTTCTATCCTGTACATATCCTGCTCTGAGATTTCTTGCATACAATGTTCTTTAATTGCATTTTTGAAAGAGAAGTTACAGAAATGGTATCAATGCCTTGATCTGATCCAAGCACCTGAGCTAAATAATTATTTTCACAGCATTCAGTAGAGAGGGGGTGATGGTTGGCACTTAAAGAAGAAGCAGGCGCAATTATTGCCTGAGTTAGGACTATTAAGTCATTTATACATTAAAGGTAATTATCATGCTAATTCCTGTACTGAATTAAAACCATCACTAAATTTAATACACAGGAAAGGATTGAATACCAAAAGTTATTTATAATTAATATTTAGATATTGATTGTCTTCAGAAAACAACAACAACCAAACAAAAACAACTCAATCAAAACCAGAAAAAATGATCTTCCTAAGCTCACTTCCAATAAGATGTGGGTTTTCTTCCCTGACCAGAAATAGTGTCCATTAACCCAATAGCATAAAAGTGTGCTTTTACTATGGACTTGTAGCCAAAACATGACATCATTCCTGTAGCAGACTGTCCTCTTATTAAAAAGGGTTTTTAATGTGCTATCACTTCTAAGATCATAGAAACTTAAACTAGACAAAGGCTACATTCCTCACTATGTGACTTTATATGATCTGTTCCATAACATTTTTGAATTCTGTTACATATAAAAGTGTTTAGCAAGAAAGACATTAGTCTTTATATTATATTAGAAAAATATATCCGAATAATGACAGATATGTTATGAGTGAAATATGGAATCACTGTTTTAGTGCCTAAAAAATCAAAGGAGGGATGTTTTTCGGTTTCGTTCTTCAGATACTCATCTGCTTTCTACTAAAGGAATGTGAACCTTTATAATCTGGATTTATTCAACTAAGTTTTGCCTCTAAGTGTCTTAAGATAAGAGTACACATGATTGCAGATGGTGGGAGCAAAAGTCGGCCTGGATTTGGGTTTTACTTGGAGAGCTGCAAAGGGGACACCTCACAGTCTGCAGGAGCAGGACAAGAAGGCTTGATCTTTCTCCCAGGTTTCTTTCAGACTCCATGTATTTTCTGAACCAAGGACGATTTCTATAATTTTTGTAACTTTAATCGATTTTTTTCCATCTCTTCTACTGAGTGCTTGCCCCATTTTACCTTGATTCTCAGTAAAACTTTAGCATTCATAAGGTCTTTTATCAGCCGTTTCCCAAGGTCTGCTCTGCATTGCATGAGGGAAAACCAATTTAAGAACATCTAACTGTTGTAGGTCATTTGATCCTTTTTGCAAAATAAAGATATACAAGGGAAATATTGTTTTCTGAGGTAGATGTGCCACACAAGGAAGTATGGCACTTAATGATTTCTTTTGTAATTGTCATAGGTCAAAGTAGTATGTACTTCCTAGCAGTCTCATATTTGTATAGTTGGCAAATTCTTTTAATCCTATGAGATGTTATATATGTGTGTCCATGTATATGTATGTCGATGCATACCCCCTATATAGAGATATGTCCCCATTAAACTAAAAGCAGTTGTCAGAGCTAGCAGCTCCAGTATATGTACGGTGTACAAAGTGCTCTTATACTACAGCCATCATTACAACACCATAATCTGCATTTTACTGTACCAGTGAAAATATGTGCAGTTCAAAAGTGCTCATTATTGTCCCCCATTATTAAAAACTCTGAGATGCAATTTGGAAAGAAGCTTGCATAACAATATATACCTTATTATTTTTTCAGATTTCATTACTCTGTGTTTCTCCTGCTCAGGCTGAGGAAAGCTAAAATGGCATGCAGGAAGTAGCCGAGCTACGTTGAAGTGGTCTTGCTGGTTTTGTTTACTGCTGTAAAACCATGAAATTGTGAATATGAGATTAAAAAAATCATCTATTTCACTTTTTTGAATGGTGGCTTTTCCATCCATTTTTGCCCATGTTTACCTAGTGTCACCCCAAAGGAATTCAGTGAGTTACGGTGGATTATTACAGATTGCTGCCTGTATAAATGATAGCTGTGTCTGTTCCCTGGCTTCTTTAACCTCAGGAATCATGGGTCTTGTCCACGTTATGTTGTAGCTGATGTGCATCTGTGTCCATTGTTAGTCAGAGATGACAAACTGTTTATCAGTTTGTCCGTGGTCATGTTACTTGTTCATACCTTTTCTTCTTTCCAGCTTCATTTTGCCTGCTGAAGTTTTGTGGGTTTTGCATATAATGAGATGAGTGACCCTTTTCCTCCCTTGTACAAACACTCTGAAATCAGGGTAGGGTTGATAGCAGGGATTTCATACATCATTATCACTGGTGTGCAATTCTTTCCTTCTGTGTATGATACTCGGGTCAAGAGACAAGAACTTTAATATGTTCTCTGTGCAATCCTCCCACTGACTTTTGCAGGTAATTCTGGCAAGCCTGGTACCTGACTTAAGATACCAAAATTTTTGGGGGTTTTTTTGTTTATGTTGAGTATGATTAGTGCATGCCATAAAACCAGAAGAAGCAAATTCTTCATCAATATTTAAATCTTTTATGCTATTCTCATTTGTATCTAGAGTGCAATGTCCTGAAATTGATCTTGCACATGCAGTTTATGGGGCAACTTCTGCAAGACTCTTGTCTTTTTTTTTTCAGTGGTGAAGTCATCCCAGGATACTGTTTGGAGATTTTCATAATTGCATTAGAAAGTGGAATAAATATCAGAAATGACTGGTGTTTATGTAGCCCATTTTATAAACAGAAACAAAAAGAATTGAGAAACCATTTCTTGCAGTTTTG
This sequence comes from Acanthornis magna, assembly GCA_036785705.1. Lineage (NCBI taxonomy): Eukaryota > Metazoa > Chordata > Aves > Passeriformes > Acanthizidae > Acanthornis > Acanthornis magna. The sequence goes on along the minus strand of JAWUZG010000060.1, from coordinate 3,177,731 downwards.
GATTTCTCTGAAGCCAGCATGTTGTTCCAGTCTGTAGAAACAGTTAATGTTTAGCTTGAAAAGATAGCCCAGAAGGTCTCTATTACAAGTCTATTTGAAGAAAAAAAACCAACCTGCCTGCATTTCTCAGCTTTGGTTCAAATCCAAAACTGAGACAGGTTATTCCCAAGGCTCACAGGTAAGTCTGGACAAACATGGAATTAATTCAAAGGGCACTAAACTGATCAAAATTATTATTGTTTAGGGTAATTGTGCAAACCCACATTCCTTTAATTTGCTAAAAAAGCAAAAAATTTGGCACAAAGCATTATTCAGCATGAATCTAACAAATATGTAAGAGTAAGATTATCCAATTTTTCTATCTGAATTTTTATATTCAAGGTAAAGTCTTTTATTTTCCATGATACAATCCAAAGTCCACTGAAGCAAATGGAATTTGCATCAGACTCTAATTTTAAAAAAAGGAAAAATGTTTTGCATACCAAAATATCAGTCTTAACTAACAAAACATAACAGGACTTGTTCAATCTTGTATTTTTTCCCCTTCAGATTTCCCCATCCAGCTCCATAAGCAGATGTGCAATTATCACTTGGGTACCTACAATTATGTGTTTCATAGTGTCTGTCATGTTCAAACGTGCGGGTTTTCAGGTAGCAATTTAGACATGCAAACTTTGACTCAGCAAAGTCCTAAAGCCATTATGCCTTTATTTTAAGCCATTATGCCTTTATGTCATTATGCCTGAATTCAGACACTAAGCGCTTTTCTAATTTGGGACCTCCTTTTGCCATATCTACCCTGTTGTAACTGCTGATATATATTTAAATAGCTGTAGGACAAGCAAAACGTGAGATAGATGTGCTGATGGAGGGCAGGTCAGTGTACATCCACCAGCCTTTTTGCAGAGTTTAAATGTTTTGTTGCAGCCATATCAATCTTTACTGATCACTTTGGGAGAGTAAGAAGGTCTAAACTCTGCCACTGGTGAGCACAGCTCACCAAGAAGGATACATTGGAAGCAGGCCTGCTAAAGTCACACACAGAGTGTCCTCTTTTGCTAGAATAAGCATTAATAATCCTTAACTAGGGAAAAAGAAAGAGGATTTAATTATTATAACTCATCAAATAATAAAATGAAAGTTCCAACAATTTTATTTCAAAGTCCTTGATTATGAATGTAAGGTAAGGAAGGAATAAATCACAATATATAGTCAGAATACAGGGATTTAGAATCTCAAAGCTTTTAAAAATGGTGTTTTCTGTCAAAATCCCCAGCCAAAATGCATAGGAGGAGTTAGAGTTTCCACTAATGAAAATCAGACTTTCTGATACTTTAAGAAACACTATAAGTGAGTAAATTCCACTACACAGGAAATTATGATTAGTACAGGGAAAGATATTATCTACATTTTAGGAGCTCTTCTTCAGAAGGTAGCCTGGGTTTACACTCAGCTGTGTGCAAATGTAACACAAAAATGATGAGGGTGTTCAATTCCCATCAGCTGGACAAAATGTCATGAAATTGGAATCACTGCATGCTCATTTTGCTAAAAAAAACCAAAAAAACCCAAGCCACCAAAAAAACCCCACCACTGTATTTACCACCTCTTTTGGAGAGAGTACAGATCATAATCTCAGAAGTTGATAGTCTGAAGTAGAAACATATACTTGATTTTCCAAAATAAGTAGTAGCCAAGGGACGCTGAATTTGCAAAAACTGCCTATTGTCCATAATATGCCTGAAAGTCTGTAAATAATTCTTTCCAAGATATAAATAAAGATACTTCAATCAATCAGCAAAGGGAAATTTGAGCAATTAAATTTTTCATACCATTTAAAAAGGTAAACACATTACCCCTAAAACTGACCTTTTAAAAGAGATAATGAATGACTACCTAGACAAACACCAGGATCTGAAACAAGTGATAATTATGTCTGCATGTTTTGAAACACAGATGTCTCTGCTTAATTTTTTTTCTCAGAGTATAACACAGTAAAGACAATCAAACAGCTCAAAATTAAAGAGAAAAACGAAGTACAAATGTCCTTTCTCAAAATTTATATCATAAGGCTTCCACATAAACATACACTCCTTTATATTATGTGAATCTACATGTCTGTAAAGCTTCAAATACAAGTTTTTAATCATGATTTTCAAAAACAAATTTGCAAAGTACATGAGGCCAGAGTAAATCATTGGATCCCTTCTGCACAACACAAGTTCAGAACTACACTCATACTAACTTTTTTCAACAGCTGGCAATTCCCATTTCTCAAAGATCATCTCCCATTTCAAATTATTCTTTTGTAGTCACTCAGTTGATCTACCTTCTATTTTTAAAAAATATGATACCACATGTAATAAACATATTTTTTTATCAACTGATACATTAGCTCTCCATAGTATTTGCAGACCAATATTTTGAGCTTAAGCCAAGTGAAGGCCAAGTACAAGTTTAGGAATTTGTCTTTTCTTTTTAAAAGGGTAGATCAGCAACCAAGATACCAGGAATCTAATATAGAAAGTCTTGAAATGACAGCCTATACCTGATAATCATCTTGGTCAAAATCCTAAAGCAAGCATTGTTTTCCTTCATCTCTCTGAATAGAGAAAACGCAACGAAATTAGGAGCAAATTTAATGAGTTAGCTTTTACATAATGAGTTACAGGTTTCCTTGTGATTTAGAAAAAGGATCTCCTGAATTTAACAATTACTGATCAGTAATGCAGACTCACTACCAGCTTCTGCAGATGAAAGGTCAAACCATGGTCCATTACATGCCATCTGTTTCTTGATACAGCTCTTCCACTGCTGTGGGAGGAGAGGTCCAGCTTAGAAATGAATGAGCCTTTAGAATCTAATCAGACATTTATAAGTCTGTACATTCTGAATGTAACTATGTCTGTAGACATTGCAACACATTTCTGAACATTTATTCCAAATTTATATCAACATAAATAAAAACAATTCTTAGTGTATTGACTCATACTTTATTCCATCCATTCAAATATTACAAACTTAGCATAATAGATCTACATTTACTCTTGGGGGGAAAAGATTAGAACATGTGAACATCCTTACTTCTTTATATAATATACCAGAAGCCCAGATTAATTGATTGATAGAACTCAACTGAAATCACAGGGGCTCAGGCAGTTAACATAAATAAGCATCTGGTTCCTGGTCTCCAGCTTGTGAAATTTTTTTTTTCCTTTCTGATAATGAGCAGACATTAATTTTCTGTGTCTTGACAGGTCACAAGCACTCATGCAAATGACTTGTGTGTAAACACACCTGACTGTGTATCGGTGCAGAACACTCAGGGCCATTTGCAAAAGAGAGTGAGAAAGGGGAGGAAAATGCTAAAATGCTGGCTGATCTTATTTAGTGATTGATAGCTCTGCTTTTATCGGTACGGTGGGAACTGTCAGAGTGGCCTGAGCAGAACACAGCTGCTGGCTCTGCACTCCTTGAGCAGCCTCGCTGCTGCCCTTCAGGCGAGCCAGGTGGCTCTGGATCTTTGCTGGGATCTTTGCTGGAATTCACTGACTCCAACTTCAGGTGTGGGCCACTCTCGCAAACCTTCTCAAGGGGCATATATGATTAGCTCCAAGAAACTCTCCAAAACAACATCTGAAAAATTACGCCTGCCATAAGTGTTTGGTGATTAAAAAGAGAAAGGTGGGGAAAAACGGCACAAAGCAACAGCAAACCCAAACCAAAACAAGCTGTTAGGGAAAAAGTGTTTAGGAAAGCTTGGCTGTAATTGTGCAGGTGCAGAGGTTGGGTAGATGCCAGGTCATGCTGATGCCATAGGGTTTGCATTAACATTTGTCAGGATTGGGAACTTTCTAAGATAAAAAACAAAGGAAATATTTTAGCATCAGTCAGCTAACAATGACTTTCAAAGTTGAGAGTAAAATTCTTTTTGCGGAGCACTGTCACTGAAACCCCAGCCCAGCCCAAAAGGACACTTGCAGAAAGCCTTCCTTGTTTGTGAGTGTGCTGGCAGACACAGCAACAGCATGAATTCTGAACAGAGGAAAGCAGATATTATATTCTGCCAATATCAGAAGAGGATTTTCAAAACACTTTTAAGAAATAAGAGTCATAAACCAATCTCCTGTGAAGACAAGAAAGAAAGAAAGCCTTTCTAACTTCGCTGGAGTATACCTGAGACTCAGAGGAATTAGGACTAAAAATTAAGTCTCCATAACATGAATATCTATGTCTTCATCTCTACTCATTGTCAAGCAGACATGCAGAATCTTTTGTTTTGTTCATTTGCTGCAGCCAAAAGGAGGTATAGTTTGGGCCTTCAGAAAATCTGTAGTAAAAAAAGACAGCTGGAAAGGATTGTACCAACGTGGTGGTTAAACCACATTTATCTGAAGACAGACACAAAGAGGGACAGCCAATAATCACAAACATGGGTAATCGATTTGTAGAATTATTATGAATCTTGAAGTGGAAGAAACTTCAGAGATGTTCATAGAAGTTTTTAAAGCCAGAGCCTATGCAGAATGAGTAGTATTTTTGCAGATATTTATGCAACTTGATTTTAAGCTTGTTTTTCTCCCTAGCTGGACAGACTAAAGCTTTGAAAATGCATAAAAGTCAAAGACGCTTTTTTTATTCCTTGATGAAAAATGGATATTTTATCTGGTTCAGAGCAAGTAGTCTCTATTTTATTACTTTCTAACAGAAAACAGATTTTATTTATTTGTGATTGTTACTAGCTATTTTCATAATTAGTTGTTTAAAATAAAACCATAGTTCAGCAAGTAGGGCATCTGCAGCATCCTAATTTAAGATACAGCATCACAAGTTACATGTGATGCTGAAACAGGCCAGACTCCCTGCAGTTCTTGCTTTCATTTATTGCAGCTGCAAATCAAGGCGCCTATAATTGAAGAAAAAGATTCTTTGCAGGTCTTACCAACTACAGCAAGTAGCTGATTCATCAAAAATAGCTTTCAGGATGGTGAGAAAAATCTACTTGTGATTTGCTTTGATATTTGCTGTAATATTGTGCAGTGGCTTCATTACATTTTAATATCATTATTTAGTGATGAAACCTGGTTTCTGGCCTCTTACCAGGACACAATTTCAGTTTTCCCATCCTCATCAAGAAGAGCATGGGTTTGTCTGTTGCTACATTCTCTATTCACCCCTGGTTCTGAAGAAAGGTAGCAGAAAAGGATTTCTCCTTCTGGCTCAACTGCTCAGTGTGGAGACTCAGAGAGAGAGATTAATGTCTCAGAGAGCAACCTTGTTATCTTCCATACCTCTGATGTCTGCACCAAATCCTTTACCTCGCGTGCTTAACAGAGCAACTGGAGTGCTGCACAGACATATATCCCACAAGAAATAAAGACACGGCATGCAGAAATCAGCAAAGTACCTGCAGACTAGGACAAGATTTCTTCTCTGTGGTACAAGTAGAGAGAATGTGTAGCATTCATCCCATTTCATAATTGAGAAAGTCACAGAAGAGTCAAGGGTGTGCCCCAAACTAAAGATCCCAGTGGCACCCTCAGAGCCCTGACAATCCCTTCTGAATCTTGAATATCAAAATGACATTGAAATCATACTCCTTGTTCAGTCTTGCTGTTTTAAAATGCAGAAATTAATTCATACTCTTTTAACACAGATTTTATTCACAGGATGATTTAGACCACAGAATTGACATAACTGTTATTCTAAGGCTATGTAAAAAGAAGTGGGTTTCACTTTGGTTTCTTCTGGAAGGATGAGGAAAACAAGACACAGCTTTCTTCTTCAGGTAAGTATTTGTTGTCTAGCCCTATGGTGGTTGTACCCATCCGGGAAACACAGAAATCAGAAAAATGGTACTTCCACCATTAGGACTGAGTGAAGTGGCCTACAAAAATTTTCTTTCTACTAGTCACTTCCCAAGTTCTTACTTTCAGAAAATGAAGGGAGGCAAGATCAAAACCAAGAGGATGAATTTGCAGACCAAGTGCCACTAATAGACTGCAGAACTCACGGCAAGAGCATGCTGAAACAGCCAAAATGCAACATCATTACGAGGGAGATTGGGCCTTTCTTCTTAGGAATAACATTTAGTATATTGTATGCACTACTGAAATGTTGGTTCACACTAGCACAAGGAGCTCTGGAATCAGATGAAACAAGGCACAAAAACTAATGCTGAGATCAGAACATCACTCAGCGGTTTATCTTCAAACTTCTCATAATGGAGATTCTTACTTCAAAACACTTGGTAATTCAAGGGAGAAAAAGATGACAACTACCTTGTGGGACATGGTTTGATCACCGTAGATCAAAAAAAATTAATTTTGAGTCAGGTTTTTACCAAGACCTAACTACTGCAGAAGTCAGTGAAGACCTCTTCCTTAACTGAAACCCATTCAGTGTGTGTTTGACTTTTATTACAACCACAGATTCATATGCATATGCAAGATTTTCTTTTTGTCACTCTTCACTCCTGCTTGCATTTCTTTCCTGTTTTCTGCCTATTACAAAGGTAATAGAGACTGATATCTTACTGCAATACACAGAATGATGTCTCACAGATGTAGCAAAGGACAGCATGTATCTTTACATTTGTAGTTCAGTTACTTGTTTAATAATGTTGTCCAGTTGGTGCAATTAACATTCAGTGTGTCCATGTCTTAGGTTACATGGAAGGTGTAACCAAAAGTATGTATTCTATTACCATCTTCATAAAATGTTAAAAATGGGTGGGGCTGTGTTCTTCGTGTTCAGCCTGACTCAGTCCTGATAACACCATCGGGGCTATCTCTGCTAATGGCCATCAAGGTCTCCAGGAGTGACTCAAGATTACATCAGCCCATTGTGAGATGCCCTGCCCAGAGGGGAGGAACTGAGCATTCCTACCTCCATATAAGCTGAAACTCTGGAATATCAGGGTACCTTTTCCAGTGGATTCCCAGAGGACAACATGTCAAGAGCCACCACTGGACCTCCAGAGACTGATGAGACCTTTCTGCAGGATCACCACTTCAACAAGACCACATTCCTCACTCCAATGGGACTGCAGCCACCATCTTAACTGGACTGCTACTACCACCCTAACAGGGTGGCAAGTTGTATTCTGACTTTGTCAGTTTAAACTGTTGTTTCTCTATTACTGTCTTCTTATAAATATTAGTAAAGAGCTGTTTTTCATTTTTTCTCATATCTTTTTCTTGATAGCCCCTTGATTTCAAAGTTATAATAATTTGGAGGGAAGGGAGGTCATATTCCCTTTTGCAAGGGAGGTTCCTGCCTTCCTTGGCAAACAACTGTCTTTCAAACCTAGAGAGTCCAGCAAAGAATCATCTTTTCTGGAATGTGAAAAGTGAAGTATAACTGGTGATATGGGTACTTCCAACATGTTACAGGATTTTCTTTCATCAAATGTATCAATTTACCTTTAGCTGTAAGTCATAATTGCAAGACACAAAAGCTAATTGTGTGATAGTTCCAACTTTTTAATGAGGTCCTGGTCAGTCTGTGTCTGATATATAATTTGCTTGTTTACTTTTACTTTAATCTGCAGTTATGCAGACATTTGTATCATGGGGAATCTACCACTCTTTCAAAATGTGTTGAAAAGTGTTAAGAAACAAACCTGATGAGAAGTTCACTGAGTGGAGAATAAATCTCTTCCTAACTCCAGCAAAAGATAACTTTGGGAGACTAGTCTATGTCTTAATTTGATTTTCTTAACATTCAAAAGAACAATACACATATATGTTTTCAAGGCTTCCAACTAATCAAGAAAATGCTGTCTTTGTGTACAAATAATAGTTAGTAAACAATCTCTGCTTGAAGCCACTGTTTGGGTGGTGTTTGCTTCAAACAACACTAATTTACCCTGAATGACCCCATGATTTATCAGGCTGGTCTCTATGGACCAGCCATAGTCAGCATCAGAAGCAGCTACAGAATATCCCCTGACAAGAGCTTGTGAGATCACCATCTTCCAGGGAATGTCTCCTCCTCTTATCTAGTAACTAATGGTCATCTTCTATCACAAATGATAGTCCTGGTCCTGATTAGACAAAATTAAGTAAGGAAATTTTGAAGGGATGCTGTAACAAATATTCTGCAGTTTGAATGACCAAAGCAGACTCAAAATAACCCCCTTACTTTTCCAGAATTTTCTATGTAACAGTTTCATTGATATTAAGTTTCATGTTGGAGAGATTAATTGATACATTTTAAACATTTTGAAACTATTTGAGAACTTTTAAAAAAGACAACATAATTATAACATCATTTATTAATTCTGTTCCTGGGAAAACATCTATTTCCATATCCAGCGCCTCGCATTCTGTGGCAGAAAAGAAATTGTGGTAAACACAGGCTGCTTTTGTTACTTGGAAAATCACATACCTCTTCCTGATCTCTTACAAGCTGTTAGCTACAGCTGGCCATGATAACAAGCCCTTAAAAATCACAATGCCCTTTAACATCTAAATTGCCATTGCAACATTCCTACTAAATGCTCAGCATGACTGGTGATGTTTCAGAAGCATGCACACAGCTGGTGCCGAATAAAACAAAAAAAAGTAGTAATTTGTAAAGTTCACATCCTAGTCCAAACAGTCAGATAAAATGTTCTACAAGGATTTAATCCTATGAAACAAATGATTGCAATTAGTATTTTGGGGGATTACATTTAAATGTTTCCATTTTATTTAGAGCTGTTTTAAATATCTCTTTATTTTCATATTTAGCTGGACTTGTTTCAAAAGTCATTTGTTATGACCCCTGTTCTGTGGCAATTCTTTTGTCTAATGCATTAGTGGGATAGCACTGTCTAAAAGTGATGTAAAACAGACCAGTTCAACCAGAAAGCAAGGCTGCTGTCATTGTAGTGACCTGAAGAATATTTGCAAAAGAGCAGTACATTCAGTATCTAAAACTAAATGAATGGGGAAACCACACTATTGTGTTCACAACTTTCTGTTCCCCTTTCCAAATCTCCCTCAGTCTGACTCCATCCACAGACCATTTGAAATGCAGTGGTTTTGGACTTGAGGGGTTAAATTGAATAATATGCAAAAGATCAGATTTTTTTCAATTCAACCTGTAAAATTTCTGGTCAATTTATCCTTGGAGTATTTTGATGATTGGATGGTTCACTGCCCCATGAGTCTTCATTAACTCTTGCTCTACAGAAGCTCAATGACCTCAGCAGCACTTCATGCAGGTTCAGGGTACCCAGAGCATGTTCATAATCATTATACTGCTACATAAATCCCAATATTTGAGATGAAGGATGTGTCTGCTGAAGCGAAGGCATTCTTATACTTTTAGGTAAGGTTCAGGACCCTACAAGAAAGCATCCTCATATTTCTCTCACTGTTCCCTTAAAGAAATGGAAAAAAAAAAAAAAAAAAAAAAAAAAAAAAAAAAAAAAAAAAAGATAAAAAAGAGATCTTTCATATTTTCCAAAGGGGAAAAAAAAAGAGTAAAATTAAAGAAAGAAGAGGGAAGAAAAATCTTCCAGACTTTTCCAATGCATCATCCAGAAGTTAAAAAGAGCAAAACATCATTAAAGTAATTATTACTGGGTTACCTTCAGCAAGTGGTTAGGTAGCTCATCATTGCTACAGCATGTTTCATAACAAGAGTTTACTTCAATAAATATTATGAAGAAACTTCAAATGTTAAGAGATTAAAAAGAAGAATGTGTTTCCTTAAACACTGTGGCAGGCTGTGGAGGGGTCAAATTTGAACACATTCAAAATTGGATACTAATTATACTATCTTTTATTGATTTGAAGATATGCCCTGTTAGAAAATAACCACATTCTGCTCTGCAAGGTAAGTAGAGCTAATTAGTAAGCTATCGGTACTTAAATAAAGAAACAGCCAAATCTCTTGGGGTTTTCTTTGTTTGTTTGTGCCTTTAAAAAAAAAAAAAAATCAGTGCCATTTTTTAGGATCCAAAGAAAAAGAACAAAAAGCAGTCTTACCAAAAAATATTCATTTCTAATATTGAATCATTCTGATGAAGCAAAAAGATACATGAAAAATATTTGAAGAATATAGAGCTGTTTTCCTTGTAGAAATGCTCTTATAAAGGTTGGGGTTTGAAGCAACTTGAGTTCTAATTAGGATTTTGGTTATTAGAAATAATATCCTGTGTTTTCAATGTGGTCCATCATCCTCGAGCTGTAACTAGATTTATAGAACTGCAGTAAAGCCACATAAGGAGTATCACTCCACCAAGTAGTTACCCTCCAAGTAATCATTGCTGCAAAAGGAAAACACATGAATATAACCCATATTCGTGACTTCATATTCAGCATAACTCAAGTTTAAAGCACACAAAACAACAGGGATAATTTGTAAGACTTCCCAGAGTGTACATGATTATTTTCTTCATACTTGTATACAGCTTTCTCCATGCCTTGAAACAAAATAATACACACCAAAAATGTCTAATTACATTTTGTAATGGTTGATAGATATGTTTCTGCATAAATATGTATGATCTATGTGCTTTAATGAGTATTGTTTTAAAGAGAAAGAGAACATCAGGCTGCATAAATGTCAGTCTAGAATGGAGATATATGAGGTTTAAATGAGACCACAGAATGAAATATATTTGTTTCAGAGTTTTTGGTTTTTTAAAAATTCGTTTGGGATATAATCACCTTGGTGCATAACATGTCCTCGTGTTTCTTTGTATTGGAAGTGCAGCAGGTGGGACTGAATATTACACGATAAAGGAGGTAACTCTTTACCCATGAATTCCTGCTGAAGAGACAAGAATTACAGATTCTCATCTGTCAGTTTGGAATATAGTTACCTGATTTCTGTTTATACTTAAAGGAACAACTTATGTTTCCCGAAAAAAAAATCGTATCCACTATGTGAAGCTCTTCATGCTCCTTCCCCAACACAGTAAGAGGATCATGAAAGCCCACAGTGTTCAGGAGCTGTCAGAGACCACGACTGAAACTTTCTTTCAGGTACCCTGTGGTTCTGGGCAGTCAGGGAAAGCTTGGCTCCCAATTTAAAGGAGATAATACAAACAAAAATATTACAATAGTTCAGTGTGCAATTGCTTGATACGGATTTTCACTGATCTCTAGCAAAATTACAAGGCAACCTGGATGGTATCTCAACAAAACAGGCCAGACCACCTATATTATTTTTGTACAAAAAATTGCTAGAATTCTCTTTTTCCCAATTCCTTAGCACATACACATCCATATAAGGGGATAACCCTCAGTGCTCTGTGTTTTTGGCTTATGCTTCACATCTTTATTGGTAGTTCAGGGCAAGAGAAGGGTGGAGCCTAGAGGGAATTCTAGTTTTAATTTCTTTCTCTGCTTCCACACACACATTTCTTTCCTGGAGTCCACCATTTGAGAAAGAGAATAGCAGAAGTCATCCTGTAAAGTATTTCAGGCCTGTGAGTGAGGAGGACTGTAAGAACTAAGAGATGTTTGATAGCTTTCCAAGCACAACAAATGACTGAGTGTAGTCTCTGACTTAGATATTCAACCCTCTGAAGTCCTTCTCCTTTAGGCTGTTAAGTAATCTCATTTGTGATGACTGAGGCATCTCCAAATTAATGGAGTGGAGAAGAACTCTCATTTCTAGCAAACTATACTAGTGTTGAAGCATTCCCCAAACATACTAAAATCCAGGGTGCAGTGTTGGGTAAAAGTTTGCATTGCTGCAGAAGTGTCTACTGATCAGTGTTCCCCCAGCAACCACCAAGACTTTTGAAGGAGGGTGTATCTGATAGTTATTAACAACTGCACAGCACTCTATCCTGTAAAGAAAAAGATGGCCTGGGCTTCCCTACCACAACAGGTAAGTGGATCATTTCCTGAATGGTTTTGTCATGTTTGGATACAAAAAAAAGAAGGTGCTCAGAGATACTTTTTTTAAAGTTCAAAAGCTGTTGGAGAGTGAAGAGATTGATGGTTTAAGTGGAAGTCAGTTTGTAAAAATCACACTTAAAATCCAACAGTTATGGTCGCCTCTTACACTTAGAAGAATTTTCTCTTCTCAGACCTTTATTGTATTCCTCTAAACATTTAGTCTCTCCTGCTCCCCTTCTCTTTATTTTTCCCCACTTAATTTGTGTAATTGTTTGCAAAAGCATTGACATTCTGGAATTATTTAGTTTCTCATGATCTGTGACCATGACTAATAACTATACTGTCTGTGGCCAAATCCATGTGATTATTTTTATTAAACAACAGTGAATTGCAATTGGTATATAAGATTCCACAGGAAATATATATGTATATTTGTTTACTGACAACATTAACCTAACTGTTTTAGTACCTGGAAAACAGTTCAAGTCCCCTGACACCTAATGCTTTGGATTCCTTTCCAATGGCATTTTGAAGCAAGAAACTTGAGAGATAATCTGTGCTGCCCTGTTTTAAATGCCATGCAGCAAGGAAGCACTGAATGTGGTCCCTTGGACCCTGATGGCCAAGAGATTATTTCTCATGGCCAAAAGATTATTTCCCATAATGGGTTCCTGTAAGTACTACATAAAGGACCTGAAACAAACCTGTTTTGCTTTAGGTTTTGGTCACAACAGTTGCTTACTCCTGAGGTTTTATCAATAAGTTTTTAGAGTGGGGTTCATTCTGTTGTACCACAGAGGCATTCCAGAGGCATTCCAAAACAAAAGATCTATTTGCCATTTTCAGTTTTTCTTTGTGCATTCTGATGATACTCCACAGCTCTTATACTGCTCTAAGATATTTTCTAACCTCATTATCTTCTACTTTAGATCAGTGTTCTGGCCAACTGTCAGATGGTGGTGAATGCTGTTGCTAATGAACTGTAAACTGTTCAGGGAATAAAATGTTGGCTTCACATTTAGTACACAGATTTGGAGCTTTTATATATGGGATAAGAATGGTGTTATGTCTCTTTTTGTTTTTATCTTTTCAGGTGTTAACATTTAAGCACATAATCTGTAACACACCTGAAACAATTGCATCCTTCCAAAGATATGTTTCAGTCAAAGGACAGAGAAAAATAATTCACAACACGAGGACACTTTTTGAATTCAGCTCAGTTAAAGCTATGACTTTATTTATAATGCTTCATAGCACACCCAGCTGATACAATTCTCCTTGAAATTTTGACTTGCAACTTGAAGTACAATTCCTAGGAAAAACACAACCTGGGCACAATTCTGCTTGCCTGTGAAACCCCTTTAGTATTAATATTCTTAGTGTGGCATAGCTGATATGAAAATTAGCTCCAATTATATTGTATTGAACTGATTTCTGAAGAGTGTGGGGGTTTTGGTACCTTATTGTAATATAAAATGAAAACAATGCCAAAAAATTGAATGATGTTTTATAGGACTTGTGAAGTTTAGTTTTCCTTAACACGTTACTGAAAAAGAACATAACCAGATATACCTCTTCAAAGCTTCACTATACAAAATATTATCTACTTGGACTCATTTATTTACTTGGATTCATGTGCCATCAATCTGATTCCTGATGGATTGCATGCTGAGAAACATCTTCATGGGAATAGGATTCAAGGGACTAATAGTCAGATTGACAGTATGCAACTAGTCATAGAATACTTAAATCTCAAACAGCATCGAATTTTGTTGATCTCTCCTATGTACACAGACACACACAATACTCATGTTATTCTTCAACTACATTAGTTAGACAGATAACAGTTACAAAGAGATTGTTTTCAGGAGTCATGAAATGTCTATTATATATGGAATAAGCATGTAATAAAGTGCTGGCAAAGGGGAAGATAGATACTCCTCTCCTGTCTGCTGGTGATAGAACAGTAAGTAATCGGCTTACATTTCAGCAAAAGAGTTGTAAGTTGTCTATGAGAAAGAAGATTTTATTGCACTTAGTACATAATTATAGAATTGAAATTTTTAAGGTTGGAAAAGTTTATTTAGGAATGCTGTGGAATCCCCTTTTGAGAGGCTCTAAATGGGGCTAACAATGCAGTGAATATGGTTAATCTGCATTCACCCTGTCTTTGGCCAGGTGAGTGGGTTGCATGCACTCATGGAATTTAATGAGAAACAGCAATTTTTTGCTAGTAAAACAGTTTTTGCAAACAATAAAACAGTATATATTTATCCTAAAAATCCAGTATCTCATATTTTAAACCATCATCTCATCTTGATAAAACAGAAGACCTCGGTAGCAAGTATAATTTACATCACATAACCACATCTAGCTAGACATCTCTGTTCTTTCCCACAAAGAAATGGCTCATTCACTTCTGCAAGATGTGGTACATTCCACTGATCACAGAATGGTGGCTTGGGTTCAAAAGGGACCTTAAAGATCATCTTGTTTCAACTCCCTGCCATGAGCAAGCACACCTTTCACTAGACCATGTTGCTCAAAGCCCCATCCAAGCTGGCCTTGAACTCTTCCAGGGATGGGGTATCCACAGCTTCTCTAGGCAAGCTGTGCAAGTGCTTCGTCACCCTATGAGTAAAGAATTTCCTAACATCTGGTCTAAATCTCTCCTCATTTAGTTTAAAACCATTCCCCCTTGTCCCATCACTATCTGCCTATGTAAAAATGTTTTGTATAGATTTATAACTGAAGAAGGATAATCTGAAGACAAAATACATATGGCATATTTATCTCCAGCATTTGCCTTACTCTGGATGATGGCCTACCAATATGCTCACGTGATATAAAACATACCTATTTAAATTCAAAGATGATTTTTAGGCCACATATGGATCACAGAAATGACAGATCTCATTCAAATCCACTAACAGTCAATAAATTAGTGAGTGCCATATCTCTAAATCTGTTAGTCTGGTCTATTTTAGGTGTCTGCTTTAAAATTGAATATTAGATATACAATTTCACTCTGATGACTGTAAAAGGAGTTCTTTATGGCTAGAACAGTGGCAGATATTTATACGGTATAATATTTAAGTTAGATCAGATAAACCTTTGTCTGGATTATTGTCCTTGTGTTGATGATATTATCAACCATCTAATTATTTATTTAGTATCACGAATCTCCAGGTTCAAAAGTAGACTACCTTGCACTTGCATTGAAATAGGCAAAGTAAAAGGTCCCAGCTGACTAGAAGCCGGCTAGCATCCCAGTTTTCAAAAAAGGCAAGAAGGATGACCTAGTACAACACAGGCCCATTAGTCTCAATTCTCAGCCTGGTAAGGTTATGAAGATTATTCTTGGAGGTATTGAAAAACACCTAAAGGACAGTGCAGTCATTGGTCACAGCCAGCACAGCTTTGTGAGAGGGTGGTCCTGCTTATCAAACTTGATTTCTTTTTATGGTAAGGTAACTCACCTAGCTGACCAAGGCAAGCCAGTTGAAGTAATGTTTCTGGATTTCAGTAAAGCTGTTGGTACTGTCTCTCACAGCATTCTTCTGGGCAAAATGAAGCATTTTGTCCAGAAGCATTCAGCTGGATAAAGTCATCGTGGGATGGATGAACAGCTAGCTCGTGGGTCAGGCACAAAGGGCTATGACGAAAGGGGTGACATCAGACTGGTGGCCTGTCACTAGTGGGGTTCCACAGGGCCCCATCCTTGATCCTGTGCTCTTCCACACCTTCATAAATTACCTGGATGCAGGACTGGAAGGGGTACTGGGCAAGTCTGCAGATGATACAAAACTGGGAGGAGCTGTTGAGTCCCTTGAAGGCAGGAAGGCCCTGCAGAGGGACCTTGACAAATTAGAGAGGTGGGCAGTCACCAAACAGATGAAGTTCAAGAAGGGAAAATACAGTTGATTCTGCACCTGGGATGAGGCAACCCTGGATATATGGACAGACTGGGGAAAGAGATGCTGGAAAGCAGAACCACAGAAAGGCACCTGGGGGTCCTGGTCAGCAGAAAGTTGAACATGATTCAGCAGTGCCCTGGCAGCCAGGAGGGCCAGCCCTGTCCTGGGGGCATCAGGCACAGCATCACCAGCCCGGCAAGGGAGGGGATTGTCCTGCTCTGTTCTGACCTGGGGCAGCCTCACCTTGAGAGCTGGGGGTAATTTGGGGTGTCACAATGTAAGAAAGATATTAAACTATTAGAGAGTGTCCAAAGGAGGGCAACAAAGACGGTGAAGAGGCTTGAGGGGAAGCTGTGTGAGGAGTGGCTGTGGTCACTTGGTCTGTTCAGCCTGGAGAAGAGGAGACTGAGGGGAGACCTCACTGCAGTTACAACTTCCTCGTGAGGGGAAGAGGAGGGGCAGACACTGATCTCTTTGTGGTGACAGTGACAGGACCAGAGGGAGCAATCTGAAATTTTGTCAGGTGAGGTTTCAGTTGGACATTAGAAAAAGGTTCTTCACCCAGAGGGTGTTTGGGCACTGGCACAGCTCCCCAGGGAAATGGTTACAGCAGAATTCAGGAAGTATTTGGACAATGCTCTTGGGGACATGGTGTGACTCTTGGGGATGATCTTGCTCATGGCCAGGAGTTGGACTTGATGGCCCTTCCAGGTCCCTTCTAACTCAGCTTATGTTCTGATTCTGTGAAAAATCTCATAAAAATTCAGTCTTCAGTTGATCTGATTCTAGATCCTGGGCTCAGACAAAATTCATCATAATAATCCAGGAAAAAACCTTGTTCAGTTATTTTTTCTTAATTTCTTGAATGCAGCAAATTCCTCTGGTCTCTGGAGGCTTTATTTCCCCCCTTTCAAACTCTTCAGGGCCTTTTTTTTATCTCACCAGTTCTGAAGCACATGTGGTGAGAGAAATCAAACACAAATATTGTAAAAATACATTAAATTTTTAACTGAAGTCAGAACTTAATGTAATGTATAATGTAGAATCTTACACTGCACCTCAGCATGACACAATTTGAGTCAAAGTTTTTCTCTCTCAGAGTTTCATTGCCTCTTTCATTTTCTCTTTTTTTTCTTTCAGGCAGACAACCAGTTCTTTATGGACATGTTGGTTTTTTAAGTTTTATATATTGCGTCTGCACACTTGCCTGTTTTCTAGATGATAACAAGGAAGAGAGAAGAGGGACCAATAATGGAAAATAATGATGGGAGGGGGAGGATTATTAAATACTCTTGAACCTCCAGAGGCAACATATTTCTATCGCTACCTCTGGCACCAAAAGTAGTTGGCATGAGAACAACTGTCTCTTTTACTCTTCTTTAGAGCAAGGAGACAAAGTTTCTGGTAAAATTTGTACTACCCAAGCAAATTTTTAGAAAAAGGATTGTTTCACTAATTGTCATATCTGTACTGCACAGACTTCTTCCTTATGTGCTTTTCAAATTAACAACACGAAGCATATTAAACTGATTAATAGCTGTGTGAATTCAGGATCAAGCTAGTTGGAAACAATGACTTGCACTTGTATGTCTAAAATTATGGGGCATTGAATAATACTGGCAAAACAAGAACATACTTGAAATCAGTTGAGAATTAATATAAAAATTGCTATCAAATAAAATGACATTTGTTAAAGTTATTCAGTTTAATCTTACTTCTTTTTTTCCTCTTAGATAAGCCTTTTGACCTAACCTCAATGTTGGAGTATCCTAGAGTATAGGACCTCCAGAGCAGAGGGTATAGGACTTAGGGAGTATTTGTCCATAATATGAGCAGGACCAGCTAACACAAACCCAGAGATGTGTGGGATCCCACACAATTCCAACCAAGGGAAGGAAATCTGAGAGTGGGGGAGAGAGGCCATGAGGTGAGATAGTATTTTGATTCATCAGCAATCACTACAGCCCCCATGAATATGAGGAATTAAGGCTCGCAGAATACAGTGGCAGTACAAATGCCATCTGTCCTGTTTTTGGGTTGAATCACTGGCATGCAATTTGTTAAACATGAGACATACTTTGGAGTATTGTAATAATGACAATATTCAGTATAAGCCGCTGGTAGCGTTGTGTGAAGATGGAAATACGAGGAAATATTATGGTTACAATACAGTAGTCTTGAACACAGAAGATTTTTCCTTTTCTATAGATTCTGTGTATGACTCACATTATCTCCCTGTTAATATTTGTGCCTTAGCTTGAATATCTGCGTAGCAATCCGTATTTTTCCAATGGCCTACTAATGTATAAAATTAACTGTAGTTGTTAGATTTTGCATGGTTAGCACTGCAGTTTCATTCTGTGTCCCACGTACTGCAGAATATTAGAACTTGAAGCGTAAGGAAGGGACTGATCCTTGCCTTCTCCTTTTTTTGGGTTGGTACCTCAAGTACAGTTTGAGTTGGGTTAATCCAACAGAACATCTGCATGGAGCTGCAAGAGGAATGCTGTGGAAGAGGATTAACAGAGATGTACATGTGGTCTCTGACTATGGTGCAGCACAGAAACATCATCAGTTTTGAAGGAGCTAGGGAAAAATATGTGGAGCAGGAGTTAGGAGAGGGTGAGTTGCCACAGCTGTAAGCAGGACTGTGAGGAAATGGACCAAACCCAAGTTTTGCTGGCCCTCTGTGCTCCAGTGAACTGTTAAAGATTAAATGAACAGTGGATAAACCTGCTTTTTCTCCTTGCAGGCAGCGCTACTACTCTTAGGCCTTATGGATGGTATTCATCTTGCCCAACTTTAGAGTTGACAGCACAGATGTCTACAAGTACTCAACGTAGCCTCTTTTTATAATTCATAGAGGGCACCTTGGGGCACATTTATCTAAATCTAAAGTAGGTATCTAAAACAGGCCAGAGAAATCATGTCTCAGAAGTATAATATCAAGCATTTACTGGATTCGAATTTGATCTATCATATCCACGCTCAGTATGCTATACAATAATTTGTGCATTTATAAGTATCTTCATTGCCTGTGTCATCCTGAGGAAGGGTCTTAAAAAGATTTGCAGTCATAAGAAAGAAGAACAGATGGTATAACAGCTTCATCTGGCAATGACTAACGTATACATATGAGGCCTGCTCAGGACTGATGCCTTTCTCCTCTAAGTAATTGAACAGCTTCTTAACAGGACAGCTGGAAGGACTGCTGAGCCCACTCCCATTCTTCTCGACACGGTGGCCTGGATCTGAAACAGAACAGAGGAGCTGAATTTTCTGGCATGACCAATTTTTTGCTCACAAAATGAAACACAAACAAGGAAAAAAGAGGATTGTATTAAAAAAATATTTTTATGTTCCTGTTGCTTATTCCAAGACATTGTAAGGTTTGCACACCCACGAAGCAGGAATAAATCAGAAATTGAGTTGCTAGTGATTGAGGGAGAAGATAGACAGGAATACTCCTTTAGCAGAGAAAGAATAGATCTTGCAGTGCCTGAGGAAAGTCATTCATTTGTAGGTGCCAAAAGTAAATCAAGAAAGATATTTTGACAGAATACACTGGCAAAATGTTTCAGAAAGGATCTTGTTACATAGATCATGGCTCATGGATAGCACTGAGAATCTGTGCCGGGACTGAGGATTTCCATGTATGCAGAATGTGGGATATTCTGTGATTTCAATGCTGGTATACAGATAATAAGTGAGCCCTAAAAAGAGGTTCCCTATATCTTCAAAGAAAGTCAGATGAAGCTGAGCTCTAAATTGTCAAGAAGAGTATAAAGGACAGAGGAGGGGTGGTTTTATTTTTCCAGATCTAGTGTAGTAATCTACCTTTATGTACCTATGCTGTTACTTTTTTGGCAGAGAAGCAGCTCTGGGAGCTAAGAAGTGCTGAGAGTTGTTCCAGAGAAGGAGCATAAACTATAAAATCTTATTAACAGATGCAGACAAGTTACATTTAGAAGATGACTGTTGGAAACTTAGATTTAAAGAAGACCTGAGTGACTTTTCTGATAGAAGAAAAACAAAAACAACAGCAAAAATCATCAAATAGATTCAAAGACCTTTCTGGGTTGGGGAAGAGCAAATTGAAAAAAGAAAACAGTCTGCAAAAAGAAACTGAGAAGCAATATCTTCCATGAATTTTTTTAATGTTGTAGACAAACCTAGCTGAGCTCAAATATCAGTTGAAAATAAGAGTTAGGGACACAAAAAAACCTGAAACCCCCCTCTCTCTTAACTACTACTCTTAAACTGTTCAAAAGGCATTTCTGTACAAGGTTCTCTAAAGGCTAAGATACAAAATACAAATATCCTGTTCTGTGCAAGCATCAATTAGTTATATCAGATATTTCTTAAAGCAGCCACTAGCAGAAACTGGAAATGGTCAAAATTTTTTAG
The DNA here is from genome assembly GCA_036785705.1 of Acanthornis magna. Classification (NCBI taxonomy): domain Eukaryota; kingdom Metazoa; phylum Chordata; class Aves; order Passeriformes; family Acanthizidae; genus Acanthornis; species Acanthornis magna. The sequence continues at coordinate 3,157,561 of JAWUZG010000060.1, read as the reverse complement.
TAGATCTTTACTGTAGTCACTGCTCCAGTACTCAATTGTTGTCCTTCTTTATACCTTATTATGTATTTATCATGTGCCTTAACAATTTATACACACTAGTAATTTCATCAGATCTTGAAGTGCTCTTAAAGAAAAGATACCCCTTTAAAACAGAAAATTTCAGGATTTTTGTTTGTTTTCTGTTTTAGTTTGGCTTGTATTTCAAGACTTACCAGGTAACAATCCATTTAATCTTCTTCATTGTGAAGTTTTGCATAGAAATATGGTGGAGACCTGCAGGGAAAACTGGAAGAAATACGAGGTACTGCTGCTGAACATGATTATTCATGAAACCAAGCCCCCCTTGCTGGGTCACTGGTCCTGCCTGGTTGAAAGACCAAAGTAATTCAGACTCTACTGCAGACATTTGCTCAACCATCAATATTTTACTGTCACCATCTTGACTGATATGTGCTACATTCCTGCCTTTCTTTTAGCTAAGGCAGACAATACCACAGCCCTCTGGTGAACAAAAAAGACTAGAGGAAACTATTCTATATCTTAATTATTCTTTATTGAGCCAGCAAGATTCCTACTCTCCACCTGCTCTGCTCACCTACCTATGCTCTGGCTTTCCCAAGGTCACAAAGCTCAACAAAGCATTTTTAAACCACTCTGCAAAAGGGAAGTATTTCACCAGTGGGACTTTCTAGATGTGGGTTAATTTGCTTCTGAGACCACCACAAATACTCTTTCCCATCCAGCTTCCCTGAGTGTGAGATATTTATAATCTTAGCATGTGTACCTTAGGGAGAAACACTGCCAAGTTTTGCAGCTAAGCCGTCAGGCTGTATATCTGAAGTGTATGGTACCTCACACTGAACCAAATGGTGAGGGGTCTGAATGATCAGAAGGCTGAGAGACAGAAGGTGCAAAGATATATTTGAACACCAGGGTTCAGATGCTTGACAGTGACAAGGCAAAGAATTGGAAACAAATTGTCCTGTGGGACGTGGCATTTTCTGGACATAAAGGTGACACATATTCAGTCTAGGCTTAGGAGTATGGATTTATATAGTGCAGACAAACACATCTGCTTGGATGTGTAGTCCTCTAGATTTGGATAAATCATTATTGGAGGAGTGGGGGGAGAGGGGAAAAAAGAGATATTTGTTGTTCCCAGATGGCTCTTTTAATGAAAGATTGTTTTGTCACTGGAGACTGAATTGGAATCACTCCCAAACATCCTAAAACCCAACTTCTCCCAAGTAGTCTGTGTGTGAGTTGGAAGAATATCCATATACAAAGAATGTCAATGTAAACAACAAAATAAAAAAGTAAAAGACAAAATAAAACTTTCTTGTTTATTTGGTCCATGCAAGCTGAATGAAGATTTGGCATGAATGCTGAACAGGGAAAAATGATATCCTTCCAGAGCAAAGTGCAGAGTTCAGTAAGCAAATGAACACTTTGGTTTTCTCTTTGTCCTGTCATGAGAACAAAGTTCGCTTTCTCTGTGTCCCATTTCTTCTGACTGAATGCCTGTACATGACTCCAACTTACCTACCTTTGAGATAGATCAACCTAAAATCTGTTAAATTTTCATTAGAATATAAATAGACGTCTTTAACTTTCAAGAAGAGGAAAGTCAAAAGGAGTAGGCAAAAGAAAATGAAAATAAAAGGTTTTTAATTCCATTTCTCACTGCCTACTCTGCTGGGAAGGTCCACATTGTCAGGAGTTTTGGATAATATTTTGATTGTCTGAGTAACAGAGAACTCCTGGTAATTTTGAAATTGGTTTTCGGTGCCAGGGCACAGCTCCCTGAAGCCCACTTCTCTCAGAAGCTTCTCTGACTCCCCTTACTGACTGCTAATATATCCCACAGCCTTCTGTGGAATCAGGCCCTGTAACTACACAGAGGAGGGGAAATTCCCCTCCTTTTACCAGCGCTTCATTCTCTTCTTCAACCAAAATTTATATCCTGAAAAAAAAGCTATAAAACAGAACAAGTAGGTTTGTGGAATCCTCTGTTGGTAGCCTTCAATCTACAATTATTTGCCACTGTGTCCTCATTCAGCAGTATTAATGGACACAAATCTGAAGAAAACATCTGCACCAGAACACCTCCCTAATTTATGCAAGCTAAAACACTTACACTTAGCATTAGCCCCTCTCTATTTACTGAATGCACAAAGCCAAATGTCCCTAGGCTTCAGAAAAGTTTGCATTTATAGCTAAACTTTATGGCTTGTATCCAGCTGTGATTAGCAGCCAGACTTTCTGTGTTGGCCCCTCACAGATGATGTGTTGCAAAAGCGTCATTGAGACACTGCTCCTTCCTCACTTTCTCCAAGTATTTTTGGTTTATATGTCATCACAGCTGGCCACTTTCTATACAGTTCTGGAGGCAGATACACCTTGGAGGCAGATGTACATTCAGATTGCTTGGCAGCTGAGGGTGGATTGCTGGAGCCAAACGAACAAGATTAGAAGGTGAGATAAACATATATTTTTATCTCTCAAATAAAGATTGGCTTCTGTTGTACCTTAACTGTGAAACTTTGGAGCATTCAAAAGGCCTTGGACTATGAATTTATAGAAAAGGGAGCCTTTTTTCCTCAAGATAAAACATCAGGTGTTTTCCACCATTTTTGGTACTTATTATAAATCCAACAGAAATGTGAAACTTGTTTTTATCACTCAACACAATGACAACTTGGTACATTTTATAGATATGAATTTTGATCAATAGTTATTGATCAACGTTAGAGGAAGTGTTTAGTGGCCCTGAGTACATGTAGGAAGAGTGTAGGAAGGTCCTAGACAGTATGCAGGAACAGCAGAGGCTCTATTTCACAAACTTCTAGGGTGACTTGGAAAAGTCACAGACTGACATCAGTGCTCTGCAAAGGTCCTTATGTGATTTTTCACTAATTACAATAAAGCAAAGAATGAAGCTTTAATCTTGCAACATTTGTGTTTCTTTATATAAACCAGAAGTCAAATAATTTACCTTTATGAACAGTGTTCCTTAGAGTGTGTTTTAAGACACTTGACATGGGAGCAACTGTATCTATATATAATATACCTCTCATATAATACACATAAGGTCCTTTGCATCTATTTCATAACACAAACATACATACACACTTGTGTTTGCAGTCAAGGTGATGTAAGAGTTTTATCTTTAAATGTCTCCTTTCTACAATACTAAAAATGCTATATTTAAAAGGCTGTATCAGTTGCTTGGTATGTTTAGGCAATATGTATTTCGACTCACTTCTAAATCTAAATAAAAGTAATGAGCTGCATTCTTTCTCTTGACATATTTCACCTGTAAAAAGCATTGCTTTTGCTCCTGTTTGTGATCATATGAACTTTTTAAGCCCAAAGGAATATTTAAAAAGAAATTTGAAAGGTTTTTATACTTTGGAATACTCCAGTACTTTTAAATGGTTATGGCTGCATTGCGAACACTGAAATAAGACATAATAGTGTGAAAATCAAAACAGGTTAAGTCAGTTCAATAAAAATACACAATGTTCAATCTGTAGATAAATAAAACTTATTGCTTTTCAGTCCAAATCAATGTACCTAACCACTTTTAGCATTAATCATATAAATGCTTTGATTGATTTCCATGGAACTATTCTAAACCTGAAGCTTTGTTAATGATTGAACTTACTGCTTTGTAGGAATAGATAAAACTGTAAGGATCTGTAAATATTCTCCCTTGCAAAGGAACAAAAAAGGAGTCAGACAAAAGGACAATGGATGCAATGGAAAAGCAATGGCATTTCAGACCGCTCTAATTATTATAAATAACACTATACCATTCACTTAAATTTACAAAGCTGTTATTGATCTGGTGCTAATATGATACTGAAAAAAAGATAGATTCTCTCTTGATGTTGGTTTTACATGACATACATTACTTGGATACTGAGTGGCTAACATTCCAATGTGAAATGGTAAAGTAGAGCACAGTCCTCAGATAATTAATTATTTAGTTGCAAGTTGGTGAGTGCATGTTTTAAAAACTCTCCTGAGAAAACTTACTAAGTCAAAAAATTGTGAATGGCATATCACCTACTATAGATTTTCTCCTTGCACTTGCAAGAAAGGACCTATGCATACAGTCTTTTTATGTTATAATATCAGCCAGCTTTGTCCTTGCAAGAAAAAGTTCTGTAAGAGAACCAGTGCCTATGAAAGGTGAAATTAGAAAGCCTTCTGTTAAAAAACAAATCTACTTTTATCTAGGCTGTACAGTCTTTAGAGCAACTCTTCTCAGGGTTTGCCACAAATAAGTTCACGTCCCAGGATCAGAAAATCATACAAAAACATCACTCCGTGATTTGGTTCTTGAAGCAGTAAAATGCGCCTCAAGGCTTTGCAGAACAAAGGGCTTAGAAATTTAAGGTTCAGCCTCAAGCATTATCGTCCTTGATAGAACAGCAGGAGGTAAGGACTCCAGGCAAAATTATCATAGCCTGAAGCCAACCCAGCTGCAACAGGAGAGAGAAGCAGGAGCCAGACAACCTGACAGAACGATGAGCCAACAGCAGGACAGCAGTATGAAAAGCTGAACCCAGCCAAAACTGGAACCACTATGTTATCAGAAATAGGAATTTGGGGTTATAGAAAGGCATTGCTTGATTTGTGAAGAAGAGATGACATAACTGTGATTCTTGCATTAGTCTCACTAGGAGCTGAACGCTGCATTGAGTTACAAGAAAAGTTGTTTTCCAATAACATTAAATGAGATGAATAAGACTCGCAAATAGCAGCAACAACGAGCTGTGTTATAAGAGCATGGTTAAGTTACAAGTTCAAGTAATCCAAAGTTTGAACCAAAAGCACTCAGAAGTTTGGCCAGCCTTTTTATAATCCCTTGTGTGCATATGTTATGAGATGACCATTAATTGCATGCTCATTATTTTCTGGATAGGAACCCTTCCTCATTGAAGTGCACAAAATGGGTGACATTCACTGGGCAAATGTTCAGAATTGTCTAATTTTGCCAAGAAATGTTTTCCCTGACCTCATTCCTCTGTTCTTCAAGATACCCTAATTGGTTTGGCAAAGATTAAAAAAAAAAAATCATGCACAAATGAAAACAAACACAACAGTCAGAGGCACATGTCCAGGCTGTAAAAACATAGTTCAACTGGTCAAAGTTTTTTAAACTTATTAGTAATTTTTAAAAGTTCCTTATAATGAGCAATAAGAATGAGTCCAAGTAATAGGTAACATTAGCAGCCATAAATTTTCTTGTTTTCATGGGCAATCTACTGTAAGTTCAAAGACTGCATGTAAATCCTAATTTGGTTTATTTTTTTTTTAATAAAGATAATATTTATATCAGAACTGTATGCAACACCATTTTTGCTTGTGCAATTGTAGGATCTCAGGGAATGTGGGAATACTGTGAGGGCTTCTAAGTCTTCCTTTTCTTGGGAATCCAATGGCATGAAAAAATATATAGAGTCTTTGACTGGATTAAGAGATGTTATAATGTTCATAATTGCTACAAATATTGGGGTTTTTGCCCATATGTATTGGCATGCATTAATTTCCCCATACAAGGCAGTAGGAATAATTGTAAATTCTCTGTATTATCACAAAATGGCACCACAGAGAGTTAAATGTCAAGTAATTAGTTACCAATAGTAGGTAAAGTGCTGTTTTAGTAAATTTTCTGAGAATGCATCTCTTGCACAAATATTATATCTCTTGATATAATTTTGTTTTTGCTGTGTTATTCTTTCTTCTCTCACATTTTTCTGTCTGCCTGTCAGTGTTTCTGCCTGTCTGTCTGCCTCTTTGTTTACAGACACCAGCCTTGTTTTTGTCACTCAGTTCATAGCAGTTTTGTGGTTTACTTGTGTCCAAAGCAGACAGTTCATAAATGTGATTTTGCATTGCAGTTAAAATGCCTAATTTAATTCTTCCAGCCCCATTTATCTCACCCAAATGGACATGGCTGAGTTTGACCTGAGCAATATTTTTGTTTTAAATTTCAATTCCTTACCTGGTTTTCTGACATGAATAGAAATAGATGTTCTGTGTCTCATTTTATCTGCAGTGAGCTTCCAATTGTTTTTATGCATATTAGTGCTGACTTGAAAATGCAAGTTCTGGATGTTCACTACATAGGATGTACACACAATGTAAAAATTTCAAATTTCTATGATTGTCTACTGGACTTACAAGGAAAGAAAAATGTGAAGTTAATAAAATCAGTTGAGGACTTGTTATACACAAATCAGTTTTTTAATACATATACATCTGAGGAAGTACTTTATTTTGCTACTTGTCTTGAAGTATTCTTCAGGTGGTTTGTTAATAATTTAGAATCTATAAGCTGTATTCTCACATAACTTTTCCTCAGTTATGCTACCAGTAAAAAAAGCATTAAGCTAGTTAAAAGAAAGTTTTATAACACACAATTCAACTTTTTAAAGTGGCATCTCTTTCTGTACAAAGAAAATTTTTGTGGAAATCATATATTAAAATCCTGAGTGTGTATTCCAATTAAAAAAAAAAAAAAAAAGATGGATTTAGGTGGCAGATATCTGAGATGAATAAATATTTTTCTTTTACAGTTTTAAAAATCTCTCTTTTGGCAGAAATGCTAGGATTTATTAGAATTTCTCTGAAATATGGATTGACACTGTAGATTTTAGCATTAGTGACATTACTTTTGTATTCCTGTGTTTTGTCACACAGGCTGGAGCAAAGCACTGTGTGATCTGAAATGAATGGTGCACCTGAAGATGGGAAGCAGCAGCAACAACATGATGCCATAAAAGCCATCACATTTCAGAGGATCCGTTTCTTTCTGGAGCTTTATAATGTGCACATAACCTTTTTGTGTACTCAGGAGGAAGACAATAGGCAGCAACTAGAGAGTTCTCTGTCATTAAGAATAGACAGAAGGTTCCCTAGGGAAAAAAAAACGTGATTCCAGATTTTCACCAAGGGACACTTTTCTCAACACTGTTAGAGCACATTGTTATTAGTCTCATAGGGGGAGGATTAGCTCATTTACCATTTGTCATCTTGTCTGCGCTGCTCTTTTAGACCTCCTGTCTAAGTAATGGAGAAAGACAAATGGAAGAATTCCTTTCCTGCAGTGACTGTCTCCCCAGTGATGGCAGAGGAGTGACCTGGCCAAGTGGCTTGGTCTAGGCATCTAAATTTTGGAGAAAATATATACTAAGATGACTGCTCTTCCTAGCTCTTTCAAGAAACCTATACGAAACCTTATACCTGAAATTATTCTGTGTCCACACTTGGAGATGTGACATTCCATGTCTTCCGTATAGAGAAGCTGTTTAATTTTCTCTGAATTATGGCATATTTTACTTACAGCCCATCATTTTCCTGTAGAAATGGAGGAATATATAAGTGGACACAGACTAAAGCAGTTCAGGAAATCTGTACCATTTGATACGCTTGCAACTAGAAGCCTTCAACTGTCAAAACTTAAAAGAAATTTTGTAAGAAAGTTGCTTCCTATAGCATGAAGATCTAAGAGTATATACATATTTTTAGGAAATGAGCTGTTTTGCTATCAACAGAATTCATAAACCTTGTTTCCATTGGATGCTTGACCAGGAAACTTCTGCACCCTCCATCATAGGAGCAGCCTCTCCCAAGGCTCACTGTTACAAATGCAGGGTCCAGGAGAGCGAGGACTGAGGAGCAGTGTACTGAGCTATGTGCGTGGGCACCCATCAGCCAACCCAAAAATGCTGGTGGGCTCTTGGGCTGTCACTCACAGAGTGGGTGAAACCTATGTTGGTCTGTAAGTCTTTCCCTTAGAGAGATAGGACAATCTCTTATTTTTTCTTTATTACCCATTCAGATTTTCACATGCTTTCTTACGAGTTTAGTTACTGTGAGTGTAACTGAATAAGTACTACATAACTAGTAACTAAGTACTAAACTTCACTTGATTTTCTATGAGTTTAGTAAGTCAGGAGTCTTAGATTTCTGTGCCCTCTCAAAGGATGCTTGAGAATGGCTGTGACTTAGCATTGAGCACAAATGACTGGCCATGTCTTCAAAATAAACTAAATTGTCATCATAGGTATGGTGTGGTGCCACTACTAGGAAATGAAAATATCCCAGGGTGAGCAGACAGTAAAGCTGAGAAGCACTGCGGTATTAGGAAAGGATTTTCTCTTTTTTGTGAACTGTACAAGACAGTGTAACTGTAGGTGTTCCTCAATGCTGGGTAAAATCACTGGGTAGCAGAAGTGCTGTCTTTGGCCATGAATTGGTGCAGCTCTGCTCTCTGCCTGACTGAATCTGACCCCTGATGTCACACATTCCCATTATGCTTAAATCTAGCATGCATGTCTTTTCCTAATAATTAATCTTCTCTGGCATACATTCAATCAATATTGATGGAAATGAACATATGTGGTTTTATTTTTTGGTTAAAAAAAAAAAAAAATCAAAAACATTCCAGAAAATCAAGTATTTTGCTGACAGAAAACCAAATGCAACAGCTCCCCATTCTTTTTTTCCTTTTTTTTTTTTTTTTTTTTTAGTGAAACAAATGTCTGGGAGATCAAAGAATGCCATATCATTTCCAGTTTTTCCAATGCACATAAAAATAATGAGATCTCCTTTCAACCCCATTCCATACCTGAATACCAGAAATGTCCATAAACATATATGGAAAGGCATACATATTTATTAAAAACTGTAATAATAATTTTAAAATATTTATTCTCACTAACTTCAATCAGCAGAGATTATGTCCAGAAGAATGGTACATTTGTCTTTTGCTTATCATTTAACTTTCTCTCCAACTTTATAGAGGGAAAAACTTCTCTGCCTTTTTATTTTTTTGCCACTGTGCATTAAAAATTTAGAGACTGATGGCATTTTCAGAGCCACTATTAGAAACTTCATTACCCAGAGCACTTACAATGCCTTTGCATGTCATAGCTTGACAACACAGAAAGCCCAGGTGATGTTTTAGAGAATAACTCTGGAACTGTTGGCAGCTCTACAATAGCACATCAGGTATCTGTGGCTGGCCATCATTGAATAAGCAGTTTTCTTTATTAACTTGTCTGAGCATGAAAAAGTGCTATGAAATACCACAAAATCAGCTTTGTGAAACACAGGGCAATCTCTGCTGATGTTTCATTTAAATTGAAGTAATTTTAAATCATAGTTTTTGACAGAATAATTCTGCTCTCTAGAAATTAATTTCATAATGATAGTCTTTTAAAATTAGAAAACCTATCTTCGTATTTGAAGAGATTTCCTTTCGTCCTCACAACAGTTTATTTAAAGAGAGCCACATAATTTCTTTTCCAGCCTTTGTTCTATCTCTCATTTAGAGAAGAGCTTCTTTTATCAAACTTCCTTCGAAGACAGGACAAGATATTGCCAAGATGTTATATCATAATACTGACTTCATGCAATGACATGCCCTAAAACATATTGAGATTGCCAAATAATCCAACTGCTTTCACCTATTTCTATTGCTTGAATTTTGCAATGTGAAATAGTTGTTTTGTACACCATTAAAGAGTGTAATGAGTTCTCAGTGTAAAACCAGACTTTGCAGCTGATAGTGAACCAAACTAGGCGGAAAACAGGACTTTCCTGAAGATGTGCTTCTCTAAATTACTGATTGGGACCTCGAAACAATGAAGAGAGACAGGTTCTTCTGGCAGAGTTGGCCTTCTGAAAGACAGATTTGGCAGATCATCCAAATGCAATGTTAATCAGTTAAGATCGTCCATGTATGAACATAAAAGTCAACCTGTGGAGATGCAACTGTCTAAAAAGGCCTTTGAAACACAGAAAATAGGAGTTTTCAGTGTACCATGTGGTTGTTACATTGTCAGCTCTGGTGATAAGTCCATCTTACTGAATACTGAACCCCTTTCTTATAGTGGGGGCTCCTCAGCCTCCAGTGCCTTTTTATCCAGGACCTTTCATGATTCAGGTGGATGAGACACTCTTCCACAAAAGAAACAGCAGAAAGCTTTTCTAAGATTTTGCAGAAATTATTCGTTTCTTGGCAGTATTACAGAACACAATGCACAAAATGGCTTTTCTTCCTTCATGGGTTAAAGTATTTGACTACTACTGTCTATAAAAATAAACCCTGTTGTGACCTGTTATATGCATTTCAGAAACTGAAAGAACACAGCAGGTTGTAAAAACTGATTATGCACTGTCTACAGGACTGAACTCAAGTGCAATGTGGCATTAAAACTTTTAAGTCCTCCTTTGAACCGTCAGTACCAGGTATTTTTTGTTGAAAAAGCTGAACTGATCAGTGTGGCTGAGAGTGACCCGCTTGATTTTATGCAAAACAGTTATGGTTAAGGTTTTTCAATTTACCCCTTTTAAACATGGTGGTGGTGGGGTAATTTTTTTTTTTTCGTGCTGCTGTAACAACTGTACAGACCATTAAATAACAGTGGTCTACCAACCTGACATAATAAATTAATTTACTAAACAATAAATCAGAACAGTTGATTATCTCTCTCTTCCTACCTTCAAGCACAAGGAAGGAAGGAAGGAAGGAAGGAAGGAAGGAAGGAAGGAAGGAAGGAAGGAAGAGGTTAATTTCCCAAGATTAATTTAATTGATTGAAGAATGAAAACCTGGCCCCATAAAATTTCACAGTAATGGACTCCACTGCCATCAACAGTGTTTCTTAATATGTTTTAAACAAACAATTGATTCAGACCAGTTCTTACTGAAAACATCTGGGAACCAGATCAGGCCCCATATCCTCTTCCTTTGCATTTCCCTCATGTAATATGACTATTTAATGTAAATAATTTTTAAAATTTTTCCTTACTTTTTTTAAACTTTTCCTTATGGTTCTGAGTGAGCATATGATTAATGATTCTGAGAATGTGGTGTGGAAAATTGGCCTCACCCTTTTTCTGTCTTTTCTTTAAAGTAAAACTTCATTTTTATAAAAAATTACCTTTGAATTAATATTTTTCCAACATTTTAGAATATTTATTCTAGGTACTTATAAAAAATTCTTTTAGTCCTAAACCATACAAATCTATTATTCATTGTTATAAACATTAAACAACTTTGCCTAGCTACCAGCTGCTACAGAGGCACAGCTGTCAATATGGCCAACAGCCTTATTCAAGACCATTAAAATAAAAGAAAACCTATTTTCTGCTATAAGCTACCACCTTTCACCCAAGAAGATGCACAAAATGGACATGGAGTACCATTTACAGGATTAATATTATCCAGTGTTTACAGCTAATGGATTTGTGTTACTGCTTCATTTTACAAGGCCTCTTTCCATCTTTTAATTTATCCTCAGGTCTGCTGCTTTATTTTTGTTCCATCATCTTCATAAAAGCCATTATCTTTCCATTAGCAAACCTGCTAAATAACTCTTCATATGCTCTTTGATCTGTCCAGCAGCCGTTTGCATTCTTTGCAGTGAGTTTTTCAATTACACTCAAGAATTTTAAAATACAAGTTTGCTGAGAGCTACTTCACACACTGTGGTACATTTAATTAACATAGGATGTAGGAAAGATTTGCAACCATGTTTCTGCTCTTTGCTGCCATAACAACTCCTGGTTTCCTTCTCTTTTATGCAAATCAGGTCACAGACATTTATGTCAGTGAAAATGCTGTAAATTTTTTTATGCAATAGTGGATCAAATATATTTCTTAAAACCTGCATGAAAATAACTGTGCTTTATTCTTGCATTTGGTGTTTTACCTGTAAAATTCTCTTTCTGGATACTGGATCTTGAAAGTACTCACTAAGTGAGTTTGTATTTGTTTGATTTCACAAGTCAGATTCTATTTATTTATCCTTTCTTTTAAATATTATTCTGACTAAAAAGTGTGGATTGTGACTCTTTTCTGAAGCTGCATTTACTTTGTACCAATTGTGTGACCACAGTGTTGGGTAGTTGTATCTAACAATGGTTTAGAAAAGAATTGTTAAAGATCAACTTGTATATTAAGATATATCAGTATTACTGTAGCATTGAATTGTCCCCTGGGTTATGAGAGATACTAGTGAAAATAATCTTTTGTGTCACTCATATCTCAGATGTCAAAATTTCTTCTTTTCCATGGTAGTTCCCAAAGCGTTCGTACTATGACTCTATGACCTGCAAAGACATTTAATGACACAGAAATGAATGCATCAGGGGATACCTTATGTTTCTCCTTCATGCTAGGAGAGGAGAATGTTCAGTGGGTTTGTATTGCCTTTCTCAGAAACTAAGATTCTTCTTTCCAGTAAGACCAAAATGCACTTTTTTATCAGCACATATTGTCTGGCATCTTGATTTCAGAAAGTAGAGTGTCATTTTGGTTTTCACCTTACACAGAATTTATGGGTGCTATCACTGGTCTTGATCCATTTCCTCTAAGGCCCATAAAAGCTGCACTAAAACCCTGCTTTGAAGGGTGTGAATAAAATTCTATAAAACTAGTGAGTGGTCAGATTTTCTATTTCTTGTGTTGTTGCAAAGAAATTCTCCCCTTGGTGTGCTTGGGGATTTTAGGATCTTCCTATGGTGTAGTTTTTATTCATTGTGGAATGGATGGAGTAGAGTACATGGTATTGTTTCTAATACTGAATCTTTGAGAGATAAGGTGTGTTAACAATCAATAGACAAGACTAGAACAAAAACCTGCTGTGATAATTTAAAAATGCTCCCGTGGTACATGCTTGCTTAATTCTGATTGACAGTAAAAGATTTACTACTCTGTCCTTTTGGCACCAGGTAGAGACAGGTTTTAATTGCTTACAAAATAACAAACATCCCTCTTTCATACCACTTTCAAATACTTTTGGATTTGCTTCAAGAATGAGATTGCTGTCCCAATCCCGCATGCTGTACACTTTCTGTTTGACCTGTCAGTTCTGTATTGGATGTTGGATTAAACATTAAATGAAAATGTTTACTGATGTCTGTCCTAGGAAGATTTCTAAGATTCACTGATGATTCAGATAAAATATTACCTGGAATGTTCATAAATTGTCCTATACCTTTCTCTAGAAACCACTCTGGCTCATCAAGGAGGAGTAGAAGGAAACATTCATATTCATATCCATGCAAGACTTGCACTTGTCAGTTTACTACAATTCTCAGAATGTTCACTGGAAAAGCTTGCTTATATTTATGGTGATGTCATAAGCTCAATATGATGCTCTTAGTTGTGTACACAAATAATTAAAAAGTTAAATGAGAAGACAAATGATGGGTATGGAATGCATTTTTTTGCCTTGTTCAGAAGTGAGAATACAAAAAGTTTCCAAGTTTCTGTTATATATGAAATAATTGAAAGAGACATTTACATTTCTATGCATGTTCAAAAAACCCCAAACAACTAGATATTTGAATGAAAGCAAAGAGTTGTGCAAGTCAGAGAATGCGCATTTACTTTTTGTCTCAGACACACTGTGCAACTGAGAACCTATCCATGATTGCATTCTAAAGCAGGCAAGCTCAGGACTGTGAGTCTGTATCATCAGGAAGTGGGATGAAAGGAGCAGAACTCTTGCGGCGCTATGTGAGAAATGTAGAGTCAGTCCCAGTCATGGCAAGGGCAGTGAAGTCCCCCATTTTTACAGAGCTGTCCTATTCTTTTCCCCAAGGACTTTGCTGCTTGTGTTTTGATGTTCACTGTGATTTTTCAGAAAGCTGTTGAAGAGCAGCTATTTGATATGTTTATTTAAGAAAGGAGATTTCATTCTGTGCATAGTTTTAGATATGTGACAGAGATCAAGTGACAAGGTAGCTGTTGAAAAGTCAGGTAAAGAAATGGGACTGGGCAGAGGTGAGTGAGGAGCTCAGGTATGGATTCAGAACAGGGTTTATTTCAGAGACACATGGGGTCTTCCAATCAAGAGTAGGAAATAAATAATCATGCAAAAGTGGTGGCGAAAGAGTGCTAATGCAGCAAAACCAAAGAGGCAATATCCAGACAGACACTGTGACATACTGATTTATAAATCACTTTGGTGGACTGAAGGTCCAATTTCACCACATAGTTCACTATATAGCAAGCAGCATCCGGAACAGGCAGCTTCATTTGTGTGCTCCATTGACTTCTCTTTATTTCATTCCCCCCCGTAGAAAAGTGGTTCACAGATCTTACCCAACATAAAAGTAACCTTAGAAGTGTCTTTTATTTTGGTTTATTTTCTTGAAAAAGTTCATTTTGGGATCAGAAAAGTGCTAGTGATGGCCTCACTGAGGACTGTGGTGGTCATGGTGAGTCACGCCACTTCTCTAAACAGCAGTGAGATAATACTATTTCTGCTCAATTATATAGCCAAAGCTACATCCTAATTTTCTGCATTTTTGTGTAATCCCCAGTACACATTATCATTATTTGAATCAATATTTATTAATATGTTTAGAACAGGAAATACTGATTTTTATCCTTCCTGGTTCCTGGTGTCATAAAGGACATTATAACTATATGGTTATTACCTTAGTTGGTGCCTAAAAGTATTTAACATTGACAGATTCCCCTGAAATCCAGGTTACTTAGCTACTGCTATTCAGCTCACTGCAGGACACAGGAAAAAGTAACAGGAAGATGATAACATTCAAAAAGAGAAATGGTTTCTATGAGCCCAAGCAATTCTATATACATTTTATACTTTCCTCCTCTAGCACTTTTATAGAGCTTTTTTGCTCTCCACATTTGAAAGAACTGTTGCTCTAATCTTGTTCCTGTTTTTCACAGCAGGCCTACACAATCCCTCCTGCTGTCTGCAACGAGTTACCAAATTGGGCCTATTACATTGTTCCCGTATGCAGAATGACATGCAATCAGTAAAAACTCCTTTTGTTTATACCGTTAATAACAGATGTTGCTCTGCTACATCACACATGCTGTTTAATATTATCAAAACAATTATTCATTTATTCATATTTGTGCAGTGTGTGCAAGCTGCCATTACAGATCTTGCAGACATGGCCTTCATGAATGCATAAACAAAAATGCATGTCATATAAAATAAACCACCCCCCATTCCTGTTGGGGAGCGTGAAATAGGAAAGCCTTATAAATATGACTACCTGGCAAAAGAAGCTGAGAATATGGAAACTATAAGCGAGATTGAAATGAAGACAAGTTCTGAGACACCAAACCTCAGTTACTAAATAACTGGAAAAACAATGGTGTGGCCACTGAAGGCTCACCACCCTTTTTGATTAAACAATACCTCTCCTTGATTAGACAATAGCCTCTGCTTGCAGGCAGGTCCAAGGGTCAGAGCAGACCCTACCAACTTAACAGAGGGTCCAAAAAGCAGTTTTTAGGGTTTAAAATATAACGTTGTATGGTAATGCAATGACTCTCATGGGCTGTATGTAAATGTTGTAGAATTTGTAGCTTGTTCTAGATTGGTTAGTGAAAATTAGAATATTCAGCACAGAAGATGATTTATTGTATTGTAAAAGGCAACCATGGTATTCTTGTCTATTCTTCTGTACTTCTCTCTCTCTCTCTCTTACCTCTCGGACCTGCTTAGAGCTGCGTCTGGCAGCTCCTGGCAGGTCTGCTACACCCACGCTCTTTCACAATAAACCTCATGCTCTAAGACCAAACTCCAGAGGTCTCTCGTCTCCGTCCTGTCCGTCTGAAACAAACCGCACCTACACCTCAGACGGCAATCCTATGCATTCCCATCACCATTTTAAATCTTATATCTAAAAAAATTGTTGGTATCTTTATTGCTTGCACATGGACAAGGGGGTGACAGACAAAACTCTGAGCATGTGGAAAAGCTACTGAAATAGTGAAGGGCCCCATCCTACCGGGAGCTGCAGTATAAGCATGAAAGGGTGTAAGGTTTGCTTTGTCAGGGTCCAGGGACAAGCACTCTGGTGTTAGCTCACACTTCTTCCCTTTATCACCTCAGACATCCTCCAAAAGAAAAACACAAGGAAGAAAAACAGTTCAAGAGTTGGTTTGATTCCTTTTGATTGAATTAACAAGGGTTCATTTTAATTGAATTAACTAGTGGGATAACAGCATGACTGAATTTTAAAGCATAATTAAAGGATTCATCTTCTACTTAATGACAATGGGATAGAAAATTACCTCAGAACAGACGCTGCACAAGTTGTCTGTTTCCCCATTATAGATGTGCATTTTCAGGTAACATGGCCATTAAACCTTCTCCTATACATGACAGAAGGTTTGGAAAAAACTTACCAATTTAAAGGAAATCTGTTTATGCTCTTGCAAACTTCAAATACTTCCATTGTTTATGATGAATTCCACTATTTGGTCTTGTTAGGATATAGGACCTCTTGGGTTTTTAATTAAAATAGTTAAGTTAATAAGGTTTTTTTTCAAATAAAACCAGGTTTCTTACACATATAAATGTAACATTCCTGAAGCAGTGTGTTTATGTTCCTGATAGTATGCTTATGTTTTAAACAAGTATGATGTTTTCTTCATTTGTTTGGAAGAAATCGTATTTTCATATTGAAGTAAACCAATATTTTCCATTTCCTCCTTTTTCAGCATCACCTTTATTGAAAAATGAGATGAACTGGTTCTTACAGGCCTACAGTAGTTAAACAGAACTTAAGGAAGAAATTGGTTTGAAGTGAGCAGAATATGCCCCCTCAGACCTGAATGTAATATCTTTTCCTGGAAGTATATTCAGTAAATAATTATCAGGTACCTGATGCAATCTTACAGATCTGCAAGCCAGAAGGCATTAGGTTTGTCATTAACCTTCACAGCTACATGAGCAGCAGAATGTGGGTTCTCTGTTGAGTATATTGTTTAAAGTAATGTTTTGACTACAGGTTGATTTGATGTAATTTTCTTTTCGGTGTTCACTATGAATGTTTTTTCGTCACCAAGTTGTTTTTCATTCTAGTGGAAAAGCTCAGCAGAAACTTACAATCTTTCACACTACAGTAGACCTGTGGCTGCTGTAGATCAGACAGATAGTGACTTAAGGTCTTAAGTCCTAAGGTCTGTAGATGTCTAGAGTGTCTAGAGACATCAGGAGCTCCACACTGTAACAGAGACCTCATCCTGTGACCATTATGACACAACAAATCCTGTGGGATCTCAAATTGCACTAGGGATATGCACATGCTTAGACCCAGGTGGCTGAATCAAAACCCAAATACCACAGAAAAAAGGGAAACCTGAAATGCGAGAGTGAAAAGTCCAAGTTCTGTTACTAAGCCATTCATCACCTGTTCATCCAAACACTTCCAAGCTTTCTCAGTTTCAATAGTCAAAGTCCTGTTCTGGAAACAACTTCCCTTATGTAATCACAAGTTGGGTAGAAATGATGTTTATTGCTTTAGAAACATTCACTTTTTGTGTGTCAAAGGGTGA
This sequence comes from Acanthornis magna, assembly GCA_036785705.1. Taxonomy (NCBI): domain Eukaryota; kingdom Metazoa; phylum Chordata; class Aves; order Passeriformes; family Acanthizidae; genus Acanthornis; species Acanthornis magna. Next base: position 3,140,203 of record JAWUZG010000060.1, on the reverse strand, counting down.
TTTCCTGTAAAGACTACTTTCTCAATTCAATCTTATTTCATACACTTTTATCACGCTCCTCTTTAATCATTTAGCATAATAATCTTTCAGTCTTTGAAATAGAGATGTTTTCCTATACCAATAACTTGTTCTTATCTATCTTCACTCAACCTGTCTATATTTGCAGTATGCTTTCTCCGATAAGATACCAGTTTAAAGCAAGAAGTATCAGTGACAATATAAAAGACATTTTCTGTGCTTCTTACCTTCCCATTTTTTATGCACTTCAGGAACTTATTTGCTTCCTTTCAGAACAGCTGTACATGGAGCAAAAGTTCACAGTGTGCAGTCCATAACATTTCCTTTCTCCCTTTTCCATGAGACATTTGAGCAGTCTGTATTTTTACGTTATCAATCACTAACACAGAATACTGCTTAAGCTACGTTTAAAGACAAGATTATACATGTAACATTACTTACAGCACTATATTTTCTTTAAGTGGCTTTCCAGCTATCAACAGGGATGTTTTCTGCCATTGTGTTGATGATTTCTATAACTTGATTCAGTCCTTTTTATGCTCTATTCTGGCCTCTCCAGATTTAACCAAAGATAACTATGATTTGGGTTATTTACACATTTTTAAAGTTGTTACTCCTTTTGCAATTTGTAGATTATTGTAAACATATTAAACAGAAATCCTCATATAAAACCTTTAGAAAACCATCTGCTAACCTTCTACCATGATGAATAGGGACCATGGATTCACTATTACTGTCTTCTGGTTATTTTTTGGCTCACGAATGAAGCACAGAATTCTCAAAAGTTCAGATTATTTCATATTGGCATACATAAAAATTTAGTAATGTACCAAGAGATAGCAAACAGTTCAGTTATGAAGGACTGGGCCACTTTTTCACAACACTGTTGCAAAATTATTTACATCAAATGAAGAACTTAAATCACCCCTAATCAAAGCACTCATGAAATTGTTTGTGATTATACAGATGGTGTCTTGGGGAGAAAACCTAAGAAGATATCCACTGATGTATATGTTTACACTTTTGTTAATGTTGCTACTATATTGAGTGAGTTGGGCACAGCTTATCTCATCATAATTGAGAAAAAATACCTCTTGATTAAGGGTTAAGGGTCTGAATTCTTCCAAAGAGCATGAAAGACTGTCCACCTCATACTGACACTGCTGTATGTAAACTTGGTAACATGTTTGAAAGAAAAGGTATCTGCATCTTACCTTTGCCATTTTCAAGGTGTTTGCTATGATTTTTGTATTTATTTATTTTCAATCATTGTCATGTAGGAAATTTGTAATACTCTTGCAAAACTCAGCATGCAATCTTCTTCTGATCTAAGCCTGAATCCTATTTAAGGAGTCAGATTTTGGGTGTTAAACAACTTCATATTGATATAGAGTATCTTCATTGCTCTTTTTTTTCCATGGTGAGAATGGAAAGAACTTGAAACCCCTTAAAGCTAGTTCCTGTGTGTTTCTCCTTTGTCAAATGCAGGTCTTTGGCTATGTTTCTATTTACTGTCTTTTTAAAATACATCAGGATAACGTATGTCAAATATATTTATTGACAACGATGTATGAATTAGCAAAAAAAAGTTGTAATGTATGACATGAGAACATAAATCAAGCTAGTATTTCAAGCATCAATAAAATGTAGGAGTTTGCAGACATATAAATTTAAAATAAAGAAATGGCTGGTTAAACATCATCAAATGATAGTGTTGCTTCAGGACACAGGTTAAATAGAACTCATATGTCCACAAAAAAATAAAACAGATGAGGTGGTTATTGTATTTCCAAATTTGAAAAATGGCTAAAATAATAATAATAATGTTATTATTTTACATGCTCCAGAGATTTGTCTGCACAATAGTCTTTAAAGCTGGGGAAGTATTATTGTATAGTCAGACTACGGTCAGGGAAATTGAGTCACATAGAGGTTAAATAAATGCTGCTCAGGGTCAAGCACAAAGTTAGTACAGAGTTTCAGATGAAGAAGAAATTCCCTGGATACTCACTGAGGTGCACACCGAGTTTAAGCTCAGCAGCTGCTGTACCCGTGCCATGTCTGTGCACCCCATGGCTGCTTGCTGCCCCACACCTCAGGAGCTGCCCCAGATGCTGGGGAGGGTGGGATTCAGGTTCTGCAGGGAAGCAGCCTGCAATGGCCCAGAGTTTGCAAACATGCTCAGACCCCTCCAAGCACTGGAAACTTTGGTGCTCATAAGAACCAGCATGGTCCAACAGCTGCCTGCTGGCATTTGTCCTGTCCTAGGACAGACTGGAACCAGGAGCTCTTATTCTTCTGAGGGAGTAACCTTTTTGCCTTCAGATCGATGTCAGATAATGATATGTTACAAACTTCTGACCTTCTGAAGGGCTGTCCCACTTTTCCCAGGCTTCAGCCAGATTTACCTCAAGCTAAAAATACTTGAATTTGCTCCATTAAGCTTGTGTTGCGTATTTCCATCTCTCCCAGAAGGTTTAGTTCCGTTAGTACCTCACTGCCAACAAACTATAAAGCTTCTCCATCCAATAAAATGAACACTTCATAATAAACAATATTTTAATGTCCACCTCCATCATGGCACCTTCTGTCAAACACTGCCTGATACATACTAAAAATACACTCAATCTAAACTTCACCTTAGAAAAGACTATGAGATGTAAATTTTGATCATGGCATATATATGAACTTAAAATTCACATCATTATGAAGTTTTAGTTTGAATATTCTTCCAATTAAAATGTTAGTGAAACCTTAGTAAATGACAGATTTTATTCCTGCTTGCATAAAAGACTATCCTGCTTACAGGGAAGCAGTTGATCATTTAATGTTGGTATTACCAATTTTTTTTTAATGCTGGGACCATGTAGCTAGCAGTACAAGGTCAGACCAACTCTAAAACTCTAGCTGCTGTATTTAATTCTGCCTTGACTTGTTGACAGCAGCTGCTGATAGGGATCTTGCACAAAGCTGACCCTTGTTTGCTGCCACTGCTGGGACGTTTCTATTGTAACAAGACTCTCAGAGCCTAAACCAAAGGTCACAGTTGTTGAGTGCACTGCATCCAGTTCCCATAATTAAAAGCATTTGTTGAACTCTTTGGTTAATGCACCTGTGTTTTTATTTGAGAACTCATTAACTGTTATACACATCAAAAGACAATTTTAGAGAAAATGCATCTCTATGTAGATGTATGGGAATCAGCTGTAAAAGGAAAGAAAATAATGAACAGTTGTTCTCCAGGAATGAGATTGTTACAGTCAAGGCCCTGGAAATGACAGAAGAATTGGCCAAAGCCAGCAAATTCACGATTACTTAACATGTTTTTTCTTGTGGGGATAATTTCTCAGTTGAGTTTTCCATATTTGGAGAACACACAGCAAGAATTTGTTCATCTCTGATAATTTATTTTGTAATATACAGACAGTATTCCTTGAGATTAGAAATAACATAAAATGAAAAGAATTAACATTTTGCTGAGGACTATAATGTTTATCTTCTTTTCAACCAGAGTATGAGGGTCCCTGTGGTGATGGGTGGAATCATGTACTTCTAGTCAGACCTCACTGTTCTGCCTGGGTCCTCAGAAGAGGAATTTTGGCCAACCAGTTAAAGCCCCTCAATGAGAGCATTTTGATAAGTTCGTAGGACCCAGAGGTTCTAATATTATATTTCTAAAAGTGCTTTAACTTACATGCCTCCTGCTGAAATTGTCAACATCTCTGCTCAACTGCCGGGTAATCTTAACCTGCGAAAGTTATCTTCCCAACCTTATAATGTTGGGCATATACAAAGCTAATGGGGGTGAGCTGCTTAGGGCAGGACTGTATGTCCTCTGTGTGAGGATTTAAACCATTTCACCTGCAGGCTCTGTCACTATATTTTCATTGTTCAGAAATATCTTACGGTTTTGCAGTTTAAAGGGCCAGTGGGGAGCACCGCAAAGGCTAATTGCAGATGTGGGTTGCAATGCTTGTGAATAAATAAAGTGTTGAAACATTTTCCCTAAAGAGAAACTATCTCTGTGTGTTGTCTCAAAATAACTTGAGATTGAGTAATATGGGGAAGTGGTTGACGTAACCACACCTCCAAGTTAGGCAGCTGAAGAAGATGCTGAGCTGGGTATGCAACGTTACAGGAATGTTCAGAGGAAAAATGCTACTGTTCTCTTAGGATGCCTGTTAAAACACCACAGTCCAAGGATGGACTGCTGTTTCTGAAGGCTGAGTTAGCAGCTAGAGCACTTTTTTTCCTCTGGTCCTGGTAAATAACAGGTTTTAGTCCCACCTGTGTCCTCAGCATTTTCAATTAATTACTGTGAGTAGCAGCTTCTCCATGTTGTGGCATCTGTAAATCCCATTATTGGTACTTAATTGTTTACATTGTATGGAAAATTGAAGCTAACAATTTCTGGACACTTCAGGTCGTTATAATCTCCTCTTTGAGGAGGTGGCCCTTAAGTACCTTTTTTTTTTTTTTTTAATAGTCTGAGCGTAGAGTCAGGTTGGTTTAAATTACTGAGACTGCTTGGTACAGGACGGGTGGCAAGTTGTTGGTTCCAAACTGATCAGCCATCTGCAAACAGCTTTTCTTCCTTTTGTTTTAAATTAACCAGTAAACTCATGACAGACACTGAGTAATAGCTTCTGAAGCTATGTATAGTTTCCCAGGCATGGACTTGGGAATGTTTTATTCTGAGTATTTACATTTCAGTGAGAACATATGTAGAAGTTGTTACTTGTGGTCAGTGGCCCTGTGGTACGTAAACATGTTCCTCACGAACATTTGTGCAAGCAAAGTTTTACTGATATGAAATTTCTTTGGAAAATTATTTTCCATTTAGCTATAAATCCTTTTAGGTAGAAAACAATATGTTTCCTGCTGTTTCAACTCAATCTGTCCATAAAAAGCCAACCTTTCTCTGAAGCAGCTCCCAGAATTCAGCAGCAAGGAAAAAAATGCAAGTAGGGATGTTTAACTTATTTCTTGTTGACCACGTCAGGATTGCTCCGCAGCAGGTGGTTTTGTCTTGGACCGACCCTATGGGCAGGTCCTTTCGTCATTCTGTGGCTCCTCATTTGTGCATTGTCTACATTGCTGACAAATAATGAAAAAATTCCTGCTGCAAATATAGCAAATAGAAAGGCCCACTGAAATGTCATCCTGAATTCCCTGAAGTATAACCACTGAGGAAAGTTCTAGAATCTGTCATCCCTCAGTGAGAATGAAGCACTGCAAAGTCATGCCACGTTGATAAGATGCTTAGCGTACATTGCCAAGCACAAAAAATGTGAGAAAAATAGAAGCCAAACTGTTAAAAAGCCCACATCGTAGGTATATATGGCTTTGAGAGGGCAATACTGGAATAGTATTTTGTCGTCAATAATGCTGTAGTAATTCTGCTAACAAGGTTCAGCTTACCGCCTGCTTCAACAGAGCCTCTCATAACCTCAATACAATAGCTAAGGCTGTGATGTGGAGAGAAAAAACAAATCTGTGCACTGCTAAATTCCACAAACACACATAGTAGGTCTATGAAAATTTGCCCACCACTATTTCTTATAAGTATTAGTAGAGCAGAGAATAATACACTTGTCTTCAATTGTTTCACAAATTCTTGTGAAATGTTGTGTGTGAAGTTGTTAGAAGAATTTCAGGAATCCATAAGAAAATTCCATTTGGATTCTTATGCAGGGGGAACATTTATTAATTGCTGTGTTTGAGTCAGTTATAGAATATTCACTTGCATTTAGTTTGAAAGGAAAGGTAGAAAATACAGTCCATTAGCTCAAGTTATTTTTCTTTCTTTAGTATTCTGACTATTGGTTGCTTCCAGTAAGTTTGAGTCTTTCCTGAGTTCCAACCTTTTCCTAGGTTTCTTCAAGACTTTAATGTTTAACTTATCCAGTCAACAAAGCAATTGATCACAGCCAGCATGGCTTCATGCAAGGAAAGTCCTGCTTATTAAGCCTGATTTTGTTTTATCACATGGTAACTCACCTAGCTGATCAAGGGAAGCCAGTTGAAGTAATGTTTCTGGATTTCAGTAAAGCTGTTGGTACTGTTTCTCACAGCATTCTTCTGGACAAAATGTCCAGCATTCAGCTGGATAAAGTCATAATGGGATGGATGAACAGCCAGCGCATGGGTCAGGCACAAAGGGCTATGATGAATGGAGTGACATCAGACTGGTGGCCTGTCACTAGTGGGGTTCCACAGGGCCCCATCTTTGATCCTGTGCTCTTCAACACCTTCATAAATGACCTGGATCAAGGACTGGAAGAGATGCTGAACAAGTTGGCAAAACTGGGAGGAGCTGTTGAGTCCCTTGAAGGCAGGGAGGCCTTGCAGAGATACCTTGACAGAGAGGTGGGCAGTCACCAAACAGATGAAGTTCAAGAAGGGAAAATGCTGAATTCTGCATCTGGGATGAGGCAACCCTGGATATATGGACAGACTGGGGAAAGAGATGCTGGAAAGCAGAACCACAGAAAGGCACCTGGGGGTCCTGGTCAGCAGAAAGTTGAACATGATTCAGCAGTGCCCTGGCAGCCAGGAGGGCCAGCCCTGTCCTGGGGGCATCAGGCACAGCATTGTCAGCCAGGCAAGGGAGGGGATTGTCCTGCTCTGCTCTGACCTGGGGCAGCCTCACCTCGAGTGTTGGGGGCAGTTTGGGGTGTTACAATGTAAGAAAGTCATTAAATTATTAGACAGTGTCCTAAGGAGGGCAATGAGGATGGTGAAGGGCCTTGAGGTGAAGTTGTGTGAGGAGTGGCTGAGGTCACTTGGTCTGTTCAGCCTGGAGAAGAGGAGACTGAGGGGAGACCTCACTGCAGTTACAACTTCCTCGTGAGGGGAAGAGGAGGGGCAGACACTGATCTCTTCTCTGTGGTGACCAGTGACAGGATCCAAGGGAATGGCCTGAAGTTGTGTCAGGGGAGATTTGGATATTAGGAAAAGGTTCTTCACCCAGAGGGTGGTTGGACACTGGCACAGCTCCCCAGGGAAGTGGTCACAGCACCAAACCTGACAGAGTTCAAGGAGCATTTGGACAATGCACTTGGGGACATGGTGTGACTCTTGGGGATGATCTTGTTCATGGCCAGGAGTTGGACTTGAGGATCCTTGTAGGTCCCTTCCAGCTCAGGATATTCTATGATTCTGTGAAGACAAAATTTTCTAAGCGAACTCAGGAGCTGTTTGTTGAACTAGAGATGGATTATTTTAGGAATTCTACAAAACCAGGAATATAAACCTAGATGACTAGCAAATGTCTACACAGAATTTTTAGTGTACATTCCTCTCCCTCAAGGAGTCTGTTCCATGCAGAACTGTGCTGTTCTGCCTCAGGGGCTTTCAGTTTCTCCAGCTATGAGATATTTGCTTTCAACAGCACATCATCCTCCCATATTAACTATGGTGAGGGGGGAAGGGTTGGGCTAGAAGTTTCTCTTGTATCATTTTGGATTCTTTCACTCAAACCAAAGGGTGTTAATCTGTAATCAACCAAAGAGTGCATCACCAGAGCTGCAATGTTTAAAGAATATATCAAAATAGATGGTTATTTTGAATTAGTAAAAAAGAATACTGCTCAGCTTCTCAGTTATGACCATGTATAAAACAACTTTGAAACTAATGGATGGCACTGAGTATTTACCGGCAGTAAAGAAGATATTTGGTCTATTATATATTATATGCAACATTTTAAAAATAACATCACAGCAAAATGTAATCACAAAAGACACCTTCTCTGAAGAAGTAAAAAATTAAATTCTCAATAAGAATTGTGAATCACGCTTGGCTAATAGGGTCATCTTCTCAATATGCAATAGATATCATATCAACATTTGATCAAGTTCTGCAGTAGAGGGAAACCCTACAGCACAAAGAAAATCAAAGCTAATCATTGTGGTGTGCATCAAAGACATTTCTGTGCCCTACCACTCTTTTTCTCCTCAGCCCTCAACATTCACATTTGTGCGTTCTCTCTCCTCCTTTTTTTCCTTCATCCTCCAGTTCTGCCCTGGGTTATATGCTGGTTTTGTCCTGGGATTGATGCAAGTTAACTTCCTAAATTACTTCTGTCAAAATTGCCGTTTGCCTTCCCAGTGTTTGCTCTTGGTAGGTGGGTTTGTGTATCCAGGATATCAAATAATTCTCTTTGGATTCTATTGAAACCTCTGCCTTTTCTGTTGAGACATTTAGAAAGGCATTTTGCCCTTGCAAAGGGAAGAAAGGAAGAAAGGAAGAAAGGAAGAAGAAAGGAAGAAAGGAAGAAAGGAAGAAAGGAGGAAAGGAAGAAAGGAGGAAAGGAAGAAAGGAGGAAAGGAAGAAAGGAGGAAAGAGAGAAAGGAGGAAAGGAAGAAAGGAGGAAAGAGAAAGGAAGGAAGGAAGGAAGGAAGGAAGGAAGGAAGGAAGGAAGGAAGGAAGGAAGGAAGGAAGAAAGAAAGAAAGAAAGAAAGAAAGAAAGAAAGAAACAGAAGAAAATTGCTCTAACTTTCCTTAGTAGGAAAACTATTTATGGTGATATTGTGAAAATGTGCTTGTAAAACAAGCTTGCTAAAAAAAGAATTGTGGAAGTCATTCCCGTTTATTAGTTTCTTTGCAGAAATTATGTTACATGGAAATAACTGTCATGAAGGGTTTATGAAAAGTCCAACTTGCATATGAAGTTTTAAAGCCCTTTAGATTGCCAGTGGTGGAAAAATAATTTTCAGTCACAAAAACCAGTTTAACTGAATAGACTCTACAAAGATAACAACATGCTGTTGAAGTACACATACATTTCCAGTGTAATTGGCTTTCTGTCCCATAATTAAAAAAAAAAAAAAAAGGAAGAGATGATTTTGATTTTGTACCAAGAGGTGTTAATTAACAGCATCTTCCCTTTTCGTCCCTTTGCTCTGTATCCTTCACCAAATCACAAATAAGATACAATAAGACAGTTCAGCAGTCGGGTATGTTTGTATGCATGCCTAAACATATACTTGTCTGGTCACACAAAAATTTCAGTTGTGATTGCTGCTGCTACAGAAATAGACACAGCTGATTTCTAAAATTCTTCAAGTGTATTTTAGGTGCCTTTAAAAATAAACCAAAGGAGGAAGAGTGCAAGGGAATAGAAGGAACAGAGGTAAAGAAAATAAATAATCTTGATGGCATTTTAAAAGAATCTTGAAAGAAGGTGGAGAAGCTCTAAAGACAAGAAATGTTGATAAAGAAAATACAGTATGAAGAAGGGCCTATGACCAATGTGCTATCTCTTCACATTGTACTTACAGACCATCCATTAATGGCGATGCTCAGCTCCAAGATCATTGCCGTGGCTAGGATCCAATTTCAAGATCCATTAGCACTCCTTACCTCTTGAAGCTTTTTCTGATCAGGCACTGTTCATGATAAGGAAATTACACATTAATTTGTTCAACAGAATTTAAAATTAGGCGCACCAAGATTGCCCTTAGCAACAGACATGAACTGATCGATGTTAACTGCTCCTTAATTTCATTTATTGTTCAGTTTTGTTCCACTTCGTCTTGCAATCCATGGTATTCATAACTAAAAAGAACAGCAAATTACAACCTCTCTGGCATTTCTAATATAAACAAAACTCTGGGTCTAATGGATCCACAAGCTAATTTAGAGGTCAACTTGTTGCTAAAGAGCTTCTAGTAAGACATTCATGGCTTATGTTTAAGTAACTGAGGTGATGCGGACAAATTACTGTCGTTACTTCACATCTGTTTAACAGATATGACTGAATGGTTGCCCCGTGTACTCAAAGGAGTACTGTGGGTTTATATTTATGCAGTGTTGGCAGCGAATATTCTAACCTGTGGTGTGGATACTTTGTTTTTTTTAATGAACTACCACTGAGTAGGTTAGATAAAAAGAGCTCTGTAAAGTTATGTCACAGGAAGACACAGAGATACTGTGCTTATATGCAAGAACAATGTTCCTCCTCAGACCCAGTAGCCTCCTGACAGCTCCTGCTTAAGTTAGAGACTGATAAAACAGCTAAAGCAAATCCCTACAAGGAAGCCAAAGCCTGTATTCCCTGCTGCCTAAAAAGTCCCAAGCTATTTTCTATGGCATCTGGCAGCCATGTCTTGCAAAGGGAGAAGTCAAAACCCTTCCACAAGTAGCTATTGGCTTTTGAAAAAGCATTTTGTGCTCTACTTACCAGCTGCAAAGCACATCTGGGGCTAAGGGCTTCAAATCTCATATCCATCCCTTCTTTCTGACAACAGAATTGTTACCACTAATTAAAAATAATTCTAGAAATCTCCTCAGGCAGACGTGGCCAGTTGGTGAGGTTTAATAGCCTGGACCCTTGGCCTTTTTTTGCCCTGCTCCATTTAAATGTCCTGTGCTCTGCATCCTCTGTGCTGGTGCTGTCCAAGGTGCAATGCACAGAGGAGCAAGGTCTAACATGCTGCCAGCAAGGCCCAGAAGAGGAGCTGTCAAGCTTGCTTCTAAAAATAAAGGATGATGGGATGGAGGTTCATGGATGATTTTATCCAGAATAAGACAGCTCATTCTCTTTCTCAGTGAATCGTGGACAGTTATTAAACTGCAGTATATTGGCCTTTAATTAGCAGGAAGAACATGATTAGAGAGCATAGGAAGGAATGGATCAGAAAAAAATCAAACTAAGTTTTTTTCAGTAACATTTTCCCTTTAAGAAATCCCCAAGGATTTTTACAATCGTGACATTAATTTAAATATCTACTACACTCTGGGCTGTGCTTCCTCTGAATGGTAGGAAGCTGCTTTTAGAAAACTTATCCAATGAAGGTGTTTTTATATTTTGCATTTTTCAAACTGTACTTCCATGTTAGTAATAAAAACCTTTTTTATTTTTTTTTTCCAATGCCTTAGATCATTTTGGAAAGCATCCCTGCTGGGTCCCTTGCAGGCTGCCTACTCCTCTCATGTATAAAGTTCATACCTTTTGTGGAGGCAGTTTAAATTCTGACAGACTGGCGTCCAAGCTGGCACTCTGAACGCTAGTGACCAACATGGGAACTAGCACTTTCCCAGCCGTCTGTGCAGAACTGGTTTGAGCAGCCCCTCCTGGGACACGCCAGCCGCGCTTCCAGACATCCTGTTGGAGTGCCACCTTTCAGGATGCCTAGGGACCACGCAGCTGCTCCACACCAGGAGGACTTCGCTCAAAATAAAAATGACAATAATGCACTCTTTCCCACCTGGAGCTGCACATAGCAGTGATCATGCCATTTCCTGCTCAGAAAAGCTCCATTAGGACTTTTTAATAAAATTAAACATTTAAAATGTTGAAACTGGATGTGATTTGTCTTTTGGCCATCTGGAATCACAACCTGTCCAGATCAGATGCACATATCCAGAGCATTCTTCGTCCTGCTCTTGGCTCTGTGCCACCTTGCTGATTCCAATGAGATTTACCATACACATGGGCTGTTGTTTTTGTCTTTTTTTAACCCAACCACTTCTTTCTGCATTCTTTATGTCCGAGTCCTATAGACTTCATCATTTGGTCTTACTCTTGATACACTGAATAACTGCTGTCCAGTGTCCCATCCCTTCCTTTAAAACATTTTTGCTTTATCTGAAATGACCCACATGTATGTGAGCTTTCAGCAGTTCTGCCATTTATAAAGCACCATTACAATTGTGCACTGCTGTTGCAGCTGTGCTTACTGATGGAACTAATGCCTTCAAAGCAATTTTTCAAGTTGTGGGGTGAATTGTTTTTGATGTAGAAATCTGTGTGAATTGTTACTGTTAAACAGTATCTTGTCCACTTGTCCTTCAGTGTGGCACCAAAGCCTCTTAGAATTTACCTGAATTTTCTTTTAGGTAAATTGCTACATTATTCTACATTCTGACATTACATCACTTTGCCAAATGTGGTTGAAACAGACCTCTAAAACATTTAGCTGGTATGTAACTCACATTGGCCTTCTCAAGTTGAGGTCTTCCCTTGAGTTTAACTACAACTGGGCAGTTTAGTAGCCATATATACGCCAAAACCAGTTCCAGTTCTGTATTACCTACACCCCCCCCAACCAAAAAACCAAAAACCAGAACAAAATGCTTGTTTTGCAGAATTTAATAAATCTCTCATCTGAGGACCAGAAGGAGAGTAGAAACAGGAATCCAACTTGAGACATCTGCCTTCCTGCCTTCGACTAAAAAAGGAAAGAGAATTCTCAGTGGTCACTCTCTTCAAAAAAACTGACATTCAGCTCCCCTGTGCTGTATGCTTTACTTTTTAAAAAGTTTAATTTGTTTTCTTATACTGTTCCTTCCACAAATTTCTTTTTTAACTCAAAAAAATAAACTTCATCCCATTCAGCATATAGTAGCTATGAACCTTTCTTCAGATTTCACAATGTGTCATTCAAGTTGTCTTTGAAACTTCCAAATAAGTTCTGTCATGGGGTTTTGTAGCAGTAACAAACATTTTATCTGACATTCTTTGTCCTGCAAATGTCCTTGAATTTCTGTTTCTCCAGAAAAACTTGCACTGGTAATTTACACTACCATTGTAGTTACCATTGTAAACCAATAATATGCTGTATCTTTTTTTTCCCCACAAAATGTAACAGCATCAAGAGCTAAGTGCAGAGAGTTCTACTCAATTAATCTGAAAATTCAGTACATCACATTTCTAGATGGTGTGTATTTCTTCTACAGATACTGCAGTACATACTATCTTGCCAATGTTCCCATTAAAGATCTGCTGGGATTTGGCAATAACTATGTTAAAAAACTGTTGGAAGGGTCTCTAAGAGACAGTCCATCCCTGAAGACAAGATTAACTATACATGTTATCATTGCTGACAGATGGCTGTCTAGCATATTTCTAAAGACCTCAGTGGCAGAGAGACTCAAAACAAAATACTCAGCACTCTGTTTTCCCTAACTTTTCACAGTTTAAATTTTCAGCTTCATTGTTTCCTGTTCAATTTATTCTACAGACATAGAATACCTTCTCACTTTTTTACAACAGACTTTCGTACTTAAAGATTTTTTATCCTGATCTCCCTCAAGTCTTCTAAGGAGGAAGAAATTTCAGCTTTTTAAATCATTCCTCATAGAGCATGTTTTCTAAACCTCTGGTCATTTGCACTGCTCTCCTTTAGACGGCCTGTGTTGTAGCCACACCCCAGATCAAATCTTCTCTTCTGCCAGATGAAGCAGAAAATGTTCCTTGGCATGTCTTGCCAGGAGTACTCCTCTGTGATGATTACCTTCTTCTGAGTAACATTACACCTGGATGTGGTTCAATGCGGCTTTCTTCCACCCTCGCCTGTAGATCTTTTCCAAGGGACTGCTGTTCCACATCCTTTTCTTCATCTGGTAATTTTTAGATAAGCACAATTACTTTCACTTTTTGTGTATTGACTTGTATCCCAATTTTAGTGAAATGCAGTTATGACCCTTTTCAATGCTAATGCTATTTTCCAGCCAACATGAAGTTCTTCCCCTTAGGTAGGCCCAGTAAATTTTTAATACTCTTACCTTTTATTTAATTCATCAGATTTTAGTAAAAATACTGAACAAAATTAAACCAAGTAAAAACCCTGCATTCAAAACCATCTTCGATTTTTGCACTGAATTATTGTTAATTACTTGCTGAACATGGTGACCCACCCTGTTGCTCACCTTCTCTGTGACAGTCTGTCCAGATCAGCATGGACCAGCAAATTCCCCAGAGCTGGGCAGCCAAGCTTGAGGGTGTCCCAACACTGGCTATGGCCTCACCCATAGGGCACAGGTTGGTCCACCAACAGCCCCCAACATGGCAAGTGACAAAGCTTGGCAAAGGAAGATGGGGGAAAATATGGGGTGGAGACCAGTACTGCTGCAACACTGCCAGAGCAGGGACTGACGGCCTTGGGAGACTGAAATGGAGTCCTGAGCACTGGGGAGGAGGGTCCCAGGTTGGCTGAGGACATCATTGCCTACTGGTGACCGCAGAGCCCACATGCATGAGAGACTGTCCCATGAGAAGGTCCAGAGCTGTGGTGTTTATCCTCTACTATGATTTCATTGCTCTCCCAAGGTCTGCTATTGAAGGTGGTTAGTTTGGTTTTTTCATCTTGACTATCAGAAGCCACGAGCGGTCTATTTCCTTCTGCAAACAAAAGAGGAGCTTAACTCTGTTCTGAAGTTAAGCAGGGACCTCATGACAGTTTTTGTGCCTCTATTTTCAAACACCAACTCCTCTCCTCTTTCTTGGTACAATAAAATTTATATATATGGAATATTAAATGCCTATGAGCAGAGAACTTATTATATTATTGTATATTGCTTTATTAATAATGTATTAATATTATTCATATTAAATTAATATTCTTTATTTAGCTTAAGCAGAGAAAGTGATCACAACTTATACTTCAAGTGAAAGAAAAATTGAAGAGTGGACTTGTTTCTAGTGTATCTGATGTATTTGAGTCAGTTACTATGGTGATCCCACCCATGTGATATTTAGTTTTGACTCACAGCTGCTGGAATCTCTGGCATTTTTCTGGATTTTTTTTTTTTTTTTTTTTGGTTATAATAAAAATGCTCAGACTATAAGCATCCTGCTTGAGGCATAAGAAGCAGCTTGAAAAGGAAAAGGTGCCTGCTGCTTAAGCAATATATTTTACTTTTAGGGTTCTTTTTAAGGGAAATGAACTAAATTGCATCTGCCTCATCTTACAATTTTCAACTTGAATTGCACAAAGTATGTTTAAAAAATTTTAAGCTGCTGCAGTAAAAGTGTGTTTGTTTTTTCTTAGATTACAGACTTTGAGGGTCTTCACACAAATGCTTTTTCATAGAAAACAAATTGAACAAGATTATGTTTGAGCCCAGAGAGCCATTCTGTTCTCTGTGTAGAGCTCCTAGGGCAATGGGAATTCTGTACCAAAATAGACAAGAGCAATTTGCAACCTGCAATCTGCAGAGTCCACAAAACTCTTCTGCTATTTTTCAAAGCTACCTTAGACTTCTGTTTAAGACCCTTGCTCAATGAAGTCTCCTCCTTTGATCCAGTTCTTACAGCTACTTTGTCTACTCAGCATACTTTAACCCAGCCTCTCCTTAAGGATCAGAAGATGGTCTTTCACCCCACCTTTTTTTTTTTTAATGGTGAATAGCTCTACCTTCATTTTATTTTCATCTCTTTGTTCTCCATCTCAGTGCTTTAGGGCATCCTGACCCTGAAATAATCTAATTAAAAACATAAGGTGTATTCTTTTGGGAACAGCACACCAAGAACACCTAGTCCAGCTGGTGATACCATTGTATTCTTAGAACACAAGAACAATTTCCAGGAAAATATGTGAAGAAAGAAATCTAATGTGGCTGTAATAATCAGTTCAATCTTATTTGGAATCACTAATAGAACTTATGCATCGCCATATGGATACTGTGTGATGTATCACATGAAAGACTTAACATTGTTTGTTAGCTTTGTCACGCACTAGTTAACAGAATATATTTTACCCTAAATTACTTTTACTTTCCAGCTATGCTTTTGCTTTAATACGTACTAAAAATACTGACATTTTTTTAGACACTATATTACTTCAGTTTACTAAAGCTGACTACTGTATTACTACATGTTACAGAGTAGAAACTTGACTGGGTTCCTAACATAACTCTTTATTTTACATATTTGAAAAAAAAGAGTTAGTTATAATTTGTCAGAGAACAGGGCTTTTTAAAAACAGATTTAATACATACATTGCAAGTTTGATTATGTAATCAGCAGCCTACTCATGTTCTGATGGTTTATTGATAGCTTAAAGCATTTTAAGGAATATGATGAATTTTTTTCTTGTGTTCTACTTCCACTAGGGAATATTAAAGTTCACAGTGAAAAGAAGGGATTGACAAAAAGAAACTCACTTCCTCCTGCTGGTCCCATTAAAAATTCTGCTTGGAAGCTTGGCAAGGTGAACTTACCGAGAAACTAAGATACATTGACAGCCCAATTTCTTTGATAAAATCACCTTCATGAGTACCTATACCTTTGAATACACATTGCAAAATGCTACCTAGTGGTATCTCCTGAGAAAAAATTGCCACCAGATACTTGGTGAGGGTGACAATACATAGCCTTTATTTGCTGTTTACTTGCATCGAAATGTACTTGTTTTAAGGCTGCATTTGGACTCCACAAATCAACATGTGCTTAGAAAAAAAGTCTTATCTACAAAAGTAACAACTACATGAACTGAGGGTACTCTTCTACTTCGCTGTTAAACACTGCTCTATTTTTGAATTATACTGTATCTCCCACTTCCATCACTTGTTTATGGTCAAACATTTTGTCTTTGGTGTAATTCTGCCTCAACTGTGCATGTAAACAGGTTTAAGAAGTCTAATAACACCAGAATTTTGCACACTAACAAGTGTAACCTAAATCTAAAGTGAAATCTTACTCTGTTTGATTTATGTATAAGTTCAAATGCCTCACAAAGCATTTTTTTCATAAATACTTGGCCAAGTTTTTGTTTTGTTTTTTTTCTAGTCAGTAGAAATAATTTAGTAAATCTAAAGCTCCCAGAAAGAAAATCTATGGTCTATATTAGATGTTTAAGCTTGATCACTCAGGTTCTATCACTGAAGGTCTTTAAAAAGTGATTGTTTCCACGGATAAATTAAGCAAATACTTCAGGAAATACTTAAGACACATAAGGCTTAGTCAAAATTTATGTGCATTAATCAGTTAAGGATTTTCCCTCACACACACTTTTCATGACTGCCATGTTACCTTCTCAGATACAGAGCTTAACAAGATAAACTTTAGCAGCAATGCTCTCTACCATCCCCTGTATAATTTGTAATCTAACGTTCTCATGTCCCTATATTTCAATATTGTTTTGAATTTACTGTATGTCTTGAAAGATTCATTTGGATTTTTATTTTCCAGTTTTCTCTTTAGATCACTTCTCAGTTGAAGATACTCTCCACTAAATAACAAATTTTGTTCTTTGTTTTATAGGGATGCCTTCCTGAGTGGTTTGGAAAACACCTGATTTCTAATGTTATCCTCAACTTTTTTTGTTAAAAGGAGTGGTAATTAAAAGTTGCTTCAGAATAAACTCAAAAAATAAGGCCTCCTAGATACTCTTTGTGAATCTTAAAAGTAGAACTTCTATTTTTGTGTTTTCTTTTTTTGATTTATTTTAGATTTCCTATACCTTGGTTGCACATTCATTTATTTTTCTTCTGTTTTGCATTTAGGATATTCCCTATCTCTTTGTTCTTCATAAAATTCTCTTGGCCCAAATTCTCTTTAAAATCTCTATCTATTATTTATGTTCTCTATCACTTAATTCATTCCAGAACTGACTGACTTAAACTCCTCTGTGCCACTTAGTAAGAACTTGACTCACTACCTGCTCTGTATACTTTGCAGAAATATTAAGTTTTTTAAAAATGAGTAAATATTAGAACATCCATGATTAGATTACAATTACAGAATGGTAAGATTGTGTTATAAGGAGAACAAAAAAAATGTCGTTTATACTCGTAATAGAATATTACCTAGTACATTTTTTATCTTAGAAAATACTTTTCTGAAGACCTTGACTTCTGATAGAAACATGATTATATTTGAAGTGCATTACTGCTGTCTCGCTGGTAAGGTATTACTGCTTAATGCAGTTATGTTACTACATTCCTTTACTTACATAACTCTTCCTGTCATTATTTTTCTTTTTTTGTTTTTGTGGAAGCCCAAGAATACTAATCAGCATCTTATAAACGACTACTCAAATTATATAAATTGCAATGTAGGTAGAAACTAGGTTTTTGCTTAAAACTGGAGAGTTAATATTCAGTACATAGATTATGTTATTGGTACAGATAGGCTTCCCCAATCCACCTCCACAGGAACAGATTCCAAGATAAAGGCACTCCCAACAGGTTCTTTGGAAAGTTGATTTTGTTACAGAAAACAGTTAGGTGTTTAATCCAGACGGTCTTTACCACAAACAAGTCTGATATTTTAGGGAAGTCTACTCTATATCACTGTTACATACTGCTAGGTCTAGTTATGAAACAACCTGAAATTGTGTTCTTTGACTGTAAAACTCCCTCATCCCCTTAAAATATTGCAAAAGATTCAATATTAGAGAAATGGAAATCATGTAAATAACATAAAATTCTAATCAAACTTCGTTAAAATTCAGAGACATAAACAAATCAACTTTTGGTTTTTTTTAATGCATCAGTCATTAGGGCCTACGTTTGCTGCTACAGGTCTTATTTGCTTTCCCGAGCTGGAAAAATGAGGTATCTTCCTTTACAGTTGTTGCTGTATGAACAAAAAAGTAAACTTTGAGCTATCAAAAACATTGCAGATAAATAGCTAAATATGGACAAGAATAAGGCCCAGGTTCAGAGGTTTTCAGCACTGTGTGTTGAAATTTCCAATCCGTTTGTGTGACTATTCCACTTTAAGGACTCCACAGACTGAATGACTGCAACAGACTTTCCTGTCTGCTCCTTACCTGTAGCTCCCCATAATCAGCTCCACACCCTCACAGATCCTTTTCTTTGATGAAGCACACAACCACATTCTTCAGACAGCAAAGGCACAAAGATACATGCAAGAGCTTTGTTGGCTCATTGCCTGTGCTTGGGAGGCTGAAGACAATTTCACATTACACACTGCAGACATACAATGCAGCTATGGAGCATTGCAGGAGTATTCCTTATCTCGCCGTAGCGTCTGCTTGTTCTAGTTTGAATTCCAGCAGCAAAACCAACTCCCAAAGGAGTTTGTACTTCATAATATACCAACCCTGAGAGGAATAGTTAGACTGCAAGTTCAGCTTTTTTGGCAAGGAAATGATGTCTTCTTGACAGACACCAAATTTGTGCACTTGGTGTTGAATTGAATTGTTGAATTGAACTGGTTGAGTATTTTGCTTGCTCTTCGACTTAATCTACACAAGTGATTATATGTGAGCAATCTTTTGGGATAAAAATGTTTCCATATTAAGAATGCTAATCTATTTTCCAAGATTTTTGAGGGTTTTAAGCTTTAACTCAGTTTTGGGGAAGTATTTGGGTCTTGAGGAATACGAACACTAACTATGAAACACCTGTGATATGATGGCGGTAGGATTGTCTTCACAGTGGCTGGTATGGGGCTGTGTTTCAGATTTGTGCTGAACACAGGGTTCATAACATCATGATGGTTTTGTTACTGCTGAGCAGGGCTTGCACAGATCCAAGGCCTATTCTGGTTTTGTACTCCATGCTGGTGAGGAAGTTGGGAGTACATGGGACATTGGGAGGAGACACAACTGGGACAGGTGACCCAAAGTAATCAGAGGGATACTCCATACCAGATGACATCATGTTCAGTGTATGAAGTGGGAGTAAGAAGGAGGATGGAGAGGACATTTGGAGTGATGATATTTGTCTTCCCAAGTCACCCTTACCGAGATGGGGCCCTGCTTCCCTGGAGATGACTGAACACCTGCCTGACCTTGGGAAGCAGTGATTTCACCCCTTGTTTTGCTTTGCTTTTGTATGTGGCTCTTGCTTTTCCTATGGAACTGTCTTTATCTCAGCCCACAGGTTTGTTACCTTCCTCCCTTCTGATTATCTTCCCAGTCCCACTGCTGGGGAGTGACTGAGCAGCTGCGTGGGGCTTAATTGCCAGCTGAGGTTAAGCCACGACAACCTGTTACTGAACTTCTTTGATAGCTTTTTAATACATTTTTAATGAGAAATGGCTCATTGATTTTCATTCATTTTCTCAGTTGAATTAAAAATGTTGTTAAAATACTGACATTTTGAACAGTGTGAGTGAAGTCTCTAATGGACTCACCTGCCTTTTTGAGTATTGCCTTTCAATCAAATAGAATAACTCACACATTTTGCCAAATTTCCTACATACCCAAAAGCTAACAACCCAATATTACAACACCAGTAAAGGTCCCTACAGTTCTTTTACTGTTCATGTCTACAAATCTAGGCACCTATCTTCCTTCTACAGTTTCAAGGTGGTCAGATTAAAATTCCTCATTTTGATGGATGAGGAACAAAGAATTAAAGCAGAAGCACCTCCTGCACGTCCAGTCTGTGTTCTGGTCTCTTGTCTTTGAAACAGATATCCTTAAACATGAGGCAAACCTAATAACAGATGACTGGAAGCACCTGTGGCCCTTCTTACTATGTGTATCACAAGCCCAAAGTTATGGTTCTTAATGGTCATTCTCTGAGTATGTGACTTTACCACACAGCAGCCCAGTTTAAACAGGATGGTCTTCAAGTGTGTCTACTCCAGATAACAGGCATTATGGGATATGGTCACTTATATTTTGTCTCATATCTATTTTGGCTCATAAGGCTCTTTTGAGAGTTACTGTGTGTGCACCTGAGCTAACTTCCATTCAATCACACTGTTCTATAAAAAGTCTATTTTATACAGTGTTTATTTCATTGGTGTTAATTTGCTCGAACTTGAGTTTAGAGAGTGATTTTCTCCATATACTGACCCAACTGAATGGGCCAGTAACATAAACATGGACCAAGGCTTTTGGAGACATGGTAAGCCATTGCTGTACCACAGCTTGGCCTTGATGTATCTATTACTTAAGATCAATACAAGATTAAATACAACCCATGCTTCCTTCAAAGCTTTATAGCAGCTCTTGAAAGAGCTTAAATGCAAGAAATTAGGCAGTGATGTATTTCTTAATTTGACAGCTTCAACCTCCTCTACAAACACCTAATTGTATGGACCCAGCTTTGACATTTCACTAGAACTTGTTCAGAACATTTTAAGGGTTTTGACAAAGAATATGAGCCTTAGAAATTACTTTCTTACAGAGCCGTGTAGTCCCTGACAAAATTAGAGCTTTGCATTTAAAACAAAACTTTGGAAATATTTTAGTTTAGTACAGAGACTGTATTTTGGAATGTTGATTCTCAGATAGTTATCTCAGGTTGTTATTAACTTCTAAATCCAGCACCTGCACTGAATAGGTGCATTTACACATATTTGCAAAACAAGTACTTCTTCTTTAATTCGGCTCTAAAATTTTAGGTTAAAATATCAAATATGAATGCTTTGGGATGGGGGATCTTACATTGTGATGCAATGGTGTTTTGCCTTACTACAGATTCTGATTATTGCTCTGGCCTAAGCCCTACCTCTGCCCTCCAATTCCTCAGTATCCTACCACTCAGTAGTCTGACAGTTCTCCCTTAGTGACATTGTTTCCCTTTTGGAGTGCTGCTTCTCATCTGCCTCACTGGTTTGCTCAATAATCACACACAATAGCATCATGTAAAACATTTTACTTTGGTTATTTTCTGTTCATATTGCAAAGCTCTGGGGAGAAGATTACCCATCTTTTATTGACTAAGTAGCAGAGTCCTTATATACTAGAGATTATTATTTGAATTCTTTCTTCACCAGCTCTGAAGCATATTACTCTCACTTGCAATCAGGCATCCAGATTTCTGGGAGTTTTTAATTTATTTTTTTTAAATTCCTTTCTGGAAAGCTGTTTCATGGCTCTTTATTATAAATTGCCAGATTGTACTTTCAAACTGAAGATACATAGGGATAATGTTAGCAAACTAAAATGAATTCCAGCACAAAAATCCCCCACCTCTGCAGTTTCTCAAGGTTCGTGGATTTTTATATAATAATCTTTTTTTAAAGTCATGTATTTTTTATGAGTCTGAGACACACCGATTCCAATAAGTCTTTGGGCTATAGAAATAGAAAAGAAACAGGATGTAATGTTGCATATCATAATATATAAAGCAATCATTCAAATGTAGCTTGCAGTAAGTCAATAAACCTCTACTGTATTGAGGTAACTGAAGTGTAGGATATTCATGCAAAAGTTGTTTATTCAGTGTATGTGAAGACCTTTTTTCCCCAGTTTTTAAAATATGCCTGAAATGTATTACTAATTCCTAGCAACTAAACCAGTATCAATGTGGTAGGTGCATTAATAGCAGTGAGAAAAATAGACCAAGGACAACTTTTGTTTGTGCATTTCTTAGAACAAGAGGCAAAGTCCTGTGAATGCCAAGTTCTGTATTTCTTTAGTCTGCCTTGAAATAGGGGAAATTATTCCAGCTATGGTTGTGTCGTTCCTTGTGCTCTTGCCATTTCTGCAGAGCAGAGAAAGGTTTTGAGATTCTGTTCTTCACAGTATTTGAGGGCCTTTAGGCAGCAAAATCTATGCTGCAGGGTCCCTAGAAAATCCTTTACTGTTACTAGAAAATGTTAATTGTTATATCATATAAACCATACATCTTGACAAACTTCCAAGGTTTCAACTCCATGGATCCCTAATCATGGGTTGGTTAAAGCATTTCCATTATGAGCATTAAAGGATGCTCTCTGGACACAGTGAGATGGTCAAGATGATGGTGTATTCAGCACAGGATGAGGAGCAGCAGGCCCAGGGTGTCAGGGCTGATTGCATTTACCAGAAGTTACTCTATGGGAAAGAAGTGGCAACAAGCAATGTGACAACAGAAAATGCAGAGGAAGCTTGTCCCAGGGATGCAGTCTGCGTGTGGAAGTGGAAATAAGAGGAAAAGCTTTTCTTAGTGCAGAATCAGGAATATGACCTTGGCAAAGGCCACAGTGTATGCTCAGCAAGGACAGTGCCCATTCATGCAAGCAGTAGCAATCCTGACAGACAGATGACATGTAGCACATCCTTTTGTGTGATGGACACAACCATGGTCAGAAAAATGACTTTTTTATTTGTGGGACTTTCACCTAAAGTATCTTTCGGGTTGTAATGAGGAAACTATACTAATGTTGATATTAGGAACAGCCCCTTGCAAAACCTGGAGCACAGAAGTCTGCTTGACAGGAAAATGTCTCCATTTGCTACTGAAACTACTTCTGTCTGTGGCAGTCACCCATAAAGGCAGTTATTCCATTTTATAGAAAGTGATACTTAACCAAATCAAAGGAATGAGGTTCTTATTCCTCCTTATCATAGCAGTGACACAGGTGTAATTAAGCAAGGTCTTATCACAAAGACTACACCAAAGACTACACAGGCGCAACTATTTCGAGGTAATGTGAGAAAAATTATAGGGATGAACTTTCTTTTCCCTGTCTTCCCTCCCTAGACCTACCAATGATGCAGGAATGCAATATAGTTCAGAACAATAGGCAGCTCGTATTCGTATCAAGAGAGCTCTGTATTACAAGGAAAAACACACAGAATTAATCCAAAGTATCTTAGCTGTTATATTTACTTGCCTGAAAGAAAGAAAAATGGTTTTATTATGAAGCCCTCTAGGTTATA
Source organism: Acanthornis magna (assembly GCA_036785705.1). Taxonomy (NCBI): domain Eukaryota; kingdom Metazoa; phylum Chordata; class Aves; order Passeriformes; family Acanthizidae; genus Acanthornis; species Acanthornis magna. The sequence continues at coordinate 3,116,888 of JAWUZG010000060.1, read as the reverse complement.
AGAGCAGCATTCATTCAGGCAGGAGAGAAACAATGCTTTATGATTTTTCTGATAAAGCCAGCATGAGTCAGACTTCAAACATTAAGTAAAAAATAGTTATCTCATGCTGATCACAATCAGTCTCCAAAGTAAAAACAGACAATGGGAAATCAATATATTTCTCTACTCATTTGTATTCTTTGAGCAGAGATGGAGGGCCTTGTAATTGAATAAATCATTCGCTATGAATTCTTCATTCAGCTTTCATAGCCAGGACTGAAGTCTCTATACCAGGTATCATTATATAATCTACTTTACATTTCAGGGCCGCACAAAATTATGTACTGCTAATTCATCAAGAAGTTTTTGTCAAGGCAGAAAATTGCTTCCAAAAATGTCCTGCTTTCAGAGGTGTAATGCCTTTACGGGGATCTCTGCAAGGAGTTTGTGCAGGACTAAGGTTCAAAACAGAGAATTAGCAATAAGATTTATAGAACCTGAATTAATGGAATAGCTGCAAAAGAATTTTATACAAATGTAACATTTACTTCTTGTGAACTTGAAAACAGGCTGGAATGCTGTTCATAGTGACACTTCTTTAGCAGAAGTGAAGAAAATAAAAAAAAAAGACACGAAACCAATTGCTTTAATAAAATCCAACTTTATAACACACTCTATGACTGTTTCAGAGAACATTCTGACAAACAGAATGCAAGGGACCAGGGGCAATTTAATTATAATTTTGTGCGTATGGAGGTTCACCAGATGGCAAATATCTTTGCTGCAAGAAGAAATCCTTGAAGACAGGGAATGCACAAAGTTCAGATGATACTTCTTATATGTCTGATGTTAAATAGAACTGGAGCAAACAACAAGTGACCTGGTAAGAAAGACTCAAAGGTGAATAAGACTTGGAATAGGTTGGGTCTCTTAATCACCCTCATGTTTATGCTTCAGAGTAATGCATTGCTAATTCTAGCAAAGGTGTTCACACTTCAAGGGTGGCATATGAGTACATTTAGACAATGTCAATAATAACTTGTTTGTGGAAGGAGAGAATCCTCTAAACATCTGTCAGAAGTTCAGTTGTTTTGCTTCCACTAGAGTAAAATACTTTCATGGAATTATGCGTTGCCTTGGACAATATCACTCTATTTTCCATTACATGATCATAACTCATAAGTGTGAGTCGGGGGATAGATTTTTAGAATTCCACCTATGTTAGATTTAGGTTCTCATTTAAGTCTGTGTAGCACTCCAGGACATCTACTTTTTGTGTTTACACTGAATTTAATACATACCCTCGTCTTTAGCTCGAGTCTTCCTGTTGTGTTTAATTGTTTACATTTGTTCAAAGCATCTCTTCTAGGAAATAAAGGAAAAATATCTAAGCAATGCTTCATGGAGACGTAGATAAAAACAGTTAGGAATCTGAACTCCATCTCTAGTAAAGCTGCAAAGGGAATAGATGTACAGGACTGTTATCAGCTTCATGTGATACTGTATTTTGGAGACACTACCTACTTACCTTGCATAGGCTAGTAGCTAAAGTATTTATCTATGAAATAAAAGGCCATCATGTCTGAGTTCTCTTCATTATGAACGTGTTGGAGTCTGCATTGCAGTTAGGCAGTGGTGTGAGGTAGTGGCAGCCCTTGCCATCTCTCAGGAAGATTTTTGCAGTAGTAGAACTGATGAGGCATGCAGTTAGATGACAAAACCGTGTTACACACTTCCTGGAAAAACTAGCCTGAGTTAATGATGATCTAATGTAAAACACACACATTGTTGGATAAAATATAAAAATAGGTAAGTGGATAATTACAGGAGAACTTGCTGGAGAAATTTTGGTACTAAGCCCCTGAAGGAATTATACAGTTTAGACATCCCTGTAATCACTGAGTAGTGGTTTTGTGTGCCTTCCCCTTCCTGCATCTTGTGACATTTTTCATTTTCTCTCTCCATGTAGCCCCAAAGTTTTTGCACAGTGTGGGCCCACACTTGGTAAAGATGTGTTTATTGAGGCATCAGAGAGGTTCACCAGTTCCAGACAGCACCATGTTATCATAATTAGGTTGTTTTAATGTGTTACAGTAGACTGGCACTATTTTGCACTTTGTATAATTCAGATTGAAAAGGCCAGAAAAGGTATAGAAACAGATTTTCATATTCATATCTATGAGCACATTTCAGTAAAGGAGAAAATAAGGAAATTACTCTGGTTACATCTACACTACTATTAGAAAATATAAATAATGTGTATTTCATTCAAAATCCTCCTGACAACAGTAATATTGAAAACCCAACAGAACAATCTTCAGACCTGGCAGCACAAGGCTATCAGGGGTGTGATCTCAGGGGCTAAACCTGTGCTGGTTTTTAGGCTTTTCACCCCTGAGCTAAGCAAACTGAAGTAAGTACATGCATATTTCTGAGGGCTGTGACTACATGCTTAACTGCAGAGTGGATAGACCTCAAAAAGCAAGAGGTCCTGCTACACACACCAAGACACTGTGTTGCACCAGGAAGATGGTAATGTCAGCTTTATGGCATTTGCTCTGAAAGCAATGCAGATCCAAAGCGTATTTTAGAAATATGCTTGTTATCATATTATCGGTTTTATGCTATAAATCAGTTAAATCAGTAAAAAATTTAGAACTAGATCTCATAAAAAAATATACCTTGCCTAATCTTCTGACTTGCTCCAGAACACATTCTCCTATACTCTAGACTTTCAAGGATCTTAAGGTTAAAAAGAAATAAATCAAGTCCATACTGACCCAAATTGGAGTGGAAAATGATTATTTGTCTACTATACCTAGTACTTTCATTGAACTCCCCAGTCTGGATTCTTTCTAATGGTCTGCCTGTAATTTTCCCCTGTGGAAACATAGAAAGATCTACTGCCTCAGACCTTTCTTCTCTAATGAATGAAGGGTCCACCTCTAGAGTTCTGCAATAACTTTCTCACACTACTATAGCACATTTAGGAGTACTGCTTCACTGATTCATGCTAAGAGATCTGTGGTGAGCAAAGCAGCAAAGTGTTCATCACTGAGCTGCAGTCAATTGACTGTGGACTCAGTGATCCATTTATGACACTGCTGCATATCAACCCACCAGCACTAGAACATAGGAGAAATAAAGAATACCTTCTGAAAAAGACAGAATGGCATGTGATGTAATTGTCCGCCAGCTATATGACAGTGCTGGAAGACAATCTTCAAACAACTATAGAATCACCCAATCATCAAATCATAGAATACCAGAGTGGAAGGAGCCACAAGGATCATCTGGTCCAATCTTTCTGGTCCATGCAAAAGCATGGTCTGGACAAGATTTCCCAGCACCTTGTCCAGCTGTGTCTTAAAAGTGTCCCATTTTGAGGATTTCAGCACTTCTCCAGGGAGATTATTCCAATGATTGTTTGCTTACATTATGAAAAATTTTCCTCTTGTGTCCTGTTGGAATCTCCCCAGAAGTAACTTGTATCCATTACCCCTCGCCTTTTCCTTATGACTCCCTGATAAAAGGGAATCTCCGTCTTCTTTGTAGCCATCCTTTCAATACTGGAACATGGTGGTAATGTCTCCCCTAAGCCTTCTTTTCTCAAGGCTGAACAAACCCAATTTTCTCAGCAGCTCCTCATGTGTCATCCTTCCCACTCCTTTGATCATCTTTATGCCCTCCTCTGGACCCTCTCCAGCCTGTCCACAAGCTTTTTTTGAATGACAAGGACCATTCAAAGCTGGACACGGTGCCCCAGGTGTGGTCTGACAAGCTTTGAGTACAGTGAGATAACAACTTTATCTCTGCTGGAGATGCCCTTGTTGATGCAACCTAGTGTTCTGTTGGCTTTCTTTGCTGCAGCAGCGCAATGTTCCCTCATACTGAGCTTATAAACAAAGGACAACTTTCTTCTTCATTTTGAAGTGCTTACAGGCACTCTTAAACAGCTCTCTTTACTGCACACTGTCTCCTTCTCTTTTTTGACTAACAATCCTTGTTGAAATAAAGTTTCTTTTTTTATTTTTAGAAGAACTGCAGAGCACTGGATGCTGGGGACAGCTGGAGTGTGTGGGATGTGGCATGCTATTTATTCTCCTCACTCTGAGAAAGCAGCAGATGGGTGACTACTTTATTAAATCAGAGTCCATGTATGGTATCTCCCAGATGTTGACCACATGATCTGCCTTGCTAGGTCATGAAGAACCTAGTCCTGCGTGCCCACTTTTTAAAATTCTGGTTCATAAGTGCTCATTCCACCAAATTGCTGAGCTGCTGATTCACATCTGTCTCATTTTACTGATGGAATAAGGGAGATGGGCTTTAAAAAAGAAGAAAACAACAACTGAGAGCTTTTCATATAATTTTAAGTACTTTCTGATGCATTTATAAACATACAACAGAACTTGCAGTCACTTTATTTCAAGTACTGTGGTGCATGCTTTAATGGCACAGCATGCTTATAAATACATTAACATTTAAAGGAGCAGCAATATGGGCCTGTAAGAAAGAAAGTGGAAGAGGACATTTTCAACTCTTTAGTAAGCAAAGGATGTAGAAGAGTAAACAACTATTGGTGATGCAGCTGATAAATAGTGGAGGAATAAACCTCAGTGTCAGCTAGGAGGCATTAGTGATTGGACCTCCATAACTACAAAGCCGATATTGCCTCATGATAAGACCCAACCAGGCCAAGGCAGAGTCTTGCCCAAAGGTTTTGGTTATCCTTACTCAGCACATGGAGAGCTCAACAGAACTGCTTTGTCTGCTTAGGTGCATAGGAGACACACTGTGACACAAAGGCTGGAATTTTATTGTACAAGTAATTGCTGTTTTATTTGCTGAGATGAAAAAACAGGTGAATGCTCCAAAATGAATGGAAACTGTTTCATTTTCTCTAGGATATAAAAAGCAAAGGTTTGAAAACTCACGGTGTTTCCAAAGAGGCAGACCAAATCTAAGCAGAAGAGCCTCTTGTACCCCAGGAGTCCCCTCATGACTCCACACCATGGACTGTATTTTTAGAGACATGTTTCTACTCAAACAATGCAGTATCTGAGCTCTAAGGAGGTTTGAATCTGACACAGGTTGTAGTTTCACAAGAAGGCTGCAGAGGAATGATGGAAAATAAAATGTATTCCCTTGCCATCTTGGTTAGCACCACGAGGAGCTAAGCTGCCCACACTGGGGCTGGGGGTGCTCTGTTCTCAATGGTCAGACCATAAAGCCAAATGCTCAGTGCAGCATCCATGAGCGATTTCCTGTTCCAGCAACACTGTGGGACAGAGCCATCCAACAAAACTTGCAAAGAAGTTTCTACACAAAGAAACAGGTACTCAGGGTGGGTGCAGACTTGATTTTACAAGTACATCTGTTCTGTTTATTTTTGCTTCTTTGCAGTGTTATCAACTTCTGCTCCATATGGATGATCCATATTGTGCCTTGGTGAAATGATACCACATTATGCTTTTATGCTTTTATCATCAAACACTACTCATGAAAAAAACACCAGGTTTGCCTAGGTTCATCTGTTCAATTTATTTTCCCAAAACTTTATTTTGAATAAAACACCTACGGTAAATGTGATTTATGTAAATGAATAAAACAAAAGAGTTATATAAGCTTTTTGAATCATTCAGATTCTTTCTGTTGCTGTTAAACTGTATGAAATACTTTACCAACGTATTTTCTTTGGGCTATTTCATTTCTGAAGTCTTGCAGCTAAATATATGAAATAATGGGATACGTACAAAGGCTTTCATTTTGATTATATTTCCATTCTCTATGCCAATCTTTTCAGACAAAGCAGCTCTAATATTTCCAGAAGAGTTTTACTTATGAGTTTTTCCAGCTTCTTTCCAAATGCCTGTTGCAATCTTTCCCTTCCAATCTTGGAAGTGGACTTTATTTTCATCTTTTCTCTTCTACATTTCCCCCCTCCAGACCTCAAATCAGAGGAAACATAAAAAAACCCCAAAAACTTATAACTTTAAAGAAGGAGCTACATAACTATTTAGTCTTGTGCTGCTATTTTCTCTGATTCCTTTCACTGCCCAGGCTCAACCTTGCTAGCTCCTGACATGTTCTCAATTCCAAGTGACCTCAAGGATGTTCAGGGGAGTGATGAGATCTGTATTGGGTCACTGATATTTTTTCTTGTTGAAATAGGAATAAAATAAAATAAAAATAAAATAAAATGTAAGAAAGAGAAACTGAGTGAGGTAAGGTTCTGCTGGTTCTGCTGAAACTTTGCTCCCCTTACAAGCCAGCACAGCCACAAGCTCCACTAGGCCTGAGCTTGTCTGAGGAGAAAGGATGGCACTCTTGCTCCTTCAGACAGCTCCTGTTCCAGGCCCTGAGGCAGTTCTGCCTTGTCCATCCCAGCCATGGCCCCACTGAGCCTCATCCTGTCCCTGTCCCAATGCCCAGGGCTGGGGTGCCCCTGGTGCTGCTGCTCTGGCCCTGGAGAGCCATAGCCTGTGCTGTGTCCTGGCACTCCCTGGGGCATCCAGCTAGGTCCAAAGGCTGCCTGAAAAAGAAACAAGGGGAGATGAAATTTTCCTCCTCCGTTGCTCACAGGAGACTAGACTGCTCAGGTGATCCTGCTCACCCTCATGCTGTCATGGGACTCCCAGTCCCAGCACATCCATGAGCATGTCTCCAAGTGCTGGTATGTCCGTGAAAGGACCCACCTGAATATAACTCAACAACAGTCTGCACCTGTGTTGGTTTTGCTTGGCCCAGTTTTTGGTAGTGGGGGGGCCACAAAGATGGCTCCTGTGAGAAGCTTCTGGAAGCTTCCACCACGTCCAGCAGAGGCAATCTCTGATGGCTCTGAAGATGATGGACATGCGGCTGGGCCAGTTGGAGAGGCTGGTAACACCTCTGTGATGACATATTTAAGAAGAAATCAAAACAAAGGGAGCATGCAGTTTTTTCTACCCAGAGAAGAGGAGAAGGCGAAAACATGTGAGGGAAACAACATGGAGGCAGCAAGGTCAGTGGAGAAGGTGGGGGATGAGGTACTCCAGGTGCCACCAGGGCTGAGAATCCTCTGCTGGCCGTGGTGAGGACCATGGGGAAGCAGCTGTGTCCCTGCAGCCCATGGAGTCCACGAGGGTGCAGAGATCCACCCCCAGCCCGTGGGGAGGTGCCCAGGCCAGAGCGGGCGGATGCCTGCAGGAAGATCCAGTGAGAGTCCCAGTGGAGAGAGAGGCCTTACACCCAAGATGGAACAGCCTGTCCTTGGAGGTCTGCACCCCGCGGACGAGGGGCCCACGCCGCAGCAGTTTGGGAGGACTGTCTGCCCGTGGGAGGAGCTCACGTTGCAGCAGTGTGTGTGTGCTGCTGCTTGTGAGATGGAGCCACGCTGGAGAAGTTCACAGAGAACTGTCTGATGCTTCCCCTGCTGGACCCCACGGTGCAGCAGGGGAGGGTCTCCTCTCCCTAAGCGGTGGAAGAAAATCATGGTGATGAACTGACCCCAACCCCACACCCTGTCCCCTTGTGCTTTTTGGTGGGAAGGAGGGAGGGGTTGGGGGGAAGAACGGTGTCTAAAAGGGCTTATTTTATTTCTCATTATTCTCCTCTGATTCTGTTAGTAGTATATTCACTTTGTAACTCTAAGTTGAGCCTGTTTTGCCCTTGAAGATCCTTATCTCACTCATGAACCATTTGCTTGGTAATTTTTTTTCTCTTCTCTGCCCAGCTGTGGCAGGGGAGAGAACAAATGAGTAGATGTTGTGGGTGCCTGGCATTTGGCCAGTGTCCAAACCACGACAGAACCCAAAATGACAAAAACCAGAACCTATTGGGACTTCTCGGGATTTCAAATTATACTCTTTGCCTTGGAGCATCCAACCCTGCCCAGATGGTACCTGTCTTGATATATAAAGGTTCTATCTCTCAGTTTTGAGAGAAATGAGAGAAAATTCTCTCCCTCATGTTTATCACACTCATTTCCATCTTCTATAAAATGACTACCAGTCACTTTTTAACTATTCCTTTACAAACAACAACCCACTTGTATAACTGATATTATAAAAACACTGTAAGTGATGACTGGAACTAGTCAAACAATTGCAGTTAAGTCAGATTTACAGAAGACAGCAACAGGATATTGTTCCTGTCCTAACATATCTTCAGGCTGATGCTAACTTAGCAGCCAGACAATCCTGATTTCACATCTTTTTCTCTGGTTTAAACTTCAGGCCTGTTTTCTTCCAGCAGAGTAAGCACTGCCCACTGTGACTTTACTTCAGTGCTAGTTTCTATACACAGAGATACAGCTTTAGCTACGTCACATCACTATTATATGTTATGACATCAGCTATCAGCATTGGCTGACAAAGCTGTTTTGGTCTAGCACCTCTTCACATGAGGAAATTATTCTCAGAAAATAAAGTTATACTTTTGTAACCAGTTTTTTAGAAGTATTTCTGCCTTAGGATTTGTAGTTGTATATTTATTTCTCTTTTTTTTTTTTAATCACAGAAATCAACCAATCCTTTAGGTTCATGGGTTATGTTTCCCTGGGGCCTTCAATTGCACTCTACAAGTACCTGGAAGAAGGTTGTAAAAAGCTGGGGCTCAGTCTCTTCTCCCAGGTAGCAAGCAATAGAATGAGGGGAAGCAGCCTTAACTTGTGTGAGAGGAGCTTTAGATTGGATATTAGGAAAAATTTCTTCGTGGAAAAGGTCATCAAGCCCTGGAACAGGTTGCACAGGAAAATGGTGTAATTGCCACCCTGGCGGTATTTGAAAGATGTGGAGATGTGCCTTACAGGGCGTGGCTTCGTGCTGGACTTGGCACTGCTGGTTGGACTTGGTGGTCTTAGTGGTCTTTTCCAACCTAACAAATTCTATTACCCTGGGGTAAGGAAAATACTTATTTCATTTCATGATGTTATTTAGAGGAACCAAAACCACTTCTATCAATAGAATACTGTTGAGAATATACTTCATTATTTTGGAGTATATTTTCTGTCAGTGGAAAGGTATTGGTGGCATGAGAAAAAAGGCAATGAATTTGAACATGTTTAATGATGGGGAGGAAAAAAAGATAAAATATAGTGTTGCTATGTTTTTATTCATCCACATGATGTTTTGAATGATTGTATTGACAGTGTTTATCTTTGAGAAGAGGAATAGCTGATCTCATTATAAAGCAAAAAGAATAATTAAGGGTATAGAAATGGTGTAATTAGGATCTTTCACCTTGTCTCATTTTGAAATAGCAGGCAAATATTGTGTCGCTTTCACAGGTAGCACAAGAAAGAGTGTAAGAAATAACCTTTTCTCACAGAATATGTAGAGCCTGTGAAACTCTCTGACAGATGGCACTGAAGAGGTTATCCAGATTTGGAAATGGAAGTAGCAGTTCAGTAACAAAAACATCCACCATTTAAAAATATATATATTTACCATAATTGAGTTTGGAAATATCTTTCTTTTGGCTTCATGGTATTGGTCAGCCCATAAGTAACACAACCAGAATAATTATTTGTAAGAACTGTCAATTTTCTTGTCTTCTGAAGCATCTGCTATCTGCTTAATCAAACTAAGCAGGCTGGGAAATCATATGAAGTGATAATCTGTTGAGTCAAATGGATAAAGAAGAAAACAAAGTAGAAAAGAACAGAGTGATGGAATGGAGTGATGCAGTTTTAGAATGAGAATACAAAGAAGATAAAGGGAAAGAAACACAGTGATATACTAGGATGATTTTGCAGCTGTTGGGCACTATCAAAACTGTACACAGCTTTAAGTACAAGTGAAGTCATAGGCATAAATGCACTTGTGTATTTCACTCTTCTAATAACAATGCTGAGGATTTGCCTGGCACCTGTAAAGGTGCCAGGCAAATATGGCTGAAGGTATTGCTTAATATTTACTCCGTTTGTTCAAGACATTGTGGGTTAAGGCTCAGGGGGGTCTGTCTTTTATTGCGAAAAAGATAGAGCCATTACTCTGTTCATTAATTTTTTTAACACATCTGCTATCATAAAATAATAGATAGAGCTGCTCTTAGACTGCTTTGTTCTCTTCTTTGATCCTGTACTATAGTCTGGTTTGCTTGTTTGTATGGACAATGCACTGCAAAGTAGTGTTTCTGCTGGTTTGGAGCATAATGAAGGCTGATATGCTTTGTTGGGACCAGACATAGATGAAAAATCAGTCTTTATATTTTATAGGAAAAGTATGAGAGACCTTAAAACAAGTGGTTGATGTATAGACAAGGTTGATCATTAATAGATGCTTATTGGGGCTCTCTTGCCATAAGAAATTACATTATCCACTGCTGGTCAAGGTTGGCAGAGTGTGATTTTCTTTACCTGTTCGAGGGGAATGAATGCATGTGATGTAGCTGTGTATGGCTTCTTCCAGCCTGAAATAGCAAACCACTTCCTTGTGGTTTGGGATGGTGTCTTGTTATGCTGTTGAGAGACTCTTTTCTTTAAAAAGAAAACCCAAAAATGTAAATATTTAATCTGGCAACCTACAATAAACTGTAGAAACGTATATGTATATATATACACATATATGCCTCAAAGAGCTAAATTTTTGATGTTTACTTACTTCTAATTGTCCTATTTTTGTTTATATTTATAAGTGCAGTCACTGATATTGAAAAATACAAGTATTTTTGAGTAACTGGACTGTGTGAAGAACAAAAAATGATGGCATCTTCTCTTTGCATTAATTTTTCTCTGTTTCTATTTCCTCTTCTTCGCTCTGCCTCGGCCTACAGTCCTGTTACGTTTATCCACGGAACACAACTCAGATAACTTGCTCTCTGGTGCTAAGACCACAGCTCATACATTAATGCAGCTTTATACGACAGATTTTCTTCAGTCCAGTATCCTAAAAAAATATAAAAATGTTCATTTCCTTTTATTTAGTCCTTATTGGACTAAATTTTGGGTATCCTACACACCAAAACCCCGCTTAAAAATGTCCTGTTAGAAGGCCTCCTATCCAACTGCAGTCTACTGTATGCTTCCATCTCTCTCAACTCCCAGTAACACAGAGAAGAAGGTATCTGATTGGACAGAATCTGCCTGTGGTGTCTTCATGAGATGTTATATTTCTTTCCCCACCACTTCATATATTTTTCCTCTCTTTCTGCTGATGTTTAAATTGTGCTTTTAATTTGTTCTTTTTTTTTTCATTTCTCTGATTAATTTTTTGCTGTATTTTTGCTGCAATCTTAATGGGCTTTTAAGCCCTCTTGCTGTAAGACCTATGGAAATGTCTTTTTCCCCTGTTCTTGAATATAAACAAAAGCAAATATCACCCATATCTTAAAAGGGGCAGTAAGAAGGACCCAGGGAGCTACAGGCTGGTCAGCCTCACCTCAGTCCCTGGAAGGTGATGGAGCTGCTAATTCTGGAAATTTTAGGCACTTAACATCAGCTAAGATTTTGTTACTGTGCTGGTGACTGAGGACCAGTACAGGTTATCCAAAGAGGCTGTGGAGGCTCCATCCCTGGACATAGTCAGGAGCTTTCTGGACATAGGCATGGGCAACTGGCCCTAGGTGGCCCTCCTTGAGCAGAAGGGTCGAAACAGGTGATTCCTGGTCCCTTCCAACCTCAAAGAGGTTCCTGCCAAGCTCAACCATCCTGTGATGCTGTGACTGCATTGGTAATCTTTATCTTGAGGAGTTCTCTTTGATTTTGAATATGCATTAGGAACTTACAGTATTCTCCTTATGTCTTTTTTATTAAAAACCAATAATTATATAAAAAACATGCATTTGGAAAATGTTCAAGAGTAATTTTTGTGAAGCACTATTTCCTTCTTGGATCATTTTGTTGACTGTTAAGATTAGAATCTTAAAATTGTGTAGAATGACTTGCCATAAGATTGCAGACTTCCTTAATTTACATCATAAGATCATATGTTGAAAAATAAATCAGGGTGGAAGGATCCTAAGGATATTTCTAGTCTAACCACCTGCTCAAAGCAAAGTCATCTATGAGATCAAAGTTCCACTGGGCTTGAAAACCACCAAGAATGGACACAATCTCCCCCAATAGCTAGCTGTTCTCATGGCTGCTCTTCCATTTGAAGGAATGTTTTCTCTTAGGGAACATCCTATTCTGAATTAAAATGCCCTAGAAATTGAAAATCTACCACAGGCCTTCATCAGTTCTTTCAAGGGTTGATTTATTTTGTTAGCAAAAAAAGTTCTGCTTCATTTCAGCTCTTTTTTTTTTTTTTTGTTTGTTTTAATTGCCAGACACTACATCTTCATATATTTCTCTCTAGCAGTTTAAAGAGCTCTTTGCTGTCATATTGATTTTCTTTATATATGCATATGTTGTCTAAACTTGGGCTTCTTCTCTCCCATTATTAAAGGAAACAGGCTGGTGTCTTTAGGTCTTTCAGTATAAGATCTGTTTTTCAGTGCTTTGTCTTGACAGAAATTCTTGTCTATATCTCCTCCAGTTTATCACCCTTTTGGAACAGTAAAAACATTAAATTAATAAAATTTTTCAGAAACAATCATACAGCACTTCCAGTTATACAGATAATAAAGCTATTGTTCTGCTCGTTAGTTCCCATTTAAACACAGTAATTTGAAAATCATATCTGGTCACATGTTATCCAAGAACTACCATTTGGTTTTGGATAACTCACACCTAAAGTTAAAATGGAGAGACCTTGGCGGGCTCTATGCGCTAATCCTGCTCAAAAGGAAAGACACAAGAAACTTAAAAATTGTTTCTCAAAAATTCCAAAGAATTTTTGCAAGTCTTGAGACCTCAGTTGGGCCAACATTTGGCATCACTGGAGTGCATAAAGTAAAGTGATGTGGTGTTGCTGTCTAATTATAGGGTGGGACTATAGTCAGAACTGCTGCCAGAGGCAGGTTATTTTGGGTTTCCAGTGGGACAGCTGGGCAGGATCAGTCAGAATTGACACTAGATGTCAGTACTGATCCATGAAAATACTCCCCAGGCTGCCTTTTGTGTGGCTGTAAATAAGGTGATCTGCAGAAAGAAGTACTGAAAACCTATGTTTGAACCTCACTTCTGAAGATCCCCTTCATCATTGGTCTGTAAATGGCATTCCCATGGAATCCCTTCAGGCTTCACAGCTATGCAAGTCATCTTTCTCCACATCTTTCTACTTGAATTCATCATTGCTTCATTCTCCAGAGTCTTCTAAATTAATAATCTTTTATTATGCTGGAAATATGCAGCATCAGCAACTTTTGGTTTAAATTGATTTACATTTAGAAGCTGTTCACTAACTACATTTCACATTTGCCAAATGGAAAAAATGAGATTAGGGATTGATTATTCTGCCACTTAATTTTTCCTTTCTCTGCAATATGAAACTTTCAGATCGATACAGCTGGACAAAATGTAAAGAGAGGTCAAGGGTCTTTTGATACAGGTATGCTGAAAAGGAGAATTTAAATCAGAAAAGACACTTGGAGGCCAGTCTTTCCTGGATTATAGAAAGTGCTTGATACGTTCATTATCAAAACCCTTACTCATTTCTAAAAAGCGAACTCATGCCCACACTATTTTTTCATTCTCAGGGGAGATTTAATTTTATGTGATGTGGCCCCTGTATGCCTTGCATTGCAAGCAGGGCCATGTGCGTGTGTGTGCGCACTTTCCCCCCAACATTTCAAACACTTGACAGCTGGGTGAAGTTTTCCTTCCGCCCAGAGAAGGACTTTTTGCATTTCATAATGGATTGCCAGTGCTGCCAGGGCTATTTTCTCTCCAGCTGTGAGAGTGGCTTTTTAAAATGACTCACAAAAGCTGCTAGCCAGCTGCTTCACCTCAGCCTTCACAAGGGCCTTGCATTCTAAACAGGGGTAGTGCTGACTTACTTTAGAAGGGCTCATTTATTTGGATGTTGCAGATGTATTCTGCACACAACAGTTGATCCTAAAGAGACCTCCATTCAGGCAGGTGAGTCATGGGCTTACATCACTGCAGGTGTTGACTTCGCATTAATGTTGTGAAGAGGAAACATCCCATGTGTTAGTCAGTCATCCTTGGACCCCTTCCAGAAAGCACACAAAGCAATGTATGCACAATATGCTAATTTGTAGCTACTGTATGTATTATACAACTTATAAGACATCTGTAAAAATCAATGCTTACATAGGTATTAAAACAAAAACGCTTTTTATGATGTCCTGAAATGGAAAAAAATACTGAGCTGCTTGGTATTTATGTGGCAACCAATCTTAAATCAAATCATAGAATTATAGTGATTAGAAATTGCAAAGACCTTGATGTCATTTAGTCTTCTTTTACACCAGCTCATATGTGCTCCCGGCAATATTTTGCTAGCTTTTATGGGCTGAGGAAAATAAATATTCTCATCAATAATCTGGGATCAGCAAGAGCTTCATGATTTGGTGTCAGGCTTTCAAATTTAGACTTGAGGTCAATGAACATATTTATTTTTACTTCTTGAAAGCATAAACATTTTTACTACAAGTATTGAATTTTTTTAAAAGGCAGGGATTGCTTAAACTCTGTTTTCAACTAGTTCAAGAAGTAGTGTCTCATTATTGTAAATCATTGTTCATTAGGCATGTTCTGCAAACCCCAACCCACTTTCCCACTTTTCCCTCTTTTATTGGGATGGTAGACACATGAGGTTTGAGATGGTACCAACTCACATGAGCTAAGCAAAAACAGCAGAGGAAACCAGGAGTGCCTACAAAATGGGAGTCAGAGAATTATGGTATTCTGCCACGTTTTGGTATCAGTTTGATGAAGCAGGGCAGCAGGACACAAACCTGGGCAATCACAAGAGCACCAATTGCCTCCCAACAGCAATGCAGCTGTTGGAATATTTGTCCAAACTGGTGCAGACAAGCCTGATCTCCTCTGCTGCAACCAGTCTGGACAGATGCCAGTTCCAGTCTGGATTCCACACAGCCATGCCATCCACCTGGCAACTGTGCCCTCCCTTGCACTGCCCTGCTGAACTTCTCATAGCTTTCTAGCCCTCTAAGTCATATGGGAGGGCATACCAGCTTAAACACAGTATTTTTTTAACATTGGTACAAGTCTTCTGGACTGAAGTTCTTTCTTGTTTGGCCCATGTGGGACACAAGCAGTGTAGAATGACCTGTCTGTACCTGTCCACAGAGACTTGGATAGTTAAAATGCTGTAGAAGCTTTTTTCACCTAAATTCAGTTTCAGTTTCCTTAAACACATTCCGAGTGTTTGATAAACCATTCATATTCTTCCCAGGACTACAAATGTCTGAAACTACCTATGTTTATGTGCAGAGGGCATTCAGCTGTGAAGAAAATCTAGAAACCTACCACCAGTGATACCGTGAAAGCCATTCAGATTTCACTCAAACTTGAGTAGTACCAAGTCTTCACCCATGCAAAGGAAAAGGACCTCTCAACATTCTCCAAGTCCCTTTAAGTGTAAAACCAATCAAAATAAAAAGTGCTTCCTATACATGACTGACTGCAGGGTTTTGGCTGCTAGCTAGGGGCTTTTTCACAATGCTTGAAGATCACCCATCACTGAAACACATTGCAACACTCACATTTCAGCAGTTAATTTTAATAGATTTTACAAGGAAAATACAGATGTGACCCAGCAATTACTCTGCAGTTGTGCAGGAGACCAGGTTGGATGGACTGAACAGTTCCTACTCACCCGAAATCTAGAACTCCAATGAATTTTTTTAGGAAATGGAAAACACTCTTTGAAATCTCCATTCCTATGTCACATTGTTTATGCCAGAAATCAGGAAAATTAATTTCTTTCATCTTAACAGATAAATCAGGGTGAACTCAGGGGAAATGAATATGATTCGAGAGTGA
Organism: Acanthornis magna; assembly: GCA_036785705.1. Lineage (NCBI taxonomy): Eukaryota > Metazoa > Chordata > Aves > Passeriformes > Acanthizidae > Acanthornis > Acanthornis magna. The sequence continues at coordinate 3,101,074 of JAWUZG010000060.1, read as the reverse complement.
GAAGATTTTCACAGTTTTATCCTGAGTCAATAACCCTGATTGTTGACACTTCTAATTTTCACTATCCATTATTCTGACAACTAGACCTATTCGTTTCCACTGCTGACAGTTCTCTGCACAGCGTCTAGAAATGCTGTTAGCAACAAACAGAGAAAAATTTTCAGTTGCAATGAAAACTTTATTGCCTCAGAATTCTAACACTTATTAGGTGGGGGTTTTTTAGGACTATTTTTCACTGTGGATTTTTACTGTTTGTGTTTCCATTAGTCTTTCCATGTGGTCAATATAAAACATCTCAGAACCTTTCCTGAGAGGAATACCCTTTTCCTATGTCCGTAACATCTGCAAATAAAGCGTATGTACTTCTGACCCAAACTTGTGTATATGTCCACCATACCAATTGCTCTGAATATAGTTGATCTTAAAAATTACTGTGTCCTTTTTTCAGCATACATTATCATATCCCTTTAATATCCTGTATTTTCATATTCTGCTTACTAGGATACACCAATTATGTGCAGAGTTTGGTGGTCTCCCTTTAAAGAAAGAGAGGCGTATTTTCTGGGTGCTAATGAAGAAGAAGGAGGGAGCTGACAAAAAAATCCTGTTAAACTAGGACCTTAATTTTGTTTGTATTTATCTTTGGTCCTCCTCTCTTCATCACTGTTCCTCACCAGCACCTTTCTAGCATCTGGCCAAAATAATCTTTTTTTTTAAAACAGGGAACTGAGGGAAATCAAAGTCTCCTACATTAAGTGATTCCAGGCTAGGCACACCTTCAGATATTGTCCTCTTCAGAAGTTTTTGAGTTATCAGGGAATGTGCCACTGGTGATCTCAAAAGTACACAGCTTAGTGGAGGAGTAGCTAAACTCTCCAGCTGTCCTCTAAAAGACTTTGGTATGTCGGCTCTGGCAAGACATTTAAGGAACTTATTCAATACAATGGTGCCTTGAATGCAACTTCAGCTACACAACATAAACATCTTGAAGTGACTTCTTATGACATATTGCTGCAATGTGAGATAATTTAGAAGAAGGTTTTTCTCCTCTTGGAGCAACTCATGACAAGTCCTGCTACCAGAAAAGGGGCCATGAGGGTGAGATGAAAAATCATTATATAAGGCATTTCATATCTCCCACAAACCTCTGTTACAATTACTGTTTATTTGTTAACTCACAACGTCAGTTTATTCATAGTCTACACTGCATATCATATTTTTTCTGACCTTGTTTAAGTCTGCCCAAACAACATTAGATGAAGGAATTAATGCTTCTTGGTCTAAAGTCAGAAATACAATTATGGGGGAAGAGATTACTGGTTTATGTATTTCATTTCTCAATCCTCAATCAATTTTAGAACTTCATTCTTGAGCATATAGTTCCCTTCTTTTTTAGCCAAAGGAAAACAAACAGTGGCCCACACTAATGTCTGAAAGATTCTTTTAAGACATCAAACTCCCACTGGCATGTAAATGAACAATTTTCATTTGCCTGGTGCAATGTATACAAAAGTGATTGATCTACATAAAAGAATGTGATTTCTAAATGTTTTCTATGGCCCCAGCTGTTCAGTGCTCTAAACATGTGGAGAATATCAAGGACAAAAAACTAAAAAGTCTGTGATTTTTTTTCCAATACAATGATTAAATTATATAGCATGAGAGGGTTCCTACTGCCATATCAGAAAAAAACTCATCTAAAGCCAATAAAATGGAATGGATCAATGGATATTTCATCATAGGAAACCCAGCTGCAAGATAACAAAATGGACTGCATTTAGCCCTTCATCTCTCAAACGGCTGACACTGAAAGTGGGCAGCTGTGACTTTTTGGTTGTGCTGTTTGTTTATTTTGTGGAAGCCAATTGCCTTTGAGAATGTAGTAAATACTAGAGGATTAATCACTTACTTGAGGGAAGAAGTGGAGAGTTGCTATTTGTTTTTTTTATTTTTTGATTTCTTAAGATACTTGGCACATACTATTTAATGTGACCTAACTATAGAAGAAAGAAAAACAAAAAACGTCACACTTGCAGTGTGGTTTGCTGAACACCCACACATTAAATGTGCTCTGCAGAATTTACAATAATAATTAATTCGATTCCAGGAGAAATGATTTCTGAAAACAAATCCGAGGAACTTTAAAAGCTCATGTACTGCATTCTCAAATAAAAAAAATAAGATGAAATTTTGAATAGATTTTCCTTTCCTTTAAGAAATAGTACTTAACATTTTCCTCGCAAGTTCGAGAAGATTCTGTTTGTGGAAGCTTCAATGCATGTGAAATGTTCTGGTGAGCATTCACAAAGCTCTGCAATGGGTCTGATATGTATTTCATCAACAGTCTGGAAGCAAATGTAAAGATAATTCAATAAAAATTTTCCCATACCTGAAAGCTTGACAGGAATATGGTAGCAAGGCAGTAATACAGTGTGTCCTTGGATCTCCCATACTGGCTGTCTCTGTTCAGAAAATTTTTCTATGTAGCCATGTGCAAAGTGAAATATCTGAGAGTCAGGAAGTCCTTCAGCATCAGTCTTTGGTTGTGTTCATCCCAGAGAGTTTTCAGTACTTGAGTTAGTTGTGAGTGCTGGGTGCCTATGATCTGTGCCAGAGACACCAAAGGCTATAACTAGATTACTATGTTCTTCACTGAAGGAAAAAAAAAAGTAAAATTGTCCATTATTCAAAAAATAATCCAACCTTTCTCCTTAAAAATCATGCTTCCAAATAATAGAGCATACTGAACTAGACATTAATTTTATATACATTAATTTTACATACAGTGGAAATCAGGATAAATGCAGAATATTGGAGAGATAGGAAAACATAACAGAAAACCAGCAGTTTTCTAAATTGCATGTAAATTGATATTAAAATTAGGTTTGAATTTTTATCAATGGAAATTGCTAACTTTGGGAAAAAATTTCTGAGGATAATGACGGACTGTCCCACTTGTCTCTCAAAGTGTGCCCACAAAGACTGATGGCTATCTTTTCACGAGGAACACTCTCAGTGGACATAAATAGTGCTTCAGCTAAGGACTAGGTGTTAGGCTCCAAGAAACTGAAATGTCATTGTTCTTGTAAGATATATTGCAGGTCACACTATAGGAACAAGTCAGACTATAAGATTTCATGGTTTCTCCTTCCTTAAGCTCTTTAAGTTCACTAGTCTCTGAAGCCCCATTCAAATACTGAACATTACTGCATCCTTCTGATTTAGATTTTATTTTTCTCTTACAGATAAATAGGGGGAAAAACAGCAAGTATTTTTCCAAATATATGTGCCAAAAGTCAGATAACTTACGTACATATCTGAAGGAAAAAATTACTTCAGCCTCCCTTTTAATGCTACCACCAACATAGAAACAGAAATATTGATTAAAAGTGCACTCTAACTTTAAACTCAAACTTTAAACAATTATATATAGGCTATAAAAATATGTGCCATGACCGATGCTTTCACATGTTGCAGTATGCACTTGAAATGTACTACAATGTTGCAGACCGAAGCAGAAGAAGATGAGGACCCGGCAAAGGGTGGTGGGAGGAAAACTCCTGCCCAAGCTCTCCTTTATTAGGGTAGAGGTTTCTTAGTGGTCGGGAGGGAGAGCAGGGAAAGGAGGGCCATGTCCGTAGGTGGCATGAGGACAAAATGGCTATCGACTAGCTCCGAGCACCGGGTTAAGTAGGGAAAGGGTTGACCAATGAGGGAAGAGGGAGAGGGCTGTACAAGCTTACATAGACCAATCCGAACGCAAAGGGGAGGGGTACAATTCAAATAAGCCAATGGTATACATAACGGTAGGGAAGAATCCAGAGGGATGGGCGGATCCAGGCCCTAGGCACGCCTCAAAGCCCGCCCAGGCAAGGCCCTATACCCCAACGAGCGTCAGCCTGGGGGGCGAAGGGCGGACCCAACTCCCGCCCAGGCAAGGCTCTCTTCCCTATGGGATGAGAAGATAAGGAAGCATTGGCCTGGAAGGAAGAGGGGCGATCCTCCACACAACAAGGCTAATCTATCCATGGAAATATAAAGTTTGAAGTATCCTAAACCGCCTCTCTAACATCTTTTAATATCTGTGAACCTGCTTAGATACAGAACTATGGATCATGCTGGAATCAGATTCACATTTTTGTGAAAACCTGAACAGATACACAAGCTCCTCAAGTTATCTGCACATGAAACTTCCAAGGGTGCATTTTGGGTAACCCTCACCTACTTCCTCCTCATTTTATTCGATGTCTTATTAAATGTGAGGGATTTCATACCTGGATGCCATATCCTCACTTCATCTCACTAGTTATGTAACTAAAAACAAAGTTATCCTGTGTTTAATCACTAGACCTATTACCTTTCCTAGAATTGGATATGTATCCCCAAAGGTCATGCTGTAAATAATGACCTCTTTATTTAAATGTATGGAAGACTTATTTGGTGTTACATTCACTTACTTAATTTTAAACTGCTGGAACAATACATTATAGCAGCAATAAATATAAATTCACTCTGCTCACAGAATTTCCAAAGCATTTATGAAAGTAAATCTTATAGCATACATTGGTTACATATAATTTAAGTGCATAATTTTATAATTCACCTATGTGAGGGTGACACATTTATTTAGTAAAGTAGATTAACTCCTTATCTGAACACAGCAGCATTTCACATGTAGCTTATGGTAATTGATGTTCTTGCAAGTGAGTGCTCCCTAATTATTTTTCTTTTCTTGTTCTAAAGGGAGCAAAATTCAAGTTGTTTAATTTATGAAGTCATTTTTGTGTTAGGTTAATGCCAAACTGCATTAAATTCAGCTAATTTGTTGCCAGGTTGAATCCCTTATACTTTTCACTACTGATAACAGAGCCAAATTTGTTGTCAATCCAGACTAAAGTGTCTATTCTGTCAACATGGTGCTGAAACACACCCTGAAGGAAGTGTTTTCTGATTCACAGAAGTTTCATGTCAAGCATTAACATTTTTCAATACACTGAAAGTCCTGCCTGAAAATATGTTAATGAAGACTTTAATATTCTTCAGAGAGAAGGTCTGTATTTTCCACGTATAGACCCTACACAGAGACGGGTCAGGGGAGTTTATGCAGATTACAAATGTTTCTAGTGTGGTCCCACTGTGACCAGCACCTGGTAAAGATGCTTGAAATTCTTTAAATCATTCTATGTAATTTTTCAAATATCGAATATGAATCTTAAATAAAACATACATCTGAGAAGGGAGTTTATAATCCAGAAGGATATAGGCACATCTAATGTAGAACTTTTGCCCTGACAGAAATGTTTGTTCCAGGTATTTCCAGAGGCTGATGTTTTAGTTTGGGACTTACTGGACTTACCAGGCAGAGCAAGAGGAACCAGAAGTATCAACTATTCCTAAAAGATAGTCTCTCTAGATTTTCAAGTAAATAATATTTGTTTTCAAAAATATGTTATCTAAAAAGTTCATGCTCAAATATATTCCTGGACATGGTGCTATGATTGGGATAAACAAGGGATTTCAGTGGCAGTAATGATCCAGGCTGTCTGAGGCAAAACATGAGAACGACTCGATCAAATTTCTGCATATCTGTGTAATGGTGTTAGAGCTTTGGCAAGTCAGCCCAGTCTCTCAGCAGACATTTGGCTGATATGTGCCTTACTATCTCTGTGTACATATACATGTGTGTGTGTATATATTCTCTGAAGTGTAGAGTTCAAGAACTGATTTGATTAAGTGGAATCCTGGTATCTGCCTTCTGGCTTTGTAGGTGTCTGTTAGCTCATCTAGAGCTTGGCATCAGCATGCTCATGGTGTGCCTGGGTAGCAGCACTTTGAACACCTGGGCTACAATTTACCTGCTCTGGTCTGTTCAGGCAGCATGGGTAAGAACTAAGTCAAGAATTCTTCCCAGCAGAGACCAACATGAAGCATTCATAATGAGTCTCAAGCATTTGAAGATAGGTAGTGGAGTCAGTCTTTCTCTCCTGCCCTTCAGAAGCACATTTCTCTGTTCATTAGTAGTGAAAGGAATTTTAGGTACTAGATTTAAAAGGCACCTGGAATGGAAGCACAGAGTAGGTAGTGAAATAAAGACAAGATCAATGCTCAGTGATAATCCCAGAAATTGAGTACATCACAGAAATGTAAAACCTATAGCAGGCACTGCTATTCATAACTTTGTATTCCCGTCTTCTGTGAAGGGTGACAATAACTAGTTAATCTGTAAAACCTGCTGCTTCCGATGATTGCTTTGCTTTTTATTTGATGACTGGTGTTTTCTTTTGGTTTGTTGGGTTTTTTTAATTTTCCTTCAAACAGGCATAGTTATTTTAAATACAAGTTCTTGGGACAAAACTCATGTTTTCTCCAGTTAGCTTCTTCTAGTCTGTCTTTTTTCATTATTTTTCCCTTCTGCCACACTGCAGTCTTTTGTGATAGTATTATTAGCCAGGTACTCAGCTTAATCAGTCCCTTGCCATATGTACATATGTACTGTGTGTTCTCTCCTCTTCTCCTCACACATGCACATGTTTCAGAAAAATCTACCTCTTAATTGCTTTTGTTTACCATAGTTTTGGTACAGCATATGGCTTCCATTTCCAGAACTTCCACACTGAAAATTCCACACTAAAAACCAAAAACATTCTTTATTTTTTTTCATGTCAGCCAAATAAAACAAACAGAAGAAAAAAGTTTCCAAAACCATTTGGATTTTAAAGGAGAATATTCTTCTGTAAATTAGGAGGCACTTGTTATGTATGAATTAAATAAAATTCAGAAATTTAACCTTTGTAGCAGACTGGAAAGCATTGGATTTTTATATTTTCCACATTTTTTCTCCTTCTCTATTTCAGGGGTTATTATTTTGTTATTATTACATTTTTTGTGCTTTCTATGTTTTGTTTTTAACAAATCTGGAAAGAAGATGCTGTCCTTCACAACCTTCCAGAGCACTACTCATATAAAGGGCTTGTTAGGACCAGGGATAGGCCCTGTGTTCCCTGTTCATTTTGATGGAGGAAGAAAATTGTGTGGATCTGGTTCACCTCAGCACAGAGTGTATCCAAGAATCAGGCACTGCTCTGGCGGAATGCAACTGGAATGCAATTGGAATGTAGCTAGGGCTTACTCTGCAGCCTGTAGGATTGATCACTTCGTGTTTAGATTTGGTTCACAATGCTCCTCAGTTGCAAGATGATTCAATTTCTGCTAGTACTCTTCTCTGACAGTTTCCAGAGATACAGCTGTCAAATACTTGTGATTAAAAACAAACAAACAAAAAATACCAAAAATTCCCCCACCTACCAAAAAACCTCATACAAATCTAAGCAGTAAAAGTTGAAGGACCCTTTTGTACTTTGTTCATGGCCATAGTAGACTGCTCATGAGAGAGGGAAGACAGGATTGGAGGACCATCCTTGCTTGAGGATATCTCTCTCTTTCACTCCCTTACTTCATCATGAGATAATGTAAAGGATTTGGTCATGGCCGGGAGTAAGGTTTCATCTGCAGTCATGGAAGGATACAGCTCCAGGTGTTTTAAAAGGGATGTCATGTGCATAGTAAAATAAACGCAAAAATCTGTAAGGATACTTAACTTGCAGTGGTGGCAACTTGGGAGTTTGTGAAAACTTTTTTATTTGTCCTAATGTAATCATGAAAAGATATAAATTACATATTAGATAAAGAAGATATTAGATAAATTAGATAAAGAAAGGACTATTGTAGAATCTACACAGCAATGAAGATTGTTCTCTTATGTCATGGATAAAGTCTTGAATATAATAAAAATGTATCTCTCAGATACACGTTTTCTGCCTTTCCTTTTTTAAGTTAAAAAACATCTACACTACAGCATTAAACTTCATTCGTCCCTCAGACTGGAGCTATCTCTCTCCATAACCTCTTCCGAAGGGTAACCAAAAATGTAGGCTATACCATCTCTTCTGTTTGTTATTTCCAAGGACTAATAACTTTCACTATTATAAGTGTGTGGGCTTTTCACAAGTTTAATTAATCTGTCTTTAAGTACAGACTTTGTTTTTTCTCAATTCTTTTACGTTATGCAAACGAGGTATGAAATATGCAATATTTTCTCCACATGAAAGTATTTAGACTATTCTATAGTCTAAATCAACACCTGACACATTTGATGAGATAAACAAATTAAGTACCCCCACATTTCCTGCTGTAAAGCTTTTGTTCCAGTCCTGTTGTTATTCTGTGGCTCCTTTCTTCACTTTCTCCAGCTTTACAAGATAATTTTAACAATACTTTATATTTTTGGTGAAAAATTTTAGGACAATAGAGAAAATATCTTTTAACATTAACTTATAATACTTATGTATGAAACCATAAAGTTATATGATATACTTATATATTTAACCTATGTAAGTATATATACTTATGTATATAATTACATATTTTATCATATATTTATACATTAAAACCTATATTTAATTCTGGTATTATATAAATACATAATAGGAAATATATATTTTAAAAATGCACACCCTAACAGCATAAATAAATAAATAAATACCAGAAATATAAATTTTATATATATATATATATATATACATATATACACACCCCATAAACTTAGCTGATCAAATGTACCTATCTTAAAGGATGTTTTAAATTATTAAGTTCATGACAGACCAGTTCTCTTTTCTGGAGGTTTGCAAGGCTCTGCTAGGCGAGGCCATGACTGATCTGATCTGATCTATGTAACAAAAGTTCTGCTTCAGGCAAAAGAATAGAGAAGAGGGCTCACAGAACTTCCTTCCAATCAACATTTCCATGACTTAAAGATTTAAAGAGCTCTCTGCTGTTCTGCAGAGCAAGCAGCAGAAAAAATCAAGCAGAATTTCCTTCTTAAACATCCAAACTTTTTCTTGAGCTGGGCTTTATTTTCTAAAAAATCCCAGTCCCTCTTTATTCAAACAGATCTGGAAAAGAGAAATTCTTTTCTGAATGAGAAAACTACTTTAAAGTTTAATTCACCTCACAGTTCAAAATATTATTACCGTTTTTGGTTCCAAATTACAGCAAGTATAGAGGAGCCATGTCCAATCTTGCATCCCCTCTCCTTCGGAAATACTGTCTAGTATGCTTTCTATCAGCATGATAAGAAACAAGGGTAAAGATGATGGGGTTTGATAGTATTTGGAGTGAGTGCTAAGATTTGACCAATTAACATTTATAGTAATACTGAAGTCCTCTGAACAAAGGCACAAAACAATGGACACAATTCTCATCTCCTGGAGTTTACCAGAGGTGGTGTCACTGACTGTTGGCACACCTCCAAGACCACTCTGACTTAATAAGGGGTAATGAATGTGAAAGGTGTTTAGTTTAAACAGCATTAAAAATTTTTCCTCAAAGACAAAATACCTTCATTTGGGCTCAAAAGTTAAGTTGTAGGTTGGCTGTGGGTTTGCTCTTTCAAAGCAGAGAATATTTGCAGCTGAATTACGTCCCAAGAAAGCCCAAACTGTTTATTACCTCCAAAAATCGAGCCAATCACTTGCGCAATGAGTATGAAAGTCTGGGCAAATCCAATCCTATTTCCATTGAAGAAATTCAGAGATTCCCCATGATTTTAATGGCAAGACTGATATTAAAGGGATTGGACAAACACAATCAAAATGGAATTGAAATGCTGAATACAGTCAATACTGTTTTAATATTACATTCGTATACACCTTGTTCAACTGTCTGAAGCTCAAAACAAACACAAATTACTTTCCTTCACATCCCCTCACAATTCTGGATTTAGAAAAAGTGCTCAGTGAAGGGGATGCTGCAATGTCCAAGTGAAAATCAAAGCCATCAATCAAAAACATTTAAATGAATGAGAAAATTAGAAAGTCTCTACTTAGGATCAATTGTATGCCTATTCAGACATATGAAAACATAAAAGTGTGTCACAATCCTCAGCCAACTTTTCCCAAATCTTTCACTTTATTTAACAATGTACTTGAGTCACATCTGAATTTTTATTAATTTTCTCCTGACTTCTAAAGCAGTGCTTGGAAGGTGGAAGGAAAAGAATGTTGTAAAAGCACCAACCTGATAGAATGTCACTAGGGAAAAATATAACATGGAGCAGAGATAATAATAGCCTGTCTGTCCTTCAGCAATGGGCTACAATAAAAGTTGAGAATCCTAAGTGAGAATAACCATTTAAGCCTAATCACCTTGACATATAATGAGATTGAAAGGGGATGGGAGAGAGAAAGAGGGGAATCAAAGTTCCTGCTTATTGAAATGCTCCATTTAACAACAGTATTTATTTCACCTAGGCTGAATAAAAGCTGTGACTTACCATAGGCTGTCTCAGGAAAAGCAGCAATTTGTAATGAATGGGATTTTTTCCCCCTGCTCACATTTTTAAGCGGATCTGCATAAAAATATGAAAACCCAGAAAACAATCCTTAACAAATTGAATTTCTTTAAAAGAAATAAAACATAAGTGAAAAAATAAATGAAACAGCACCATTATTTGGATTACATTTATCTTTAATCCACTTTGTCCTCTATATGAAATACAGTATGAAGACATCTGCCAATATTTTAAAGGCTTCTGCCTGTGTCTGAATTATGTTTTTAAATTAGACCCTAAAGCTGCATTCTAATGCATTACTTTCATTTACTGGAGTATGCATATACTATCATACTACTCCCATGACATTCTTTATTTAATCAGTCTGAGAGCTGTACAGACTCATATCTATTCCCACATAAATCTCTGCCAAATACTGCTGACTTTTAGATTTAACCTCACTGGCAATGAATGACCTCCTTGGGAAAAAAAATTATAAAATGGACAAATATTTTAGGGGAAGAAGCAATCTTTTTGGATAATCAGTGGAAGGTATGCAAATCTGCCTGGTTCAGAATGGAGGTGGTGTCCTTGTGGTGAATAGGAATTGCTGCAGTAAACAACTTTAGCCTTTCCTATTAAAGGTTAGGGAGAGTGATTGATATGTTTGACAAAGAAATGTAAGGTCAGGAGCAATAAAGGCAATCTGTTCTTTATACAAAAAGTACATGAAAAGCAGTACATATACTAAGTATTCTCTAGTTGGTGTTGGTGCACCTGCTATTTCAGAATAACAAATGGAGCTGAGTCCCCTTGCAGCTTGTGCAGGTAGGAGGGATCACTGTTAACTCGCTCTATTCTCTGATTATCAGTTCTTCTTCAAAAAACAATATAGTCTCCTAATCAGCTGCTCCTTGAACCTATTCCAACCCCAGCTTTTTTTCTTTTCATAGCAGTTAAGTTCCAACCAAATCAAATCCACCACTGTCCCACTCATGTAAGTAGAAATTCTTGAAGCAAAGCACCATGAGGTTTCAGTTAAGGGTATGAGAATCTTCCAAAATAATTTTAGTCCGGTCTTGGGTTAAGGTTACCAGAAGTATAAATAAAGGATATATCATGACATCATGCTAGAAATGTCTGTTCTTATGTTTAGGATTTGTATATATATTTATATACACAAACCTATAAAGTTCTAGGTGCAGTTACATTGTCTTTAATTGGGATAAATACACCTTTAGACCACCACTACAGGTCTTTATTTAAATCATCTATGAGTTTTAGTCCTTTGTCATCCAGTGAGCTCTGAAAGCGCAGTTTCCTGCCACCAACCTTCACCCTCTACAGTGAAGAAAACCACAAATGTTATTACAGGTCTATTAAATTCCACATTCACCACAGACAGTTCTTTGTGGAATCTGGACTTCTGTAGAGAATGTGTAATATTAACATTTCCTTTAGAGCACAATTGACTTACAGAGCACAAAAGTGGCTTAATAGCAACAATTACACAAAGACAGCCAAGGAATCTCACAAACTACTTTTGTCAGTCAAATGAGCTGTGGTAACGTGTTTTCCCCCAACACAGACATTTTTTTTCTTACATTGAAGGAAAGCAGACAACACAGGCATCATGCAATTCTGATAGCAGCCTGTTACTGGATTGTAGAAGATGGGGTAGAAAAGACCTTGAGATATTATCTAGATTTTTTTCTATTTGAAAACAGGAATAGATATACCTGATCTGTTCCTGACAATTGTTTTTCTGACTTGTCTTTCATAACATCCAGAGATGTGACTTTGGTGGCTTTCTGAGACAGTTTGCTCCACTATATAATGATCTTCTGCTCTTAAGTTCCTCCCAAATGTTCTGGTTTTACTAGACCATTTCAAAGCAGTTTAGATCATTTAAACTAGACTAATATGACTGACTCATTTTTTTTTTAAATACAAAAATATTATCTCTAACTACAAAATATTCCTCTCTTCTTGAACCCAAGTGATATTTGAACTGTGGAAGAAAGGATTATCCAAGGTAGGCCCAACAGAATCTGAAGCAGTGCTTCATCAGCAGGGATTTAGGTAAGCCAGGTACACACCGAGGACCACAGAAGAGTTTATACAGCTCATGCCGTACAACTCCCACTGCTGTTGTCCTCCTACGGTGTAATCATAAAACCACATCTGCATATCAGGATATTCAGCTGACATTTCCATTTCTGCAATGAATATTTTATGTTTAATGGATCCATGCTGAAACTGGAACCTCTTCAACAGTTTAGCAGACTGGCCAGTGTAGTGATCCACCTCATCTGCAGAACTAGGTTCTCACATCAAGATCAGGGTCTGTCTGTGTGTTAAAAGTTTCTTTCTGAAAGGAGCTGACCTTGGGGGAGGTAGGTGGCACAGAGAGGTGTTTCTCATGCCTAGTAAATTTTCCAATAAAACAGTTACTAGTACAAATTTCTGAGCTGTCTGTACTGCCTGTTAGAAACAGAGGAAAGGAAAAACTTCCTTGCAACTGGGCTCTGGTGACAGTCAGGAAGCAACCACTCATTTTTCGGAAGAAGGGTGAAAGAGCCTTCTGTAATCACTCCTCAATTGCAGCTCACTTTCATCTACACTGCATATCAGACATGGATGGGAATCATGGAATCATAGAATAATTTAGATTGAAACTGACTTCTAAGATCTCTGAGTCCAACTGTTAACCCAATGCTGAAAAGTCCACCATTAAACTGTGTCCCTACGTGCCACATCTGCTTGTCTTTCAAACACCTCCAGGGCTGGTAATTAATTCACTTCCATCAGCTGTTCCCAGCTTGACCACCCTTTCTGTGAAGAAATGTTTCCTAATATCCAACCTAAGCCTCCCCTGTCAGAAACTGAGCTAATTTTTTCTTGTCCTGTCACTTGTTACCTGTGAGAAGAGAGCAAACCCCACCTGGCTACATCCTCCTTGCAGGCAGTTGTAGGGAGTGATAAGGTCCCCTCTGAGCCTCCTTTTCTCCAGGCTAAACATCCCCCAGCTCCCTCAGTCACTCCTCATAGGACTTTAATTTCTAGACCCTTCACCAGCTCTGTTGTCCTTCTCACTCCAGCCCCTCAAAGCCTTTGAGGGGCCCAGAACTGGACACAGGACTCGAGGTGTGGCCTCAGCCATACTGAGCACAGGAGGACAATCACTGCCCTGGTCCTGCTGATCACACTACTGCTGATACAGGCCAGGTGCCATTGGCCTTCATGGCCACCTGGACACACCCTGGCTCATGTTCAGTCACCTTTTGACCAGCACTCCCAGACCCTTTTCCACCAGGCCACTTTCCACATTATTCTGCAAGCTTGTAGCAGTTCAGGGGGTTGCTGTGACCCAAGGACCCGGCATTTGTCTTGAACTTCATACCACTGGCCTTGGCCCATCAATCCAGCCTGCCCAGAACCCTCTGCAGAGCCTTCCTACCCTTCAGCAGATCAACACTCACACCCAAATTGGTGTCACCTGCAAACTGACTGCAGGTGCCCTTGATCTCCTTGTCCAGATCATTGATAAATATTTTAAACAGGACTGTCCCCAATACCAAGCTCTGGGGAACACTGCAGGTGACCAGGTTCTGATGGAATGTTACGCCACTTGCCACCACTCTTTGGGCTTGGCCATTGAGTCAGATTTTTATCCAGCAAACAGTGCACCCTTCAAGCCATGAGCAGCCACCTGATCTCACAGTCCTCTGACCATAGCAGGGGCCACACACATTTGGCTTAAGGGTTCGATAGTTTGGGTATATTGTGAGCTGGGACATGGGCTTGGACTCAAGGAAGGGATCGTAGAGATTTCTAGCATAATAGAAATCATCAGCATGCTGTTCCAGAAAGCCTCTCCCTCTGTCTTCAGTGTTCCCTTTCTTTCACACTGTGCACACATTCAGTCTCACCTCTTTAAAACTTCCACTTCATCATCATTTTTTTTTCTTCTTCAGAGCATAATCTATCCAAAGGTCTTAACATAAATGCCTGTCCTCTGGACTGAACCCCTCTTTACAGCTTTACACATTTTACAGAAATAGATTTATTTATTTCAGTAGGTTTATCCTCTGAAGCCAGGATTTTCCAGTTTAGATTCAAGTCTCAGGAGAAGAACTTGCAGCGCAAGTCATTATATATATCCAGGCAATGACTCTCAGCTGCCAGAAAATTGCAGACCAATGGGACATTGCTGTAATCTCTGATTCCAACTGGTCCATGCATTTCCAGTGGTTGTGCATAAAGAGACTCAGAATTGTTCATTAAGTTTGTTGTGAAACCAAGTGTTTAATATCTGTAATTCCAAAGGATCAATGGGAAGTTAAATTGAGTGAAACTAGTTTTGAACTTATGCAGTTTCAGAGAAACAGCAGCATCACATATCTCAAAAGAACTCACAATTTCAATGTCGCACAATGATTTTGAAACTCTTTCTATTGTTTCAGGTTGATATTTTTCATTGTTGTTGATTTGCTTTTTAATGAACAGCTTCACTGTGCATGTTAAGAAACTGCTGCAAAAAAAAAGCCCAGCTGCAATGTTCATGAGTAGAAGCATTTATTTTACTGATAGGTTATCAATAACAACCATATTATTTGAAAAGTCTTGTCAGCAAGAAAGTTGAGTTAGCTTCCTTTGTACACCTCACCTCAGTTTAATAACACTTTCATGTTATTAAAATGCAAAAACAAAACCACATTGGGAATGCATTTGTCTTTAGTAATATTTTATTGTGTATTATGGGTTCTTCTGTCTATTTAGATACAAATTGCCTGTTTCATTGATTTAAATATATTGGAAATATTGACTGCACTTTTGTTTTTTCTGTGCAGCTGCTACTGGAGTGGGCTCTCTCCTTTCCTTGACAGGGTGCCAGGACCCAAGGACACAAGCAACAGTGAGTGTCCGTGGCCAGCCTCCTCAGACTGTCCCCACCTTGCCCATGTCCCAGGATGCCATGTCAGCCCCCCGGGGCCATCAGTTCCTGCCCTGGGGTCCCCAGAGCAGGGCTGGTCTCCAGTTCACTGCAGCCCAGCCCCGTAGCAGCTGGGCTTTTCCACCAAGCCCTGTGCCCCCCAGGACTCGTGTTCCCACCCCCAGGGAGGGCTGATGCCTGTCCCCAGCTGTCTTGCTCCTGGCTGAGGCGGTGGATCACTCCCAGGCTCTGTGAGTAATTTGTAGAAAATGCAATTCTTTGCCTCTGACACATTTCCTCTATCTGAGTCGGGGCAAAAGCACTGAGTCCAGGATGGGCTCCTTGGCTCAGGAAGCAAGGACAGAAGTGCCTTGGTGGCAGAGACAGGCTGTCAAGAGGCAGACTGCCTCAAACAGCTGTTGTCTGTATTCCCTAGAATTTGTGGATTTTCAGGTATGCTGATGCTGCTGAGCTAAGGCATAGATGATGAGAAATTATAAAGCATTTTGAACAGTCTTATAAAGGAAAATTAGAGAAATGCTAATACACATGAAATGTATCTATTTCTTTGGAAATTCCTTTGAAAATTTCCACTTGAAAATTATCATCTTGCCATAGCAATTTATGACAGTTGTATCATTCTATATTATCTTAGTCAGATTGTTTAAAAAACAAAACAAACCACAAGTATTTAAGGCTTGAGACTCCTAAAAGTCTTGTTTCTTAAAAAAATTACATATTTGCCTTGAAGGCTGAAGAAAAATCCTTGAGAATGCTGTCTGAAATAAACTGTAAAGAATATGTCACTGATAGTAGGAGAAAAGATACACTCCATCTTATCCTAGGTGGAATATATGCCTCCTGTTAAGAAAAAAGGGGTTGGCAGTGGGGTGAATGTGTTTCACACCATGCCTTGCAAATTATCGAATTAGAACTTGTTACTCCATCAGCTGGTACCTTTAAAACACCTCTTTCTTGAAAACAGATTCTGGAACTTCACTTGGCAAGACTGGATCACGGCTTTTTTAGCTGGTTTAATTATTTTTGCCTTGTAAGTGGCCAAAAATCTCTAGAAATACTATGGTATCCCAGTGGACCCTTTGCAGTTACACTTTCTCACATGGGACAGGTCTGGAATGGAGCAGAGCAGTTTTACCACCCAGGAAACATCTGTGTTATACAACAGAAACAGGAGTTGAGTCAAAGCAGTAATGCTGTTGTCTCCAGTTGCGATTTAGGAAAAGTGCATTTTTCCCTTTCACTCCACTTCTTTTTATTTTCTTCTGTGGATATGTGAAATAAAAGTACTAATAAAAAACAAATCTACATTTGCTATAAACCAGTCATGAACCTGTGTTTTTTGTCTCTGTGTCTGTGGTGGTTTGTATGAAAAATAGTTAGAGAAAGGGTGTTCTAACAGTTTGTCATGAAGAAGAGAAGACAGCAGCACAGGCTGTGAAAAGAATATGGAGCCAAATGCTTGCATTACCCTACGTTTTATTAATCATGAAATGAATCAAAAAGATTGAAGAAATTTCTAAGTCTCTACTCTGGGAGCCTACAAAATAAAATTTCTTTTCAACAGATTTGCATTTTGTGCTAGCCTAGACATGATCCCATCTAAGTTGCAAACCACAAGAACTGTAGTTAACCCGTGATGTACTCCTCTGAGACAGTTTTTCCCAAAATAGTAAATATCACTGCACAGCATTTTTTTCCCTACAAGTCCCTTTGTTCTCCATTACCACACTGGATAATTGTATAGGGGTGAAATAGAAGCAATTTCCCATGATCAGAATATCATAGTATAATGTAGCAGATGTTAATAAATATTATTAAAATAGAATGACATATTTTTAAGGCCAGAAGGATCTGGTCTTATCATTTAGTCTGAACTTCTGTTTAAGAAATATCATGCAGTCCCCAATTTGTCACAGCAGAGCTCTGTACTGCCAACCCAAACTCAACAACTGAACAAATAACTAACTTTTTAATTTTTTCTTTTTTAATCAAGAGGTATGGAAAATTACTTTGATATTGGCTGGTTTTCTTATTCTGTAAACAGCACATGGCCATTCAGTGTCCAGTACAGTATGTACAGCAATATGGAAGTGTTTTCTTGGCAACAACAAGAAAGTAAAGCAAGAGATGTCCAAAGGAACATAAGCGGAAGGCTGGTTGCTGATGGGCAAGATAAGTCTCCCCACCGAATTAGCCTGCTTTGTCATTCCAACTGTTGAAAACCTGATATTTTCCAAGATGTAATTAATATTCACTTTGAAGATGCTTTTAATGAGCTATGGATGCTAAGCTATTCTCTAACAGCTTTCCAGTTGTAAGTAATGATTCATTCAGAGAGTAACAGATTCAGCTTTGGAATGTCCCATCTTACTGCCCAGTCTTTCTCTGCTCGTGCCAGCAAAACTCAATGTCTGCAGTGGTCGACCAAGCCATGTGGCACTGGTACTGTGTAGTCTCTTGATATTAACCTGGCATCTAGCCCCCTTATTTCAATATTCCTCATTTCATGTTGCTATTAAGGTAGACTATTATTCCACTATTATACAGCACCAAAGGACTGTTCAGTCCAGCCATTAATATGCATAGCTAAATGTTCTACTTCATGCATTTTCAAGTGTCAGGGAAAGAAAAGACACTGAGGATTTTATTCCATTTGTATCCCATATGTACAAATGTGTTCAGTTTATGGCCCTGGAGAGAAACTTTCCAGCTTCCAGAAGTGCATACATAGCCTGGAATGTGAAAATGTGGTTGTTTTTCTTTCTCTTATATTATCTTTGATAATAAAGATTGTGCAGTCACATAGCTGGCATTTTTACTAGTGACTCATAAGGAAGAATAGAATCCCATTTTCTTGTCCTTAACTATCTTGGCTCTGATGCTGTAGTAAACAGAAAGCACTTATTGTCAGACAAGTATGTAGATATGATTCAAGGATAGAGAGGGCCACAGATCACTTCAGGAAAAAAAATAAAAAGCTGTTCTGTGATCAGAACAACTAATGAAGCCTGATTTGTTGCAGCCTTCTTACAGGCATCTCAGCGTATTTCCTCTTTCCCCTTCTCCTAAATCCTATCCTCATCTGTTGGGCTGGATCCATGTCAATTCTGCTTGAAACTGAATTACAGGCTCCTTCATTTAAAGAAAGTGAAGAAAGAAACAGCTCTTCCAGAGGTAGAAAGACAAGCAGAGAGCAAATACTGTTATAAACCTTTAATTTACTTGGAGAAGCAAACTAGAGTATGTTTGGTATTTTGGCATTCTGGAAGTGAGTTGAGGCCCTAACCACTACTCTGTCCTGATGCATTAGGTTAGGTTAGGACATTACAAGAGGGAAGAAGCTCTTTCTGTCTGGTCATGTCCTACATGTTGACAAGTACATTCAGCTAAAAAGTTTATCGTGGGTCATGGTCCCCTTACTATAAGGCTTTGTCTTGCATTTTCCCCTTAAAATATAGTCTCCAATGCAGTTTCAGCTACCAGCCTTGAATCAAGAATTAATTCAAAAATTCCTAAAATGTGATTCATGTAGAAAATCAGAATAAATATCAAGTGATTTCTTCCAGTTTTAACATATCTCAGCTGAAGAACTGAATGTAATCATGTGAATAATTTCCTTATTCCAAATAGTTATGTTTACAACAACCAACATGTATTCTCAAATACTCATTATTAGTTGTAAGGGCTACATTTATCCATTCCATTTTTTTTACCACGATTAAAGAGAATGCCAGTATTTTCCATTTGTGCAGATTCATATTTGCAAGGTCTATGACCACATATGTTGATAAATGTTCAATATCAGAGCTTGGCCAAGTTGTGATAAGAAGGTCCCCATATATACAATATTTCAGAACTAGTATGTTCAAAATCCTTTTGGCCTGCAATTCACCTTAAGAAATTCAGTTAAGAGCACTGTGTCACTGCAGTCACTGCTAAATGGTTCTTTGTACAGGGTGATGGTCCTCACATTTCTTGAAGGTAGCATAAAAATCCCCACTATGATTTTCCTTCTCTGCTGCTTTTCTATTTCAAGTTAGCCTTCATGAATAGCTTGGGAAATAAAACTTTTCTGAGCAAAAACACATTTATTGATAGACAATATGCAGAAAAATCCTACAACCACATCTAAGTCTATGTAGTTTGTGATGTATTAATAGCCAGCTTTTTCTCTCCTCCACAAAAGATTCAGACTTGCATATTTGCATGAAGAAGTTTTCATGGTTATCTATTGTAAATGCTTAAATCCATTAATGGAATAGAAAAACGTGATTGTTAGAAAGTCTCTGTAACACTGCTCGTGGTTTGGGTAGGATTGGATCCTGTGGATTCAGTTATGTGAAGCAGCCCTTTAACAGAAACTAAACAGCCAAGACCAAAATGTCCAATCCATAGTCTAACTCCAGTTTTCTTCTTCTGTATTTCACTTTGCATTGCAATTCTACCTCTGCACATCCACAGAAATCTCTGAATATCTCAGCTCTGCTCCAGTCCCTTCAAGAAAAGATAAACCCAGGGCTCAGCCATCCTCATTGCCTGACTGCCCTGATTCCACGTGTTTTTAAACTTATTTAACATATGTGGACAAGATTGACAGAACTGGTTTAAATTGAAACCATGGGCACTTCCTTTTGAGAAATTTTAAAAGTAAAATAAAGGATTTTACATCCAAAAGGATATCAGCATGAAGCATTACACTTTCCGTATTTTTTTCCCATATGGATTTCAACGCTTTTTTGCTCTCAGTATCTACCTAAGGTTCCAGAATAAAAACGTTGCATTTCATTTTTGCTGCTGTTAGGTCTAGGCTCAGTTACAGTGACCCAAGGCTTCAGATCAGCACTGACCCTAAAGTCACCTTTAATTTCAACAGTGCATACATGATGATAATGAAAAGCACTTTGTTGCTTATGTTCCAAATTTTATTTTGGCACTTTCATGTAAATGCTGCATTGTCTGCAATTTTCTGGATAGCATGCATTTCCTCCAAGTCAGAAACATTCAGAAACAAATAATTTCAGGCTCAGCTACTTGAAAGTCTCTATTAAAAAGTATATCCAGAAATATTACTAACTAAACAAGAACAGAATCTGTTGTCCTAGACTGCCATTTCTGTTGACACAATTTATAACATACTTCCCACCTCGTGATTCCATCCCAGGAATATCTCTGATGATGAAAACCACTGTCAAATATTTCAGCCCACTGAGCAAACCATTAATTGTATTTCTGATATTATCTTATATTTAATTTTCTCTGTTTACTTTGGGTAATCTGTAGGAAGAGTAGCCTCATTACTTCCTGCAATTCTTGATTTTAAATGCCACAATATTATTTTGACCTTTTTAGTACTGGTAAGGAAATAATACCTACAACCTGTCTATGCCCATACTGTCCACTTCCTGCATCTCTTCAGGCTTGGATAAGGATGGGGGCTGGGCAAAAGACTTGCCTAGAAACAGGCTATTAACATGAGATGTGTTTTACAAATATACCCTAATTTAGGCAGTAGAAGGTCACGTGCGTGCTGGATAATTAATTTGGGGATTTAACAGACCAAAGGTCAGAATCACAACAAAATTAGCTGGTTTCTTTATATCAGCACTTATGAGGCAGAAGGTGGGGGATATGTATTGTGAGCACTCTCTAGTTAAACTGTTGTGCTAGCACAAAACATTACTGCATTAGGCTGTAGCCTGTAATCAATCCCAGCTGGAAGCTCATATCAACATTACTGTTCTTCTTGCCAGTTCCTTGTTAATCCTTTGAAAGGGTAGGTAAAAACAGGACTAGTGTCTTATATTACATAGGTTGATTTATAGAACCCAGCTATTCAAACATTTTATTCTGCACAATTTACAGGCCAAATAATTTTATTTCTGAAATGTTTAATTGGTTAATTTAGACCATACAAAATAAATGACAAAAGGCTCCAGCGGAAATTCCATCCCATAGTCTCATTTTGGAATATTTTGTTCCCATTTGTAATGTCAGGCCTCCCTGTGTTCGCAGTAGAAATGCTTTGTTGGGCCAAGGAGTGAGCTTTTACATACATATAGAATTCTTAGAAATACTGTCATTGAGCCAGGTATTTCAAAATATATGTTTTCCCAGAAACTCAAATCTATTAGATAACATGCTCATCCATGCTGCTTGTCTCCTTCTTTAGAGCTGACACAGGGTGGATGGGTGGCTCAAGTGTGAAGTTTTAGTTTCCCTGAGAATGGCAGTAACACCCTGATGTACCTCCTGTTTTCCAAACCAGTTAGTCCCATCATAATGAAGTAAAAAATGACTGTCCCCTGGATGAAAACAGAGGAAAAAACACAATATAATTCTAGCCAGAAAACAATTAGCTAGAGCTTTGTACTCTTTCTTTCCTTTTTTTTTGTTTTGGCTTAAAACCTTCTCTTTCTACTCCCTCTTGACCCATAATCTTCAAAGTAGTTTGGGTCCTTGGAGTCCAGTTGACTCATCATGAATCCTGGAAGTTAGTAGCCTGTCTGATGAAAAAGTCCTTTCTTTCTACAAGTTACTGAAAAACTCCATCCCTTGTTTACAGAAGTAGCAAGGACCAGAGGGAACCCACATATTGGTTTGTCCCTGATCAAATTCCCAAAACATGCTTTTACTAACCCTGAACATACGGTTGTGTTTTTGCTGGCATAGAATGCAGCTGTCAAGGCTCAGACGAATTTGTATTCCATAATTCTGTCCATTTTATTCCTATGCATTGGTCCTGAACTTCCATGTCATATATAGATGCGTATGAAACAGTTTTCTGGGTTAAATGGCAAGCTATTCATGCTCTGGATACCTCCTTAATACAGTAAAACATGCTCAAAAACACTGACATTATTAAGTCAATTACTTAGAAAAAGATGCTGCCTTAAATGAGGGTGAAACCAGAGAAATCTACAAAAGTCTCTGAACACTGAAAATACTTCTAATCTTAAGGTGTTTGTTTTGGAAAAATGCTACAACAACGGTGGGGCAGTTTCAGGATACAATTGTACAGTTAGGGAGATTCTGATCTGAGCCTTCATGCACAACTGACCACAACTATTTATTTCATGCCTACTGTTTATTTACAGTCTACAGTGAGCTGTGGTTCAAAAACTGATCCTGGTTTGTGCTTTTTTTTTATTTTGTGGATTTTTTTTCCTAGCAGAGATGAAAGATTAAAGCAGATTGAAGTTTAAGACAAAGTCTACATTCCATAAAGCAGATTTCAGTCCTTTAGCCCAAAGAGGAAACTGTCCCTTGATAGTCACAATAGACAGCCCTGTGGAAATGACTTGGAGAGGTTTTTGATTCAAACCTCTAGTTGATCGCCTAGTGGATAGAAACCTAATTATATTAGAGTCAAATGTGTTATGTCAGCTACTGCATGTTTTTCTGGTTTTATTGTTTGGTTTTTGGTTTTTTTTTTAATTTTTTTGAAAATCATGATGTTAGAATCTAATAGTGTTTTGGTAAACTGTTTCTTGACATAGACAAATGGAATTTAAAAAAAATACTTTAAACTCAGTGCTACCTTGATTTTCAGCTCTCAAACTTGTGAACATCTACTTGACACTTGAATACTTATTATATCTTTGACCCTCATCTTGCAACTAGTTTATTCTTCTAAATTTGTAAGAGCAGGTACAGGGACTGGAGAGTTTTCTTCCATTTGGAGCAAATCCTGCTATGGGGATTTCTTTAACTGAATTTAAGTCATCACTCTGTATAGAGTATAATTTCTTTTTCTGCATTCTCATTGTTTGTCTTAAGAAAATCTTTGGTTTAGTTATTAATCTCTCATTGGTTTTTAATATTATCAAATAACACCCAGAACTCTGAGACTTCTTTTTGTGAGTTGAGCAAATATTTCTTACTAAAATTTCACACAGAAGTAAAACTATAAGAATCCAAATAAGATGTAGTGCTCTAGGTGCAGAAGAAAAAGAAAGAAAAAAAAAAGGAAAAAAGTAAAATATAGAAAGAGTACTTGCTGTAGCAGATGCCCATACTATGCATCAATGGAGGTCAAACTTACAGTGACCATAACTGCCATTTATTTGGTACACACAAGGGGTTTGAATATTTTTGTCAGAATTTCTTAGCTAGAGATAGGTGCACACGCACAAAGCATCATATTTGATGTGTTTGGGTTCATCTAACACACTGAGCATTGCTTTATGAGGAGCCTGCTTTTGTTCTGTGCATCCAAACACGTTCCATATGCATTGGACAGAACAGCTACACCATGATGTGCAATGATTCCAGCACACCCTGGATTGGCAATTTTGTATTCAGGCCCTATGTATCTGAGCAGCCAATGAAACACAGGCAGCTTCTCGTCCTGATGTCTTCCTGTCCCTACAGGTCTAGCAGATCTGCCCTGAACACATCCTGTGATCCACTGCCCAAGGATTTATAGCCTCTGCCCTGACTGGGCTGTTGTGTTACGCAGGAGTTTCCTTGAAAAATAACATAAATCGTCACTTCTACCTAGATAAAATTTATAGATGGGAAAAGACTTGTTTAGAGAAATGTCACAGGCATAGTAACATTATAATGTTTTGAGAAAAAAACATAAAATTACCTAAAATCTGCCCCTAACTGATCAGGGCTGGTTTAAATCGTTGGTTTCCTCTGTAACTAATATAGCAATGGAGCTCTGCCAGACTTCTAGAGAGAGTATGAAATCTGTGCTTAGATGTTTAATAATTTGTGGTTTATTTGTTTAATTTTTGGTATTCTACTTGCTATATTCTTATATTGTTTTTGTCATATTATTATATTATATTGTTTAAGAAAATTTTAAATGACTAGCAAGTTATTTTATTTTGGGGTAAGGTACTGTGTGATGTTTCCTAAATACATCCTGTGTCCTGAAGTAAGTAATATTTATGGGGGTCAATTGGATGAGCAATATATTTGTGAAGAGAGAGATGTAGTACTTGTTTTAAAGTACCATGAAA
Organism: Acanthornis magna; assembly: GCA_036785705.1. Taxonomy (NCBI): domain Eukaryota; kingdom Metazoa; phylum Chordata; class Aves; order Passeriformes; family Acanthizidae; genus Acanthornis; species Acanthornis magna. The sequence continues at coordinate 3,076,821 of JAWUZG010000060.1, read as the reverse complement.
GCCAAAAGTCTGCAATGGACAGAATGTTCCATGACAGAAAATTTAAAAATATTGTTTCAGGTGTCTTCATGTGCAGTTGATTTCTAACCTGTGAGCCTGAATTAATAAAAGCAATATAAAGAAAATCATATATTTATAGAACTGTTTTCTGGATTGTTTTCTTTGTGAGTAGATAATCTTAGAGGTCTTGATGATCTTAGAGGTCTTTTCTGACTTTAACAATTGTATGATTCTATAACAATGCTGATATCTTCAAGCATCTTTGCTTAGTACTTCAGGAGCCTCACAGTATAAAGAAGCATGAAAATACAAAGTATAATGGCTTTATACAATAAAGTCACTGAGCATAAGAAGCCAGGCACTTCCCAGGTGTACTTCACTTTTGATCTCAGTACACACTGACCTTATTCAGTCCCTGATCTTTATTAAATTGAGGTTCTGGAAAATATCTTAGATAAATAGTTGCAACCCTGTGAAGGCAAACTCTCTTGTAGACTATTAGGAAATCGAAGTGCACTATTATGCTCCTTCAATGTGAGATATAGTCTCAGGGACTCAAGGATATTGACATGATCTAGCATGGTAAAATAGGGTTTCAGATAAGGTTTAAAACCTCCAAGAGTCATTTGCAAAACATACATCTTCACGAAATAGGTGCGTCTTGATTTTTGTAAGAATGACACTTGTACTGAGCATTTTTGTCTCAGGTTATCTATTGCAAGTAAATGTCATTTTCTGTTTGTTAGATGTGTTCTGTGTTAATGTTTCTACACATATTTGAAAGTAGGTGAATAGTGACTTGAGAATACTCATTTAGTGAATACAAGCTTCTCGGGCCCCATAGGTCTTCTTTTTTCGATCCTAACTGGACTTTCAGCAAGTCTTTCTCATTAACTCATTTTTCACACTGATGCAAACATACAGAACTAAACTTTCACCTTCCAAAACACCTTCATTTTTATTTTTTGAGGGCTGTACAAATTTGTCTAATAGTAAAAGCTGATGCTTCTTTTGATGGAAAAAAATTCATATTAAAAAAATCTTCTACAAATCATTCCCCAAAACCAGACACTTTCGAGATGTGATAGACACTTGTATGTCAAAGTTTATTCATTTTATGGGATTGTTCTGAGGGCTGGATGTGTTGCTTATGCAATCTCCCAGAAGTCTTGGAAAGGCTCTCTTTAAAAACTGAAAATCTTTATACAAGTTTTCACATACAAAAAATTCTAAGTGCTTAATATAAAAACGTGAAAAGTGTCCTTTGAACCATGAGCTCATAGGAAGAGTGGATTTAGGCTCTTGCAATGCCTCAACTAAAATTTCTTTTTAGAGTTTTAGAGTGCCAAAAAAGAAAGTGATTTACTTTAAGCTATACTTTTTCAAGGCCATTTATATACCACATTGTCAGTCATCTGCAGCATCATATGGCAGCTTCACAGCAAATAATTTTTCCTGAAGCCAGAGTCATTATTAGAGCTGGACAAAAAAAGGAACAACTCTATCTCATAAATAATGTAAAAATTCTGAGGGTATCTTTTTTCTGCAAGTGGCAGAACTGAGTCTTTTCAATGCGTTTAATGAATCAGCCTGAGGATAGTCAATAGGTAAGAACAAGTGTTTGAATTTGCAGGAAACATAATTCTTTGCATTGGCTCCTAGATTAACAGTCACATCAGTATGAACTGCCTATCTTGATCAATCTTCAACTTGAACTTTTATCAAAACTGGTAAAATTCCACTAAAAGTTCTCATTTGAGTTGAAATGGTATTTTAGTGGTGGGGGAATAAAAAGGAGAAAAATTATTGTTTGACACTTTTTGTTGTTCTCTGATCCTTGCTTCTTTGGTGGCAAATACTAGCAAGGAGTGTATTGCAATAGCTAGATGCAAAAATGATTCCATCACAAATTGTTTTAAAGGGAGGAAGTAATGACAGCAAATTTCATGTTATCAACAGGCTTTCACTGTCATATTATCATGAACATAGGAAAGAGACTCAAGAATACTAAAAAACAACTTTTAAAATTATTATTTTACTTTCCTACAGAATTTGAATTCATATCAAATTAATTTCTGCTATGTTATTTGGTTGTATAGTCCAGAAAATGTTTTGGTTTCTATATAATTGAACAAACATGTCTTATTCTCTTACAGCTTGTGGACTCCAACAGGGATATCTCTGATTAAAACTTTCTGTGGTATTGGTCACTGAAACATGAAGAACTTAATATGATTGGGAGAACTGTCCCTCCGTTCAATTTGGTTGCAATTAGTAGCACAGTCAGAAGTTATTAGGGAGGGACTGACTAGCAGACAGACTGATTCCTGTGCATGCTGCCTCCTCTCCCACACAACATAACTCCTTCATTTTGGAAACTGAGTGATATTGCTTCTCTACATCTTGTCAGAAAAATTTCAGGGTTTTGGCTTTAATTGTGTTGAATTCCTTGCTAGTTTTCTCTTAGTCAGCTTTTAAACATTTTTATATTTTCAAAGTAAATTCCAGATACTTTCAATTCTTCTACAGTTCTTATGCAATACACAAGACTTTTACAATATAGACACATTAAATATCATTATTTAAAAGAGAGAAATTTAGAGGACACTAAGGACTGGCTGCAGAAAGGCAGGAACTATATTATGCTAAGACTTCATTGTAAATACCTATTGGCATCAGTCTTTCTTGTGTTCCTCAGCATTCTTTGGATACAAACCACTGAAACATAGCTGGATAAACAAGCATTGGAAATGTGCAAATATAATCCCATACGGTCACAGGCCAGGGCATACCACTAAACTCATTTTTCTTCAAGGGATAAATTGTATCTTGGTTGCAGCCCTCATCTCCTGCCTGTTTAATATTCAAACCAAGACTGAGCACCAGTGAGAAAGGGCAACATCCACACCATGTCCATGAAGGAATTTCTGCTTCTTGTCTAACTTTTCCATGAGAACATAAAATATTATGCTCAAAACTCTTACTGTTGGTGTGATTACGTTCTGTTTCACATACTATAAAGAGTCTGAGCCACCATTTTCAATGGTGTAAGAACCATTCAGCTGCAACTTAAGCTGGAAGAAATTTATCTTTTACCATGTTGAGTGGCCATGGGTGTGTAACACGGTAACAACCAGCAGTTCTCTGGAGACAAGACTTCCTAATGTCTTTTGGAGTTGCCCGGTTCCACATTGGAATTTCCGGATTGAAAATCTCTTTTTTGCTATTTTCTGAGTAGTAAAAACCGGTTTAAAACAAATTTTCTGTTTTGATAAGCACAGCACAGACTCGAAATTCTGGTGCAGCACTTGTGGACTTTGATAATTTTTACCTATGCCACTATAAAAATGTGGTACCATCCTTAACTGTTCAATCCAAGCAGAGTTGTGTGGAGTTGTTACTATTATCAGAACATGGGAACGATGAAACCTTGTGGAAGCACAAAGGAAGAAAGGAAGCCACTCCTGCTGCCACTTGCAGGAAAACCGACTTTTCATTTACTGTAGGAAACCAATGATCAGGCTACAGTAGCAGCAGCAGCAGCTTACTGATTTGCTTAATTTTTTTAGCAAGAAGAATTTGGCACCTGGACAATGAATTTTCTACCTAGTCATCATCACAGATAGGATGTTCAATTTGGCAGGGCAAGGATGCCTCTAAAAGAATTATAGGATTTCATCTTAAGAATGTGCAATAGGTACTTATTTACTGTCTAGGACTTTCAGTGGCTGAGTTTCAAAGCAGAAATCTAAGTGTTAAGTACTCATTTATTGCTTTGAAAATTACTCAGAAAAGTTGTTTTACACTTAAAAAAGACAATTTGCAATCACTTTTAAGACTTATGGGATGTGTGCATGTGTGTTGTACCCTTTGGAAGACTTTATAATTTAATTTCCTCTTTGTGAAACAATACTTTTGCTTTATGGAGTTTGGTATTTCTTAGCCAGACATTTTAATGGTGCAAGAAATAGGCTACTTCTGTGACTGAAAGACACATCAGCCTTCCAAAATCTTTTTTCTAAGTCATCTTTTTAAAGTTACCATTATTCACCTTCCAATTTGATTTCAGTAATGTTACTACATACCTGTATCATTACCATTTAATGATATAACGCAGGGAAACGTCCTCCTAATTGGGTCTTTTGCTAACAATTAGACAAAAGGGGGCCTTTTGTCGTAGGGCTTCTTACACCACTGATCCGACAAAAAATAGGCTGTTCAAATGCATAATAGCTGCCACCAGTTGTGGTAACTAGTCCCATCTAGAATCACATGTAGACAGTCAAGTACCTGATTTTGGAAATTACATCTGCTGAGAAAAAAAGGAAGTGTTTTTGGTGTTTTTTTTTGCTGTTTGTGTCTTGTTGGGGTTTTTTTGGTTGGTTGGTCGGTTGGTTGGTTGATTGGTTTGGTGCTTTGTATGTTGTTTTGTTTTGTTTTTCTTGGGATTTTTTTGTTTTTTGCTGATCTGAACCTCTCCCGAAGGTAGTGGATATACTAAATAGAATATATCTTATTTATTACTTTCCAATTTGAGATAAGCAAACAGCATGACATCTCAGAGACTGTAGCTGGTATAATATAGAGAATATGTTTATTTGGATCGTATAAAGATCCAAAATGCCAAGATCCAACACTGATTTCTGAAAACATATAACTGTTTCAATCTTTTTAATGTAAACATTTTATAGTGCTCATTATCACAAGCACATCACATTTACATCACCTTTGTAAAGCAAAAATATATTATTCTAATTTTATCAATTTGGACTTCTCCAAGATAACATAGATAAACTGCTACAGAAATATCAAGAGCATGTTTCTTGACTGCATTCATTTTTTACCATACACTTCAGGATATTGCAGAGAACCTGTTTTTGGGTCCTGACTCCAGAGATGAGTGTTATACCAGCTAAGCTCCAACAGGTTGCTGAAGAACTCAAAGATGTTCCTGAGCTTCCAGGTTGAATCTAAATTTCCTGGATCTCGTCAAACAACAAAAAAACTCTGGTAAAGACTTCCTCCTATCTGCAGCATGTTTCATCTAGACACTATTGTAAGAAGAGGGTTTTGGGTTTAGCAATATCGACTTTATACCTACAGAAAGCTTTCACCACACGAGCAGAGTTGTCCTTCTGCTGCCTGTGGCTGAGCTGCTGTCCACAGCTCACAGCTTTCCAACCTCTCTGTAAAACTAGGGCAAAGATGTGACTATGACACTACAAAGTAATGCAGCCATGTAGAATGCAAAGGCACAAACCAGCTCTGGGATATTTATATGGGGAAAAGTTGTTTAACACCATTTTTTGCCCTAGGAACTGTCCAAACTATATCACATATGCTATGCGTAAGATTTAGGTTTATTTACAAATCATTTGAAGTCCACCTTTCAGCTTTACCACAGAAAACTAGGAGCAAATGTTCAGCACGTATTTCGGTGACAATTAATTAAACTAAATCTTTCAGTAAAAGAAGCATTTATCCATGAATCTTACTGTACTTGTGACGTTAAACTTTTACTAATACTGTAATGTAGAAATGATTGCTGGAAAATAGTCTTTACCATTCCCATCTATACTTTAATATATTAGATTGCAGTGCTGTTCCCTATGGTATGTTTTCAGGCACTTTGCCTTCTTTAAGCAGCTTATTCATTTGGTGGAATCACTTTCAGGTTACGTTATTCCTGCACTACCATCTTAGCAATTTTGGAGAGGACCTTTGTAAATCACTTGAATATTAAACTCATTCCCTCAGAGGAGATTATTGTGCAGCCCACTAGAATTTACTCTTCAGAATTGCATGTGGACATTCAAACTACACGTCCCTTTGCTTTTAATCCAATTAATGCTGCTTATGAAGCCTAAAAAAGTATTGTTCCTCCTTATGTACCCGTATTTCAATTTGATGAATATTCTTGTCATATCTTTGTAACAGTTCTCTATTCTCTGCAGAATTTATTTATTTTTTTCTTCTCACTCTTCCCCCTTTTTTAACATAATTGAATTTTCTTCACTTCTTGTCAAATTTTTCCATCCTTGATATTAGTAAAATATTGTACTTTCGCTTTATTTTCATTAGACTATGAAAGCAAAAATTTGTGGTTTTTCCTGTCTTGAGGAGGCCTAGAGGTGTTGGGGGAAAGTTGTTTGGTTTGTGCAGGTTTTTCTACATAGGCTTAAACTATGTTGGTTTAACATTGCCATTCTTATGGGAATTTTGCCACGGCTTGTCATACATAGCCTTCTACGAGAATTACTGCTTTCTTCATTCTTGTCTCCTAGGATTTCTGTGCATTACATTGTGGTTGGTTGTTTTCTGGGGTGGTTTTGTTGTCGCTGTTGGTTTGATTTTTTTATTTAAAAAAAATCTTCTGTAGATTTTGTGTCTTCTAGCATCCTAATTCTTACAGTTCATTCACTTGGTTTCCCCCTACATGTCACCATTAATAAAGTTTTTTTAAAGTCATTGTTCAGATTGAACAAATGTTGACAGAAGATTGAAAGTTCAAAAATAGTAAATTTAGTGAAAAGTATATAGATTCTGTTATTGATCTTAACTGAGAGAAATAGGCTGCTATGTTAAGCCAGAAAATACACATAGAAGAGAAACATTAAGAAGGACTTCATCAAAGGAAGATCTTTTTTACATTACTCACCTCCCTGGACAACAGAACACTCTGTCACAGAACACAAAGTTATGGGAGTCCTACTCCATTGGTCCTCTGATGACAAAAGTGTGTTCTTTGCAATAAACTCACTTGACTGTTTCCAGTTCCATTTTTTATCTGCCTGTATGTCGGCTCTCTTTGGGCTCAGTTATTTGCCCTAAATTGTCCGACTGATACCTTGTGGGTGTATCATAAAGGTGAGAAATGGTAAGGTGTAGGCATCCTGGTTTGAAGTGAGACTGTAAATACTCAAGAGTGAGCATATTTAGGAGTCTATGTGGAGAGTAAATGCAAGCAAAAAAAAGTCCCCATTAATTTTAAAATGCCCAAGTTTCACGGCATAGAGGGCACAGTTCTTGGGATCTACACTGCCTGAAGAGTTAGTTCTACACATTGCCTAGCCTGAAAAAGCAGCATTTTCATCTGTGATTTTTCTTTGACAAGTCAGTGATATAAGAAGTTTTACTCAATTCAAAAAACACTTTGAAATAATGACTTTTTTAAGTAGGTATAGGAAATGGGGCAAATTGTATATGCCTTTCACCAGCATGAAGCACAGGAACAGTATTTCCTAAACTCTGCTGGAATAAGGCATTGCTTTATTATCCTTACAGGCACATCAAATCCTTCTGCTTCTAATCTTCTAGAAACGCTTAAAAAATCTTTCACACTGATGTTTTCATTGGCATTCATCTTCAAAGGTTCAATTCCAGTGCTGAAATAATTTTTGATAGTTTTCTTTGGGTTTTTTTTTTCCTCTGGTAGTTATATGACAAGCTCTCAGGTCCTTTCATTCTATTTGCACTACATCCAGATTTCCAGGCACATGGCTTGTAGCAGAAGTACCCCATCACAGCTGCAGTCTAAGTAAGGCATGATTGCAGCCTTTGGATGTTGAAACACCTACCAAAATAAATATGAACTATTCTTCCACATAATTATTTTGCTGTTCATTGTTGCTGTTGTTGTTGTTGTTTTAAATGTAAAACAAAAAAAGAAGATGGATCTTCAGCATACCTTTCTGAAAAGATCATTATTTTTATATAGATGTAGATATGTATTTATGTGTATATCCACTTTCCAGAAAAAAAAATGCACAAAGAAAAAGGCACAAAAAATTCTATTTATAAGCCAGGTCTACTAAGTCTGTACATTCTAAGATAGATCAGCTCTCCTAAATCCTGTCTAAGTTACAGTGCAAGTACCTGACTTCCATGAAAAAACAATTTAGTAAATGACCACTTATTTTACAGTATAGACTGTAAGATTGCGAAAGAAAAAGGCAAAAGAAATGCAAAAATAAATATTTTCTTTCCAAGCTTTTCTGTTCTTCAGGTTTAGGCAGATCAATGCTGGCGTCCTGCCCAGCTTCCAAGACTGAGTTGTTAGCTATGCATCAAACCTCCTCATTATGGTACACACCCTTGGTGTATCTGCTCACTAAGGGAGAAGTCAAACTCCATCCTTTATTTAGCAACTAACAGTGACCTGGGAACTAAAGGCTTAGAGTCAAGATCCTCCCCAGCCTAAGCAGATTTCCATATGCAGTTCCCACTTTCCCTGGCCACCAGACTGGCTTTTCACCTGCCTGAGGGTCCCATGTTTGCTTTCCCTCAAACCATTGCTGCAGAGGAGTTTAGTGCATGAGAGACGCAGAACATGAAGAGGCAGGGCAGGAAGGAAACTCAGAATAGCCATAGGGCTCTTGAGCAGGGAAATGTCCTCCTTCCAGGAGCCTCAGGGTGATGTGAGGCAGCCAATTTACAGATTAAGGCATCAGATGTACAAAGAGCTTGGATCACATAACCCAGGGGAGTGAGTTCCTTTATTCTAGAGCAGGCATTTACCTCTGTGCCAGGGCTCCTGCTGACTGTGCCGACTACAATTCCTACAGCTTTAGGGAAAGTTTTCTTATCTAGATTGCTTGTAGACACCTATGTGAGGACATATAAATGCAGACATCTTAACCTGAGATCTGAATCACACCATGTCTACTTCATTTGAAAATCATAGTAGAGAAAATATTTCAAGGACCAAGATCAAGGACTCAAACCTTTTCCTTCCCATGGGAATGTGGCCTTCTTTAACTAGTTCCGTGTCCACCTCCTTGTCAATGGAGGGGATGCTGCACTTCTTCCATTTCCCAAATATCTCATACTGAGGTGATTAGGTCACGCTCCTGAGATCTAAGTGCTATGAGTTAAAACCCCCCATCTGTTCAAGAAGAGTTACAACCCAAATTTCCTTTTTCCAGTGTTCTCTATCTACTCAGTTACTGCAGGAAAGAAGTAGGTCAGTGCTCCACCTTTGAAAAAAGACTTCTGGGTATGCTGCAGGTTGAAGATTATTTCTAATGCAGCTTATAACTGTGACTGAGTGACCTAGATTTCCAAACAGAGATATTTGGATAGGAGCTGCTTCCACAAATTTATGTAACTGTTGTTGATATTTTTCCATGTCAGCTGACACTGCTAAGCTAAAATTCAAGGCATATCAGAATGTTTTGGAATAATTTTGATTCTGAAATATTTTCTGTTTACATTAGATCATAAGTAAGTTTAATTTTATCATCTCTAGGATGTAGAACTTTTCGTCTCAGGGGGCTGCTTATTCTTTAATTCAAGGCTGCATTCTCTCTGCTGGATAGCTGGATTTAATGTTCAGAGACCTTTCTAAATCCTTCCTGTAAGTCAACATTTAGCCAGAGCTCTGCAACTAGAATGGTGACACCCATGCCACCAAATTTGCAGTAACATGCTGGAGATCTATGGGATTGTACCCATTATATGAGAGCAAGGATTTTTCTAGCCTAAAAGGTTTTCACCTAATCATATCCATGATCACGTTGATTATTTATGTGTTTACCTAGAGCCAAAGCTAGAATTTAAGTTGATATCTAAGGTGTGGCTTTGTAGGATTTGGTTCTCCAGGATTGCCGTCTGTGGTATGGGTGCTTCAGACAGCCAGGACGGAGATGAGAGACTTCTGGATTTTAGTCTTAGAGCATGGGGTTTATTATGATAAAGCGCGTGGGGATAGGAGACCTGCTATGAGCCATCAGGCACAGCCCAGAGCAGGTGAGAGAGGTGAGAGAGAGAGAGAGAAGTACAGGATACAGGATACGGAATAGAAGCAGCAACGTGGTTGCAGTTTACAATACAATAAATCATGTTCTGTGCTGAATATTCTTATTTTCACTAACCAATCTAGAACAAGATACAAATTCTATAACATTTACATACAGCCTATGAGCATCCTTGTATTACCATATGGCGTTATATTTTAAACCCTAAAAACTGCTTTTTTGGACCTTATACTAAGTTGGTAGGGTCTGCTCTGCCCTTTGGACCTGCCAGCAAGCAGAGGCTACTGTCTAATCAGTGAGAGGTATTGTTCAATCAGAGAGGGTGGTGAGTCTTCAGTGGCCATGCCATTGTTTTTCCAGTTATTTAGTAACTGAGGTTTGGTATCTCAAAACTTGTCTTCATTTCAATTTCGCTTATAGTTTCTATATTCTCAACATCTTTTGTCAGGTAATAATATTTATAAGACTTTCCTATTTCATCCTCCCCAACATGGCTTGTGTTTAGCAATCACAGAGGTGAGATGTAAAATCATAGAAATGCCATTTTCTTGGTGCTGAAGGGCAGAGTCTGGTTTCTTAATGGTATGTTAGAAGTGGTACACAGACACTTCAATTCACTTCTGAGATGACTGAATAAATATCAGACAGAAATATGGATGTTCTTGGGGCTTTTTTGTCCAGACTAGGATGAGTCTAATTTTCTGTAGTCACTAGCACAATCTAGATAACAGCACCAAGTCTCTGTGGAGCTAAGAAAATTCTGCACTGCCATGAAGAAGAAATAGAGGATAGTCAAATTTGAAATGTCATTACTGGCCAATAGAGACAATTTCCTTTTATTTTATAAACTGTCTGATTTCCCATTTAAAATTTTATATTGAATACATTAGACTATGCTGACCTTTGTGATGAATGTGTAAAGCATGCTGCAAGCAGATCAGAAAGAAAAGAAAAAGAAATGTCAATATAAAGTAACAAATATGGATGAAATTAGTTTAATTACAGTGAAATTCCTGGTGGATTATATTATACTCACAGTATTACTAAAAGAGTACACCATGATTAATGTTATTAAAGTGTGTGCCAAGCAAAATAATGATTGTTCCCCTTTCATAGGAAAAAAGTTTCCACTTACAGTGTAGTAAGATGAAATATTTTACTTTTGCTGTGTAGGTACATTAATATCTGTAATTAAATGAATCAGAAGCAAGAGCATGCACAGCATTTTCTAAAGATGATTTCTCCCTGTTGGACTTCATCTCTGACACTCTCCTTTCTTCTGCGTCAACTTATTTTGTATGGAACCTCTTTGCCTTTTTCCAAGACATAAAGCTTTTAAAACTCCCCCACTTGTCTCTCTCTTCAGTTTGTTTTTCCATCCTGCTCTCTTCTTACAGATACAGAAGTTTGTCTCTTTTTCTTTAAAAAAAAAAAATCACTCCTAAATTTTGGCCTATTTCAAGGGTTCTGTAGTGTTTTTTTTTTTTTAACATTTACCACTTAAAATGTCTTTTTTTACACTCACCTCGACTTTCACCACTATGAATTTCCTTGTAGTTAAGAAGTAATCACTTTTAGCAAATTTTTTGAGCATGTACTGAACTTTCATTTTGCCAGACCAGTCAGTTCATAGAACACCATCAGCAGTTCTACTTTCTTGGGTTTTTTCTGATCTCTCCAGTTTCTTCTCTTTTCTCTAGTCTAGGTTTTTGTTGTTTGTTATTTTTAATTATTGTTTATTTTCTCTCATTCCTTTCTCTTGTCCTTTTTTCATGTACCTAAGGAAACAAATTCTAGTAGTATCAATATACTGTTGTTTTACAGGTCTGCACTGACATTCCAAATTTTTAGATGAATTAAAATATCACTCTGAGTTTTCATTCTCTGCTCCACTTTTTCTCCTCTACCTTCAAGATTACACCCAAATAATAAGCCTAAAAAACATAAAACACAGCCTTTGCAGCCCATATATGAAGGTAAGACTTATGTCTTAAATGTGATGACATCTTTGATTCAGCACAACTTGCTATATTCAGAATAATGCAGCTCTTGGTTCATCACTTTGTTTCCCCTATTTCTCTTTTTATGTCTTTCCATTGCTGTTCCATAAAACAGCTCAAGAAAAAAGTTCCTTGTCTTGCTAATTCGTCCTACCACTTCCAAATGTTAAGAGACCAGACTTGCCTTCAGTTCCTAAATCTCACATTTTATTTCAGGTTTAATTCTTACACTGATATTATTATAGCTATTCCCTCAAAGCTTAAATATTCCCCTTCAAGTCCACCTTTAAAAGTTGTGTATATGAAGATGTGTAACAACAGAATGACCAAAGGTGACACAAGAGCACTCTCTATCTACTGACAATTGTGTATTGTAATTTCCCTGCACAGTTTTATATGTGTGTATATATATGTGTGTGTTAAATGTTAGCCCAAAGTTTGTGCTTAAGCCTTCTTAAGCTCTTTCTATTAGAAATCCTCTTGTTTTATTGTATTTGTCCACCTTCTGGAAAAAAAAATCGTGGATCATAACCAAACTCATAGCTAATATAGAAATGCAAGTATAAGTAGCATTTCTGAGGGCCTTGTTTTATGTATATTTCATATGTCTGCAGTACAATGAAAAGATAGATGGCTCAGTTACTTTGAATGAGTTCACCTCACCTAACTTCAGCTACATCTGTGGTAAATTTCTTTTATAGTCAGTAGGGAAAATAAGTACTTCTAGAATGTGATTCACTTCCTCTTAATATGGATGTCAAAACTTGGTATGGAGCAAGAATGAAATCCAACTCTGCTAATGCTCAATTGGAGTCCTGCCATCAGCATCAGTAGGGCCAGAATTTATCCCCAAATATGCTAAGAGCTTTTTCAGAGATATATTCAAATCAACTTTCCAAACTCAACAAAGCACACCAAAATCTTAAGCCAAACCTAGCAGAAGATCCAAAATCAATATTTTTCCAATATTATAACTTCTAAAGTAGAAAACTTATAAATTTCCACTTAGAACATGACATGAAGTAAGAGTGACATGTTAAGTAAATAACTAACTAAGTTACATTTACATATTTTAATCAGAGACAGAATTTTGGATCACCTCTGTGGAAAAAATAGATACCAGTGAGCAACCAAGCCACCATCTCAAAATAAAAATGAATGTTCATTATCAGTCCTAATCAAATTAATTAATTAGAATATATATTAGAAACAGAATTACTAAAACAAACCATTTTGTTCATTTAAAAAAAAAAATCTCACTTCCCCAATGTCCAATAACTCAGTCTAAGTAATCTATTTATCTCTTTTTAATGATTAGTATTAGAGAAGAAAAATTTCTTATTAGAAAAGCTAAAGGCTGGAAAAGTCATCAAGGTGCAGATAATGTTTTAATCACATGCCAGTTTCTTCTTCAGAAAATTATTAAGGAGAAATAGCAGAACATTTTTGTGGAATTGTATTATTAAAATTGCAATAATATTTATAATTGTCATCTTGTCACAATATCTCTGGACTGTTTTCGGTGAAACCCCACTTCAAACATAAAAACCACTTCCAAATGAACTGTTACAGTCCCTAAATGAGCACCGTGGTGCATTCAGCCCTCTCCCCAGCCCACTCTACCATCTGAGAAATGCTTCCTAGTCCTTGGCCTTGATGAGCAGCAGTTGGGCCCAGCTCCTCTTGAGGCTATCAGGAACACTGTCTGCTCCCAGGAACTTGTGCTGTCTAACGAGCTCCAATTTTTTAACAAACAGCCTTGGAAACTTATTTTTCTTGCCTGAAGAGCAACCCAATTAGAATAATATTTTCGTTATCAAACTTTCAAAGAAAGTTACTGACCTGAATTGCAGCCAGGATGGAAAATTACTATGACAAAAGCCAACTCTCTTGAGACCCTATAAACAGTCCAAAGCGAGACCCTTTGAGCTCTCCTGGGCCGCAGTGGGCTGTGGCCACCATCTCCCTCTCGGGGCCAGTGAGGTCTCCAGTTTGCTGTACTCAGAGGATCAAAAAACATCCACAGGTCCTAGGCTGATGCCCCCATTCCTCAAGGCTCAATGCTTCACCCCTTGGGAGGATGCAAGGGCATCCAAGTCAGTATTTCACTGAATTTGAGGGGAATTTTTCACGTGTACAGGCTCTTTGTGTGCATATGAGTGTGAATATGCTGTAGCAAATGTACTTAGGAATATTGTTCTCATAGATTCTTAAGGAGTATAACTTTGTAGTAAGTGAGGCCTGTAAGTAAGTTAGTGTTGTGATAGTGTAAATTCTACATGAATCCTTTGTTAAATCATTTAACTTAAGCTATCAATTGAGTGCTGTCAAGTGCAGTCAGGCCTTTAAGCATAAACCCTTGGTCAAGTTCAGGCTCCGTTTAGCACAGGGGTTTATTCTGAACCTTGTAACTCAAGGTCAAGGAGGATCTTCCATACTCCTTTTTATCTTTACCTTTTTCTATCCATTTCTGTACCACTCAACCCTCCCCCTGCCACCTCCCCCCCGCAGCTTCCACCTAGATAGCTTTGGGGTTACTTTGGTTTGTGTTGATTTATTTTGGATTTTTGTTGGCTTTTTCTCTGTGTGCTTTAACAATCTAGCAAGCAGTACAGTGAATCTTGCCAACAAACTTTGTTGTGCTTTTGCTTTTATATTAGAACTGTTTTTGCCGATAGTTTTGCATTTGATTCCTTAAGCAATCTTAAAAATTCATTTGCAACAAGGAGGAAAACTTGAAATGTGATGTGTGAGGATAAAACATTTTTTTCCATAGTTAACCAAGTTATACATGCTTTACTTCCCACTTAAACCTTATGCTTCTCAGGACAGGATCGCAGCACTGTTTAAGAAAATAGGTGACAGATTGTACTGGATTTGGCTGAGATTTTTTTTCACAGTAGCTGGTATGGGACTGTGTTTTGGATTTGTGCTGGAAACGATATTGAAAACCCGGGGATGCTTTAGTTATTGCTGAGCAGCTCTTGCACAGAGCCAAGGCCTTTTCTGCTTCTCATCCCACCTCACCAGGGAGGAGGCTTTGGGTGCACAAGGAGCTGGGAGGGGGCAGAGCGAGGACAGATGACCCCAACTGGTGTCCCACACCATATGGCATCATGCCAAGCATACAGAGCTGGGAGAAAAAGAAGGAAACAGGGAAGGAAGGAAAAGGAAAGGAAAACACTCTTCAAAGTTGCAGCATTTGTCTTCCCAAGTTATTGTTACATGTGATGGAGCCTTGTTTCCCTGTCGCTGATGGGAAGTAGCGAATTAACATTTTGTTTTGCTTGCCTTGCATGCACAGCTTTTGCTCTACCTTTTAATTTAATTTATTAAATTGTTTTTTACTCACCCCATGAGTCTTCTCACCTTTGCTCTTCTGATTCTTTCCCCCATTGCACTGAGTGAAGCAAGTAAGTAACTGTGTGAGGCTGAGCTCCCTGCCAGGGATAAACCACAACACATGTTAAGATATAGATGTGGCATGAGTTACTTGTGCTGCACAAATAATATTCAAAAATATTCATCTCTGTTTTTGTGCTTTACATGGTTTAACCAATGGGATAAAACATACAGGAAGCCCATGGAGAAGTAAAAAATCTGTGATTGAATGTTTGTGTAATAGGTACGGTATATTTGCCTAAGAAATCAGGAAAAGCCATGAAGACTAAACCAGTAACATACTTATAAAAAAAGATGACCAGTAATCAATTTAAGAAATCTTACTTCAAAGTACTACCCTATTTCAGAAACATTAAAAGGAGTAAGGAAATCTGCCTACAGTGTTGGAAAATTGCTAAACAAAAGAGATATTCATTAAAAAAACCCCAAACATAAAATATATTAAATCCTATTGACAAAAGGGGATGGGGAAATATTCAACAACTGGCAAAAGTATAAAAACAAGTTTAAATGAGAACCATAAGTTCCACAGCAATCTAGTGGAAAAAAAAGGATGGGACTACAACTCAGCTACATACTGATTCAACTCACAGGCTATCAGTTGACACTGAGTGATATATGAAATCCCAAAGAATGCCAAAATCCAAACCAGCATAATATTTAAACTATAAAGGGGCCCTGCTGACCCATTCCAGAGTTTTCCTTATTTTTTAAATTATAGGTTGGCCTCTTAAGCATGCTTTGGCCAAGCTCTTAAAAGAAGGGATTTAAGCCTTTTTTATTTGGAATCATCATTTACTTAAAGCTCATACTTCTCTCTTCAAAGCCTAAGCAGGGGTTGTATCATCAACGCACAGAGTAGAGAGTAGACAGGCCATGTACACTGTAACTGTCCAGATATCTTGAGCCATGCTGTCTGTGCAGAAGAATTATGAATCTAAGCTGGATTGCAAATTTTACCTGGTTTCCAAATGCTTATTATTGTTGAAGTGGCACAAAGAAGAAAAACTGTACCAAGGAATCTGGCCCTGAATGTGCAGATTCAAAAGACTTTGATTAAAACTTATGCACACTAGTTAAACTTGGAGAAAGAAAACTATTATAATATTTGGATCAAACATCAGCTGAAAGCAAACACCTTTTTTTTTTTCATCTAATGCATGTCTAGAAAAGTTTTCAAAGACTAGAAAATTATGTTTAAGCCACTGAGCTTTCATTATCATGATTATGTTTTTAATGTCTTTCAATTATGTTGAGGAACAGAAGGATCAAAATTCTGAGATGTGGTAATTTGTGTGGTATTTGTGGTCTCACCATACCTCAAAATTCTGGAAATAGCAGAAAACAGTTTGTACTCTCAAGATTTATAGTCAAATTTCTAACTTCCCAGGCTAGCTAACTATGTTATAGACAAGCCCAAAATAATAATCTTCAATTCTAGACAACTGCAAACCACAGACTAAAATCAGTATCCATGGTCTGTACTTTTGTGTTTTTGTAGTTTGGATGAATTGTCTGAATCAAGCATCCAAGGCATCAACAACAGGGAAAAATCAATCAGAAACATATGCCATTTTCAAGATCTTCCTCCAGCTGTTAAGGGGAGCAGAGAGATGGTTCCTTGAACAAATCCATAGGGACTTCTGATCCACCCCAAAAAAGCCCGTAGAAGGAACAATATGAAAAGAACAGTGAAAGCTGTCCTTTACTACCCTCTTACATACTTGCATTTTAGGATTATGTTGTCTTTAAGTGGTGAAAATTACTACCTGTCTCTTCCATCTCTGTATGGGGATGGCACAGTTCTGTCCTGTTTCTCTTTTAAATGAAACTAAATGCTTTAATCTAGAACCTCCAAATTTATCTGCTTAAGTCACAGAACGGAAAAGAAAGGGGTTGACATTTCTAAGTGTTTTACTGGAAATTTGGGAGGGAGGATGTATTTTTTCAGAAAGTAAAATACAAAATTTGGAGCAGAGGCCCAAGAAATCTTATTGTAGATGGTAATACATATATATGTATATGGATTACACACTTTTTTTACGTTAAGCTGAAATCTGGAGATCTGATCCAGCAAGAATTTCAGCTGCAGTCTGTAGGTCCCTATCTCCCATACTGACAGTTTCTAATTTAGAAACTTTAAACATGTAAATGTTTAAAGATAAGTCACGTTAATCCGTAAGATACAGCCTCACGTGCAGTCTATGCGGCACTGGGACAATTGGAAGCTTTAGATCCAGCAAGCCTGGAACCGACTGTCCCAAAGCCAAGGATGCCTGGGGCTGCAAAGCTGGGACACCGCAAAGCATTTTAACCCAGGACAGTCCCCACAAAGTCTTGGACATCTGCAGGCAAAAGTAAACTGGAAGGAGACCAGTCAGGTTTCTGAGACAAGCCAGTTGGAAGCTTGTTGACATTACTGCATGTCCATCCAACATGAAAACCTACTTTACTGGGAAATACCTGACCCGTTCTGTGTCATGCTGCAACACTAGGCTTACAGTTACTGAAGGGTTTTGAACTACTACAGAATCACTGAATTTTTTAAGAGCTGCTTGTAAGGAAGAATAACAGGAAAAAAACTCAAACCCAACAAACAACATTTGTTTTCTTTGTATCCCTCAAACTTGAATGTTGCTTTCAGTATAACAGGTCTTATCCATTGCAAGAACAGGAATTTATATGCAGTTGCATGTACTGTTGAGTGTTCCCTAAAAATAACAAGACAGTTGGGAAATGGGGAAAATGTTTGTAAGAAGATAGACACTTTCTTTTAAATTGCCACATCATAAAGTCTCTCAAACTGTTACAGAAGATATAGAAGCAGCATGCATAAACCTTAGATAATTTTCACAAACCCACTGAAAAGGGACGAGAAGCCACTCAAAATGCTACATTTCTTGTACAAGACTTTGGTGATATTCTCTTCAAAGTACTTTGTGAGTTTTCGTTGTGCCTCTGTATTTTCATTTTTCCTTTTCCTTTATTTCTAAAGACATTTACACCAGAGTGGGATCAGATGCTAATGTAAAATCAAGCTTGCGATTTTGTGAAGAGAGGAATTTCTAAAAGTAAAACTGAGTAGTGTATTTAAATCTGTTATAACTCTTCTGACTATTTTTACATCTTGCATCATTTTATGTCCACAAAGTTATACTTACACTTATTTCACTGAGTGGACATAGTATTCTGTTTTTAGTGTGGCTGGCATACATTTATTTAATTTTTATCTAGTTCACAAGCTCAGTGTAAGCTAGTTGCAAGAGAATTAAACAAATATTAATATTAGGAACAGCCTTGGAGTTGCTGCAGAGAGTGGGGATACTGAATAACTGGACTGAACCCCAGGTTCAGCCACAGGCTGCTTGTGTTATCTCTAGACAGTTTGCTTGCACTTTCTATCCCTCTTTCCTATCTCTGCAAAAAGAGAGATAACACTGCCTTTTTAGCACCTTCTTTGTTCTCTTTTGGACAGAGATCTTTCTTTTCCGTATGTGCATACATAGTGTCCCTCACAACAGTAGCTGATTAGTTGGTAATTAGCAGAAAAAAATACATCTGTATGTTTGCTAACTGGACAATACGTTTTCACCTGAAGCAAAGTATTTCGTAGTAACTTAGTGCTTTATGTTGTTATTAACATGGCTCAGGGTCAGAACCCACTTTCTGCAGAGATAAAAAACAGAAACCATATAGGGCACTCATCTGGAATGCAAAGTTCACCTCTGACTCAAAGTAAGAGTCTGGACTTAGGTCTCGTAGAAGGAAAGTGGGTTTTTTTTAGAGTGGAAGTATTTTATCTCATCTTCTGCAACTGTTTGATATAATTTAATTAAACATTCTGGGGGTAAGAAACATCCAATTCACCATGACTTATTTCAAGAACTTAACTGAGTTTCCCTAATTAATAGCTTAGGAATCCTGTATTCTGTGCAAAAAAAACCGAAAAGCCTCTTGGACCATTTTAAGCCCTTTTTGATGTTTTTTGGGTATTTTTTCCATTTGGAATAAGGCATTAATTCTGACTATTTTACATCATCAAGGCACAGTCTAATCATTGTTGTTCCTTGTGCATCCCTTCCAACTCAGCATATTCTGTGATTCTGTAATATTTCTTTTGTGAGAAGTTCACCAGTTTTTGTAACCATTTAGAAAAGTTTCATTTGTAATCCAGAAAAAAAAAAAAGTTGATATTTCAGATATTTACAAAGAATATAAATAAATCTTCATATCACAATAAGGTAATAAACAAACCTTCAGGAAAGTGAAGTAAACTCTGTGTCTTTGATATGATCTTTCTAGATAACTAAAAAGAATATATAAAGTTAAATAACACTCTCTGCCCAGAATATGATCTTTCTAAAAATAATGCTTCAGCTGCATCCAGACACTCTAAAATAGGACTTGTTTGATATCATTGGGAAACGTCGCCTGCCATAGGAGTCACATATCATTTTCCAAGTAGAAGAGCCTACTGCCAAAATGGTGCAGCAAATTCATTGCCATAAAGTAAAAATTCACTGGTTTCTTAACCACATGCTGAAATTAAATTTAGATTCAACAATTTATGATACCTACAAGACATCTACAAATGACGGTAAACATTGCAACTGCTTCATTATTTATTCTGCTTTTAAAAAGCGTGAGCCAATGTAACGCTGTAGTAGATTTTTGTTCTCCTTTAGAGAACTGAGAGCTGGGAGGGCATTATTCACTTGAGAATTAGGAGAGTTATTTTTTACATGTCAAACACAGTAGACAGCGCAGTTATTGTACAGAATTTCATTAGCACTGTACTTCTTTTAGAAGCATATATAGACATGAAGGGTGACAGATCCTTTAAACCATTTTGATACTCTAAAATGTAGGGCAGTGATGCATTTATGTATATATGTGTATAGTTTGCATACATATATTATGAAGGAAAATGGCAAGGCTGCCATTCAGAGAGATCTAGCCAGGTTGGAGTGAGCCACCAGGAGCCTTGTGAAATTCAGCGAGGACAAACGCAAAGTCCTGGATCTGGGAAGGAAGAAACCTTGGCAGGAATACAAGCCAAGGCTGCCTGGCAGGGATGTATCTTGCCAAGGAGCACGGTGGCCCAGCAGCAACCCCAGGGCCAGGGAACTGGAGCTGAGGGTGGCCCAGTTCTGGCTATGCCCTCTCCCATGGGGAACAGTCCCATGGAGCTGGTAATGGGACCCACTGCCAGACTCTGACACAGCAAGGGATCAGTGAGGGCCAGTGCACAGCTGGGGGGCTCCAGCCAGGCAGCAAAGGGTCAGAGGAAGGGCTGGAGCCTGGCACTGCTGGGGTCTCACTACAGGGACTGTAAGAGCCTGGCTGTGCTGAAATCAGGTCCTGGACAGGAAGAGTGGCTGGGGGTCCTGAAGAAGGCTGGGCAGGGCAGTTAAACTCTTGATGTACTCAAGGCCTTGAAACATCAGTGTTAAAAGGACCCAGGGTGCTGGTGAGTACAAGGTGGGCCCTGGCAAGGTGCACCCTGGCAGCCAGAACTACCAACAGCATCCTGGGCTCTGTGAGCAGAAGCACAGTCTGGAGAAATGGGCTCTCCTGCTCTCATCAGTACTTGCTAGACTGCCCCTAGGCACTGGGGCACAGTTGTTTAGGGTACTTAATACAAAGGAGTTCAGTGAACACAACCCATCTGGCCAGGGCTGGAACATTAACCCTGTGAGTGAGGCTGAGGGTACTGGGTTTGGGCATCGTGGACCCTTGAAAAGACACAGCTTTGGGGGCACCTAACAGCAGCCCCCCAGTACCTACAGGGAACTTGTCAAAAGGTTCTGAGGTGCATGGTGGAAGACTGAAAAACAACAAGCACAAATTGCAGTGAAAGGGATTCAGTATGGATACAAGGAAAATTATTCACTGCAAGGACAGTCAAGCAGGTTGTCTGGAAAGTTTGGAAGTTTTAAAGACCTGAGTGGGTAAAGCCTTGGGCCACCTGGCATGGTCTCATAGATTAATCTGCTTTGAACAGGAGATTGCCTTGGAGACCTCCAGAAATCCCTTCCAACCCAATCATCATATGATTCTATGAAAACAAAGAGCAAGAGGTACTGATTATACAGGCATCAAGAGGTTTTCACATCCCCAGAATGAATTTAACCTGAGGTACTTCCTGTAACACAACAAAATATTTACAGGTTGGTGGATGCAATTCCACATGTTCAGACTTCTGTATTTGGAAGATTGACATTTTGTCAATCTCACTGTTTAGATGGACAATGTAAAACTGCAGTGCATCATATTATTGCTGCTTATCCTTCCTGTGTGCTCTCTTAAATTACTCATTACCAAAATGCTGGCTGGCTAAGTTTAATTTAGAAAATGAAAGTCACAGCAGACATCCTCCTCAACTTCTGCATTAATTTTTTCTTCGATATACTGCAGGCTGAGAAATGAAATCAAGTCCATTCACTTATCCTTTTACCCTCAAGCTGGAGGTAGCAGGTGTTAGACACATCAAGAACAGTAGTCATTTCTCAGACACAAGGAGAAGAATTTGACATTGAGCTTGGTTATGATTCAATTGTCCATAGTAATGCAAATTGATGTTAGTCCCACAACCGTTTGCTTCAGAGAAGTATAAAATCTTAGAAATGTTATGAAATAAATGCATATCAAAAGCACTTTTAGGATTGCATTAGTGTGCATATTGACTATAATTACAATAATTAGAATATAGAAATTACAGGAGGAAGACTCAAAGAGCACATGAAAGCTTGCTTGCAAACATATCATTAAAATATTCAGTCAAAAGTTGGACTGGAAGATCTGGCATGACCAAAACATGGATTTTCTTTTAGATGTTTATGCTTTATTATTGACTGCTTGTATTCTCTGACTTGAGCCAAATTTCTCAGAATGAATGTTTTTAGTCTCACTACCCATGTAATCTCCTTCTATCATCAATAAATAGAGGTGGACACCCCTGGAGAATGATTAGCTTCACCTATTGGTAAAGCTGTCTTAGGAAGGAATAATCAACCCTCTGAAGCCTCCTGTCCTTATCTTCACTGGCTTAAGGAGAAAGTCCAGGAGACTGTCTTAGAGCAGATGCGCAGCTTTTTGATGAATTTTCCTCTTCTTCACTTCCAGATATTGATTCTACAATGTGTTGAAAGTAACCTACTTTTCAAATGTTTCTTGGACACTTAAAGCATTACAGTCTTTGCTCTTGTATTTCTTCCCTTCCAGTTTTGGTGTTAAATTACAGTTAAATTACACTTTCATTTCAAACACATTTAGCTGCATCTGGATTTTTCCCTATTCTGCAATTCATTGGTTTGGTAACAATTACCTTTGGTCATTGTTTCTGAATTGCTATTCTGTTTTTCACTATCTGGTATTTAATCTATTTGCTTGTTACATAGCACATTTTCAGATGCCTGTACACAATTGTGTATATATTTTCTCTGTGTGTATACCCATAATGAAGTGGACTGTTGGATTTCTGTAGTATCACTTACTTTTTGTGTCTGCATATTATGAGGACAATAATGAAAGCATCTTTGTGAACTTTCAGGTGATTTCTGCCACTCGAATCACTAGTTCAGAGGTGTCTGACCTCTGCTGTGATGTTGAAGAGATGAAGAAATGCAGTTATACAGTGACACTTCAGACGAGAAATCTTCAGAGATGATGTGCTCTTCTTCCAGAGGAAACAAGGAAAATAGCTAAGATGATAATGTGCACATTTTAAGACAAAGGCTGACTTAAACAAATGCACAGTAATACTTTTGTTGCAAGCCTGTTAACAGAGTGGGTTTGCACATATCTGCTGCTGGAAGGGCGGTTTGGACGTATTTATGTCTACACCATCTGCTGTCCTATGCCCACAACCCTCCAAAGTAAACTTGCTATTTGACATGAGATCCAACATGGCCATAATCTATACCTAATAACTGGTGACTGACATCTGCTATTTCAAACTGATGCTGTGATGTATGTGGCCTGGTGGTGAAGGGAATACTTCCTGAATTCTTAATTCAGATTAATAGTAAGGATAACTAATCAGCAAATATGTTTCACAATGTTATCCTCTAGAAAGCTCAGACTTACACTAACGCCTCATGCTGTGGTATTTGGGATCATGGAATCATAAAATATAGGATCAGTAATTATTGATCACTTAATATTCTCTCAATTCCATACTCTGTGGATATTTTAAGGTGTTTGTCATTCACAGCATTTAAATCCTCCCTAACATTCTTAGAAAAGACCTCAAACTGTCCAGCACAGTACACACTGCTCACTCAGCTGTAAAATGATCAGCCTGCCTTGGAATTCATCTGCTGCTCCTTGCCATCCGACCCAACAACCTTTCCAGCTGGAACAGCTTACTGTCACCATGGAAAACCAAGTGTCCATTCCCTCAACACCAGATGTCAGTCATCCTCTAAAATCCATCTAGCCTAAAGGGGAGGTACATTTAATTCCCCAGTGCCCCACAGGACAAACTGCAAAATGCCAAATGGCAAAGCCTTCCCCAAGCTCTCAGCTGGAATTCAGGCCTCTTGGACCCTTGCAAAAGGTAGAAGCAGAATAAGTTCTGCTCAGCCATATTTGCTGTCTGCTGCACACACCATTTTCATCTACACTGAAAGCTTCAGCTGAATCCCATTAGGAAGAGAACTGGTGCGAGAGACATTTCTAATTTATAACATGTCTAATTTCTTTCAATTTGACAACAATATGGCTATAATTTTAGCTGAGACATGTCAGGAGATTACTGAATATATGCAAATTTTTAAAAAAGACAACAAAAATGACGTGGCAAATTGCATGCTTTTCTTTAAAATGTGTAACAGACTTTTGCGGAGACAATGCAGTCCTTCAATATATTGCTTTTAAAAAGCCCTGGAAGGCAAGGACTGCCAGTTTGATTTTCCAATATTTGTGATATTCGTTCCATCAAAATCAAACTAATATTGACTCACTTGTATTTATATTGCATTTTTCTTTCTGTATTAATGTTTGTTTGAATTAATCTGAACATTCCACATAATTTAAATTTCAGCACATGAACTGAATTAACCTCATTAATGAGAATTTTGCCTATGGCACCCCTTTTATAGATGCTTTTCCCATTGAGAATCTTGCTGAGAAGACAGCTTGATTGTGAATATATTGACATTCTACTTGTTGCAGCAAATCTCCATTTTGTTTTAGATGTTTTATTATCTGATGGCTAAATTGCCCAGTAAATGTACAACATAAAATATTTGATTAATAAATTCTTGAGGGCACTGAATTCAGCTCAGTCAGTTTTCTATGATTAAAGCAGTAAACACTATCTACTACTGTTTTCTCAGAAGCTCCTTATTCTGTTCATTGTAGGGGACAATCACTATGGAAAACACTACCAAAAGTTAAACACTAAATACTTTGTCAAGCTGACACAAGACCTGCCCTAATTACCATTTTGATCCATGTGATTTCAATATCTTTAACTGGGTTAAGACATTTGCCTATTCAATATTACTCCAGGGTCCTAGTATAACTATTTTTTTTTTTCATTTATAGAGACAATTTGATAAGATTTCTTTTGCTTATCTATATACAATAACTGTATTATCCAGTTACAGATAATGCCTTGGTAAAAAAACTCACTTTCAGAAGAAAATGACTGCTATAATAGTCTTCCCACTCCAATTAACATCTTGGTAATACAAACAGAGAGAAAAACTGAAACTAGACATGACATTTTGGGTGACAAATTTCTCATTCTGTAATTTTATAGAGTGGTTTGTTTTCCTCTCTGATGCTTTACTACAAAACACCGAGGGTTCAGCCAACAGGCATATCTTTTCTCAAGTGGAGGGAATCAATTACTAGTCATTAGTCCCCTTGCTAATATTAGGATGGCAGCAATAAACAGATAAATTTTTTTCCCAGGAAAACGGATGCAGAAAGGACAGTTTTCTGGAGTTATACATGAAAATCCACAATCTGACATGGTAAAAAACAACTTGTGGCACTGGGAACCAGCTGCATAAAATTTTGCTGGTTCAAATTCAGCTCAGGTTGTTGTTTTCTGACAGCTATTATCACCTGACAGCTGTTTGATGGCTGATGTGAAGCAAGCAGGCAGGCTCTGTCCAAGATTCACCACTGACTTCAGTGGCAGCGGAATAATCTCCAAATGCTGCCATGATTTAAAACAGCAAAACCAAATAATCAATATTTACCCTTTTAAAAAAGGAAGGAAAAGCCAACAGACTGATAATTATTTCACCTAAGCTGCCTATCAATCCTTTGATGTCATCATAGTGAAGTTTCAGTGTGAATACTGAAGACCTTCCACATTTTGCTCTGCTAGCAAACTTTCTATCCCTGGGAAGTGTTGCAGGAGAGACTCCTTTAATATCATAGGAAAAACATGTCATGGCAGGCATTTTATAGCTTGCACCAAATCTCAGTTATGTTCCCATAATGGTGATTTAAGATAGATTTCCATGAGGACAGGACAGACCTCATAGGTAAAAACAGTGAAGGGGCCATGGAACACTACTAGGATGGAAAGATATAGCATGTTAATTAAAAAGGTAAAAATAGAAAAAATTTCATACAATTCCTATAAAATTAAGTAAATTCCTATAAAATGGAGCAACTTCCTTGGACTCTTTGGTGGGACACAATTCATTAAGCTTGTCTTGCCATCTGGTATTGTCTCACTGATTATAATTCAAAGAGCAAAGTTTGTGTGCTGCAGTACTGGAGCATGTTACAAAGCCATCACCTCCACTCCACAAGGAAAAAGGCTATGCAGACATCTACTCTAGAATGTACTTAGCTGTTTCACAAATATTTCTACACAAAGTTCAAACCATATCCTATAAGAGATGATCCATTTTAATCAAATTATTTTGAATACAATTTTTTGGGTTATGACAACTTTTGTCCTTTGAATGATGCTATCATGGAACATAGACCAGGTAGAGAGCGTAAATAAATGGACTAGATCTTCCATAGATCCTTGTTGGACTTGCTTTTTGGAACTTAAGATTCAAAGAGTTCTATCCACTTAGACCAGGTGAAAATCTCCTTTAGTATCTAAGTTGCATGAGAATCAACTATTTTTATATTGGAAAACCTCTGTAACCTCCATATAATAATTTTGAATATACTTCAAAAAGAGAGTGCAGCTAGTCTGTCCACCATATCACAGGACCAAGGGTTGGGAGAGGTAGATTTAGTACTGCTGAAGGAAAGCATTGCTCTATGTCTCAGCTTCCTTAAGTGCATAGCAAAGGTGTTTTCAGGGCATAGTTCATCCATGGTACCTCCCATTGCTATCAGATATATCAACATAAGAAAGCTAATCTGGGGTCTCAACACTGCAGTCTCATTGCATAAGAGATACAGCTCAGTTGTTTTTCAGCCTTTGTCAATTCCAAAATCTCGACATGTGACCTTGATATGTGTTTTACAAGTGCTTTAAGATCTCTGGATGAAAAGTTCAGAACAAGATTTAGGTGGCATTACCATATCCCTTCTGTCAAGCTACCTATAAGTCTTAATTCCAAAGGTGCTTTATCAGTCTGCTCACTCTCCTCTTTGTAATAAACTTCAACCTGATAACATTATTAAGCAAATATTACGAAAAGGCTTTCATTAGACCCTTGTTAACTATGTCATGAAAGTAATAATAACCTGATCTATAACCTTGTGCCCGCTACAGCTGGAGAAACATTGTGCAGGAATGATGCAGAGCTGTGGAGCTCAGATGACAAGGGGATACACCATTCTTGCACTGATTTTTTTGTTTTACATTACTTTAGAAGTGTTTTCTGGGAACAGGAGGCTTTGTGCAGGGTTTGTGCCATACACTGGATGGTATTGAGAAAACAGAGAAAAGCTGAGAGAAAAACTTGGTGCTTTTTTAAAGTTTCCTTCAATAGGGTGGAACAGTACACGCAGCTGGCAGGTATATTCTCTCATCAGATAAAACCATAGACCTGTTTAATCGTGGCATGAGTGACAGCAAAGCATCTCAGAGAAACAGAGTTGTAGCCCTGTAGGAGCAAAACTGAGTATTCTCCTTAAAAGCTGACCTGCTGTTCCAGTTCTTTGTTTCATCTGGATTGTTTAGTTTGTACATATTAGTATATATTCCTTTTTCCCCTCTTTTTCATAATTTCACGTAATGCACTGGGTTAGGCTTTTTTGTACCACCTTGTTTTTGCACTTGATCAAAGTAACCTTATTATCATTGCATCATCTGAAAGCTTTCTAATTATTATTACCCTAAATTCCCATGGCTGGACTAACACTAGACTGCTTATCTTCCAACAAACATATTTGAAGCTTTATTTGATTAATCTTTAACTTATTAGGAACACCGGTTGTAAAATTTTTAAGGTTATTTTTGGAATATTTCACCATCTTCATAGAATTAGGCACATTACATGCCCAAAAGCTGGTCAAACAATTGCTTTCTCTGGTGCCTTGTTAGAAATGCTGAGCCACACAGAGAAAATGTGAAAGAGAGTGAAATTGTTCATCTGGGATGACACAAGAGTAAAGTCTCCACTGCAGAAACAGTGGAGGGGTACCTCAGCTCATGCTTCAGTCTACCTTTGCTCTCTGAAAATGCCTCTTCACCAACCGCCAGTGAGCCAAGGGCCCATCAGTCTCCTACCTTAGCTGCTTCAATTGGGATCTTAAAGTTGGATGTTATGAGCTCAAATCTTAGGGAAAAAAATAGCCAGTGTGTCTTTGAAAGATTATTTTCAGAGGAAAAAACCAAACAAAACATCTGAAAAACATATTAAGGTGAGATTTGACAGTACATTTACTACTCTTTGCTATCTCTCTGCACGACTACATCCCGGCAAAGTCATATAACTTCACTTTCAAAGTGTGACAAATGTATTTGCGTTTACTGTACATGAAGAGCACCCAGGCAGGGTGGTGGAGGGCAATAGCTAAGCCCATGTATTGTCATGCATTAACATCCTTCTGGAGAGAAACAACAAAATTGTGGAACTGTTCTATAGAAATCGGGTTGCAGAGACATTCAGCAATATAAAGGCTATGTGGCACTTACATCAGCCTTAAATTTCTAAGTCTTTTGTGAAGTTTGGCCTCTTGTCCTCAAGATTTAGATGTGAAGACAGTAAGAATAACACCAGTGAATTAAGACTGAAGAGCTGGGGGGACAAGGGGAGGTGGGGTGTTTGTTTTTTTAATCTTATATTTTAACAAATTTGCTAGGATATGAATATTCCAGCCACAACCTCAGGGTTATAGACTGAATGTACATATCCTCTCAGGGCCAGAGGGACTCATCCCCAGCCAGGTAAACTGGAAAGTTTGTGGACAGGTTGGTGGATGGCTTCCTTCAGGCTTATGTGTCTTTTCTGTCATTTTATGGCACAACTCACTCTTGCATAGGGTTGGAAGACAGCTGGAGGCAGCTGGAAGCAACTTCAGCAGAAAAAAATAACTATAATTTCATACATATAACACCTATGCAAGATCAACCTGATAAAAATGGACTTCCTAAGAGTGCCCACCAGAGAGTGATTAGGTCTTGACAAAACATTCTTCCCATACTCCTTTTATAACAGTTTCATATGCTTAGTAAAAAAAAAAATAAAACAACAACCAACATTCATTTAGATTCACAGCTAAACAGAAATGTCCTGTTCTCATGATGCAAATCCTGGTGGGTTACAATGAACTGACCATGCTGTTCTTTTCCAGGACATTTAACTACAAAAGGGATGCTTATAAAGTGTATCTTCACACTCTGCTGCATTTATGGAGCTTTAGTATCAATTCTACTGATAACATTGAGGAAAAAAGGAACTCCTGGGTTAACAAGTCCAGTTTTCCTGGAATGGGAAAAGAAGATGCATTGTCTTATTGCCTCTTTTACTCTTTCCCTCACCTCAAATTTCACAATCTTCAACATTAATAGCACTTATATAATATCCCTCTAAGACAGATGATGAAAAGAATGACAGAATTAATGGGAATTTTAACCATTAATTTTCTTGGTGTTTCCACCTGGTGTTGAAGATGATTACTCCTTCAATACCAGAATATTAAAGTTGTTATTTAAAAGTAACAGGATCTGGTTGTCACATGCTTATCTCTGTGGAGTGTTATGTGCACTGGCAAAAAAAGAGTCTGTCTACTACTAAATCAAGACAATCCTGTTTTGAATTCACTTTACCCACAGGCGAAAGTGCAAAGCTCTGCAAAATCATATGCCATACTGTCATGCAGCTGACACACCTTTTCTGTTGGGAAAGTACTGTTGGTTTGCAAAGGTCATGTTTACAGTTCAGTTACAGGGAAAGTTATAGACATGTATGTCTAAAACAGATCATTTGGGGGGGAGGGCTGCTCTTTTTATGCTCTCAGCATCTTTAATAAACACCACCCAATACTGGGTAAGAGGATGTGGTTTCTATCAGAAACTTTTAGAAGATAATCAACAAGAGTAGAAAAACACACCTACGCAGCCACAGGTGCTTTCAGATCCTTCAGTCAATGGTGAATGAGTAGCCCAAATGTATTAATGTTCTCACTTTTCTATTACTCTGTGAATTAAGTTTAAACAGATATTTGAGCTCTTAGTTTTGGGGGTTTTTATGTGAGAGAAAGTACAATGGTGAAGATATTTGAGATACAAAAGCTAGAGCAGAAGATGTTTACTTCTCACCTTCTGGCTATCACATGACTTAAATTAATTCTCTTGCATAAAAATACTATATTGCATGGTTGGGTGATAGGCTGACACTTTATGTAGCTCCATGCTGGTATTGCTCCAAACTAAAGATGTATGGGATCTCCTGAAGACCATCTAAACATCTTCTAGATTTCTTGTCTTTGGCTGAGAACTTCTAATATCAATAATCATGTCCCAATTATTATAGTCTTTATTTCTAGATGGTAAATTTGAATTACTTACCATGGTAATATTCAGAGGAAGGCTGTGCCTTCTGTTTTGTGAAAAATCACCTTGATATATTATCTCCCACTGATCACCCAACTTTGACTTTATTTTTCCCAAACTGTGCTCCTGAAAAAGGCTTCTGTCTGAAATGCTGTTCTCTTCAGAAAGTTCACTGAACACACTAGCACATCTAGGCTGCTTCACACTCTCTTAGAAGCACAAAGACTTAATAAAATGGCTGTACCCCCATGGCTGGCCAAAAGCTCAGCTGCTTGGCCTCAGTCAAGTGGAATGATAAACAGTGGTGCCCGACCTGAATCCGGTGAAGGAGGGATTAAGTAGTATTGTCAAAGTGATATCCTGTATCACACAACCCACACAATGTTGTTTCCTTGAGGACAACAGTAGTGTAGGCAGGGTTTCCCAACAGCGTAAATTGGGAGAGAGAAAAAGGAGAGTCAAGCTCGTTAGTAGGAAGGAGAGAGGAAATCCATTGGGTCAGCCATACACCCGCAAAGTGTTGGAGGAGGTGCAAGGGAACAGTACAAAAGGGCAGGGCACCTGCACTGAAGGTGGTATGTGAGGCTGTAAAGAAGCCTCAGGGGACAAATCCCTGAATCAGTGCCCAAACTGCAGTTTCAAGATTCAAATCTCACCTCTGTGCCTTGGCTTTTGCCACTGTAGAGGTTTCTGTAGAGGGGGAAGGAGAATGGCAGACAAAGGCAGACAAGGATGTGTTCGTCTGGGTAAAACCCTGTTCTGTTTTCATCTAAAAACTGTTCTGTTCTCTCTAACTGAGGCAGTTGTGACAGGGATGTTAATGGGTCAAAGTTTTCTCCCTTGATACTGCAGAAAGAATGTCCCCAGCTTGTGGATGCCACAGAAGGCAGGAGGTGTGGACCAGAGGAAGTCCATGAGCCACAAATCGTTGAAGATGAGTGAGTGTTCAGAGGAAGGGCTACATTGTTCTTGTTCTTACACTTCATTTAAGGCATGCACTTTTGAAGACTGTAGGCTGATCTAGAAGGACTCAGTGTGACCAAGAATAAATGTGCTTAATGTTATATTCAGTGATGCTCTAAACTAGCAAAAACTGTTCGTCTTAACGCTAGACAGTGTCACCTTGAGAAAAGCTGTAGTGTGCCAGCAGACTGACTTTCTATTACCAGGTTTTGTCCATTTTTTCTTCCAATTGCACATGCTGTGTTTCTTCCTGATTTATATAAAATCTATGCTTTTCAAGATAAGTGCTATTCCACAATAGTACAAATAATGTTGTTCTTTTCCATCTCAGCTGTTGCACTGATGCTACCAAAAAAATAAAAAAAAAAAAAAAAGAGAATGCAAGGGGGAAAAAGGGGGAATTAGAGCTAGGTATCATGATGGTTTTTCAAGCAGAAATGCTTTCATTTCTATAGCATGCATCAAGCCATCACAGCCTTTTTCAGCCCCAGCCATCTTAGTGCAAGTGGTGTACTAGCCAATTCCCATTCATTTGTTTCTAAAAGAGGAACATGTTGTTTGGCTTTGTTCAGGGTAGATGAGAGCGAACTTTGATTTTAATAATTTTTTAGCAACTCCAAGGCTAAAATAACTACAAACCTTTCATACACTAAAAAAAAAAAAAACATGCACAGGGCTGCAAAAATCTGTCAGTGCATTTGCAGGAGGAACAAACAGCATCTAATGTAAGTATAATGGAATTTGGAGTGACACCCAGGCTGTGAGCAGCCTTATGTTGTCATGCCTGGTGTGCAGAATATCAAAAACTCTCTTAAGAACTCAAGCTTGCTTTTCATTAGGATGTTTCGCTTTCTGATCTTCTGCGAGCACTGTATGAATCACGAACACTAAAAAGGACATTTGTCCTGCAAGTGCATCTCTGCCTCTATTCTGGCCTTGCGTTCGTCTGCTAAATCTCACCTCAAAACACAACATATCAGCTGAAGAGAGAGTCCTTTAGTATTTAATGTTACATTACCTCTCAGAAGCTCTTCCTGAAAAGGGAAGAATCTTTACGGCCAATATTGCTCGTAAGCAGAGTAAGTGGCACTTGTTATCCTGACGGACTCACAATGCTGGGAGACAAAAGCAGAGGTGGAAAGTGATTTTTTGTGAAGATCAGTGCACCCTGTGAAACCCCGAGCTCCTAACACAGCCCTCATCCTATTACATTTATTTTGCAGGCAAATCAGCTACTAGTTACAACAAATTTTAACATCTTACTTAGGCAATAAGAAATTTATTGTCATGAAAATATAATAAACCATTTTTACTTTCGAAAGACAGACTCTTTCCTTCAGATACAGATGAAGTTGATGGGTGAAAAATATCGCCAAATCCTGGGGAGAAAAAGATTACCTGTCTGAGGGTTTTTTTGCAAGATTGAAATACAGATTGGATAAAATTCAAATCAAATTTATGTGAAACTAAAAGAATTTATATAGTTTAACATACAGTCAGGTAAAAATCGGGCTCTTTTGACAGATTTACTTTTTGTATTGGTGACTTTGTTTGAACTGAATGTTGAAATGGATGAAACGTGCCTGCTTCTGAAAGTCTTATGCATTTTCAGGGATTGTGTTTTCTGAGAATGCCCTCTGTCTGGCTCCTAACCTAGCGTGGCTTTTTTTTGAGGTATTTGACATCAGAAACTGAGAGATTTGGGGGCAGAGGGTAACTTTGTTCCTCCAGCTTTTGAATTTTCTGAAGATATCTTGATTTTAATTTAAAAATTGGAACTTTAGTGCATTTTCAAAGCTAGAGACATACTAGGTTATTTATATGTGAGGACGTACACTTGAACAGGCCATAATTATCCAAATAAAGCCAGGGGAGAGAAATTAATGTCCTGTAGAAGTCCAGGAAATCAACCTGCTGCCAAAGCAGCCATGTTTTAAGGAGTCAGGTAAAATGACACTAAAATGTTTCACTATTTTTTTCTAGATTAATGACTTTATCCTAAATCTGCAAAGGAAAGGTGGAAAAATATTGTTTAGAGTGTGTCTATGAACACCACCTAGAATTTAGGATTTGGCTGCCAGAGTTCAGTAACCAATTAGGGAAGATGAATCGAACCATCGACATAATAACAAGTACACAGGGACAAAGATGAAATAAAAGAGCGGAAGTTGGCTACATTTTGTAGTGGAGGCTATAAAAGGCTACAGTATGATCTGAAAAGGAGTTGGATCTGCCAACCTTGCTGTTTTTCACTGAGCTTCATCTTTTTACTGTTCTGTTTCTCATTGACACATTAGCTGCTGCACCAATACATCACATGCACATGGCTAAGTCAATCCTGAATTAGATGAGCCATGGAAAACCATAGAACCTGCCAACAGAGAAGAGATTTAGCCAAATATTTCTAAGTAAAGCCTGAGTATGCTCAAACTGCCAAAGAGCAGCATTTGCAAAGACAGCGGGGAGGTAGACGGACCCACTCTGCACTGATCTAATCAACTGATCTTAAACCTTTGCTTGTCTGACACGTCTTGCTCATAGTACCACAGAAGGAAGATGGTACAGGAATGAGTCATATTGAAAAATCTACTTCTTTAATGATTGGAAGAAACCAAAATGAAGGCTAGAAGGCCTCTGAGGCAGGTTTTGCATCTCAGACGATTACGCTAGCGCCATGTCAGGTCTGAGTAAAGAAATGCTCTTCTAAATAGAACAGAAAAAGTAATTGTTTTTGTCTCTTCCTGTCCTGCACAAGTGCTTCACCCATTTTTACTGCCAGCACAAGGTAAATGTGATATGACACGTAACTTTTTTGATCAACCACAAAGAAGTTTTCCAGCATCTATGGAGCTCAGCTAGTAAGCACAATTTATAAAACAATGAATGACTAACCCCTGTAACCATTTTAATGACCCTAAAATAAAGTGCTTAGAGCAACATCTGTCTCAGCAGCTGGGTTCTCTGCATGAGTGGGCAGAGCGACACATTGGGACAAATTCTGTTCTCCCTTTTGACAGAAACAATTGCAGCAGATCATTTTTATCGTAATCAATTTAGGTACAGTTTCTTGGAAACCATCTGTGTAGTGTTCATAGATTGTGCTTAAGAATTTAAATGTGTGTATTTTTGGTTGCTTGATGTAGCATCTGCTAATGACCACATAAGTTCCAGTTTTTATGCATAAAGCTGTTTCCTTGTAAAGGGATTAGTAGAATGACTACTTGATTTTATCCTTTTAACTACCCAATAAGCTGTCGCAGCTTGAATGACATCCGCCACAGAGTGTAAGTTACAGAATTAATTGCATTTTTGAGTTGGAGTTGAAGCCATAAGGATAACAAAGCATTGGAAAAACATTTTACTACATTTCTCTCTCAAGTTAGCAATTTAAAATTAATACAGGTATTGTGTGAGCATTTTAAACTAAGAAAAAATGGCTTTTTAGATGAAAGATACTTTTTCAATTCTTTCCTGGTTTTCCTGTCATTCTTTATAAGTTGATTTTTACAAATATTTAGTAACGTTTTAAACAAGTGGAATAATAAAGAGAAAAACCTTTTTTTATTTTCCATTTATTTGAGAATTACCTGAAAAGACAATGATTTTTAAAATGCTGGGAATATACTGGAGAGGGATTCTTTTTGAGAGGAGTACAAAACATCAAAATTTTTTAAAAGAATAATAATGAAACTCAACTCTGATTCTTTTTCTAGTGCCACATAGATTTAATATCTTATTAAGGGATCATCATTAGGGAATTTATGATTCCATGTGAGTGCACCACACAAAATTCATACACCAGCCCTCCACTCTGCTAATGGGAGCATAGGTGGGAGCTGTAACTGTGCATCAGAGACTGGGGTCCACGGAATGCTTGCTCAAAAGAGAAATACAAAAGGAAATCTCAGAGAAATTTTAAAAAACCAAAACCTTTAGAAGACAGATATTTACAATTTTCTTGCTTAAAAGGATTTTGATGATGGAACATGTTTACCTCAGGCATTGGACTGAGGCTTTGGGATACTCTTTCACAAAGTGGAGGCACAGGACCACTTTTCAAAATAATTAAAACACTGCTTCCCTCAAGGGCTGGGGAAAGACATTTGTAACAGTTCTATAGAAATTTCCAACAGCTAGGCAACCACGTGAGTGCACAACACAAGGGCTGACGTATATGTGTTTGTTTGTGAGAATACATCTGTGCTTTTACACTCAAAGTCCAAAACAAGGGTAAAGTACCAGTTAATTTACCCTGTTATGATGAAAAGCCATCTCTGAGATGAATCTATATTTTTCAAGGAAATACATTCGCTTCAGCTTATGGGAATTTATTGGATTCAATTCAGTTATGAACAGCAAGGAAAAGGATGCACAGTATTGTTAGGCTCCCAAAACTAGCTAAGAGTCAGAAAGGAGAGGCATGATAATAAAACATTAGTAACAGAAAGTATTAAGGCTGCATCAGACATGCAGAGATAATTTAATGTATCTATTAATTATCCAGAAATTGAGGCAAGCAGCAAGATAGTAACATTTGCAGATAACATGAATTTCTTTAGGTTTTATTCAAATCCAGAGGGACAGTGAAGCATTTCATAAAGGATAAACCACCCTAAAATAATACAGTGGCAGATTAGCACACCAGATTAAATTTGAAGGCAGCCAATTGAAAATGCATAAAAGGAATAAAAACAGAGAATGTGCAATAAAACTTTATAAATCATGTACAAGAGATACTACTAAGGCCAGGACTTTAGTAAAAGTCAGTGGGGAACTGGACATCTATATGAGTACTGAGAATATGCAGAGTTATAATAGTAAATGCTAAAAATAGATGATGGGAAGGAATGTAAACCTCATGTTCAGAATTTAAACCAACTTCAACTACTAAGAATGAAGATAAGAGAATAAGTGTGTGGATGACTTGCTGCCCACTGTGGAACTCATTGTACTGTCTTGTGGATGTAGGGCCGTGGAGAGCAGGGACAGAGTAAGTGCAGCCACAAGTCTGATCTAGCTTGGGAAGCTTTACATTGCTCTAAATCCCTGTTATCAGTGCTGCATTGTATCTCAAAACAAACCTTCTTCCCTGAGATTTGGAGATATTAAATCTGCCCTGCAAGAGTTTGTAGACAAACTCTATTTGCAATAAGATTGCAGAAAGATTCTCAAATTGCAGACAGATCATGGTTCATGTCCACATTGTATCTTACAGAAGGTCTAGAGTGGTGAGTCCCAGATGAAGCATGTACCTCATTGGATCTTTATGTCATCAAGACCCAGATCAAACAAGCGAACACAGCCCAGAATGAGCTCAGAAACACTCTGTGGATTAATTCACTTCTGCAGCCCAACAGGCCACTTCAGAAGAAACATTTTGCTAATTAGGAGTGTCTTTGGTAACAGAACAGCCATGTAGTCTGAGATCCTAATGAGCCCATCTTCTACAGTTTTATTGCTTAAATGAGTGTTCACAACTATGTTAATCTAAAAGGTCTTATAATTTTATTCCCTTTTGGATTCTTTTCTATTTTCAACACAAAAAGAAAATGCAAATATAATGTTGACACTCAGCAGAAGAGGAGTCTGATGGTACAGGCACACAACTATTTTCCTGAGAAAAGGCTCATAAAATCCAACTAATCTGTGGGAATTACCTGTGTACAAGAGATCTTACCCATACCCTTCAGTAAAGCTGGATAATCTCTTTTACCTTTGCTCTGCTGCAATATTTTGCACCAAAGCATTCACTGAAACAACAATCATGGAAGACAACGGCTTTAAAAGAATACCACAACTTGCTTTGCTGTAACTTTTCTCATGTACCAGTGCCCTAACTCTGTTTAGAAAAGAGGTAAAAGCTTTTTGTAACCATGGTCTGCATCATGGAAATAAATTCAATCTCCTATCAGATTTCTGGGGTAGCACAGGATATGAATTTGGTATGTTCCTTATCTGAGCAGCTTTATTTATCTCTGCTACATAATTAGTGCCCTTTGTGTGAGGAACACAAGGCTATCATATAAAATATTCCCCTGTTAAAATGGTAGCCAGCTGCAAAAAGTCTCAGATACATCTTTGGTTGGTAAATACTTAGGCCAAATGCTACTAACATTTTAAACATTACTTGCTATACATACAATGCACACAAACAGACAAAGGTACAGAATCTTTTATCGTATTTTTCTTGTAGATTTCTGCTCTGATTTAGAGGTTGTTTTTTTCTTCTCAATGATGTCATGCACCCTTGAAGCTCTGAAAGATTTAATCACAGCCTGTTATCATTAGCTGGTATTTCCAGTGTGTTCAAAATACAGCAGGGTGGATGCTGGTACTGTACAGCAGCACATCTTTCTTCCATTCCCTGCAAGCATATCAATCTATTCCTCAATAAACAAGGAACTGTGCCAAAAAAAACCATTTTAAAAGAAGGGTGCATGACAGTGGTAGGTAAAGGACATAATTTGAAGTTAAACAAAGCAGTACTGTGCACAAGAGGATAAATGATTTGTTTTAATAATAATAG
Source organism: Acanthornis magna (assembly GCA_036785705.1). Classification (NCBI taxonomy): domain Eukaryota; kingdom Metazoa; phylum Chordata; class Aves; order Passeriformes; family Acanthizidae; genus Acanthornis; species Acanthornis magna. The sequence continues at coordinate 3,039,237 of JAWUZG010000060.1, read as the reverse complement.
CTCTATGCACAGATTAGAAACCTAATTTGGCATGAATCAACAATAATGTTAAAACCATTCTCACGATCTATCATTTGCTTTTCCATATGAACAGTGCCTCGGAAACAGTGAATAATGGCCTGTGTTTTATACTTTAATACATATTTTAGTAGTACATTTATCTAAACAAGGAGAATATTAGTTAGACCACCTTCACAAGCTCTTGAGAGATTTTATCAACCTGATGTTTTTTCCATGTTCCTGAGAGATTTTATAGTTCACAGTGTTTTGTTTAGTTTCTGTGCTGTATGTATTACACACATGGAGCTATGAGGAATGAGCTCTCACAGGAAATCTTCCTTGCCTTTCCCAGTGATAGCTGGGTGATTTGCAAAATTTGCAAACACTGTATGATTTGAGCTCCTCCTTCCTTTCCCTTTTCTCTTCAATCACAGTCCCTATGTATTTTTCAGTCACAGATAGACACCTTTGTTTTGTGTTCTCTCAACATTTGTTACCTTGACTCCTCACATTTCCATTCCTGTGCCTCTGCTTGATCACATTTTTCAGAATCACAGAATCATCAGGGTTTTGAATATGGCTATATTTTCCAGCATAGCTACTCTTGTCCCTCACTACTCTATGGTAGTCTCTTTCTCTCTACCTTTTACTTCTTCCCCTTTACAATAAAAACATTCTTCAGTTTCTCTTTGCTTAATGAATTTTAAAAGTCACATGAACTCCCTTGCTTCTCCAAATGCTATTCTTGCTGCCTTATTTAATTATTAAAATTGCAGAATATATTCTTAATGTTAATTGTGAAGAGTTGTTCTTACTATATTTTCTTTTATTTCCAGCTTCCTTTCTCCTTTTCTTCTCCCCTCACTTCTCACATTCTATGACATCTGGTCTAAACAAAGTTTCTAGTGGTGTTAACTTTTTAGCCAAAACTCCACTGTAGTATTCTATTCTCACCCTGCCCTTCACCTGGTGTCAGCCCTTACCTTTGTATTAACTGATTAACTCTTTCTTTAAATCTTAACATTGCTGGACTTCCATTATTGCATATTTCTCCTCTTAAAGTTTTTATTCTTCCTGTGTTACTTTTTTCCTTCTAGAGAGTTCCAGTGCTGCCACCTTCGTAATAGAGTCCAACAAATTATTGTGGATCCCCTTCTTTCTTCCCTCGCCTCGCCTCGCCTCGCCTCGCCTCGCCTCACCTCACCTCACCTCACCTCACCTCCTAAATCGAAAACACATTCAACAGCTCTTCCTATGCAAAGACCACCTCTTTGCTGCAGACCCCTCTCCTGTTCACACTAAAATCTCGTCCTGAGCAGCTCTTTGTGTATCCCTGCTCATTTGTTCTGTTCAGCTTGGATGAAGCAAAGTTCTTCCACTTTCTGTTTCCAAAGCCTACAAGCTCTCTCCACTTTTTCTTTTCTCAGTCATGGTCTCCACCATCCTTCAACCAATAAATTAAAATAAAAACTTCAGAGATATCCTCCTAGAAAGTGTGCTTAATGCAAGTGTATTAAATATGAGGAATTCTATAGCAGGTTGGCAGCACAGACACCATTTTTTGGTACCAACACCAGGAATATTTGTGATTAGCACCATGGTCATAGGACATGAAGATGCACTTCAATCTGTGACACATTACAGCTATGTTTATCTAAAGAAAGAAGCCATTGCTGCTCTGAATAGAAAATCTTTTTTGCTAATAGCTAGTCACAACAAATTTATTCCAGACTTTTGATTTTGTAAAAAAGCAACTGTTATAAAAAGGCTTCAGATGTTCTTTACAGAAGCCCTCAGAAAAGAATAAACAGAGGAGCCAGCAGTGCTCTCTACCAGAAAATCTGAACATGAACTTTATTAATATTCTTAATAACCAGAAAGCAATTAGTAGAGTGCCATAGTTACACTGGAATAATTACTGTTAAATGGAAATTATATATTTTTTTCTAGAGGATATACACACATACATTTTATAGCTAGAAAACACACATAAGACTGTTGTGCACAGAACCTCAGTAGAAAACTGGGCAATTGTCTGTGCCTGCATTCATTTGTAGACAGCATAGCCAAGGGTCATTAGTTTAATAGGATATTGGTTTTTTTCTGTCTCTCTAAAACGTCTGTTGAAACATCCTCCCAGGAGCCAAATTGAAGAGGTGAGGAAATAAACAGCAACTGACAGCTTTGATCACTGACAGCCAGAGATCCGTTCAGCCCAAAAAGTACTGTAGGGTAGAAATCAGAAAAAGCATGCACAGAGCAAGGGAATAACGACCCTGCAAATGAGCATATCCAATGCCTGAGGTGAACACACTCTGAACAGAGGCTACACCCAACGAAGACCATGTAGAGGACCACAGATAAAAAAGAAGTATGGAGAGGCAATTTATGGGTCATGCAATGAGAGTGATGGCACCCATAGGAGTGAATATTGGAGGTGCAAAGAGGTTAGGAAGACTAAGAAGAAGCTGCTGGGTTGCATACACACATGGGTTAAGAGATGAGCAAAGGATTTCAGCAAAAGTGAGGGCAGCGGATATAATTTGAGTGATTTCATTTAGTATTTGATTTACCAATTATCTTTTTCAGCCAGCAACACAGTTTGAGCTCCAGTATGATACCTATGTGTCTGTGGAGAGATATAAAAGGGATTGATTGCTGCAGAACTTGTTGCCTTCCCTACAGTGATGTGCTGAAGGGGAGATCCCAGGGACAGCTGGGAGTGATTTATGATTGTTACACTTTCACAGCCAAACCAAAGGTAAAATTGAGATGATTCCCCTTCCTCTGATAAAATTCTGCCTTTTTCTAGGTACTATTAAATAATCTATGCCAGAGATGAGTCACCTCTCAGGAAGATGAAATGATGCTCAAGAGCCTTCTTGGGACTTCAGAATGGATTGTTTCACATTTTTTGGCAGGTATTTTCAAAGTGTTTTGGAGGGAGTTATATCTGGAAGCCTTCATCGGGTTTTATTCTCATCCCTGTTCAAGCCTTACAACTGGAGAGATTCAGCTATTCCGTAAATATGTATCAAAAGATATAAAAGGTAGATCTAAAGCAGACTTTTCTTCAAGCCCTAAAACATCTCTGACAACTGCTGTTCACTCTTTCCTCCACATTGTCAGGACTAAACAGTTTTGTTGAACTGGGAAGAGAAACATAAAATTCAGAGTATTTCCTCTTTTTTGACACAGGTAGAAAAATTCCTCTCTCTTAATGTAGTATTAAAATCTGAATGAACCTGGGCTTTTGAGTTGAAAATTCCTATATTAAAACATCAATAGCATACCACAACTTTTCTTTGTTATACCCTGTTGGAAGAAACCTGATTTCTTCAAGAATAGTGGTTTTTATATTGTTTTGGTTTGCTTGGTTCTAAGAGAGTTTCCTCAGTTTCAGTCTAGCTCTCAGCACAACATATCTAATGCATATTTTTTAGGCAAGACATGGTCTTATTGTCTTGGTTATATGGTGGACCACTGAACAACCCCTTCCAGTGCAGTATTTCCCCTGGAAAGGCGGAAAGGTGGCTATTCATGCATCAAAAGCTGTGCAAACAGCTGACGGCCATCTCCTGCTCACAGCACACTCAGCACCTGGAGCAAAACTGCCAATGTCACCTGTGGGAGGGAGTGTGGACACTCTCCCTCACCTCCTCAAAAATATCTCCTTTCTCTGGCAGCAGCAGCACCAGCCAAACGCCTGTGTCAGGCTGCAGCTGTGAGGGGAGGAATGTCACATGCTCACTTGGAGGGCAAAAAATCTCCATCTGGCCCTCGTTGTTACTAGGATTAGACCACTCCTGACTTACATAATTAAGATATAAGTAAACAAATATAGAAGCATCATAAATATAGCAATAAATGCATGTCTAAATAGCAATCTATGTAACTTCTAAATGCATTATTTTTATAACATACAGCTATATTTACTTAAGGGTCTCCACATGTAGAAGATTGGATATGAGCTATTGGAAAGGATGAAATTCCATTTTTGCAGGATTAAGAAAAGAAGTAGACCCCAAACATTAGCATCAAGATTAGAAGCAATTACATACAACCACATAAATATTATATGCTACAATCCTTACTTCTGTTTTATTTTATCTTATAATTACTGATTGCATATGACTTTAAATGTGCTTAACTTCTCTGCCTCATATTTTTCACTGTTTCACTTCCCTCTGTTTATTTGAGTTTTAACCTGATCTTACCTCTCTCTGCAACTCACTTCATTTTGTTCATGGAGGGAAGTCCACAATTATCCTATGAAATACTAAAATAATCAGCAACCTGGAAAATAGTGAGCCATCATCTGCTGCCTTGCTTCTCATTATTCGGGTCATGTTTCTATGAATTAAATAAAAATAGCTTCTTCCTCAGCCACATTTAAATGCAATATACAGTTTTCTTACCTAACCCTCCTTTCTTTGTAGGAGATTTTGTGGATGTGATTTGGAGAACACAGCAAGAACACAAATAATCCCCATCTTGAAAGAGCTGTAGAGTAATTGTCCACCAGAACTGTCCATATACTGTTGTATTTCCCCATCTCTGTCAGTGAGAAAACAGTTTCAGATTGCTGACATCCAGCAAAACTGTTCTGTGCATGCATTATGAAATGATCCTGAAAAAGTAGAGCTGATGCTTGACATTGCACACACCTGCATATTTGGGGAACAGGAAGCCTTCCTGTTCCTGAGTGTGCCCACATCCTGTGCAGGTGCTTGGAGGGGGATGAATATACAACTGATCTTCTCCAGGAAGGCAGGAAAATTAATTCTGACAGAGAAGTTTGCAGTTAATAATACCACTCATCTTCAGCAGACAGAGATGTCTCTTATCCACTGAGACTGATTTCGGGATCTAGTAAAAATACCATTGCCTTCTTTCACTCTTCATTTAACACAGAAATGGTTTTTAGAACTACTCAGCGCTCAGGTCAGTGTCAGAATGTAAAATAAAATGGCCAAAAGTCAATTACTTGAAATATCTAAAAATAATGCCATTTCAGTCCTTGAGTTTGTGAAGGAAGTCTGACTGTCAGCTAGGGGAAATTGCTGGACTTAGGCTGCTGAGAGCCTTCAGTCCCATAAGCCTGACAAAACACCACCTTTGCCTGAAGGGGACAACCTTGTGAAAGTTACATCAAGAAGGCTTGGTGCAATCCTATTTCTTGAAAAAAGATCACCCATAATGTTCACTAATATATGAAAACACACAGTGGGAATAACTCATTAATTGTATTACCCTGCTATCATTAGACTGACTCATTATCTCCTGGGTAGGGATGGGGATTTTAGGGGACATGCTTTTCCTGTGTCCAGCCCTTGTGTTCCAGTGATCAAAAATGCAAGAAGGTCTTTTCATCACGTTGAGCAGGGTTTCTTTTAAACAAAGCAATGCCTTACTGTCCATGTTTCTGTAGCAATGACCAAGGAGCTGCTCAGTTCCTTGCCAATTTATCTGTATCCTTCAGGTAGTGCCACCAACTGGTTATCTTCATTCTGCTGTACATTGTGACAGGTGTATCAATAGCTCATCAAGTTCTGTTTCCTCCAAAAAGACTGGAGATGCAACATATCACAGAGAGGAGGAAAACTGTATAGATTTTTTTCCCCAGAGCAACGAGGGTGAATTTCTCACGTACCCACTCCCTACAAATACTGACTGTGCTCTGCTCATCAGGACAGCTCTCCGGAGTGTGCAGTAAAGTCATCTGTTTGGTAAAGGCTCCTGGATCATTAGGGCCCTTAAGAAATTTGAGGACAAAATAACCCTCACACTGTGCAATGTTGCTATCTCTATATGGCCTTTGTGCAGACCTGAGGCTCCCTGTAAACCCCACAAAGGAGCCTGTTAAACTGTAATTTCCAGTTCCAGCAGGCCTTATATATTTCTACAACTAAGCCACTAAAATAGTAGCATTTGCAGTATTTCTATAAGTTCTTAGAGATAAACTCATTGTGAAAGGTACCTCATAAAAACAAATATGACTCTGTTTTTATCCAGAACCCACCTATTTAACTGTAGATTATATGCTTTCTGCCTGACTCATTTTGGGGGTCATAACAAGAAGGAAACACTCTCTGACATATTTCTTAATATGCTCTTTACCTAATGTAACATTTAGATCAATACACCGTGGCACAATACGCACAGTATAATTTTTGTCTTTTTTTTAGAAAGTGTTGAGGGGATGACATAGGGAATAGAGTGAGGCTTATCATTAACAGAGCTAGAATATGTCCCATCTGAAACCCAGGTGGGTTTGGCAGATGGATATAAAGTAGTAAACGGAATATATCAGTAGAGTGTGCAAGCTGGTGAGAGCTAACTGCCTGAGTTATTTTTGTTCAGTTGAGCCGATTGCTATTTTCTATAATGATAAATGAATTTCATCTTCCAGATTTTAAATTGGTATATTCTTCTGAATTTTTATCATTTAAAAGAAATTTAAAACCATTTAGAAATTAATGCAATCAGGTCAAGAAAAAAAAGCAAAAAAGGAAAAATACTATTTTTATTTTATATATGAAAATATATTTATATATGTATATATTTTATATATATAGATAAAGTTGCATTATACATTTCTTAATATACACTGAATAGACAATTTATTATCAGAGTTCCAGATCTGCTGAAAACCTGTAGAAGGGTGCAGAAGAATACTATAAAAAGCACAATTAGCCTATATTGCCATAAAAGAAACAAACCACCTTTGAGATGGCAAACCCTCACTTTTTTTGTTTTGGGGCCTTTTTTTTCACTAATTGTGGTAACAATTAGCTTTTAGACCAGCAATTTCCTTATATATTCATAGCAAGCAAGCCTACTTGAAGTATCATACAAACTGGGTAAAAACATGTAAAGAAATTGTCATGCTCTATCTTTCTCTCCTGCCCCCAACTCTGACTCCTCCCTGTGCTCAGGTACCTATTATCTTCATTTGCACAGGTTTGGTTTAGCTATTTCCTGATGCAAAGAGTTATAGCTCCAAATAGTGGGCAGCTGTTAGATGTTTTGTGAAAATGGGAGAGCCATTATGACAGTTCAGAAGTAAAGATTTCACATACAGGGCACATATGCACATACCTGCTTATTATTCTCAGGCTGGGGGTTGGGACAGCTCATAAGCACATCCCAATCTCAGCTAGAATAATTCAGTTCTGCTTAAAGTTTGTTTTCTTTTCAATTCATTCCTGCCTCTGCTGTGTTCTGTAAGGTAAGCAGGCAGCAAAGCTTGTGTTTTGGGGAAGGACTACTATGTCTTTTCTTCAGGGTCAGCAGAATGCAGTGTGGGTTTTGGATTGAGCTGTCTGCTCATTTGTTTAATGAAATACTGCACTTCAAGTCAGTTTTCTGAATGTGTGTTTAAGCATCAAATGCCTAGTATGAACTCTTCTTTGGTGACAAAACCCATGAAAAAAGTTTTGCTGTGTCCCAAGGCAGCACACCATGATTTGACTGTTCATATTGATATCGATTTCATTGTTTCAGAGCTCTCCAGTCAGCCTAAAAGTGTCCAGGCTTCTGCTCTTCTTCCTATACCCTGAGACAGTAGCTGGGTTTTAAAGCAGCTAACACAAATTCCAAGATTTCCTTTTGAACAGTGGGAAGAGAACAACCCACTATTAAATTCCAAAGTCTGTTCCTGCTGGCGAGTGCCTTTTTGTGTTCTCCTCCCCTCCCTTTGCCTGCTTTGTGCTCCCCTCTGAATTTGCACACAGCTTTTGTCTCTTCCAAGAGTCACTGAAGCAGAGACTTTGCAGAGTTCCAATCAGCACATATTGTGGCAAGTTATCTCCCACTGCAACCTGGAAAAGGAGATTTCTAGGCCTGCCTGAGTGGCTAAATTGGCCATAGATTATTTTTTATTCCATACCTAACTCCATTTAAAATCTCCATCATAAAGAAGGCAATTCCTGAACAGGAAGTTTCAGCAGAGTACATACACACCATGGCAGCTACAATAATATCTATAGTACCTTGGACTTTTTTAGCTAGCGTGTTGTTCTGGGGTTTTTTCCGTAGTGGCATAATCATTAAAAAGTGAGATAGTTGAATGATGAATTATGCATTGTCATAACATTTTCATTTGTCCTGCAACACAATGTCTCCGCTATGGTTTCTGTCATAATTCTCCTAACATTGAATTCTACTCATTATTTGACATTTTATTTCATGGGTATACAGAGAACCTTCAATATGTGGACATGAGGCAGCAATAGCACCAGTGTTGTGGGAGGTGGGGATTTAGAGCAAATAATCGCTGTAGCAAAAGCAAAGTGCATGTGGTGTTTTTACAATTGCTTCAGCACACAAAAGACACAGGAGGTTCTTGAAAGTTCCTAGAGGTGGCACTTCCAAAATTTGTGATGGGAAACAATGGAGCCCCTGTTGATATGAAGGTATTCCGGATGACTAAAATGATTTGTTTATTTGAAACTGAGCTGATAGATCTTACATTCTCCTCTCCTGCTATGTTCTTTTTTAGTTTGAAAACGTGAGATGTTTAAAAAAATCCAGGCTGAGAAACAGAAGTCATACCTCATTTATTTCTACATCTATGGATCCTACTACCTCTGTTCATAGTGGGATGTTATGGCATCCTGCAGGATAGCAGATTTTAGTAGCAGGTTCAGTAGGATATATCTCCCATTCTCCACTCAGCAATGTTTCTGTGCCAAAATGAAACATATTAATCTTTCTTATCGAACTTTCTGATCATGCAAAAGAGTTCTACAAATCAGATGTAGGTTCCCTGAGGATGTCTTTTTCCAGATGAAGCATTCTTCTTTCCTGGCATTGCTTGAACATAATATCCCAACATTCAAGGTGCAAATACGCTTAGTAATACTTTCAAAGTTTGTGGGTTTCCCACAGTAATAAATAAAACATTGACTAGAAATATTACCCTGACTACTGGAATATACTACCCATGTGACCTGCAACTGTTACACTGAAAATCTGATGATTTAAATTTGTGTCTGCATTCTACTAACACCCTCACTACTATCGGGAACCAACTAGCTCTGTGCTGTAGACTTTAAATGTCAAACATTCCTCCTCTCAGAGTGGCAGTGGAGAGTCCTTACTAGGGTGCAATCAGACATGGGTCAGTACCTCTTTGCTTGCATATTCATCCTTTAAGACAGAAATCTGATGCAAATATTTATTCTCCTTCCTTCACGAGTTTCCCACTGATTGATTGAATAGAAGGAAATAAGACAAATGGTCTATAACACCAGAAGACCTTCGAGTACTGATTTCCTGTTCTGCATAGTATGAGAGAACCAGTAATGCGTTAACTCGTTTCTTACCCAGCTAGCCAGCCAGCTATGAGTCCAGCCATCCTTCTCTTTTTCTACAAAGAGCAATGGTTTGATGATGTTTGCATCAAGAACTTGGGCTCACAGTAAAAAGGTTTGCCCCTGTACGCAGCATACCAGTCCTTCATTTGTAGCTCATGACTCAAATAATGGAAGAGTTCTGCCTTAAAAAAAACAAAAAAAACCCCAAAAACCAAAGCAATACCATAACACAGATGCAGTTCAGAGCTACATCTTATTAATTATTGTTATAATGGGGATAGCACAATTCACTGAAGGCGATACACTGGTGGAGCAGCACCCAGCATTGAAATTAAAATGCAAGGAATTACTTGAAATTGGATGTTCATTTCCACAAGCGGAAAAATTCTTAAACTCATTCTTAAAAATAGTCACCATGTAATCTGTGCTTAAGAAGGGAATGCCTGCATTTCTTTTTTTTTTTCTCAGGGTGTCTAAGGATCAGTGCAAGGATGCTCAGACACTTTGACTCTGAGTGGAGCACAGATGTCTAAGACAGGCAATGTTTGTAGCACTTCCTTTCCATGCTGTATCTAAGACCGAATATGCAAAAAACAGTATATAACAATTTGGATACATATGAAGAACAGTTACCATCAGCATAGGTGCTTCCCCACTTAGTCTCTGTTTCCCAGAGAAAGATATTCAATCTCTGATGTTTGACTTGCCTTTTGAACAAGTCTGAGACATTACTGAAGCATCACAGAGTCCAATTAATGCTTCAACTGACCTCATTTGAATTGATGCAATTACTTTAGAGATTACTTTGGTTCATGTAGTTATTTATAGCTTTCAGGTTTTTCTATGTAAAACCTCTGCACCATAAGAAACAGACCACCAACAAAATGAATTTGCTAAGTATATTAAAAAGTTGGTTTCCCTTCCCAAGGGATAAACAGAGAATTGCAGCCAAGGATAAGTCATTGAATAACCAGTCACTTACCAGCTATCACACAATGATAATAAGTCTATAATAATTCTCATTCAGAATACAGGAAAAAGGTACCATATTTGCAGAGATATGGGAACTGCTGGCAAATGCTACATTTTTAAGTGGTGTATGCACGTTTCTTATTGTAAATATTGCATCCAAATGTGGAAGAGCATAGAGAGCTGTTTGAACATATGGATTACATTTTAACACTTTCAGCCATTCAGAGATAGATGACTTACCAGGTACCTCTTTTTCTCATGAAAAAATAAAATAAAATAAAACAAACAGAACAGAATAGATCTTTATATCAGCAGTTACAGCACTGAACTGGTATGTGGAAGGGTTCAGTTTTCAAGTTCAGTGTGTCCTATAATTTTAAAAAGCAAAGCAATTCCTGCAGGATAGAAGTAGAGATCCATGTGAAGAATAAGCCAGTCTGGTTCATAAGCATGAAACTCAGATGCTGATGACTGACACTTGAATCTGTGTTTCAGATCATGTCCAGGTGAAACATGAAAAAAAAAAATTACTTTTTAGGTAAATTTTTAACTTATTTGTCAAATGGGGTAAATGAATACCTCTTCCTTGCGCCTTTTTCTATCACACCAGCCAATAAAGACGCTGTGAGGAAATCTTGTGTTCAGAGCACCCTGTTCTGTGGGACATGATATCTGGCAAGTCTTTTGCCAGGGTTAAAATAGCAATAACTTAAACTCATCAAGATTTTAATGATTATACGTAGACACATTTGCAGAAACTTGGGCAACCAGGTTGCATTATATGGTGAAACCAATCTGCTCCACAGCACGGACTTGAGTCTCATCCCATGAATATTCCAGCTGGGGGATCTGCTGGAATATCTAAAGCTTCCCTCCTGGCCTGAGACATGTATTTTCTCTGCAAGGAGACAGATGCTGGAGAGACATATGCAAGAAGCAGACCCAGATGCCCTTCTGAAGTTTTCAGGATGCCAAGTCAGACTTAGAAAGCATTCACAGATTTCACAAATTAGCCCTAGTCCATGCCCTCAGGGAGGAAAAAGGACTCAGCAAGTTGCTGTTGATGGCTTAGTTCCTTTGCTATGTAGGGAGCCCTCAGCAGTGACCCAATACCATTTTGTCCAGTCACATCAGAGAAGTCTCAGGAGCAAAAGAAATGGATGGCATGATTGAAATACCTTACTTGCACCAGAATTTCTGTGGGTAGTGCCTTTCTGTTAGACCTTTCTAGTTCATTCCAGGTATTTTAGCTCAGCTCAAATCTTTTTATCTAATAGATAGTTAAAAATCAACTCTAAATATAGTGTAGTGTAACTGTGTAATGATATGTTTATGTTCAGCTAGGGGAAAAAAAGTAAGTGAAAAGAGTAACAGTTAACAGTGTCACCTCCTGTTGTGCCCAAACTGTGAGATGCAGAAACTGGAGACAGCCTGCATAAAATTAACAAATAGCTGATCTGTGGAACCATGTATTCAAACCTGTCTAGAAAAGATTCTTCTCTTCTACTACATCAAGTTGTATTACAATGGAATATGACAAAAATTATATAACAATGAAAAGTAAATAGCTGAAATTATTTAATACAGATAATTTAGAATAAATTTTTGCCATTAAAAATCCCTTCATTTAAACTACAATAAAGCTGTTAAATAATAGAAGCAAGAGGATGGATAAAGCTGCTTTGTTGCAGCTGTGTTGGAAAAATTAGTGTTTCCCCCGGGATTAAGAATTGATTTGCTCCAATCAGACTGAAGGGTGGTGCAGTTCTAGTTTCTCCTTCATTTTTTAAAAATTTTAATTAGTTTATCATTACACAAGGTATCTCTGAGTTTATTTTCTCACAACGTCTCCTGGAAACTGAAGCAACAGAAAACCAGAAATAGGTTCAAACCACAGACTTTGGATCTGGATTTCTGACACATGAAATCTCAATCTGGAGTTTTGATATAGACTTTGATACAGATAAAAAGGCATCTCCAAAACTGATCTTCAGAGCAGTGAGTTTTGTAACACTGACAGCCCCATAACCCAGAAGCATCTCAATCCGGGGATTTTGTTTATTGTCTGTTTCTGTCTGTCTTTGGCTTTTCTTTCAAAACACATTGTAAAGACCAGAATCTAGTGGATAGCAGCCCAGAACCTGCCAATACTTAATAATGGCTTCTGGATTAGCAAGGAGTTACAGCTCACAGTCAAATGGTCCTCTCTACAAAATGTACTGTGAAAATCTTAGGGGAAATATTCTTGAAATTTTAAATATTTCTCTCATTTATTTATGAGCATTTTTAAATGCTACTCAGGCCTTGTTCAGGCATTCCTGTGCATAGCATTATTTTCTTTTAAAAGTGTGCTTTGCCATGAAATGAGAGAGTGGCATCTTCTTAGATTATTTGGACAGATCAATCTAAGGAACCCTTTTTCTGGCACCAAATGCCTGAAAAAAATCATCTGGGTGGGGCATAGTTGAACTGCTCTGACATAAAACCTCATGCACTCTTTGTATCTCTGACCCTGAAATCAACAAAATTATTGAAGAAAATTTCCCCCCAAACTGAGCAGGCATCTGAGACCAAGACTTGTCATCTATCTCAGTGGCTAAATGATCTCTTTGTAAATATGAAGGTCTTGAAGCTAGTCTGTGTCTAAATCTTTTGTTGAATAAAAAAAATCATAAATTTATAGCTTCCAGATCAGACATTTTTATCCTTAATTCACTGCTTCATACTTAGGAACAATCCCTTGTCTGTCCTTCAATCAGAAAACCTCCTTGTAGTTCTTTTTCCATGGCAATAGATCCTCTGAAATCCTTGAGTAAGCAGGTGATGCAAAATTCTTTTGACAATCACTGGATTTGACACACCATAAAGACTGATGGGGTTAGGCAAAGAGTGTTTGGCTTTCTCAACAAATAAACTGCAAATGTGATTTCTAATATAGATGTTTCAAAATTTTTCCTCTTTTCAGAATGCAGAGGAAGAAGTAGCTAAATGTACTTCATTTAGGCCTATTACAAGAATCCTAAAAATGTTTATCTGAATTGGAGTTTTGCAGACAATTCTTTGACATGCTGTGATGTTACTATAATCAACATAGAAAAGTTCCTAACAAACCAAGAATTTTCACCACAGGTAATAAGTACAGTATTTTGTGAGGAAAACATCCTGATCATTCATTTCAAAGATCTAGTAACCCTGCTCTGAAGTTTTCATTTACACTCAGTAATTTAATTTTTCCTTCACATTCCTGCACACTGCTTTGACGATGCTTTACCTAAGAATGACAATGTACTGGAAGACAAAGTCCTGTTCAGGCAAAGTCTCTGATCCAGCCTGACAATGCAGGAGCTTTGAGAATGGTGGATGAGCTCCTAATAAAGTCCATCAGTTAGACGTGTTTAATGTAAAACTGCATTTTTGGAAGGATTAATCAGCAACAAAAGCATACCCATCCCTGGAAAACGTGGGATAGGTCTATTTTATTTTTTAATTCTCTGATACTAAAACTGAGCAGAAGATGTTGTGTCATTACAGAACAAGAATACAGCCTCTAAAAAGGTTTAATTTGTGCTGGAGTTGTACAGTTCAGAGGCTGAATTTGACACATCTCGTGTACTGTGGACTGTATCATTTTGGTGCATTGACAGTATGAATAAGTCTTTGTGCTGGTTCAGAGGAGAAATTTGGCCAATGCACAAAAAGAAGGACAATGGGGGAGGCAGTTGGCAGTGCCTGCAAATACCCCAGAATCTGCAGCGGCTGCTGCAACATAGTGACATGCTAAATGAGGGTATCAGAGAGCAGGACTCTGGCTTTTGGTGCCCACGTTTTGTGTGCACTTTCCTGACAGAACATGCCTCTTGCTGGGGCTGATTTTCTAGGATTAAGCTATCTCTTCAATTAAGACAGTAATAATATTTCAACAGTGCACTTTAAAATCTTTCAACC